>OY288242.1:5239895-6458395 GCA_958450325.1 Agrostemma githago
TATTCTCCCGTGGGTCCAATACATTTCATTACTCCATTCATTCACTTACAGATCTCTTTAATTTATTTTAATATTAATATTTTTATTATGGGGACCCACAATTTTCATTCTCCACTCCATTCTTTTGAAAGAATGAATATCTCTTATCCTTCGTGAAGAATGGTTTCTCCATGAATGGAGGAACCATTTTTTTCTATTCTCTTCCAAGAATGGAGAATGGATGATGGATGAGATGCTCTAACAAGTGAAGACAACAATTGTAATTAAAGAGAAGCATGCTCAAGGGGGCCCAATTTGATTTGTACTCCGTTTTCTTTATCTAACTTTATTCATAGATGGTCATGGCCTTAGCCGCCTCTCAAGCGTTTGTAATGAATTCACGAATTGTTTGTGGATTTTGTTGGACAAGAATGTCAATTAGGGTTTTGAGACGTGAACAAGGGCTTTACTGCATTTGTTTTGGGAGAAATGAAATGAAATGATTTCGATTTCCTCTTAGCAGATTTCTCAAGGTTTGATTTCGAAAACCTCATTGCTGCTCTTTATCTCGTCTTTATTCATCGTCATTTGATTTTACTGTTAATATTACTACCTCAATTTGATCAATTGAAATCGCGAAGAGCTTTTTACATGCTTCAATTAATTGATCATGAATTTCGTGTTCTTCCCTCCCTTCATCTGAATTCGATACGTTTTTGCAGATACTATTTGCTATCTGAATGTCCTGCACATCCACATCCTGAACTTTACTTGAGATTCAACAATCTTCGTACTGATAATACATTCCTTCGAAATTCACATAAAATCCTCAAACTAATGCATATTTATTTACCAAGTGATCATGACTGTAGCTAGTTATGGTATCTCAATTTTCGATTCACTGCAAAATACAGCTGAGTTATATTCCTTTTACACGGTTCCGTATCATGATTTCTTGGATTTATATCCCTTTCTCCCGTGTCATAAATTTCGTAAATTACGCTATATTTGGATTCTGGATGTCAAGCATATTCCGGCCTCTGACCTTTAAACTATGCAAGATGCTCAAATCCATTAGCCCAGTAAGCGAATGTTGCTTCCTCTCATTATACTGTCCTATTTATTGATCTATTCACCTCTCCTCATACCATACCGCCATAATGTTACTATATACCGCTGGAAATTAGACAAGATACTCAAATCCATTACCTCAGTGACTGCAATGCGATGAGGTACTGGATTTTGATCGTATGACGGCCAGAATGTTGGTTATTCTTCTTGCATATATTACTTCCCTTTTAAGAGTTATGTACTTCTGACATTGAATTGTTGTTGATGCAGCTGACAAGAGATGATAGGAGTTTGATCGTATGAGGGCCAAGGGGTCTGTTGGAGAGAACATTGTTCCGATCATGGTTTTCTCGTTGCTTACTTGATTCTCGGTGAGCTTAATAATACTCCTAGTCTTATCTTGTGTTTGTTTGTTGATTTATTGCATTTAGAAATTATAGTAAATTTTAGTTTAAAAAGGCGCGAGGTTCACTGACGCGCTAAGGGGCTGATGCGTCAAGGCGCAAGGCTTCCTATGTTTAGTAACAAATTTGTATAGTCCAAATAAAGTTTTGGCCAAAAAAACAACTTTTTAGGAGAATTTAAGTTGGCTTACATGCAAAGGAATAAAATTGAGAATAATGGGGAAAATCAATGGCATAATTAATGATCAAGATGAAAAAGATATGAAAAGGGTAGAAAGTATATACTAGCGAGTAGTGGCGACTGCATGATTATTACGTACATTCTTTGTTTATTTCATTTTGACCATATGAATTTCACAATAATTATAATAGTTGATCAATTAATAAACAATCAAGCATTTCATCATATTGGTAAAGGCAATAGTGTTTCACAGAATTGGCTCAAACATGGGCTGTGCAGCTACACAACACCTAAGTACATAACCACCACAGCAAGTTCATTTTTTAAGTATAGTTGCTAGTTATTTCTATTCTACTGAAATATTTTTGGATATGGAGAGGCCCTTCCCCCCTCTAAATCCGCCAATGCTAGTGAGCCTTGTCTAAAAGAGGCACCAAAAATGCGCAAATGCGTCTATGTTAGTGCCTCATCCTAGTCGCGCCTTTTAAAACCAAGTAGAAAAGCATACTCTTAGACTCTTAGTCTTATCGAGATCAGTTTGTTTGAGTGAACTACTGTTTGCATCTCCATAAATTATCCGTAGATGTCTATGGTGTATTCCTTGGAATTTAAAGTTGAATTTTTTGTATCAGGATGTGATCCGTAGGACCTTTTGTATGGTTCGAATTTGAATCATGTTGAACCCAAGTCATGAACACCCATATTGTATCTCATGCAACTTTTTTTTTTATAAATTCCCGTTTATATGACCTTATATGATTCATTCACTTGCCCATTGCTTTCTTATTTATAAATTCCCAGCATTATGCAGGCTTTTTCTTATTTTCGTCCCTACCTTGTTTGTTTATTACACTTGAAGACTGCTCTTGTTCTTTTTGTACTGCTTTGGTGATGGCAGTTAAACTGATTGTTAAACCACTAGTGTAGATCCCGTGCGATTGCACGGTATTTGGTAGACATTGTATTAATAGGTTTTTCGTATAGTAGTACATATGTGCGAAGAAGATAATATTTTACAGCAATCATAACAGTTTGTTCGATTTATTTGTAGCTCGGAGTCTGTAGTATCATATATGTTGGAGGCAGCAAAGCACAAACCTGAAATAACGAAGAGTCTATGTAATACTTGTCATTTAATTTGTCTAATGTTAAGTGAATGTCATAGAATTAGATTGTATTGTCAATTAATCAATCAATTAATTAGTATGATATATAGAAAAAGATTTATACTATTTTATGGTATAACAAAAATAAAGTTGATGAGCTATCAACTTCTCATGAAGTTTTTTACCTCCAAATTATTATCACTCAAATAAGTAAACAAATAAAAGATTAGGATATGACCATATTTATATAAAATTACTACATTTAATGCAAAATTACTTTGTAGTAAATCAAAATGTACGACAAAGGCACTTACTAAAAGAATATCTATAAAATACTACCAACTACACGTGTATACTAAAATTTTGGGTTTTTCTACGTTGTACCCTCCCGTTTTTCCGTTTTCTACCATATACCCCTCCTGTTTTCTAAACCCTCACTTATACCCCTGTAGTTGATTAATTTCATTAAATATGACCTAATTACAATTATTCTACTCAAAAACTCTAATTAATTTCCATCTCCGTCTCCTATGTTATCTCTAATTCTAATTTTGCATGCATAATTTATGATTTTTTTTCTTCATTTTATTATAATTCTTTCACTCTTTATTTTAGGTGCAACATTAATGCTCTGTTTGTTAATGTGATTAAATTAATTTCGTTAGAAATCAGTAAAATATCATTATTTTAAGCTAAAGAATAAGTTAGGGTGAACTTGGAGGAAGGTAAAAAAGAATAAGAAGTTGATGTATAAAATGAGAAAAATGGGAAAAATTAATGAAATGGAGAAAAACTTGGGGAAAATGGAGGGAATACAAGCCAAGTTCGTCAAAACTGGTTGTGTCGTAGCCTAGAATCACTGTCATGTCATCTAATTAACGGAGCATTAGACGGATAATTGTGATTATGTCACGTTTTATGAAGTCAGTCAACTACAGGGGTATTAGCGAGAGTTTTAAAAATAGGAGGGGTACATGGTAAAAAACGGAAAAACAGGAGGGTACAACGTAGAAAAACCCTAAAATTTATATCAATCTTAGAATATCTATAAAATAAATTTGCATATATACCGTGCATATGCACGGGGTCTATACTTAGTATAAGGAAACAAATAAAATTACTACATTTAATAAGGAAACAAATAAAATTACTCAAATAAGGAAACAATTACTACATTTAATCCAAATTCAAGTCAAAGTCAATATTTATCTAAAATTAGAAGAAAAATTATTCAATAAATAAAATTATCATGCGCTCCGTATGTATTAGCTATATATTAAAAAATCGGAATTACTTTTTCATAATTGTGTATTACTCAATCATCCCTAAAATTTCATAAATTTTCCAATATTATCCTTCTCTTTTTCATCATTTTTCTCCTAAACTAAACCCTAATTTTTTTTCATCAAAATTAATTCTCATCAATTCTAAAACTGTTTCCATCAATTATTTGCGAATTAAATATGGATAATGTAATATATTATATTGGTGGATGTCCACACTATGACGACATTATGTCGACATCATATCTACATAGAATATTCTAGACCCAGAAGAAACCCTAGATATCTGTATATGTATATATACACATTAATGATCAATGGAATAAGGCACCTCATTCTCTCATCTTTCTCTCCCATATTATAACACGTTATCAGCACGAGTTTCTAGCCGACTGAGCAAGCATTGATTCTAGCCGATTGAGTGAGCACTTATTATTGAGCCGACCGAGCATTTTTATTATTCAGATCTGATAATATGGAGATTCATATCAAATCTTATTCTATTTTATTATATATCTAATCAGGTACTTTCTTTTATCATCAATTTAATTAATTGAATCGTAGTAAAGTATAATACTATTACCGTGGATGGAATAAGGTCAAATTCTCGCAATTATGTTACGGAGTATTTTATTAACCAACAACAATATTAAAACAAACATGTATTCTTTCATATTAATCGTATACGTTATGTATGTACTCCATACAAATATGGATGGATGATCGATGTTTTTATAGAAATTTCGTAATTCATATGCATGTGGTAACTAAGTGATTTATTGTAATTTACCTAATCTTGTTATGATAATTACCCGATTATCAAATTCATAGTCCCGAATTAGTTTATATATGTCTAACTTTTATCTATCAAAGTCTCAAACCAATTAGATTTTTCTACTAATTAATTAGTTTCTCTTTTATTTCATAAATTATTAATGATTGAAAAAAAAAAAAATTAGTGTTAATCGTAATGGAATATATATGTATTATATTTATTGGTAAATCTATTATGTTTTGGATATTATATACGAATAGTGTGTCTTATATATGTTGCCTATGTATACTATGAATCAATTAATTTGATTTGATATTTTTTTTTTAGAATATCCATGTTATATGTTACATAAATATCTTTTCAATATTTATCTAACTAACTTAGAAGATATTAACGTGATATAGAAAAGATTCAAAGAGTAGAATTTTGAATTATTCTAATCATCCTATTACCCATAAGACAGTGCGTGTTTAGGGCATCATATTATTGTGTGCCTTTAATCAAATACTCCGTATTAGTTTGCTCACAAACAATAGCAATAGTATATTCATTACTACTTGATTGTTTCACATTAGTCATCAATTCATCACTAATTCGTTTTATATCATAATCTTTATATTAGTTTTATTAAATTATGATTATTATTTGTTTCTTGTACAAGATTATTTGTCAACTAATAGATGTTTGTTGAGATGAATTCAATTGTTTAATTTTACTATCAAAAATCAAGAACGTAGACTCCATTTATCATTCAATTGTTTATATATACAAGAGTATCTTTGCAAATTTGATTATATCTTTCAAGCATGGACTCCGTTTATCTCATGAAAATTTGATACTTATATAAAGATTGAACATGATTTGTACATACATATTTGAGTGCATAATTTAATCGTCAATTTTGCCTATTTTATGTGGATTTGACAGTACATATTGTGTTGATTAATTTCTCGATTAATATGTTTGTAAATTTGATTCCATAATCGTTATAGTTTTCATACAATTATATTATAAAATTAAATCAGTTAAGCATTATTGTACATACATACATACATACATACATATATGAATCAACTTTGGAGTCAAATATCCATATATTAAAAGGCTCATATACGATCATGATCAGAGCTAATAATGTTATCCGGTGAGATAATAAGTATTTTCAGACTAGAAGCTCCTTATAATAATTTGTATGCCTGAAATAATATACAAGATTATTATGGATAATAAATACGACAAATACAACAGCCACGAAAACATGATATCACGGGAATAAAGTAGCCTTGAAGACATTGTATCGTAAAATAAATAAATAAATAAATTATATTTTGTGTGAGTACGTACATGAAACAGTATCGTGTTTAATACGGAGTATCACTTATTATGTGAGGAGAAAATTTATATTCCTTTGAATTGAAAGAATATTGGCCTGAAGCCTAGAAGCAACATATAATATGTGAAAAGAGATTTGGAGAAATATTGTCAATTAATATTTCTTGTTCATTCGCGTTGAACAAGTTTAATTTTGTTGAAAGACGTTGAATCTTTTTCAACTGGACGTGTTCATTCCCCGAAGAGAATGAGACATTTTTAATAAAGACTCTGCCAGAAGCAGGAGTCAAGATAGGACTGGCATAATTAAAATGAGTCTAATGATATGACCTTATTTGAGACAAAATTCTGCATTGAGTTATTAAAAATTGTGAGTAACGTATCATTGGTTAATAGTCATAATTTCGGATATGACTTGAAATAATGTATTCGATTAACAATGATCATTCTCCAAAGCGAATATGACATCGAATAAAAGAGATTGATTAAGTGAATGTCATCATTGTATATGTTGACAATTATAATTATTGATCGTATTTTATGACAATTACAAGTGAGTAATATAGCATATTCCCGGAAGGAATATTGACGAGTCTTGCCTATGTATATGAGACACCACTTGTGTCATGTCACATCTATAATTTTTCATGGCCATATGAGAAAATAAAATTGTTGTGCACATAATATATAATGTAGTTAAACAAAAGTTTAGCGTGATGAGATTCAGTCAACTGAAAATGTGGCGTACAACAAGTGAATTTATCAAGACATAGCCAAATGAATAAGAAAAATGACATGAGTTTTAGGAAATGCAAAGTCGAAACAAATATTAAAGATATGACAAATTTAGGCCATCCGGGTTCTTGTTACACCCGTTTTGATAAACTGATGCTTATCTTAAAAGAAACGTAACAACGTGATGAATCCCTCTCATGTATCATTAGAATTATATTTTAGGCAAGACAGTACACTGAGATGGAATATTATTATGTTGGAGATTTGAATACTGCTCGGAGTTGCATAATGAACATGAACGTTTATGCATGGTTGATTTACGTGACCTGTAGTCACACAGAATTTTACGAGTAGTTATTGTAATCAGAGTTCATCATTTGAGTATTATGTGAACATGATGATCTCCCAAATGGGCAATTTTAAGTCAGCACGTGGAAAAACCAACTGCAATAAGTCGAGCTCCCCAATATATTACTCTACTGAAGAAAATCAGTTGATTAAAGTGTATAAAATATGAGATGAATTCTAAGGTGGATATTGCCCTTTAAATCTATCAAGTAATGATAGTTTTTACCACCTTAAGGGGGAGATTGATAAGAATAAGCTGGTAAAAACAAACAAGTAAGGTTGATCCCATCTGAATCTGAAGTTCGGAGACTTATTTTGGATATGGAATACATCACCTAGAGATTCAAGAAATATTAATAATGATTTATATCATTTGGTTTTGATGATGTACCAGGATATATCAGCTTGATCACCTTATCTTATCAAGATATGTTATACATTGAAATTTATGATTTGACTATAGACAGATTTACCCTCCTTAAGGTAGAGCGAGCTATAACTCCGTCATGGATAGTAAAATGTATGAACATTGAGATTCTTGCCATATTTTCAATAATCACACACGACGGAGTGTGAAGGTCATATTCGGTTCATAGGTTATAAGTGAAAGAAAATGGCAAGCATGTGCAGTTGGTACTCATGAAGAGTAATGAAACTTGGATGTCATTGAAGTGACATAGATATCTGAACGATAATAGATGGCCTAGCTATATGAAAATATTGGTACCAAATATATTCAGATGTATGTCTTTAAGCAGTGCCGGCAGTATACGTAATTATATCGATATGTTAATTCATGGAACCGAATAATACTTGCGCGCGATATGTGATGGATAGTTTAATGGGGATCTTATATAAGCGTTCATCTTGATTGTTGACGTACAATCTATGGTTAAGAATGAGCTCATGGACTTGAGGTCCACGTATTGACTCGAAGTCAATCCAATTATGAATAATATCGGTGAAGATACTGTACAGTTTGCATTTGAGTCTCATGTGCATGTAACATAGTTATTTTATCATTGCATATTAGATACTATATATTAGTTTCATAAAACCTCGTTGCATTAGTTTAGTACATACTCCATATACTATTGAGCATTGTTCATATTATAGGCATGCACAAGATTATTATTGTTATAATATTGCAGGATACATATTTATAAGTTATAAGGAGATTTATACTCCCAGATTGATAACTCCCTGAAGGAGCATATTATAAATGATCAAAAGATAATGATAGTTGATCAGATGAATTCCAGAATGACTCATGATTAAGGATATGAACCTCTAGCCATAAGTGTATTTATAAAAGTATTCAACAGTTGTGAATGCACGGTTTTATTATCTCAGCTTGAAGTTTGAGTGTATGAGAATTCATACATGAGTAAGTTTCTTTCCGATTATATGAGAATACTTTATGGTCCAGAAACACCATAATAGTTTGAAAATAATATAGTGAAAGATTATAATTAGTATGTCAATCTGTACAATAAGAAAATCTGACAAGAAAGATCAATTATTATTTAAGATATTTAAATTGTAAATATCAGCTACACTCTTTTTCCCTTCGACTAGGTTTTTGTCCAAACGGGTTTTTCCTAGCAAGGTTTTTAACGAGGTAGCGCTATAGACGTGTTAATAACGCTATAGTTATAATCGTCATTGTTGAGATGACAATTTTCTAGACATATTATGTTATGACGTGCATTGAGAACAAGTTCACAATTGTGGAAATATTATTTGAAATGAAGATTCAAGAGTCATGAACCACTATCCAGATTGTGGTTCCGAAGAAATATGATATCGAATTATCAAGGATTTCTATTGATTGAAGATACCAAGTTTATCGGTTACGACAAATCCATTTCAACGCCGTGAAGCTACATGAAGACATTGATAATTTCAAGACATATCAAGTCGTGCAATCATCAGGGGGAGTAATCACGCGTTGTACTCTTTTTCCTAAGCCATGGTTTTGTCCCACTGGGTTTTCCATGGAAAGGTTTTAACGAGGCAGCATGTTATGCGTGTTCTGAAGATTTATGTACTCGTTTTCTTTACTAGTGTTTTTCCCATTGGGTTTTTCTAGGCAAAGCTTTAATGAGACATGACTTCACTGATGGACATCCAAGGGGGAGTGTTATAATGTAATATATTGTATTGGTGGATGTCCACACTATGACGACATTATGTCGACATCATATCTACATAGAATATTCTAGACCCAGAAAAAACCCTAGATATCTGTATATGTATATATACACATTAATGATCAATGGAATAAGGCACCTCATTCTCTCCTCTTTCTCTCCCATATTATAACAGATCATAATTTGTTAATCGATATTTTATCATAAATTAGTTTTAATTCATTAATTAAGAGATTCGATTTAGGGTTAATTGAGTAACACTGAATTTTAGGGTTTAGGATTTAAAGCTTGTACATTTATTTATTTATTTGAATTGTATTTTCTAATTTGAATAACATTGCATTAATTTCATCTTTTTAATTTTGCTATAATTTTAATTAATTATAGTTAATTTTAATTTTAATCTTGAAAAAATAATAACATCAATAATAACCTTTTAGGAAAATTCAAAAAAAAAATCAAAAAATAATTGAGATAGCCAGAGTGGTGGTGGTCGGCGCAGTGGATCGAAGTGGTTGCCGGCGACCGGCGTGGTGGAGTGGCAGAGAGAGATGAACTTTGAAGTTTGAGATATTTTTCTCTCTAGAAACTTATGTGGGGAGGGAAAAATGGTAGGGGTGAGATAGTAATTTTGAGGTATGATTGAGTAATGTCAAAGTATAAAAAAGTACCACCCTAAAAAATATACTTCGTATATATCTATGACATAATTTATTTATTTTTGTGACAAAATATAAGTGTCTCATATTATTGAAGTCTACGTATTGTAAACAAATATAAAATCTTGACGATGGAAAAAATTACGGAGTATATAAAATACTTTCACATTTTGATTTTAATATATAAATATTTGGAGTTATTTTTTATCTAATAATATTTGGAGTATTATGTTATCTTATAATTTGTTAATTAAATTTATAAATGACCTCAATATATAAAAGAATGAATTTCGATTTGCGAATATTGGTTTTGTGAAGAAAAAAAAAAACTTTAATTAAATAATCAAGTAAAAATTACTATAAAATTTTGTTATTAGCTTTGTAAAAAAACATGTTCATTAAAATAATAAAATATGAATTGAATGAGATTACACGATTATATCTTGATTATCATTGAAATTTTAAATTATTATCTCGAATATAAAATATAAATATCAAAAATGTGAAAAACTAATAGGGTACCAACAAATATTTATAAAACTAGATTGTACTGTCAATTAATTAGTATGATATATAGAAAAAGATTTATACTATTTTATGGTATAACAAAAATGGTAGCATCTACTCTATTAATTATACTATTTTATTGTAGTATCTTTTAAACATATAGTTATTGATCGTAGTTAACATGCATGGGTAATTTAGATATAAGTCCGACCAATATATATTAAATAATCAAAAAGTAGGCCCATATGGTAGGCCCATATGTAGTTAGGCGGAAAAATTTGGAGATTTGTTATTTGGTTAGTGAAAAGGGGGATGTGCAATATTAAGGGCTCAATCCTTGTACTCTGTTTTGTGATTACAACTTGACTCTTAAGTTTGGTAGATAAGATTATGCATGATTGTTTGAGACTGTAAAGTCTGTAATTATCTGCTTATCACCTTTCATTATATATATATATATATTTATATAGGGGTTCACATAAGAACATCTCTCCCTATAAGTGCATAAGTCCTCTTTTGAGCCTTTGGATGAGGTGAGGATTGAGGGTTGAGATTTACTTGATCATAATTAAGACACTCAGCATTTAATACACTCTCTCTCCAACCAAATTTAATATACTCTCTTTCCAACTAAATTTGATACACTCTCCATTCCAATTTAATACACTCTCTCAAACCCAATAAATATTTAACATAAATCAAAATATTTGAATGTTTTCATTTGAATTTCAGTATTTGATGTTTGGAGTTTCAATCGGAATTTGTATTCAT
Source organism: Agrostemma githago (assembly GCA_958450325.1). Classification (NCBI taxonomy): domain Eukaryota; kingdom Viridiplantae; phylum Streptophyta; class Magnoliopsida; order Caryophyllales; family Caryophyllaceae; genus Agrostemma; species Agrostemma githago. The sequence goes on from OY288242.1 coordinate 5,251,200, forward strand.
CATATTTGACAGTTTTGAGTTAAATATTAATTGAGATGAATTAAAGTTGCAAAATATAAGAACTAAAGTTACAAAAATAAATGAACTGATTCGAACTAAAGTTATAAAACATGACCGGAGTTTCAATATATGATCTGAAGTTGCAAAATATATGAACTAAAGTTACGTGATATATAAACTGAAGTTACAAAAATATATGAAATGATTGGAATTGAAATTACAGAAAATGGATTGTGGTTACAATATATGATCTGGAGTTATAAAACATATGAACTGAAGTTACAAAACATATGAACTGAAGTTACAAAAATATGGACTAAAGTTACAAAATATGTGAAGTGAAATTACAAAAATATATGAACTAGTTAGAATTGGAGTTACAATATACGATCTGAAATTACAAAATATGTGAACTGAATTTACAAAATATGTGAACTGAAGTTATAAATATATGGACTAGAGTTACAATATACGATCTGAATATACATGTAACCTGAAGTTACAAAATATGTAAACTAAAGTTACAAAATATGTGAACTGAAGTTACAAATATATATATAAAAAACAATTCATTTACAAAGCTCGTCCGGTCTTCATCTCCAGGCCATTTTTAATTCTTTTTCTTCGTCTTCATCTCCATTTTTAATTCTTCATCGTCATCAAAAATCTGCAATTATTAATTGAAAAAACATATATTATATTAATTGAACTATATATACTATATTAGTTGAAAAACATTTAATTAAAAAATGAAGACAGAAACGAGTAAACGGACAATAAAAATCATAAACATAATGAAAAAAATATATCAATTAGCATATATGGAGTAATATTGAAAACAATTGAAAAAAAACGAAATTAGTAAGCATAGAAAAAAAATTGCAGTGAGGAAAAAAAATTAGTAAACCCTAGAAATGTTACCACCAAAAATTCCCAAATAGAAAACCCAGAAATAGAACACCAGCAATGAACACCAAATTCCCAAATAGAAAACCCCCAATTTAACAAGAAACTCGAAATTAAACATGAAAATCGTTTCCTCAACGCAAAAACCATCAAATTGGAATTTCGCTAAAACCACCATAAATCGTAAAGCAAAATGATGAATCGTCAAGCAAACAAGCAAACCCTAATTTCGCTAAAACCACCATAAATCGTCAAATTAAAAAACAACAAGAGGAAACGATACTTGACCTGCGAAAAGATGAGAAATCGACCGAGAACAGGGTACTTGAACCAACAAAGAAGATCGAAAGTACACTGATCAACAAAGAAGAGAACAAATTGATGGTAAAGGAGTAATGGAGTGGGAATAAAGTGAAATATAATGGAATGAGAATAGAGCTTGGGGAATGATGAATGAATGAAGGTGAGAATAATGAGTGAACAGGTAATGAATGAACGTGGGAATAATGAAGGAAAAAAAAGAGGAGCTTGGGGATACGTAACTTTTAATTTCAAATTAAATGTGAAGCAAGATCTCAGCCATCTATTTCGTTTTGATCCAATGGCTGATAATAAGCCTTATGGACTTATAAAAAGAGAATGCACTTATATGATCCTCTCTCTCTCTCTTTCTCTCTCTCTCTCTCTCTCTCTCTCTCTATATATATATATATATATATATATACTCCCTCCTATCCAATCCATTGTACTCATGTACTATTTTTAGTCAAACTTATTAAATTTTGACCTCGACAATAAAAATTCAAATAAAAATAATTTAAATATAACACAAACATATTTATATTTATTATAAAGTGAAAGTTTCACAAAAAATTATTGTCAACAAAAAATATATTATGCAAATGAAGAAAAATACGGTCAAAGTGTCGCCTCGTAGACCGCAAAAAGTCAAATGGGTACAATGGATTGGATAGGAGGGAATATATATAGATTTAGGTTCATGTGAGAACCACCCACTCAATGAGAATTGTGAGAACTCTTCTCAGTCATCAGATTCTAGCGTACCCTTTTTCAATTTTAGCGTACCCTTTTCAATTTCAATTTTAGCGAACCCTTTTCAATTTCAATTTTAGCGTACCCTTTTTCAATTTCAATTTTAGCGTACCCTTTTCAATTTTAATTTTAGCGTACCCTTTTCAATTTCACTTTCATCGTACCATTTTCAATTTCAATTTTAGCGTACCTTTTTTCATTTTCTATTTCAGCGTACCCTTTTTCTATTTCAGCGTACCCTTTTTCTATTTCAGCGTACCCTTTTTCTATTTTAGCGTACCCTTTTTCATTTTCTATTTTAGCGAATCCTTTTTCAATTTTAGCGTACCATTTTTCAATTTTAGCGTACCATTTTTCAATTTTAGAAAAAAAAATGTGCATGGCTGGTTTTACTTACCCTTTGAGTAGAATTAGTAGAATCAGTAGAATTAGTAGAATTAATCGAACAGTTAAGAACAACAAGCTAATCTAATCAGACAAACCCTTTTACTTACCCTTTTACAGCAACAACTTTTTTTGATCTAAACCACCATTAAAAACCAATAAAGTTTGAGAATTTGAGAAGAATTATGAATGAAAGTGGGTTGAGGAAGAATGAGGACAAATATAATCAAATCGAATCATTGAATCTAATTGAATAACAACCGCAACAACAATAGATTAAAAATCTAACATCAAAAATCTAACAATTGAATTTAATCTAATAAGCTTACCCTAAATAGAAGAAATTTAAAACTTACTGGGATTCATATCGATGGATAGAAGAATAGTTGATTGAAAATTTGAGGAATTGAGGAATAGTCAGAAGGAATGGCGGTTGATTGATCATTCAGAAGGTTGATTAAAGGAATGACAGTTGATTGATGATTCAGAAGGTTGATTATTAAAGGAATGGCGGAAGAAGTTGATCGCAAATTGGGGAAGAACAATAATACTCCGTACATGAACCATGTCAGCTCAACGTTCTTTTTTTAAGAACAATTCTAGCACTCTAATTAACGATTTTAAGCTGGAATCAGTAGAATTAAACAAAGAAAAAACTAAAATCAATCATCAAATCAAAACTGAAATCGACTGAAATCAAAACCCTAACCCTAATTTTTTCAGATTAGATAACAAACCTCGTTTAATTGATTTGAATTTATAAATGAAGCTTAATCTGCGTTTTCTTGATTTTTGGTGAATTATGTTGAAATTGTTCTTCAATTTTTGGTGAATTGATGAAGGGAGGGGGCGAAGGAATAGAGGGAAAGAAGAGAGAGACCCTGCCAACTTCAATTTAGATTTTACGTAAAAAAAATAAAGGCTGAAATAAAGAGTTCTCACAATTCTCACCATAGTATGAGTTCTCACCCGATCTCGACTCTCTCTCTCTATATATATAGAGAGAGAGAGTCAAGATCCGGTGAGAATCTATACCATGATGAGAACTGTGAGAACCCTTGGAGTGGTCAGATCTTAACAAAAAAAATAGAAGCATACAAAAAGTGGATCAACCCACTTCATCTCAGGAGTTGAAATCTTCAACTTGACAGCTCGCAAGTCCAACCCATCACAACTAACAACCACTCAATACAAAGAGCCCAACCCACGTGTATCTCTAGTTATTGACTTAATTATTGCATGCCCTCATTCCTAAATATCTTTGTTATGGTTATTTTCGTCACCGATCTATAATGGGTCATATATTGTCTATATAGGTTAATTGACTTTATCTTCCAATGTGAGCGCAATATTTGACGCGTGAATTATGGTATATCTCCTTTGTGACTTCTAACGTGGATCAATGTAGCCACGTTTCTTCTTAAAATTCAAAAAGGGTACACCAAAACGGGTACGCTAAAATTGAGAAGGGGTACACCAAAATTAAAAAATGTACGCTAAAAATTCAAAAGTGAGGGTACGCTAAAATTGAATTGAAAAAGGGTATACTAAAATAGAAAAAGGGTATGCTAAAAGTGAGGAAGGGTACACTAAAATTGAAATTGAAAAAAAAAGTACGCTAAAAGTGAAAAAGGGTACGCTAAAATTTGAAAAGGGTACGCTAAAATTGAAGAAGGGTACACTAAAATTAAAATTGAAAAAGTTACGCTGAAATTTAAAAAGAGTACGCCAAAATTGAAAAAGGGTACGATAAATTTAAGAAAGAGTACGGTACGCTAAAATTGAAAAATGGTACGCTAAAATTGAAAAAGAAAATTAAATCGAGTAGGGCTTGAAGAAGAAGTGTTGTATTCCATATAAAATCCGTACAAAAGGAAATTAAAGGACAATATTTTAGATAACTTCTAAGTTAATGAGGAAATTTGGAAAAAAAAACGATAGTTGGGATTATTACAATTATATTTGCCGACGATAATACTATTACTATTGTAATAAAATAATGAATTTGATCGAATAAGTTAACTCATAAAATAATTAATTTAAAAAAAATTAAAAGTTACTTAGGTTACTGAGGTTCAATACCCAATTGTGATAAATTGATGGATTGAAAAAAAGTCGATTGAAAAATTGATGGATTGAAAATCGGATTCAATGGTCGATTGAAGAATTATGGATTAAAGGATTACGGGTCGAATAATTTTGTAGAAGGAGAAGGAGTTACGACCTTACGGGTTGAAGACAATTAATTGTGATTAATTGATGGGATTGAAGAATTTTGAAGGATCCAACGAATGAGATTGAACACTATCACTACAAGAAAAGTCTAGGTTAGCAACCGATATTTTCCGACCGCACAAAAAACAGTCGGTAATTAGACGTACCGACCGAAAACAGTCGGTATATGATACTTTCGGTCGGTAAATTACCGACTGATTTATCGGTTGGTAAATAAGAAAATCGGTCGGTATCAGACTGTTTTACCGACCGCATTTAGAATTTACCGACCGATTTGTCGGTCGGTGGCGTTTTTAACATAAATCCCTCAGGTTCTTTCATTACTCACTTTGCACTTAAAATAAAAAAAAACCCGAGAGCCCCAAACCCCAATCCCCGAACCCGACCACCATCTATTCCCACTCCCCTTCGCCGGAGCGTCGCCGGAGATTCTTCCCGCACCGCCGCCGCACCGGCGCCGTTCCGCCCTTTGCCGGATTATCTTACCCATCCTCCCCAAAATCCCCAATTTCAACTAAGGTATGAATTCTAACTCAATTTTTTTGTTTGATTTTGTTTATATTTGGTTTATTATTGTTGTTAATCCAAGTGTTTGATGAATTTAGGATTAAATTTAGATAAAACTTGTTTAATTTAGGTTAGTGTAGAAACTAGGGTTAAATTAGAATTAGGGTGAAACTTATTAGGTTAGTGTAATTAGGTTCCTTAGCCAAATTGGTGCATTTCTTGCCAAATGCATTGCTTTTCTTAGAAAAACTTCTCATAAGATTATTATTATTATTATTATTGGATTTATTAGTATTAATTTTGGTTGAGTTGCTTCTTCTAAGTGTAGGGGATGAAGGGCATGAACTCTTTAAAGATGAGCTTCTACTAAGTTTATTTGATGAGGATTTTTGTGAGTAACTTCTGAGGAAATTTGGAGAAGTATTATTATTATAATTAATATTGTTTTTATGTGAATAACTTCTCAATAATGATGAATCTATGTATTGATGAGATGATGATTTATGATTTGTTGATGAACTTTCTCTTTTGAATAATTTCCATTTTTTTTTCTTCATAGGCCATGGGTGTGGGTGTATGTGTGGCCAAATGAAAAAATAATTAGGGTTTGAGAGATTTGGTTGGAATAATGGGTCAATTGTATTTTAGACTAGTGTATTTAGGTTAGTGTAATTTAGATGAAACTTGTTTGTTAGATTAGGTTTAAATTAGATTTAGGGTGAAATTGAAATTTAGTTTAATTTAGGGTTAAATTAGATGAAAAATTGTTTAGTATAGTTTAGTTAGATTAGTATAGCTCTCCCTATAGTATTTAGATGAAAAATTGGTTCAATTAGTATAGCTCTCCCTATAGTACTTACCCTTTGGAAAATTCTTTATTGGATTACCCAATTAGTATTCTTGATTGGATTACCCAATTAGTATTCTTGATTGGAAAATTGTTTAGTATAATTAGTCTTAAGAATATATTCAATGTTGATTGGATTACCCAATTAGTATTCTTGTTTGGTTTGTAAGGTTGATTGGTAAGGCTACTGTTTATTCTTAACTTAACGAATAATAACAATGTAGGGACTAACATTCTTTAGCCTAATATAGTTGTAGCTTAGTATAGTTTAGTGTTCTAGAATAATAGTGAAATATTCTAAGTTTAGTTCTACTTGGACCACTCCATTCAAAGTTTTTAGGCATTAACCTCTTATTTGTCAAATGTTTTTAGGCCAACTAGATACAATATGGTGTAATATGACTCGATCAAATTCAATAAAGAATACTAAGAATTTGAGTTTATATATTAAACTAAGGTTAGATGTGAAAACTTAATTAAATAATGAAGGGGTACGAATGAGATGGGATCATGGGAGTTCAAATTGTCTAATTAGAGTAAACGAATCAACCCCTACTCTAATTATATTCGATTATTGTTTTTGAACTAACGAGAGTAAACTCATGGTTATTTCTTTGTTATTTACTCCATTTTTATATGTTATTTAAATAAGTTTTCGTTCCTCTTATAGAAAATCTAATAATGACGAATACCGAAAGAAAATGGATGTACGAAAGGGTAGACGATAGAAACAAAGTTAAGTATGAGTTTATACTTGGGGTGGATGATTTTATTCTATATGCTAAGGACCAAGAAGAATACAAGACACATCAAATTCTTAGATGTCCATGTGTGAAGTGTCAAAATTTGAAGTACTTGAATGAGTTTACGGTAAAAGAGCATCTAATTAGCAAAGGGTTTACGCCTGGTTACACTAATTGGGTGTGCCATGGAGAATCCTTTTCTTTTATTAGTAATCCTAGTACTTCAACAAACACTAATGCTTTCATCGACCAACCTTATCGGGAGATGATAGTAGATGCATTTGGAGACATAATGTTCGGCCGTGTTGAGGATTCTCCTTTGGGTGAAGAAGAAAGCCCCCACCCTGATCTGAAAGAATTTTTTGAAATGTTAGAGGCCGCCGAGAAACCTATGTATCGTGGATGTGAGTCGTCATTGCGAGAAGTAGCTTCTAGGATGATTAACATTAAATGTGAGGACAACCTACCGGAAACAAGTTTAGATAAGATAGCTGCTTTGATTGAGGATATCATTCCACGAGATAATCTGATGACTCGCACATTTTATGACACTAAAAAGCTGCTTAGGGGCCTTCAAATGCCCCATCATAGGATCCATTCATGTCAGGACGGACGCATGCTATTTTGGAAAGAAGATTCCATGCTTGACAAATGTAAAAAGTGTGGAAAAGATAGGTACAAGAAGAAAACTTTTAGTGGGGCAGACATACCTTTCAAAGTCCTAACCTATCTCCCCGTAGCACCAAGGTTGCAACGTTTATATGCAACCAAGAACATTGCAAAAGAAATGAGATGGCATATTGAAAATCCACGTGTACCAGGGACCATGGCTCATCCAAGTGACAGTGAGGCTTGGAAGCATCTAGATTATATGTTTCCGGAGTTTGCTAGTGAGCCTCGTAATGTTAGACTTGGACTCTGCACAGATGGTTTTACACCATACGGTCAATTTGGTAAGTCGTACTCATGTTGGCCGGTGATTCTCACTTCTTATAATCTACCCCCTGGATTATGCATGAAAAAACAATTTATGTTTCTATCTTTGATCGTTCCCGGGCCAAAAAATCCTAAGAAAAACTTGGACATATACATGCAACCTCTTATTGATGAATTGAAAGAGTTGTGGGACACGGGAGTGCTCACCTATGATGTGTCCAGGAAACAAAATTTTCGGCTGAAAGCATGTATCCTATGGACCATCAACGATTTTCCGGCTTATGGGATGCTCTCTGGGTGGGCTACTGCCGGCAAACTTGCATGTCCACATTGTATGAAAGACACCAAGGCGTTTTGGCTTCCACATGGAGGTAAAATGTGTTGGTTCGATTGTCACAGACAATTCTTACCCCTAGATCATGCATTCCGTTACAACAAAACTGCCTTTAGGAAGGGTAAGTGCGAGAATGATGAACCACCTCCGACATTGTCAGGATGTGAAATCTGGGAGACGATATCAGACTACCCGACGATCATTGATGGTACTGATCATGAACTCAAAAAACTTAAAAAGATGAAAACAGGGTGGTTCAAAAAGAGCTTGTTATGGGACCTACCTTATTGGAAGCATTTGTTGATTCGACACAATTTGGATGTCATGCATATTGAAAAAAACTTTTTTGAGCAATTAATTCATACAGTCCTGGATAATAGAAATAAAACAGCTGACACCCATAACACAAGGAAGGACTTGCCCAAATTATGTAGTAGAGGTCACCTACACCTCAAGGACGGCCGCAAACCAAAAGCTCCCTACACTCTTGACAAACTGCAAAAAAAGATACTATGTGAGTGGATATGCAATTTGAGGTTTCCAGATGGATACGCATCGGATTTAGGTCGCTGCGTCGACCTACACAGTCTCACACTTCATGGTATGAAGAGCCACGATTGCCATGTGTTCATGGAACGACTATTACCCGTTGCTTTGAAACACTTGTTGCCAACTAATGTGTGAAATTCAATTACCGAGATCAGCCAATTTTTTCGTGATTTGTGTGTCTCAAGCCTTACAACCCAAAATGTAGAGCGGCTGGAGAACGATATTGCGGAGATCCTCTGCAAACTTGAGAAAGTGTTTCCACCATCGTTCTTCAATTCAATGGAGCACTTCCCAATACATTTGCCTTATAAAGGAAGGGTTGGTGGCCCAGTACAATATAGGTGGATGTACCCTTTTGAGAGGTATAATTGTGAAAATACTCAACTTATTAATGTTTCTTAATCATTATATCATTATAATTGTGAAAGTACTCAACACTATATCAAAATGTAGGTTTCTCAATCATTTGAAAAAAAAGTGGGTAATAAAGCACGTGTGGAAGGTTCAATTTGCAATGCTTTCTTAACTGAAGAAATATCAAATTTCTGTTCTCTATACTTTGAAGACCACGTAGATACAAAGGCTAAGGATTTGGATGTGGGCACGGGAGATGAAAATGATTCATCTTTACCCGAGCTCTTTCGACAACACAAAGGTAGAGCACTTGCTAAACCAAAACAAAGATACTTGGACGAACAAGAGTTCGATCGTGCCCATCTTTACGCATTATCAAATTGTGAACTACTAGGAGAATATGAATGGTACCTAAATAGTAACAACTTACTTATTTATTTTAAAATTAAGAGATGTAGATGTCACGACTAAACTGGATAATTACAGCTTATTTGAACAGTTGATTATGGAGCAACATCCACGAGCTAAAATGGATGAAGTTTGGACTACATATGAGAAGTTGTTTCCAAATTGGTTTAAAGGATATGTAAGTCTCAGTATTGACATATTAGAATGAAATAAACTTTGAGCACGTCACAAATGCACTAACACTCTACTACGCAATTAGGTATCTGAGATGAATGTCAAAGATGATGTGATTCAAGCCTTAGCATTTGGTCCTTCTAAAGAAGTAAACACTTGGCAAAGATATATGATTAATGGGTTTAATTTCCACACACAGAAGTATGGGAAAAACAGAGCTACCGTGAATTACGGGGTTTGCGTAAGTAATGTTGAAGGAAACGATTACTACGACACTTTAGAGGAAATTATTGAGTTGAGGTATTGTGGGGAGAAGAGAATTTATAATGCAATCGTGTTCAAGTGTTCATGGATGGATAATTCCACAAACGGTACAAGTGTTCATGGCCTTTATAAACTAGTAGAAGTTAATAGTAGGAGGAAATATGGTAAATATGATCCTTTTGTACTTGCCCATCAAGCTAGTCAAGTTTATTATGCTCCATACCCAAACCCAAAGAAGGATACAGATCATTGGTGGGCTGTTTTTAAGGGTCGGGCAAAGTCACAATTTAATGCACCAGTGGATGTCACGGTATTTCAAGAGATGTGAGTAGTACTTCATTATTATCTAGTCTTGTCGACGATGACGTCTTAGAAAGTTTTAGTGAAGGGGAGGACATGGAAGAGATGAATGAGATGGGTGATGATGTGGTTGTCGAAGATGATAACATTGATGAGGAGGAGGAATTTCAAGATGAGTTTGATGAGGAGGAGGAGGAGGAGGATGAGGAAGAAGAAGAAGAAGACGATGATGACGACGACGATGATTGCTAACTTGTATTTGTTTAGTCAATGAAATAGTTGTCGATCAACACTCATGGATAAATGCAGTTATTTGTATATGTTTGTTTGGTTTTAGGCAAGGTGATATTATTTGTTAAATTTTTTCTTGGATTGCATTTGGTAAGTGTTATTTGCATATGTTTGTTTGTTTTGTCATTCAACAGATCATATCTAAAAGATGGTTGGACGCTATGTCCATGATATCGAATGGTTTTATGTGAATGAATTGTGGAGATGTTGGATTCTGAATGAATTGGATGAAGTTAATGAATGAAGGTTGAAGTGAATGATGTTGTAGTTTGAATGAGTTGGAAGAGTTGAATGGTATGATGGTTATAATGCAGATTTGTATGTGCAAATTGGAGGACAACGAACAAACTAGAGCCCTCAACTTTTATCCAATTTACCGACCGAAACCAATATTTACCTATCGCGATAACCTGTTATCGACTGCAGGTTACTAACCACAAAAATTGTCATATGTCGGTCGTTAAGGAATACCGACCGAAATACTCGGTCGGTGAAAATCACGTTTGCCGACCGAACTACCGATCGCAGGAAGATTTTTCCCGACCAAACGTCTTCCAGGAGCTTCTGGTTTGGGTTTGGTCGGCAGGTGTTACCGACCGCATATAGCAGTCGGTAAAACAATTCACCGACCAATTATTGATGTTGCCGACCGATTATTCGGTCGGTATGACCCGTTTACCGATCGACTTTTTCAGTCGGTATTCCCCTTTTACCGACCGAAATTCTATTTGCCGACCGAAACGCAGTCGGTAAATCACCGATCGCAGTTTATGGTCGGCAGCTTGCGTTTCCGACTAAAGTTTTTGACTAAATTCCGGCGGTCGGAAATATTTCAATTCCGGTCGGTAATTTGTTTTACTGACCGCTTTTTACTCTTACCGACCGATTTTGTCGGTTGCTAAATACCGTCTTCCTTGTAGTGTATGATCTAATGGCTCATATTATAGTTCTCATGGTTCTCATTGAAGGAGTGGTTCTCACATGAACCTAAATATATATATATATATCTTAGGTGTCGCTTTTTGAGTGTATTTTTGAATATGGTTGTTATCCCCCTCATGTATTCTTGTAGATAAGTGCAGTGTGCCACTACTGTTCCGGTATGGAAACAATTAGACCCGATTCTGAGTTCGGATCTTTTGCTATGGTGTTTGAAGTCCTAAAGTGATCAATGTAAGTCATCTATTGACTCTCCCCTTCTCCTCACTCCGATGGTCGAACTTCCCCGGCGGAGATAACCTGCCCCTGCACACGGAACACACAGGGCCCCGGATGTGTCCGGGGGAACCCTCTCTGATGCCTAAGTCAGTTCGTGGAATGCCTTAACGAACCTAGCTCGTGAGGAACTAGGTGGCGGTTTTTAGCGTGAGAGTCTAGAGAGAGAATTTCCAACCCCTTTCTTGTGGGAAATGGAAGAGTATTTATACCTTCCCACAAGAGAGAGGGAAGGAGTGGATGAGGGAGTGACAAGTGGCTTCACCTCATCCACTCATTCCCCTTTACCTTTAGGCAAAATGACGGGAGGGCCCTTGATCTCCCCTGCTCCTGTTGGGCATGCGAATACCCAAGAACTAGGAGGCAGGGAGTACTGGTTGCCCTGCTCGGCGGGCGGTGACGCCCTGCCGGGCAGGCGGATGCCTTAGAGTGATGGCTTCTCGCTTCATGACCTGCCTGGTAGGTCCTTCTCTATTCCCGGGTCGGGCCACCCTGGGACCCAAATGGCGGGCGACCCGTTTGCAGGCTTCCGGCTCCAATCAATTGGCCTTCGCTGGCTAAGGGGAAGCAGGGTTCTCCTTGGCAGGCGATCTCTGGGATGGGAGGTTGACTTCTTAGCATTTAATGCGTTCCATGTTCCCGAGGAAGGAAGCTCAACTGCATGTGATATGCGAAGAGTCAGAATGTTTTTCAGCTCATGATTACCTCTTGCAAAGAGGATTTTCGGGCAGCGTGCCTCCTCAGTGATTGGTTCTTCTTTCGTTGAAGTGGTTGGGGTGCCATAAATGGTGTGTTCTACCCTTGTATAAATTCCAATCCTTACCACTTCTTACGCTTCATCTTCGATCCTTCTTCTAGCTTTATTTTCTCTTTACAAGAACAATGTCTTGGGTTAAGAAAACAGTTCTTCGCTGCGGGGTTCGTGTGGGCACGTTTCGCTTCAAGGGATTTTGGAGATTAAGATATCCAAGGGCGGCTTTTCTGGCCCTGCGTCGCAGTAGGCGACTTCGGCTTCGTTCCTCTCTGAATGCCAGGAGGAGGGCTGCCAGAAGGAAAGCTGCCAGGGTAGGCAAGCGTCCTATCCGATCTTCATTTCCACCTGGGCCCATGGTTAAGCGCTGCTCTGGCTGCTTTGATAGGGGGTGTTATACGTGCTTCCCCTGGCTACACCCCGAGCAATTTGTTCCTAATTGCCCTAAGCTTACTTCATCCCCTGAGTCAGGCCCTTCTTCCCCTGTGAAGAAGACGGGCTGTGGTTCCTGTGACGACGTCAGGACGGTCCCCTATGGCAGGGACTGGGATATCAGCAGTCGTGACTCCGGGGATAGTGAGGGCCAAGGCTACTCCTCCGGCGGTGGCGAGGAGGACATCCCCACTGATCCTTTCAAGGATTCAGATGATTGGGACTGGGGGTCAGCTTTGGGTGACGACAGCCCAAGGGATTATTCGGGCCCTGACGATGACTAGGTCTGCCCAGGGCTTGCAGGCTGGTGGGTTGAGCCAGAGTCGGGCTCTTTTTTGTACTTTTTTATTTGTTTGTTTCAGATGTAACTTGCCCATTTTGGGTCTTTTTCCCTAATGAATGAAAAAAGATCAGGTTGTTTGGTTACATTTTTGTTGCTTTTTTTTTGAATGAATACGGGGATGACGTCATTAGGTGATCATCCCTCTGACACCCTTTGCCCTTTTCGAGGCCCTTCTTGGGAAGCGGTTGATGTTCAAAACGTGACACGTGGGGTAGTTTTTGGGGAAGTACTGTCAGAGGGGCGGCCCTTCAGCTTCCTGGGCTTATATAAGCCTCTCTCCCCCTATTTCTCTTTTTCTCACTTTTCAAACTCGAAAACCCTCTTTATTTCTCCACTGTTTGGGAACTCTTTTCTCAAGACTGAGAAGCTTCCTTCCTCGGATTTCCAAGCGGCGATCACCGTTTTTAGGTTAGAATCTTGCCCTTAAAACCCTTTTCTTTTTAGTTTCTTCACATCTTATCTTCTTGATTCGATGTCTCGTGCTCGTATTCTTACTTTTACCGACCCGTCGTTTGAGAGGGCGGAGGGTGGAGAGGAGGGCAGAACTAACCTGGCCTCCTCTTCTGGGGTTAGGTTTGCGGGGAAGGATTATTCTGAGGGAGAGGATGCCAACTCCCCTGAACCTGCCTCCTTTGACGTCGTTGACTCCGACGACGAGGCTCTGGAGATAAACCCTTCTAGGATAGCTGGTCCCCTTGTCCCTAGGGAGAAGGGGAGGACGTATTATCTAGATAAGGCCAAGTACCATATCCCTTTAAGGACTTACCCTGAAGCCAAAAATCGAGATTTAATTTTGGCACTTAACGCTGCTGGAGCCATTGAGGACTTTTACAATTTTGGGGAAGGGTATACAATTGTGATTCCTGGGGAGAAGGACACAGTGTGTTGTCCCCCTGACGGCTGCATAGCCGTCTATCACAAAAGTTTGGAGTTCGGCCTGCAATTCCCCCTGCACCCTTTCCTGGAGGAGGCCTTCAGGAGAATGAATGTGGCCATAGCTCAGCTGACAGCCAGTGCAATCAGGTCGTTAATATCCTACACTTGGACCTGCATCTTCCATGGGGAGGGACCCACTATTGATGCCCTGCGTTTTATGGTGGGGCTGCAAATGGTATCCTCATCAGGGGGGGATGGCTCCCCTGGATATTGGTCCCTTCAGAGGCAGAAGGGTTATACCTTAGTCTGGCCGGCCTTAAACAGACTGAAAGACTGGAAAAACAATTTTTTATATGTACACAGCGCTTCTGGGTGGAAGATTCCCAGACATTTTAGAAATCACGTCCATACTCGCCTGGAAACTCGTGAGGAGTACCACCCAGGTGTTGGGGGAAGGCCTTGGAGGTAAAATTAAACATGTTGGACGAGGAAGTGATCAAGAAATTTGCAGCTGTCACTGATAAATCCGGCGTCTGCGGCCCTGCCTTCTGGCTTCCTCACGCAGAGCTCATTGCCACGGATAATTATTTGGGCCGTGTGGGCCTGATTCCTGGCCTTGAAGAAGGTAGTTTAGGGATTTTTACCGGCCTTGTTGCTCTATTTTTCTATGTTTCTTCCTAACCGGTTGTTCTTTTTTTTTTTACCCTGTAGATCCCAAATCTCGCTTCTGGTCGAGGAAGGAGGTAAGGAGGCTTGGCTTGACCGAGGATTTCGTGATTATTTCAAAGCGTCCCTCCCTTCCTTCGAGCTATAAGAAGGGTGAGAAGAATCTAATGAAGTTAGTGAAGAGTCTTTCAGCCAGCCGAAGGCTTCCTCTTCCTCCAAGGCTGCCGCCTATAAAGCCGATGGCTCCTCCCTCTGATGTTCAGGGTACAGAGGCAGAGGTCACCTCAGAGGCCACCCCTTCCCCTGCCGGCAAACGAGGTGATTCCCCTACGGGGACCCATACCCCCCAGGGATCACACCCTGCCAACTCCGAAAGAACTGGGGAGAGCGTCCCCCTGGAATGCAGGAGAAAAAGAGGTAGAGAACCCTCTGGGGCTGCTCATGTGGTTGACCTGGAGACCGACGTTGAGACCCCTGAGTCAAAACGCCCTGCACGTGAGATTCCAGGTACTCTTTTCTCAGAGGAGAACACGGAGTTCCACTATACTGCGGGCGATAGTGTGGATGTCTCTGCCCTGCTTTCAGATTCTGGGGCCGTCCTGGCAGACCGTCTTACCAAGTCTGTGACTTCTACCTCCCATCAAGTGATACAATATATTCAGCGCACTTCCAGGGTGCTACAAGCCTCGGCTGAGTTGGCGGCTCTCAGCCGCCTGAGCGATGAGGAGCTGATTGTCACTCCTGGGGTTCCCCCTCCTGATCGCCTGGCCATGGTGGAAAGGGATGTCACCCTGATTAGCAACTTGAAGGATAAGTTGGCGAAACAGGAAGGTGAGATGGAGGAAATGAAGGGTCAGGTGACTCGATGGAAGCTCCAGGGAGAGAAGGCCATGAAAGAAGTGTCGAAGTTGGAAGCGGATTTGAAAGGGAGCAAGCTGGCGGTGGAGCAGGCAAACAAGTCTCTGGCTGAAATGGAACATACAAAAAGAAAGGCAATCGACCTGGAGGAGCGTTTGTCGAAGGCTGACTCGGAGCTTAAGCAGGCTCAGGCTGACTTGAAGGCCAAGGGCGAAGAATGGCAAAGGGAGAAAGATACCATCCTGGAGGAGACTGAGATTGCAGTGGATACGAGTTTTCAGGATGGGGCTAACTCTTCGCTGGAACTCGTCATGGAGGTAATCAGGGAGATGTTACCTGATTTCGATGAGGAAGCCTTCAGGAACCTTTACTCCGTCAAGAATGAAGCTCGGGCTAGCAAGCCGGCTGGGGAGGCTGATGGTGCCAGTAAGAATACCCCCAACGTTTGATGTGCAGGGGTTTTGCCATTTTCTCTTGCTCTGATCCTACCATATCTTTTCCTTGTGATAACCTTTAATTTTTGTGCCCGAGCTCTGATGGGCCGGCCATCTTTGTAATTTTTAATCCCTTTGTTTTTGGACCTTATTAATGTTTTTATAAAAACACTTGAATCTGCTATGAATGTCTTTTATTTCAGCCTGCTTTTTCCTTTTTCAAAGGTATGACCTGACCTTTGCCCTTGTTTAAAGTTCAGGGAGCTTGCCCCCTGCCTGCCAGGGGTTTCTGATCGTTTTTTATACAAGGTTGGGGGGATTGCCCCCTGTCCTTGTTTTTGGCGTGCGAAGCCTGGCCTGACCCTGGCTTCTTATTCGAAGTCCAGGGGGGCTGCCCCCTGCCTGCCCAGGGGCAGGGAGGGGTTTTGGCATTTTTTATACAAGGTTGGGGGATTGCCCCCAGTCCTTGTTTTTGGCGTGCGAAGCGTGGCCTGACCCTGGCTTCTGTCCGAAGTCCAGGGGGCCTGCCCCCTGCCTGCCCAGGGGCAGGGAGGGGTTTTGGCGTTTTTTATACAAGGTTGGGGGGATTGCCCCCAGTCCTTGTTTTTGGCGTGCGAGGCCTGGCCTGACCCTGGCCTCTAGCCGAAGTCTAGGGGGCCTGCCCCCTGCCTGCCCAGGGGCAAGGAGGGGTTTTGGCGTTTTTTATACAAGGTTGGGGGGATTGCCCCCAGTTCTTATTTTTGGCGTGCGAGCCCTGGCCTGACCCTGGCCTCTGTCCGAAGTCCAAGGGGGCCTGCCTCCTGCCTGCCCAGGGGCAGGGAGGGGTTTTGGCGTTTTTTATACAAGGTTGGAGGTATTGCCCCCTGTCCTTGTTATTAGCGTGCGAAGCCTGGCCTGACCCTGGTTTCTTATTTGGAGTCCAAGGGGCCTGCCCCCTGCCTGCCCAGAGGTAGTCAGGGGGGCTGGAATTTTTATTGGGGGGCCTATTTTCCTTGGTTTCAGCAACAGGGGGGCCTCCCCTATTGCCCCCTGCTCGTTTGTGTGTAAAAAATGGTAAATTTTGAACAGACAACGAGTATGGACTGAAAGCTTTTCATTTCTTCGGGATTCGCTACAATCATTTGTGGCAGGAGTCGTCGACAATTCTGTTTTGACCGTCCTCCGCCGGTTTTTCTTTGACAAGTAAAATAAAAAAGCTATCTAGCTTTCTATTTTTAAACATAGTACTTCTTTAGGGTGTTTATATTACAGTGTGCGGCTAGCTCGTGGCCTTCAAGGTTGGCGATCTTGTAGGTGCCTGGGCCTTTAATCTGGGTTACCCTGTATGGGCCTTCCCAGTTGGCGCTTAATTTTCCATGTTCATGCGCTTTTCCTACCGCCTGCGTTTTCCTTAGGACTAGGTCTCCCACCTGAAAACTCCTTTCACTTACTCTTCTGTTGTATGCTCTTCTCATTCTTTGTTGGTAGGCTGCTATGTTAATGCTGGCCTCCTCCCTGACTTCCTGGACCAGGTCTAGGGCTTCAGCCATTGATGCCTCGTTATCTGCCTGATTATATTGTTGGGATCTCAGAGTTGGTATCTGGGCTTCTATATGTAACAAGGCTTCTGCTCCATAGACTAGGCCAAAGGGTGTCTGGCCTGTAGACTCCTTGCATGTGGTTCTGATTGACCATAGAATACTTGGCAATTCGTCTGCCCACCTACCCTTAAGGTCATCTACCATTTTCTTTAATCCATTCAGGATCTGCTTATTGGCAGCTTCAGCCTGCCCATTAGTTTGTGGGTGGCAGACGGCGGAGTAGGCGACTGCTATTCCATGCCCCTCCAGCCAGGTTCTCAGGGGGTCATTGTCAAACTGTCTTCCGTGGTCGAACACCAGCATCTTTGGTAAGCCAAATCTGGTTATGATATTCCTCCAGATGACTTTTCTAACTGCAGGTTCAGTGATGTTAGGGATTGCTTCAGCTTCGATCCATTTGGTAAAGTAGTCAATCCCTACTATTAAGAACTTCCGACCTCCGGTAGCTGTAGTAAAGGGGCCCAGTATGTCCATCCCCCATTGAGCGAAAGGAATGGGGGACAGGATTGGCCTGAGCTCCTGAGCTGGGGCATGGATTGAAGGGGCAAAGAGTTGGCATTTTCTGCATTTTCGAGTCAGGTCTCTTGCGTCTGCTAGCAGGGTCGGCCAATAGTAACCTGCCCTCAGGGCTTTGTGTGCCAGGGATCTTCCTCCTATGTGGTGCCCGCAAATTCCCAAATGGATGTCGTCCAGAACTTCTTCTGCCTGCCCTGCCCCCAGGCAGGGGAGAGGAAAATGACTTTTTGTATAAGTCTTCTCCTATCAGCACAAACCACGTGGCCCTTGCCAGCGTTTTTCTCTTTTGAGTGGGGTCAAGCGGTAAGATTCCATGTTTTTTGAATTGGATGATTGGAGTCATCCAATTTTCTGGGTCATCCTCTTCAATGATATTAACCGGCTGATGGGAGGTGGTAGATTTTTCTTGGACCACGTCCACCCAGACTGATCTTCGTATATCTTGTAAGCTTGAGCTGGCCAGCTTTGATAGGGCGTCTGCTCGGTTATTCTGGGACCGGGGAATCTGCCTGATTTCGTAGGATTTAAGCCCCGACAGCTCTTGCTTTACCCTTTCCAAATACATGGCCATAGCCTGGTCTCTTGCCTCATACTCTCCATTGATTTGGTTGGCGATGAGCTGGGAGTCTGTTGCCAGAATTATCCGCTCTGCTCCGGCGGCTTTGGCCAATTTTATGCCTGCCAGGACGGCCTCGTACTCGGCCTCATTGTTTGATGCAGGGAAGGTGAACCTGAGAGCATGCTCAAAGTCCGTTCCTTCAGGGCTGGATAATACGACCCCTGCCCCTGCACCGTTGGTCGTGGAAGTTCCGTCTGTGTACACTACCCATTCTCTAGTGGGGGGATCATCTTCCTCTGAGTGGGAGCACTCGGCCAGGAAATCCGCCAGGGCCTGCGCTTTTATGGCCGCCCTGGGCTGATAAGATATTCCTAGTCCGCTTAACTCGACGGCCCATTTCAGCAGTCTTCCTGATTTCTCAAATTTTTCTAAGACTTTTTACAACGGTTGATCAGTTAATACCACCACAACAGGGTGCGCTTCAAAGTAAGGTCTGAGTTTTCGGGCTGCAATGACGACTGCGTATGCCGCCTTCTCAACCACAGGGTAATTCTTCTCGGCTGCTCCCAGGGCATGACTCACAAAGTATATGGGCTGTTGAGAGCCTGCTTCCTCCCTTATGATAACCGCACTTACTGTCGAGTTGGTGACGGCTATGTAAAGAAAAGTTTTTTCCCCTGCCACTGGTCTCGCCAGGGTGGGGAGTTTTTTCAAGTGTTCCTTTAGTTGTTCAAAGGCTTCCTTCTGCTCATCTTCCCACTTAAATTGTTTGTTGCCTTTCAAGACTTTGAAGAATAGTGTTGATTTATCTGCTGATCTGGCAATGAAGCGTGCCAGGGCAGCCATCCTACCAGTTAGGCGCTGGATATCCCTAATGGTCTTCGGTTCTGGAAGGTCCAAGACTGCCTGAACCTTTTCAGGATTGGCATCTATTCCCCTTTCACTAACCAGAAAACCTAGGAATTTTCCGGAGCGAACCCTGAATGTGCATTTTTTGGGGTTGAGCTTCATCTTGTAAGCGTGCAGGGAGGAGAAGGTTTCTTGTAAGTCTGTCAAGTGTTGATTGTCTCCCTTGCTTTTTACTATTGCGTCGTCGACGTAGGCCTCTAAATTCCTACCCTTCTGTTTTTCAAAGACCTTGTCTACTAATCGTTGGTAGGTGGCGCCTGCATTCTTTAGTCCGAAGGGCATCATCTTGTACATATAAGTGCCTTGACTGGTGATGAAGGCACACCTTACTCTGTCGGGCTGCCACAAGTACACTTGATGGTATCCTGAGAAGGCATCCAGAAAGCTTAGCATGGAGTACCCACTGGTGGCGTCTACCAACTGGTCTATTCTGGGAAGGGGATAGCAGTCTTTTGGGCAGGCCTTGTTGAGGTTTGTGAAGTCCACGCACATTCTCCATGCGCCCGAGGACTTTTTCACCATTACGACGTTTGCCAGCCATTCAGGGTAATCACAGATTTCAATGAAATCTGCTTTCAAAAGTTTTTCTATCTCCTCCTTTATGGCTAGGTCTTTCTCTGTTGACATGTTTCTTTTCTTTTGTTTGACGGGGCGGGCCTCTGGATTCACGTTCAGCCCGTGAACGATGTAAGCTGGGTCGACCCCTGGCATTTCGTCCGCCGAGTAGGCGAAGACGTCCCTGTTATCTCTCAGGACCCTGATTAGCTCCGCCTGGTAGGACGCCTCCAGATCAGCTCCTATGAGGACTTGTCTGCCAGGCTCCAGATCCACCAGCATACTTTCCCCCCCAGGTTCCAGGTGGTCAGCCGCCTGCTGTCTGGCTGGGATCTCACCCTCCCTGCTGGGGGAGCTGTCAGCTTTCCTTTTTCCCTTTCTCTCAGTTTCATGGGTTTGGAGGGCCACCGAGTAGCACTGCCTGGCTGACTCCTGGTCTCCATGAATTTTCCCTTCCATGCCAAAATCTGTTATATAGGCTACAGTCAGAGCCCTGATGGATATGGCTGCTTCGATTTCGTCCAAGGTAGCTCTTCCTATCAGGGCGTTGTATGCAGACCTTGCGTCTACTACAACAAATGAGGCCCTAACATTTCTGGCGGAGGCCCCTTCCCCAAATGTTACGGGCAGGTCGATGATACCCATGGGGAGTACACCTGCCCCGCTGAATCCATATAAGGACCCAGGGGCTGGCCTTAGGTGCCTCTTTTCCAGGCCCATTTTCTCGAATGCGTCCTTGTACAGTAGGTTGGTATAACCTCTGATGTCTACCATGCACCTTTTTACGATGTGGTTGCTGATTACTAGGGACAGTACCAGGGGGTCGCTATGGGGGTATATTACCCGCCCTGCATCCTCTGGGGTGATGCTCAGGGTCGCGCCCTTGGGACTCCCTGTCCTCTCAGCATAGCAGACTTGGTTTCGTAATTCCTGGATCTGTCTTTTTTGGCCTCTCCTACTTGACTGGCCCTCTGCATCCCCTGATATCACATGGATTATCATGCGGGTTTGCGCCGAGCCCTCAGGCTTATCTGCCACCTCTTTCTGACTCTTGTTTCTCGCTGCGTAATTGCTCAGCCATCCATTCCTGATAAGCTTCTCAATTTTGTCCTTCAGGTGGCGGCACTCCTCGGTGGTGTGCCCCACACAATCGTGGAAGGTACAGAATTTTTTCGGATCCCCTTTTGGGCTGCGAGGTTTGTTGGGACGATTCCATTTTGCCGTCTCTTTTTCCAGTTCGAAGATTTCTGCCCTGGATTTGTTAAGGGCTGTGTAACTATCGAATCTGGGTTGATATGTTGTGCGCTCTTTTCTAGGCGTATCTCCCCCTCGTCTTTCTGCCTATTTTGCTCGTTCCTGCTGCGTCCACCCTGCGGTCCCCCCTGCGGCCTGGTTGGCCCTGCGGGGGTATCCGGCAGGCTGTGGAATTCTTCTTGCAATATGAAGCCCTCGGCGATTTTTCTGGCTTTAGCCAGGGTCTCAGGCTGAGCTCTGATCATCTGATTCTTCATCTCCCCTGGGAGTAGGGAGATGGTCAGGGCGTATGCAGCCGTTGAGTCGTCGATCTCCCTGACCTGCTGGTAAGACAAGTCAAATCTCTTTAGGTACTCCCTAACACTTTCCCCCTTCTTTTGCTTCAGAGTCATCAGGTCAAAACGAGTGAGCCGGCGCCTCTTATTCCCTGCATACTATTCTAAGAAAGCTTCAGCTAGCTCTATAAAGAAACTGATCGACCCCTGACGTAGATCCCTGAACCATCCTTGTGCTAGCCCAACCAGGGTAGTTGGGAAGACTTTGCACCAGACCGCGTCATCTACGTCTTACATGCCCATGTGGCTCTCAAAGGCTGCCAAGTGATCTTCTGGGTCTGAAGTTCCATCGAATTTGACGGAGGGCATTTTAATCTTCAGGATGGGGTACTCCTGTACGTCAGGGTGAAGTGGTGTTTTGGTGGGTCTGCCTACCAATCGTGACCTGCTCCCCCCAGAGTGGTAACCGTAGTCATCCCATCTTCCAGGGGTCGGTTTCCTTGTACTGGGGGAGCGGTGCCTTGGTGGCAGCCTGCTTATAGCTTCATCTTCCCTATCAGGGGTGGGATGCCTGGTTCTTTTTCTTTGGGGCTGGTCAAGGTTGTCGCCCTGGCGATGCCTTGACTCGAGTGGTTGCCCCCGGTTGAGCCTGGACTGCAGACTTTGAGATAGCCCTGGAGTTGGCTGTTCCTCAGCTGCAGGCGTCAACCGGGTGAAGACTCTGTCCTGCTTTTCTCCCAGACGTTTGGATGCAGGCTCTTTATGCTTCATTCGGTCTTGAAGGCCCTGGGATAATCCCCTTTTTTCTCTGGCAGCCGTGGACTCCGTAGTGTGTATGGAGAATGCTTGTTGTTGAGCTGCTTGCTCCTGATTGCCGGTAATACGTTTCTGGGTTTGCTGGTACCCCTTGGCCACTTTCAGTGCTTTCCGTTGGATATTCCTGGCGGCGGTTCGCTTCGTACCCCTGGCACCCTCTCCACTCTCAAAGTGAAGTTGCCTGGGAGTAGTGGCGATCCTGCCAACCAAGTCCTCTGAAGTGAACTCTTGGTTAAGCATTGCTGAGAAGAAGGCTGCAGTTTGCAGAACTTGGGCAGGGGTGAGGTTTAAATTGGGTCTTTGATGGCCAGCCTGCCCAGCTGTGACTGCAGCACCTCCCTCAGGTGTCTCCCGAAGGTTGGTATGCCCTACCCCTGGGATTGTTGCAGCAGGCGTTCTTCCAGGTGCAGGCATTCCATATGGGGGGATCACCGGTGGTACCGTCGGACCCGCCCCGGAGCTTGCTTCTATGATTTCAGACATTTTTGTAGTGATTTGATTGAGGTTGATTTTTGTGGGTGATTTCGTGGGTACAACGAGATCATCCCCACAGACGGCGCCAAATTGTTCCGGTATGGAAACAATTAGACCCGATTCTGAGTTCGGATCTTTTGCTATGGTGTTTGAAGTCCTAAAGTGATCAATGTAAGTCTTCTATTGACTTTCCCCTTCTCCTCACTCCGATGGTCGAACTTCCCCGGCGGAGATGGTCTGCCCCTGCACACAGAACACACAGGGCCCCGGAGGTGTCCGGGAGAACCCTCTCTGATGCCTAAGTCAGTTCGTGGAAGGCCTTAACGAACCTAGCTCATGAGGAACTAGGTGGCGGTTTTTAGAGTGAGAGTCTAGAGAGAGAATTTCCAACCCCTTTCTTGTGGGAAATGGAAGAGTATTTATACCTTCCCACAAGAGAGAGGAAGGAGGAGAGAGTGTGAGGGAATGAGTGGATGAGGGGGTGACAAGTGGTTTCACCTCATCCACTCATTCCCCTTTACCTTTAGGCAAAATGACGGGAGGGCCCTTGATCGCCCCTGCTCCTGTTGGGCATGCGAATACCCAAGAACTAGGAGGCAGGGAGTACTGGTTGCCCTGCTCGGCGGGCGGTGACACCCTGCCGGGCAGGCGGATGCCTTAGAGTGATGGCTTCTCGCTTCATGACCTGCCTGGTAGGTCCTTCTCTATTCCCGGGTCGGTTCACCCTGGGACCCAAATGGCGGGCGACCCGTTTGCAGGCTTCCGACCCCCATCAACTACTATGATATGTTTTAAACGTGTGTGTTCATCCGCGTGGTATCCATTAATTAATACAGTACATTATATCATTACTTATCAAATAAACAAACAAACAAATAAATAAATATGTTTTGTTCCATCTTTTGTAGTAGTTTTTTGTAGCATGTATTCTTGCATATGGTACGCACCCGAATGTAGTGGTTAGTTCTCTCGATCATATGTGGAAATGTGACTTAACTAAAAACACGTTCACGAGTACATTGAATTTCAAGGTCATGAAGTTGTGCCTTCTTTTGGTATTAGCTTCTCTATTAGCAGGCATGCTAGTATCGGTCAGATGCGGAAGCGGCCACACTAATCTGATTATTCACTTTCCGGATCTTTAAATTTTACCTCTCCTGTATTTTATTGATACCGAGTCGTGATATGAACGTTCTTGTTACATATTTCCTTCCCTTTTTTCTCTGATGCCATAAATTTGAATTAACCTGATTATTCACATCCAGATGTCAAGCATATTCCTAATTCTAAACCTCTCAGTGACATTCAAGAGTTTTCAACTACCAACTTCTGTTGTAGTTCCCTCCTCTAGTCATATTTCACCGTAATATTAACAAAACATTGCATGCAAATTGCAAAATGCCGACCGTTGGAATAAATGTATGTTCAAGAATATTGTGAGCATGCCAGTTACTTTTATGTGTTTTTCAAACTTTTTTCCTTGGCCTTTTCTTGTTGGTAGTGAGTTAAGGAGTATATAATTTATGGGAATTTTTTGCTACAAAAATCAGTTTCCTTTTTTCCCTTTTTCTCTTACGTCATTAACTTTAACGAACCTAATTATTCGCATTATAGATATCTAGTACCTTTCTAACCTCTACACTCTTAAAGTTTATATCCATATTCAATTTTCAATTTTACCATCTTGTCAACTTACCATAGCGGAAAATTCTTCATTTTCTGACGAGATCTTGTAAAACATTTAGTAAATATCAA
Source organism: Agrostemma githago (assembly GCA_958450325.1). NCBI lineage: Eukaryota > Viridiplantae > Streptophyta > Magnoliopsida > Caryophyllales > Caryophyllaceae > Agrostemma > Agrostemma githago. Next base: position 5,275,753 of record OY288242.1, read on the forward strand.
TTGCAGGATTGTAATCCATGGCCATGGTGCAATGACACAAATTTTCAAACATACATTTATTCTCGCAATCAGCATTTTGCATATCAGTGTCCGTCCAAATCAACTTCCTTCTTATCAGTCTTGAGGTAGTGGAGTAAAAGTCCTTATGAAGGAAACGTATTTTCTGAGTTCGTTGTATTTTATAATTGTTCGTTGTATTAGTTATCGCCACAAAATCAGTACATATGTGTTAAGGAAACTGACAATGCGTAATCCCAGTTTCTGTAAATGTTCAAAATTGATTTCTTTTTACCGCATTAGTGTTTCGTCCTATACTAACACGTATTAGAAACCCTTATAAACCATCAACCCGGCAAAGGCCATTTCACAGCTACCTCAAGTCGCGACAAAATTTTTGAAATGGCCAGGCAAAAGGTGAAGGTTCAATACATGGAGAATAACACATCTAGGAAAGCAAGTAACATATAAGAAAGAGTCGAACAGTGATTTGAAACAAACCCGAGTTCTTTAGAAGGACATGTGTCGAGTGTTGTCCAAGTACACTGTATTTCTGTAAAGGTCTTTTATAGTAAAACATCATTTGTTTGTTATTATTGCAAAATCAGCATGATATGTTACCAAAACAGATGCTGCATAATCTGTGTTTCTGTAAATGCTCAAAAGTGATTTCTGTCTACATTCTGGATTAGCCTTATATAAACCATTGACACCATCAATTTAATAAAGGGAGTTTCACTACTACCTGACCATTTAATTGTTTTTCTCAATTTTTGATGATCCCATTCATTATACCCTTGACAGTTGACACCATCAACTTAATCAAGGAAGTTTCACTTCTGATCATTTCATCTTTTTCCTCAATCTCTGATAAATGCCTAAGAAATGGCCGGGAAGAAGGTGAAACTTCAGTACCTAAAAAATTACAATGCTCGGAAAGTTACCTACAAGAAAAGAGAGAAGGGATCGATAAAAACAACCAAAAAACTAGCGGTGCTATGCGGCGTTCACGTCTATTGCATCATGCGTGGGCCATATAATAGGTGCCCCTCGGTATGGCTGGAGAATCTTAATGAAGCTAGGCGTATTCTCTTGGAATACAAGAGTAGTGAGAACTTGCAAAGGAAGCTTCGCCAGGAAGCTTTTTATTAAGAGAAGTGGTTCTAAGGCTAGAGAAGAGGAACGAGGTTCTTAAAATGGAGAATGAAATGGTTAAACTTATTAGCGGACAACCTATTGAATAGGTCCCTTTTGCTGACATGGATATATTGCAATGGGCAATCCAGGACAATCTGCGGGCTATTCAGCATTGCATAGATGTGATGGAGGGTTCTTCTGGCGGCAATCCAATCCGGATGTTGGTGATGTTGTTGATGGTACCTAACCATTTTGTTGTTTTTCTCAATTTTTGATAATCCCATTCAATAACCCTTGACAGTTGACACCATAAACTTAATTAACTAATTAAGGGGGTTACACATCTGATCATTTCAGTTTTTTCCTCAATCTCTAACGAATAACTAAGAATGGTCTGGAAGAAGGTAGTGCAGAGAGAATCGTAGAGCTTGAAAAGTTAATTACCAAAAGAGAGAGAAAAAATTAATAAAAGAACCAAAGAACTTGCGAAGCTATGCGGTATCAACGTATTTTGCATTGCGTATGGGCCATATAATGCGGCCCTTGCTGTATGGCTGGAGAATCTTAATGAAGCTAGGCGTATTCTCTTGGAATACAAGAGTAGGCGGACATTGAGAACTTGCAAAGGAAGCTTTGCCAGGAAGCTTTATTAAGAGAGAAGGTTTTAAGGCTAGAGAGGAGGAATCTCGTTCATAAAATTGAGAGTGAAATGGTCAACCTTATTAGCGGACGGTCTATTAAGAAGGTCCCTTTTACTGACATGGATATGTTGCAATTGGTAATCCAGGAGACCAGGACAGGATGCAGGCTATTCAGCATTGCATAGATGTGATGGAGGGTTCTTCTGGGGCCAATCCAGATGTTGGTGCTATCGTCGGTTGTACTGGCGCACTGCTGGTGGCTCATCATTTGAGTCACAGGCTGGTCCATCTCACTATCACCACCAGCCCTAGTTTATTTCCATTTTGTAGTTATTTTTAAGCTACTGTAATCAGTAAACCACAGATCTATTAAGTGTTTTTATTTATATTTTCCTTAGACGCAACACATTATAGGTTTATTTTTTTTATCACTTATAATAAGTAAGCAGATTCTTCCTCCACAATCTGAAAATTACTTGGAACAGCATGTTCTAAATTAACTTTGCAATAAGCGAATTGTTTTGCCCTGCTGTATACTGATGGTTTTAGTTTATGAATGTGTCTAAACTCTAAACTCCTGTATCTGTACTTGTTTTATCACCTATTACGGGTAGCATTTTAAATTTAGTGGTTTTTTAATGGACCCTTGAAATGAAAAGAAATTATTGCAGTTGTAACATTTATGATTGTGATTGGAATACCGTTATTACTGCATGATTCATGAGAATGGCAAAGCAGATAGTTCTTTATAATTGGTCATGCAGTTGTTCATTGTTTGATTCCGTTGCTTGTCATTGTCTAGTTTGCGCTTCAATGAGTGTTACTCTTTTTTTGGTATTTCAATTAACTAAGGGGGCATTTGGTTGAGGGCTTACAGGAAAGGGGAAAGGGAATCAACTTCCTTCATTCCCTTTGTAGTTGTTTGTTTTCACATTTTTGCATTCTCTTTCCCCCTTTGCATTCTCTCTCAAACCCCCATACTCCTCTAATTTCAATCTCCCACCCCCACGGTTTGGATTTTGTTTCCCTCACCCAACCCAACTCATCACCCACCACCCTAAAACCACCACCACTCTGACACCACCACCGCCGCCACCACTTCGACACCACCACAATCTCACCATCACCACCATCGATCTCGTCACTACCGCCACCCCGACACCATCACCACCTCGTCATTTTTATTCTCTATAATTTCTAAACAAACAAGGAAAATCTAAGGGAATTATTTTGATTTCCTTTCCTTTACCCTTGTTTCCCATGTTTATTCTCTTTCCCTTTCCCATGTTCTAACCAAACGTCCCCTAATGATATTAAGTCTTTGCCCCTTGTTCTGCCAAGTCTGAATTTGGAAAATTAATTTTATGGTAGTTGCATCAAAAAAAGTTTAGTCCCAATAATTACCTTTGTGGTCATTTCGTGAGTTCATTTAGAGCAATCTAACATCTTACAGTGTTTGGAAATTTTGCAGCCTCAAATTTCCAACCTAATCTGTCATATGCATTGTATCACTTTCCTATTTTCCTAGCTTAATCCGAGTCTTGGAAATTTTGCAGCTTGCAATTGCTTTCGTAAAATCTGTATTATATTTCATTGTTACTCTTTAGTACAAAACTTGCGTGGCCACTGGCTAGCTATGTTACTTTAACTTGGTTAAAAGTATCCAAAACTGTATATATCTATTGTTTAGCTGTTACATTGGCTATTTTTATGAAAAAAAAACTTCATGTTCTTTTGGCTTAACATGAAATGTGCAAATGTGCAAGTACCATCTTCGTGTCCTAGTGCCGAGTGTCAGACACGAGTATGGAGTAACATGAATGACTTCTAATGTATGAGTTACATTAAATGCAATTGCAAATTAAATATGACCTTCTATATGTTATGAAGTTTGTTGTTCCGTGATTTTGTTCCTTGGCATGCTCTAGTTTCATTCTGACCTGCTCGCCTGTTTTTGTTTTTTCAGGTCTCCATTTTATAACATGTAGGTTAGCTTATTATCAACTACCAAGCATCATGAAAGGCATTGCTTAACTATATGAAAAGTTATTGTCATTTAGTATTTGCTGTGAATCAGATGTAGCATGGATTTGAGTTGGGAAGGATTATGAATGACAGAAAGAGGTAAAGCTCTCCTGAGTCCTTTCTGTGTTTTAATATTGTGCATTTACCAGGGTCTTAAACTTGCGACCTTTGGTTAACCCTAATCAAAATTTTCATCTTCTGATGGATGTGTTAGTTGTAAAGTCAAGTTATGCTTCTTCTGCTCTTGAAATTATCTTAATACTTGTTCAAGTTCCACTAGTGACACTATAGAGGCTCTTTTTGCCCTCTTTATGTTCGATGTTTGGTGAGCTTATCCTGAAAGTTCAAATGTAGCTCAATCTGAATTCCAAACTGTCTGTGATTTAGGTGGGGCAATTAAATTTGTGAAATATATTATTGCTTTAACAACGTGGAAGGCTTGTGTATATTGTTGCTTGTAACTACGTCAATATAATCAATGACGGATTACAGTGTAATCGCGAGGGGGTTCTAACTCACATACTTCTAACTGTGTACACATTAAGTAGATAAATTGTTTAACCTATACGGTAAAGGTTCAACATAGCTCGTTTTTTTTTTTTACAAAAAAAATGTCATATATGGAGCTTTAACAAGCTTATGTTTGTACTATGTCGAACCAAACTCATACTTGGTGGCTCATAGCTCAGGCTTAAAAATTTTCTCACGAGTTGTCAGTTGTGACTTAGGCTCAGCGAGCATCGAAGACTGGGCCTCGTTTATTTGATATGATTAATACCTAAAAAAGAGACGATAACTTATTTAATACTCCATATTACCTATTAGCGAGTTATACCCCTCGTTTAATAATCGAAAAATGGGTTGTACATGCATTATAAGACCGTTACACAACTGCATTAACCGCCTGGTTTGCCGTGCTTTAGAAAATTTCACAAGTTAATACAAGGAGTGGTGTACTATAAGGTAGCCTTCTCCATTCCCATTTTATATTATTGAACCTAAATTATGTGCACCTTGCAATACCTCAGACTCCCAAAAAAAACGACAAAGGAGAAGAGCAAACTGGAAACCCTAAAACCAATTAATTGAAGCAAAACCCTAGAAACAAATGAATAAATTCAACTTGGTAGACTATGCTTTCTTAAACCTGTATACTCTTCCTTAAACCTTGCTGATTACCATTTGTCCATTTCGTATTTGTTAGACGTCCTTGTAATCAATTCATGGCTGATTTGGATTAATTTTTAGCGACCTGATTTATCAAGGTTTGATTTTTTTGTCGTTGTCATCGTCATTGCTGTTGTTGTCGTCGTCGTTGATTTTGTCGTCGTTGTTTGTTGCTAACAATTAAACCAGAACATATAAACCTAACAATTAAGTCCTTATTTGTTTCTATCCATCTCTAATAATATTTTTATTTACTGTTTAAATAATTTACTGGTATTTTTCCTAGAATCAGGTTTAAGCGTCGGGAGCAACAATGCTCTGATACCAACTGTAATCCCCTAGAAAATCTAACGCGATACAGTGGCGGAAACACTGTAGAGTCGGGATTAAAACACACTGTAACTATGTCTTAGTAAAATTAAAATGGTAAAGTCAAACAATAAGCCTTAAATAAAATGGCCAAAATTTAAAACAATCCACAAAAGGGGTTTGAACAATCCACAAGACAAAATTGTAAAAGAAATAAAAATAGCAGGATCCACAATGTCCGCTAGCCCACACCCGGAAACATGCATATCTGTCATGTTAAAAACATAACAGCCACAATCAGTGAGGAGCAACGTCAACGTTCTCCCAGCCGTATAACAGGATTTTAAAACAGTAATTACTAATATAGGAAAAATAGTAAAAAGGGAAAACAGTAAAACAGCATATTAAAATAAGCTTTAGCGTAAAACAAATTAATCAAAAGGGTTTCCGAAGAAACATAAAAATATTTGCCAACCTGCAACCCAATTTATATCGATAATAAATAAAATAATCAAAATGGCGTTATGGAAATTCGATCAGTGTGCACAAGGCTAGACTTTCACTAGGATAATACTGGAAACTAGCTTCGAGAACTGTAGACTTAACTCATAACAGAATTCAGTCTCTAACTAGGCAACTCAACTATAACAGGACTGCGTGCAGCGAGGTCCTGGTTTAAGTAGTATACACCCCTCCTGGATACCAAATGTATCCAGTTCAACTGATGGCGACTTAACACGATGCGATATCTAGCTTAAGGGCACAATGCACACTCTACTGGGCGAAACTACGCCCAGTTCAACGACCAAATGTGCCCCAAATGGGCACACCGACTTTATCGCTGATGGCAAAAATGTACACCCCAGATTATTACTCTAACCCCACACTTGACTTTATTCCATAACTTCAAAACAAGCCATTTTCGATATTCAAAAATAAATATAAACAATAGGAGAACAAAAGAAAAAGGAATCACTTTCCAAAAGAGGAAACTTTCTATTTTAGGAAACTTCTATTTTTAGAAACTTTACCAAAAATAGCATCATATCAAAATAGCAAAAATATTAGTTTATACTAACATCACATTTTTAGTAAACGATATAGATTTATAAAACTAATACTTTCGGCCATAACGATATTAATTACCAAAGTGAACATTTAATTTTATGAAATTATTAAAATATTGTATAAGCGTTATAAAATGATTAAAAATGTCTTAAACATTTTATTACTACTAATTAGGGTGTTTCCAAAATTTATAAAACTCAAATTCCCTAATTATTAATAGTTTCGACAATACAAATATAAATAGGATTTTTATGGCAAATGTCAAAATTAAATATTTGAACGTCTTTATTTAATTAAACCGGCAAATATATTTAGAGTATGTTAAGGGATGATTTAACTCTTAAAGTTTCAGATTTAAATACTTTCAAAATTGCTGGAAAAATAATTCTTTTAAGTAAGACGAAACATTTTAACGATAAATCACAATTTGTCCGAAAATTAATACTTATTAATTAAAGACTAATAAATAGTAAAAAAATTACGTAAAATAGTTAAAATATATTTATGGACATTCTGTCCAGAAAAGAAAATTTTCCAAAATTCTAAAACTCGGTTTTTAAAGCGTTTTCTCGTTAATCGTCCAATCTCGACGATAACGATTAATAAAAATAGTAATTACAAAATGATTTAAGTATTAATGTCTAAAAATTATTATTGAACCTAAAAATCATAATTTTCCAGAATATACTAATTTTCCATATTTTCTAAAGTTCCATATTTACCAACTTCCGTCAAAACCGTCTTTAAAACCCGTTTTCACAATTAACGATTCCATTAATAAAACTTATCGTTCATAACATTTTATTAAGGCACTAAAAATCATAAAATTACATTTTAATATGAAATCATCAGGATCAAAAAAATTTCCAGATTTAAACCAAAGACCAGAAATCGAGAATTTAATCGACAAACACGGTTTTAACGATAAACGATGATTTAAAGTGATTAATTAATTCATCCACTTAACAATTCCGACAATTTATGAAAAAATTCAGAAAAATCTATTTCACTAGAAAGTTTCACCATGTCAAAAATCAGATTAAAATAAAATGTTTAGATACTAGAACTAAAAATTGGCTTTTTATCGTTTTTGTCCGATAACGGTAATAATTCAATAATCGATATCAAAAATATCAGAAAAATACTAAATTATTAAAAATCATCAAAAACAACATTTTTCCAGAATATAAACATATATTACATGTTTAGGCCGAATATTATGATTTTACAAATTAATATGGCGATTTAATCGTTAATCTCGTAAAAGCGATAAAAATATCAAACATGCAAATTTTCAACTTTTAAAAATTTTCCAGATTATATGACATACATATATTGTCAAAAATAAAATTATAATAATATACATGCAATTACACAAATAAAATCATGCAATATCGAGTAACATCGACGTTACCTCAAGTCCAAATTCGAGTCGATAATATATTCGTCCGCTTCGGGATCGACCAAGAAGCCTATAAAAACATGAAATCCATGGTATGAAAATACCATAAGATCGCTGGAAAAATAAGGTAAAAATGATTGGAAAAGAAATCGATTAATACCTTAACGAAGGAGACGAAAAGAGGATCGAATTAAGAGAAAAATAGGAGACGGAAGGCGATGCTTGAAGACGGTTTTCTGGCCAGAAATGGCTGCTGAAAAAATTCAGATTTCATGAACCAAAAGAGAGAAAAAGAGAAGGTATTTGGCTTGATTAAAAATGAAGTAAATTGAATGAGAAAAAAAAGTGAAAGGATTAAGCATAAATGAAGCTTTTAAAATTGATGAAAACAAGGTACATGCATACTACACAACTTGGCCAAAATGATGTATGTGGAAGTTGAAAAGTTTTTGCATGAATCATCACATTAAAATATGGTAAAAATATCTTGTGAAATAATTGTTCTCTTAAAAACATAAAAATAATAAGTTGTAAAAATATGTAGTAGTAGTGTGACATGGGGGTCACGGTCCAAAATGGTGGGAAGGGGTCCAAAAAAAATTGTAGGTTGATTAAAAAAATGATCGGAAAATTATTAAAGGTATTTCGAAGCAATTCGAGTAAACCTCACGTTGGAAAATAATTATTTACGAAATTTCGTAACAAAAAATCATTAATGGCTAAATTTTCATAAATAAAAATATTTCTTAGTTGAAAATATTATATAAATATAATTAGACATTTGTAGGAAAAGAAATAACTTAAATTCGAGCTTAAAAACATTAATTCGTAGAGAAGTAGAATTCCTTGCGGAAAAATAATTAATTTATGATGAAAATCAAATAAATAGGTTTAAAAGAGTTCCAATCTCTTTAAAAAAATAATAATATTGGACTCTCAAATAAAAATAAAGCTTGAAAAAAAAAAGATGCAATATAAGCCCGAAATAGACTTATGACGTAGTCATAGCGGACAGGATAAAAATGCTAGGAAAATAGCGGGTGTTACAATCCTTCCCACTAAAAGAAAGTTTCGTCCTCGAAACTAAGAATAAGCAGAAAAGAAATCGGGATCATCTTACTTGAAAAGATGAGGATACAAATTTCGCATTAAAAAAATGGTTTAAAAGAAAATTTTACAACTTTCAAAGTGATACGAAATCGAACGCAAATATTTATTCAAAGAGGAATTGGGCTAAGCTACCCGAAGTTTAATATCTTCTAAAGTAATGAAATCGTAAAGTAAAGTTATTTGATAAAATAACGACGTCAAATAACATTTGTAAACGAACTCGAAGAAAATTGGGTAACCAAACATTTTCAAAATAAAAGTAAAACAATTTTTGCTTAAGAAATTCGATAATATTTCTTTTTATGATGAAACGAAATTTAGTTGGGAGAAATCAAAATTTGTAGTTAGTAAAAAATCAAACCAGTCGTCAAACATTTTCAATAACAGATTCAAAAGTCCACCAACAATAAAGTGAAACTAATTTAAAATCGTTAAAATTTTGAAAATGTTATCAAAGTAATTATGAAAGTTTTCAAAAATGTTATCAAACTTCAACATTAAAAATAATTTCGACAATGTTAAAACGCTTTTCAAAATAATCCTATAGAAGTTGAAGTATTTGGAAATATGCAAGTCTTCATAAAATTCCGATCGTTTGAAAATCAAAAATTGAAATATTTTCAAAATAATTTAAAATAAATTATTAAGGCATTTTGAAACAGGACTAAATATAAATATCAACCAAAGATAAAACAAAAGTGAAGTATAAAGTTCTTAAATTATAATTCAAAAATGTTAAATTTCACGATATTCGAAAAGTTTAATTTAGTCAAATTCTTTTTTTTTTACAAAACGGGGAGTTTCATAAATAGAAATCATAACTCAAAATGTTAGAATTTCACGATAACCAAAAATGTTAAATTGCTCAAAGTTTTTACAAAATGGGGAGTTTTAAAATTTGAAATTATGCTTCAAAATGTTAAAATTTAACGAAAAAAAAAATAAATTAGTCGAACTTTTCATAAGTTCGGGGAAATGATGAACGGATAAATAGAGTCAAGGATAAACAATAAATTAAAATAAGAGTTTTCAAAATCGACAAAGGTTGAAGGGATTGGCAGGAGTTACCGTAACAGAATTCAAGAGAAGCAGAAAGGAAGACGGAGTTGAGAATCAAAAAGAGCTCTCAAGGATTATAGAAGAAATTAACCATCTCGAGATTCCTAGCACGACTCCCACAAACACGGGTTCCTAATTCCCATCAAATAACGCTAAGTCCAATATCAGTACAGGGTGGTCGTACTCAATCTACAACCTCCAAAATTAAGTCTTACATACTTATATAATCTTTCAATTAGTACGGTAAAAATCCACAAATGATTTAGACAAATCCATTAATTAAGATTCCAACGGTTATCAAAACATACTCAAACTCGAAATCGCTAAGGCTCATTAATTTAAAGCTCATAAGGTCTCAACTCGAGGTGTACTTCAAATTTCTCGAGTAAGGAAGACTAAATAAAATCCACCAATTAACAATGTTCTGACACAAAATCCTAAAAAATGATCACCAACATATTTATAATACCACAAGTGCAGGAAGTACAATAAATCCTCAAACACGCTCAAACCTATAGGTAATGGCGCAAACACTCACATCTTCAAACACGTCATTCGATTAATATTTCTGAGAAGTCCATCAAATTTCTAATCGTAATGGTGCAACCACAAAATATTTAATAACTCAACGAAGCCACAATCTCGTTGGTCTAAGGTTCTGAACTATAAATCCATTAAGATGAATGACATCAAAGTATTCCTCAAAACAACGCGATAAATCAAACCTCTAATGGTAATATGTTTCTCCATTTCAAGGTTTACAACAATTTATCCAATTTAGATCACTCAACTCCAAAGTTCATAGGTTACAACCTTACATCAACGATCCACGATCTAATCCATAAGAAACAAGGTTTAATCTATGTCAACCAAAATTTACTAAACATTAACGAGGACCTGAAATGGTACCACAACACTCAAGCCAACATCTTAAACAGTGATCTATGATTCCAAAAGACCACGACTATCCATAAGTCAGCCTTAGACAGGAAACCCAAATCAATATTACCGGTTACACGAAGTTCGGTTCTAGTTTAGGTACTAGGTATCCATCAAATATGACATACTCTCACTACTCCAAAATATATTCAACTCTAAGTACTCCAAAATAATCAAAGTAACCTATAACCCAAGGTTTAGTGTCTAAAGTATCATCCTAATTCCATCAATCAACAATTTACCATTCGAATCAATCCTCAAGAATTTCTTACTTGCTTAAAAAATATGGTACAACTCACAATCCTCAAACGAGGTAACAAGAGTTACTAAACCTCAAACATCTGTAACTTCCAAAAGACTCACTAAGACAGAATTCGGTCTAACCAAAGAATCTCAAGAGAAAGATGGTAGAGAAGAAGAATAGAACGAGGAATCACCAAGCGAATGAAGATGAGAATATAAAAGAGAAGAATTAGAAGAAGTAGAGGAAGGAAGAAAAGAGTCGATGATCCAATATTACTAAGTTCTCGAACCAGAGGAGAATCTTCGGGCCTCCAGAGTTCACGGGGGGTCCAAAAGGATTACTTCATCTTCTTGTAGAGGAACGAGCACACAAGTATTGGGTCGCTCCATCTGGATCTACTGCGACATCACGGAACATGAATCTACTCTTGATCATCTGGCCTGTAGCTTAAGTAAACTGAACCGGAGCTAAAAGTCACCATCGGCATCTTTCTTGAAGCACCAAGTTGTCCACTCGAGTCAACAGGCGTTGAGAGTGATAAGTAAGTCTTGTCCCGATCTGGAGCAGCATCAAGCCAACATCTTGTCCACTCATCGTCTTCTTCTTGGACATATAAAACAAATATTCAATGCTAACCATTGAGTTACAAGAACATATAAACCTAACAATTAAGTCCTTATTTGTTTCTACCCATCTAGACCTGGCAAAACCCGATCCGACTCGACAAAACCGATCCGGCTCACCCGAGATCGGACCCGTTCGACAATCGACAATAGTGAAATATCTTAGTGGCCGAAACCGACCTGGTTTGATTTGACTCAATCCGATACCCGATTATATCCGATAACCGATAAATTCCGAATTTGGTAACAACCGAGTCGGTTAAACTCGACAAGAAAATACCCGACCCAAATCTGACTCGAATAACCGAAAATTACCCAAAACTTACGTAGCCGAAAATACCTGATCCAAATCCAACTCAAATAATAAAAAAGTCAATCCAAATCCAACTCAAATAATAAAAAAGTTATCCAAAAAAATAGGTAACTTATATAACCAATCAAATGACCCATAGTGAATTCCTATGTACGGAGTATGAGTAAAATAGATTCATACTTTATTCATTGAAGACATGCAAATTGGAAGTTAAATATACAATCATGGGAACATGGGATGAATGTGGGATTGTCATGTTTAGTATACGTAGTAACTAACAAGTGGCTCGTATGATTTCGTATGTTTTATACAATATATAAAGTTTACTTACGTGGAGTTATACAAAACTAGTAATTTATTATATGTGTATACATAGTATTTTTATTTGATATCGGGTTAACTCGGTTAGGATCAATTTGAATTTCGTGTCCACTTGACATAAACTACTACTACATGACATATTATTTAAACGAACTCGTTCCTAAAACAACCGCAACCCGACCAAGACATAGCCGTTCTAACCCGATACCCGTACATTATCATGACTCAAAACTACCCGTCCGAATCCGAATCGACCCGCTAATTCTAATGAGCCGAAAAAATCCGATAGTTTCGTAATCCGAACCCAAGACAGCTTGTCTCGAACCCGATCCGCCCCATCCGATTGCCACCTCTATTAACCCATCTCTAATAATATTTTTATTTATTATTTAAATAATTTACTGGTATTTTTCCTAGAATCAGGTGTAAGCGTCGGGAGCAACAATGCTCTGATACCAACTGTAATCCCCTAGAAAATCAAACGCGATACAGTGGCGGAAACACTGTAGAGTCGGGATTAAAACACATTGTAACTATGTCTTAGTAAAATTAAAATGGTAAAGTCAAACAATAGGCCTTAAATAAAATGGCCAAAATTTAAAACAATCCACAAGACAAAATTGTAAAAGAAATAAAAATAGCAGGATCCACTATGTCCGCTAGCCTACACCCGGAAACATGCATACCTGTCATGTTAAAAACATAACAGCCACAATCAGTGAGGAGCAACGTCAACGTTCTCCCAGCCTTATAACAGGATTTTAAAACAGTAATTACTAATATAGGAAAAATAGTAAAAATGGAAAACAGTAAAACAGCATATTAAAATAAGCTTTAGCGTAAAACAAATTAATCAAAAGGGTTTCCGAAGAAACATAAAAATATTTGCCAACCTGCAACCCAATTTATATCGATAATAAATAAAATAATCAAAATGGCGTTATGGAAATTCGATCAGTGTGCACAAGGCTAGACTTTCACTAGGATAATACTGGAAACTAGCTTCGAGAACTGTAGACTTAACTCATAACAGAATCCAGTCTCTAACTAGGCAACTCAACTATAACAGGACTGCGTGCAGCGAGGTCCTGGTTTAAGTAGTATACACCCCTCCTGGATACCAAATGTATCCAGTTCAACTGACGGCGACTAACACGATGCGATATCTAGCTTAAGGGAACAATGCACACTCTCCTGGGCGAAACTACGCCCAGTTCAACGACCAAATGTGCCCCAAATGGGCACACCGACTTTATAGCTGATGGCAAAAACGTACACCTCAGATTATTACTCTAACCCCACACTTGACTTTATTCCATAACTTCAAAACAAGCCATTTTCGATATTCAAAAATAAATATAAACAATAGGAGAACAAAAGAAAAAGGAATCACTTTCCAAAAGAGGAAACTTTCTATTTTAGGAAACTTCTATTTTTAGAAACTTTACCAAAAATAGCATCATATCAAAATAGCAAAAATATTAGTTTATACTATCATCACATTTTTAGTAAACGATATAGATTTATAAAAAATACTTTCGGCCTTAAAGATATTAATTACCAAAGTGAACATTTAATTTTATGAAATTATTAAAATATCGTATAAGCGTTATAAAATGATTAAAAATATCTTAAACATTTTATTACTACTAATTAGGGTGTTTCCAAGATTTATAAAACTCAAATTCCCTAATTATTAATAGTTTCGACAATACAAATATAAATAGGATTTTTACGGCAAATGTCAAAATTAAATATTTGAACGTCTTTATTTAATTAAACCGACAAATATATTTAGATTATGTTAAGGGATGATTTAACTCTTAAAGTTTCAGATTTAAATACTTTCAAAATTGCTGGAAAAATAATTCTTTTAAGTAAGACGAAGCATTTTAACGATAAATCACAATTTGTCCGAAAATTAATACTTATTAATTAAAGACTTTAATAAATAGTACAAAAATTACGTAAAATAGTTAAAATATATTTATGGACATTCTGTTCAGAAAAGAAAATTTTTCAGAATTCTAAAACTTGGTTTTTAAAGCGTTTTCTCGTTAATCGTCCAATCTCGACGATAACGATTAATAAAAATAGTAATTACAAACTGATTTAAGTATTAATGTCTAAAAATTATTATTAAACCTAAAAATCATGATTTTCCAGAATATACTAATTTTCCAGATTTTCTAAAGTTCCAGATTTACCAACTTCCGTCAAAACCGTCTTTAAAACCTGTTTTCACAATTAACGATTCCATTAATAAAACATATCGTTCCTAACATTTTATTAAGGCACTAAAAATCATAAAATTACATTTTAATATGAATCATCAGGATCAAAAAATCTTCCAGATTTAAACCAAAGACCAGAAATCGAGAATTTAAACGACAAACACGGTTTTAACGATAAACGATGATTTAAAGTGATTAATTAATTCATCCACTTAACAATTCCTAAAAATTATGAAAAAATTCAGAAACTTCTATTTCACCAGAAAGTTTCAACACGTCAAAAATCAGATTAAAATAAAATGTTTAGGTACTAGAACTAAAAATCGGCTTTTAATCGTTTTTGTCCGATAACGGTAATAATTCAATAATCGATATCAAAAATATCAGAAAAATACTAAATTATTAAAAATCATCAAAAACAACATTTTTCCAGAATATAAACATATATTACATGTTTAGGCCGAATATTATGATTTTACAAATTAATATGGCGATTTAATCGTTAATCTCGTAAAAGCGATAAAAATATCGAAACATGCAAATTTTCAACTTTTAAAAATTTTCCAGATTATATGACATACATATATTGTCAAAAATAAAATTATAATAATATACATGCAATTACACAAATAAAATCATGTAATATCGAGTAACATCGACGTTACCTCAAGTCTAAATTCGAGTCGATAATATATTCGTCCGCTTCGGGATCGACCAAGAAGCCTATAAAAACATGAAATCCATGGTATGAAAATACCATAAGATCGCTGGAAAAACAAGGTAAAAATGATTGGAAAAGAAATCGATTAATACCTTAACGAAGGAGACGAAAAGAGGATCGAAATAAGAGAAAAATAGGAGACGGAAGGCGATGCTTGAAGTCGGTTTTCTGGCCAGAAATGGCTGCTGAAAAAATTCAGATTTCATGAACCAAAAGAGAGAAAAAGAGGAGGTATTTGGCTTGATTAAAAATGAAGTAAATTGAATGAGAAAAAAAAGTGAAAGGATTAAGCATAAATGAAGCTTTTAAAATTGATGAAAACAAGGTACATGCATACTAAACAAATTGGCCAAAATGATGTATGTGGAGGTTGAAAAGTTTTTGCATGAATCATCACATTAAAATATGGTAAAAATATCTTGTGAAATAATTGTTCTCTTAAAAACATAAAAATAATAAGTTGTAAAAATATGTAGTAGTAGTGTGACATGGGGGTCACGGTCCAAAATGGTGGGAAGGGGTCCAAATAAATTGTAGGTTGATTAAAAAAATGATCGTAAAATTATTAAAGGTATTTCGAAGCAATTCGAGTAAACCTCACGTTGGAAAATAATTATTTACGAAATTTCGTAACAAAAAATCATTAATGGCTAAATTTTCATAAATAAAAATATTTCTTAGTTGAAAATATTATATAAATATAATTAGACATTTGTAGGAAAAGAAATAACTTAAATTCGAGCTTAAAAACATTAATACGTAGAGAAGTAGAATTCCTTGCGGAAAAATAATTAATTTATGATGAAAATCAAATAAATAGGTTTAAAAGAGTTCCAATCTCTTTAAAAAAAATAATATCGGACTCTCAAATAAAAATAAAGCTTGAAAAAAAAAGATGCAATATAAGCCCGAAATAGAGTTATGACGTAGTCATAGCGGCCAGGATAAAAATGTTAGGAAAATAGCGGGTGTTACAATCCTCCCCACTAAAAGAAAGTTTCGTCCTCGAAACTAAGAATAAGTAGAAAAGAAATCGAGATCATCTTTATTTAAAAGATGAGGATACAAATTTCGCGTTAAAAAAAATTGTTTTAAAAGAAAATTTTACAACTTTCAAAGTGATACGAAATCGAACGCAAATATTTATTCAAAGAGGAATTGGGCTAAGCTACCCGAAGTTTAATATCTTCTAATGTAATGAAATCGTAAAGTAAAGTTATTTGATAAAATAACGACGTCAAATAACATTTGTAAACGAACTCGAAGAAAATTGGGTAACCAAACATTTTCAAAACAAATGTAAAACAATTTTTGCTTAAGAAATTCGATAATATTTCTTTTTATGATGAAACGAAATTTAGTTGGGAGAAATCAAAATTTGTAGTTAGTAAAAAAATCAAACCAGTCGTCAAACATTTTCAATAACAGATTCAAAAGTCCACCAACAATAAAGTGAAACTAATTTAAAAACGTTAAAATTTTGAAAATGTTATCAAAGTAATTATGAAAGTTTTCAAAAATGTTATCAAACTTGAACATTCAAAATAATTTCGACAATGTTAAAACGCTTTACAAAATAATCCTATAGAAGTTGAAGTATTTGGAAATATGCAAGTCTTCATAAAATTCCGATATGGGAAACTTCTCAATAGGACCATTTTAGCTTTCTAGGGTTCATCACAAGCCGAGTCGAGCATGAGCTTAAAATTCAAACTCAAGCTTATCCGAACTTGAAAAAATCGAGCTTGCTAATAAAAATGCGAGTTTGAGCCAATATACAACTACTAAATTTACGGATATTTTTTTCCTCGATATTTCTAAATAACTTGTGATTCGAAAATATACAAAAAAAAAGGCAAATCAATAAGAACATTTAATCTTCTTCGAAATAAGAGCAAAGTATTAACTAATCCCATTAATTTGAGTCTCTTTTCGAAGCGAGTCAATGATTATAATTATCGACTTTTGCTATTCAAGCTTCGTAAAGATAAGAGTTTTCATATAACAATGAAATAACCTAAAACCATCTCAAACAAGAATTTTGCATTATTGTCTATTTTTCAAATGTTTATTCCGGCAATCAGTATTTTGCATTATTGTCTATATCAGTCCAAATTAACTTCCTTTTAGTCAGTCTTGAGATAGTGGATAATTGATGATATTTCCTACCTTAGGAAAATTCTTATGAAGGAAATGTCCTAGTTCATTGTATCATAATGGTTCTTTTATAGTAAACCATCATTTGCTGTCTCCACAAAATCATGGGGACTACTCATCGTCGTCGGCGATTTGCTTAACATCGTCGGCAATTTTGATAGTAAATGACCGAATCGTCGTTTAATTACTAATTAAATTAACCTAATTACTACTCCCTCCATTCAAATCCAAGTGCCTCATTTGCTTTTGCACATTTGCCGAGACGCGTTTTACACTAGCGATATCTTTCATTTTACATTAGCAAAAATTATAAAAATTTGATATTCTTAATGTGCTCATGAAGAGGAATCAAACAAAATCTCACATGACTATATTCTCACTTATAGATTGTCGAGAATATCGAAAATTCCCCTCAAGTGTGAATAATGTCAAAAAGTGAAATGAGACACTTGGATTTGAATGGAGGGAGTACTATTTAACCTGCCACTATTTAACCTAAGGAAATTACAAAGTCCGAAAACAACACTATTTGAGTTTAACCTAATCATCATCGGAATAACACCAAAACGCTTATATTTTGATTTTTTCAATATTCGTTGACAATTGTTCGGAATGTCGAACGCGGTTAACAATGTCCCTTTTGATTTGAATTTGTCGTATTACAGAGCATGAACCTCAATATGGCACCCAAGTGTATAATCAAAGCTACTCCATTAGACCTACAACAAAACCTCAATATGAACCTCAGTGTACATCAACTAAAAGTAATACATTGTTTATATTTTAAGAACAAAACTGGCACACCCAAAATGTATTATAAGTCTGAAGTGTTAGTAAAAGAAGCAGGCGTAACAATAGAAATATGAAAGAAAAGAGGCCAAGATTTGAAAATCTCAACTATAGATGCGAAATAAAAACTAACAAAGATCAAAGTCATAATTCAAGATAATTACATTCTCCAATAAAAGTTAAAAAAAATTATTAGTTGTTATGCATTACATCTTATAGCGTTATATCTCATTTTCGCCAATAATCACTCACTTACGTTCTTACAAACACACTTTCAGTCTAATTCACCTTACTACACTTGTGGTGACATGTTTGATGCATGATTCCGCACTTTCAATGCAACTTTTTTTTCCCTGTCATTCATTTAACATACATGCCATATATATTTCCATAACTTTGATTGTTCAATCTTCCTAAGTTCGTCCTATTCACAATTTACGAATGCCTGCTGTGCATCCGGACCGGACCCGGAACCGGAATTTTAAAAAAATTCGGACCGGACCCGGACCGAAATCTCAAAATTTTGGATCGGGACCGGACCGGAAAAATTCTGGTCCAAGACCGGACCGGTTGACCCGGAATTTTCAATTTTTTTTGAAATTCCGGTCCAAAATTCCGGACCGGTTAGACCGAAATTTTTAAGAAATAAGCATAATTCTGGTCTTTCCGGTCCAAACCGGTCCGGACCGGAAAAAATCGGGTCAGGACCGGACCGGACCGGAACCCGGAATCGCCCAAAATGATGGACTGGAACCCGGAACGGAATTTTTTATTCCGGGTCCGGTGATGCGAAAATTACGCTCTGATACCATATGATGCGGAAATCACGCCTTTCGTATTTGTAACGTAGCTGAAGACTTTTTGGGATGTTTTATTTTGTGAAAGAAGGGATATTTACTCGACCTAGACCTATAGGACGAATAATGGTGAGAACAATTAAGACCTATTAATTGTTACCCGAGTTAATGTTTGATACGCGTCAAACAATAACAAAGTTTGGATCGAAACTCGTCGAACCGATATACACAATTGCAATGCAAAGGTTCAAAATTCTTTTCATAAACTTCATTCCTTATAACGAATACAAAGACTCATATTTATACTACTAGAATAAACTAATCTTAATTATGGAAATAATATTATAGCATAATATAATTCCTAAATATCACTAGAAAATAAACTAATTAGATACTTATTCCAAATATATTCGTAAATATGGAAAAAGAATAACTATCGAAAATTCGTACTAATGATTTCCCAAATAATTAATTAGATACTTATTATTTTCGTATCATCCGGTCCGATAGATTCCGGTCCGGTCCATTTTTCCGGTCCGACCCGGATTTTGCACGCCCCTACCTGTGGAGATAAATAAACTTACAAAGACATGAAATCAAAACAAAAAATGTATAAATAATAAAATAAATATTAGACAATGAGGCAAAAAGATGGAATTGCGATTTACAAAAGTCATAAAAAAAATATAGTCCCGTGCAGTGCGCGGGTATGACGACTAGTTGTAACAATAATTGGTCAAAAAATAGTTTATGCAAATTTGAGTTTTACACGAGAGCTACGTCTTACCTACGTGTATCCTCCGAGTTCATTGTATTTGTGTATGATGCTTTTTTAGTAAACTATGATTCGCTCTCTCAAAAAAGAATCGGATCGGATACGTTATCAAAACATACTTTGCATAGTCTCACTTTTTGTAAATGTTCGGAACGGTTCTCTGTACGAGTTCCTGATTAGCCTTATATAAACTCGTACTATCAAATCCTAACGTCATCAGCTCAAATTTCAATATTGACAGTTAACCCAAATTTACGAAATAGAAACATAAAAAATGCCGAGGAAAAAGGTGAAGTTTCGGTGCATAGGAAATATAACAGTGAGGAAAGTAACTTACAAGAAAAGAGTGAAGGACATATAAAAAAAACTCGAAGAGCTGAGTGTATTTTGTGGTGTTGATGTGTGTACTCTAGTGTGCGGGTGGTATGACGACGCCTCTGAAGTGAGGCCTGCTATTCACGCAGAAGCTGCCCGTATTCTTTTAAAGTACAGGAGCAAACCACAAATGGTGGACCCTCAAAGGATAGTCAGCCATGAGTCTTTCTTGAGCCGAAGGGTTATTCCCTAAGAGCTTGCAGACTTAGCTGACATCCTTTTGAAGGAAATGTATCCTCAAGCTCATTATATCGCATAATGGTCTTTTATAGTAAAGCATCATTTGTTGTCTCCAAAAAATAAATAATGGTCTTTTATAGTAAAGCATCATTTACTGCATTTTTTTATTAGCCTTGTATTAAAGACGTACTATATTACCTTCTATCTTCCCTTTTTTATTACTTATCCGAGTTCCTCAGAAGGATGTGTTTTCCAAGTTCATTCTATATTTCTAAGTATCTTTTATTGTATACCATCCTCTTTTATCATTGCAAAATCAGCTTGATATGTTATCAAAACAGACTCTGCATTATCCGTGTTTTTGAAAATGTTCAGAAGTGATTTATGTACCAAATCCAGGTGTGGTTCTATATAAACCCATCCTATAAGCCATCAATGTAACAAAAGGTTTTTCATTGTTTTCCTCAATCTTTGATAAACTCATTCCGTAAACCTCAATGCTATCAATTTATTATAGGGAATTTCACTGCCACCTGAACACTTCATTTTCCTTAATCTTGAATAAATAACTAAGAAATGGCCAGAAATAAGGTGAATCTTCAGTACATAGAGAATCACACAGCTCGGAAAGTTACTTACCAAAAAAGAGAGAAGGGATCATGAAAAACCCCAAAGGAACTAGCGCTGCTATGCGGTTTGGACATGCTGCATCGCGAGCCAGATATTGCGGCCCCTATTCTATTGCTGTAAAATCACAATGAGGCTAAGCATATCCTCTTGGTATACAAGATTTTGCTCTAAATTAAGACCTTGCGAAGGCAGCTCAGCCAAGAAAGTTTTTTAAGCCAAAGTATTACAAAGATAAAGGAAATATTTTGAGGCTTGAGAGTCGAAACCGTGAAACAGATATGGCGAATGTAATGGTGGACCTCATTTGCGGACAAATTGTCGAAGAAGTTCTTTTTGCTAACGTGAAGGTCCTTTTGGCGGTGTTACTTACCAAAAGGGAGAAGGGATTAATGAAAAAAAAAAACTCAACCAGCCATGCTATGCTGTGTTGACATATGTTGCATTGTGTACGGGTCATATAATGTGACTCTGCCGAGTGATCTGTTGAAGGGACATTCTCCTTCTTCTCGGTATGTTATCCATTCAGCGTCGTCATCGGTCTCTATCTATGGATCCATCAAGCATAGGAGGCGAATTTGGATGATTCAATAGAATCAAACGTTCGGGAGTATAATTCCCACTACACTTTCCAACTATTAGTACCCGCCCAAGTTTACTTCCATCTTTTTGGTTGTTTTTACACTATTGTAAAATTTTGAACCCCGGTTCAGTTAGGAGTTTTTTTTTAAAAAAAAAATCCAACACAAATGATAGTAATTATTTGGCTGCTGATACATCTTGTGTTCGTTTGTTGTCTTATTGCATTTAGTATTATAGTAAATCACACTCTTAGACTTATCCGAGATCTGTGAGTAAACTTTTGTCTGTTTCTCCATAAATTGCCTGTAAATGCTCAACACTATATTTCATTTAAGTTAAAGTAGAGAATTTTTTTTTATCAGGATCTGGCGAATGTGGAGTGTGATCCATGGGAACGACTCGGATTTGATGCATACTGAACCGAAGTCATGCGCAAATTGTATTTCATGTTACGTTAAGCACACATTCCTCATTTATATAACCTTATTCGAGGCCGGAGCTTTTCCACTACTTCATTTATAGATTCCCAGCAGTTCCCAGACATTACCTTATTTTGTTTCCTTGACCTTTTTATACCTTACACTTGATAATTGTTCTTTTCTTACTGCTTTGATAATGGCACTTGACTGATTGTTAAAGCATGTGGAAGTTTAAGGGCCTGTAAACCATTGCCATCTAAGGTGCAATGACGCAATTTTCTAACATATGTTTATTCCGGCAATGAGCATTTTGCATAAATATCGGTATCAGTCCAGATTAAATTCCTTTTAGTCTGTCCTAAGATTGTGGATATTTTAGGTTATTTCCTACCTTATGAATGACCGAGTCATTGTATTACTTTTGATAAATGAGTGGAGAGCGTTGTATAAAAAACCAAAGATGTAAGCATGCTGTGTAGTGTTGACGCATGTACTATAGTGTATAGGGAGTATTATCATGTAGCCTTCTAGTCACTCAGAAGCTGTATTTTGTTATGAGTAGAAGAGGAGGCCTGAAATGGAGCACCGGCAACGAAAGTTCAACCACGAGGCTTTCTTGAGCCAAAAGTGCTGCCAAGTCAGATGAAAAAATTAGGAAGCTGGAGATCATATGGAAAATCTTATGGTCGACCTTCTTCCTGGAAAACCAGTGCAACAAGTCCCCTACAGTGATGTAGAGGACTTGACAATGGGTAAGTAAGGACATTATGAGGAACTTGAAACGCTATATTTCTATGTTGGAGGCTCCTGCTGCGAATCCTATTGCTTAATGACACTGGCCTCTTTATTTTGGTTTCTATGCCGTTATAAACCACAAATATCTTGGGACTTTTGCTCTGTTTTGCTTTGTTTAATGCAACAGAAGTAATAAGTGGTGAGTTATGTCATCTAATTTTCTTTCTGACAAGTTATGTTTTATGTTTCAACAAATGTGGAAACTACTTGGGAAAACCTTTTCTGAAAAGTTGTTAGATTCATAAATGTTCTTTCATTTGTTAAACTGTTATCATTAATTGTCTTACAATACATGCTGCACCTCATTCAATAATAGCAATAGTATTATAAGACCGTTACACGACGGTCTTTGTGGTTTTTCAGAATAAGACAGGATTAAAAAGGTTTTTGTTGCTCACTTTTTCCAATAGTGTCTTTCCCTCCCCTGAAAAGAATGTGTTTGATTTTCTGTGCGGAGTCAGGAGTGTTAATGATTTCAGTCAGTTTTCCCTAATGATGACATCCTACCCTAAACTCCCTTCATTGCGTTAATGGGGAACTCTGTTAGGGTCATGGTACTCAATATGGGGTGCTACATTATATATCAGCCGTTCACACCCCGATTTGCTGACAATAATGGTTTGTGAAACCCTAGACGACATTTCGCCGTTACAGCCCGTATTCGAAAGACACGACCAGTATTTGACCAATACGTAGGCCAAATTTTCACACCTCATTTTCATATCCGAGGCTGATGATTGTGACTTTAGATGACATTGCATTATACTCCACAACTGTTATTAGTAATCATTATTGTGATCATAACCGAGACGACGATGTAGTACCATCATTGGCGTTCATACCAACTTAGTTGTCTATTCTGCACGTCAGCTAACTTTAATACTTTTCTCTCCATTACATAATGTTTTCCACTTCCCCGTGCTGTTTTTTTCCATAATTTTATGTTAGTACGTATTTGAGCAAGTAGCTGACGGAGTGACTGTTTTTCTTCAGGCATTGTCCTGTCAGGTTAGCTATCGGTCTGACAAAGCTGTTTTTTTTGTCAAGGTTCGTATTTTCCGCTCTTGCCTTACAAACCTTTTTAGCTCGTTTTTCTGATCATCTTGCTTCTGTTCTCTTTGTATGTTCGTCGCCTTATTGCAGTTAGATCCTAAAGGGTATGATTTTGTTGGGTTTATTCGTTGTTCTATTATATAAATTATTTCCAAATGTTCCGTGTTGTACTTCATATGATTTCACCTTGAATATAGGTGTTGTGACTTGATCAATAAATTAAATTGACTAATGCCAATAAAAGAGAGCTCCGTCATGATTCGTGAGTATGTCGAGTAACATAAATCGGATTCCTTATTTTCTCTAAAGCTGTGAGCCCCTGATTTTCAAGTTAATTCCAATCCTTGTGCACATTCCACCCTTCACTTACCATAGTTGTGAAAATCTGTGTTGCTTACTTTCAACATATCCTTAGTATTGATTTATATTTTCCATGGATCTGATATCCTATGCCTATGTCATAAGCAATAAATATGTAAAGTCACAGTTCATCTTCACATTTTCATTTTCCTTCTCTGGTAATAATCTGTATCTTACTCTTGTGGAATGTCCTTTTATACACCTGCATTTATATTTGTACAACTGAGTGATAAAAGTTCTCAGGCCTAAGTGCTCGTTAATTTTTTTCTTGATAAGTAATAAACGAAATCGATTTAAATCTAAAAAGATTCTAACTGTACAACTTTAGAAAGTGGATTGGTTTCGTCTCCTGTGTACTTGGTTCTATAAATTTAATATGAAATGTGATGACTACCTGGAAACAATATTTGTTCTATTTGCTGATCTGGTGGCTTCCTGTCATTGTAGATTTGTAGTGTCATAATGTTAACTAAACCTTGCTAGAAATTAGTGAAGTTCCTCTAATTTACCTTAATGAATATAAATTTCCAAATATACATGTATTCCGACAGTCGACATTTTTCAGAAATATCAATTTCTTATCTAATGAACTTCCTCATCGTCAGTCGTAACGAATTGGATTCAATGAATTCTTTCCTAGCTCATTTCTTACTTACCCGTCTTTCTTAGAAGGAAATTGTTTTTCAAGTGCGTTGTATCTGTATAAGGGTCTTTTATAGTATAGGATCATTTGCTATCGTTGCAAAATCAGCTCGATATGTTATCAAAACAGAGTCTACATAATATCTGTTTCTGAAAATGTTCAGAAGTGATTTATGTACCACATTCTAGTTTGGCCCTATATAAACCCATCCCATAAATCGTTGACAGCATCAATTTAACAAAAGGAGTTTCATTTCATTGTTTTCCTCAATCTCTCATAAACCCATTCTATAAACCCTGAACATTTCATTGTTTTCTCAAAATCTAACAAATAACTAAGAATGGCCAGGAACAAGATTAGACTTCAGTACATAGAGAATAAAACATCTCGTAGAATTACGTACCAAAAGAGGGAAAAGGGATTGATGAAAAAAACGCAAGAAATCCAGGTGCTATGTGGTGTGAGAATATGCACCATAGTGTACGGGCCATATAATGTGGCCCCTACTGTGTGGCCATTAAATCGCGAGGAGGCCAAGAATATTCTTAGGGAATACAAGAGAAGGCCAGAAATTCAAACCCCGCACAGAAAGCTCAACCACGAAGCTTTCTTAGCCCAAAGTGTTACAAAGATGAAAGAAAAAATATCGAGGCTGGAGAGAAGGAATAGCGAGATTAGTATGGAGAATGTAATGGTCGACCTCATTAGTGGGCGGCCTGTTGAACAAGTCCCCTTTGCTGATTTAGAGACTTTGAACTGGGTAATCGGAGATAGGCTACCGGCTGTGCAGAGCCAGCTTGGGGTAAATCCAGGTAGTGCCAAGGTTCCATTTGAGACACGGGCTGGTCCGTCCAACTATCAGTTCCATTACCAGCCCTAGTTTTTTTCTTCCATCTTTTTGGCTGTTTTTCGCCACTGAAATTTGTACCTTAGTTCTGTTTTTATGTTCTTTTTCAAATGTAAGACTTTAGCCGCCTGGGCAAACGCGCTTAAGAAAATTCTTAGGTAGATATGATGTCCACGTGAATTTATACGCCAAAAGCTAAGCCAACCCATCCAAAATCTACCATCATAGAACTTGGATGAACCGAAACCGACCTTATCCAACTTCAGGTTAAAGTGATGTCTGACAAGAGTCTTATTTCTTTTAACATGAACTAATGCATGACCCAAACCAAACTCATATGGCCTGTCGATGATCTGACTTATTTAGTTATTTGTAACCGCCCCGAACTTAACATCAGACAATCTAAATTCAGCTCGTTAATGATATGATTTATCTACGCCCCCAAACCTAACATCGGAGTGATTGGTCTTACAATCCAAACCCGAAGTGACCGGATCTGTTTTGACATTACTAATAACCGAGAACAATCGACCCCATTGCCAACTCCATGAACTATAACCGCCCACATTTGTTTCTCGATTCTGTTCAAACAGCAGTGTCAATTCGCTTTTAAAAGATGTAAAACAAGGCTTTCCTACAATTGGTATTGGGAGAAATGATACGGGGTTTGGATCTATGCAACATAATTTTTTGAGGTTTTATTTCTCATTGTTGCCTTCGAAAACCTTCATTTGCTGCTCTTAATCCTTGTCAAATGATTTTTTGTTAATATTAGTACCTGATCAATTAGGTTAAACCTGATTACTGGCAATAGCGAAGACCTTCTTACATGTTTCAATTTTTGATTTCTTTCAGTGAAAGCGTATAAAGTCAGTCCTGGCGCTCCAAGCATTAAGCATAGCCTTAATTCAACCATGACCTAAGGTTTTGGTTGAACACAAATTCTTCTCTGAGACGGTTTGAGACCTATCACATAGCAGGTGGTTACAATTTTCAAATTAGCTGCAAGTATGTTTATTACTCCCTCCGTTCCAATGAATTGTTTGCCTTTACTTTTGGCACAAGGGTAAGGGATCCAATGAGGAGATGACATGTGGACCAAAACTCATGAGAAGGATCAAATTGTATATAAAAAATATTTCTAAAATAGAAAGGCAAACAATTCATTGAGACGTCCCAATATGGAATAATTCATTGGAACGAAGGGAGTACTGTTTTTCACAATAACTTTATGTGATATGGTGCTTTACAAAGGGTTTGAGTTTTTAGAACACGAACTTCCTTGGATGTGTGGGTATAAAGTCACATAAATCGGTTTCATTGTTTTTGCTTCTATGCCATATATTCGAGTTATTTACTTTCCGGATGTCCTGCACATGCACACCTATGCCATATATTCGAGTTATCTAGGACTACTTGAAATTCAACAATTTCCTAAGCACTGACAAAATAATCCTGAAACCAATGCCTATGTCTTAACGAAGTGATCATGAAATTCTCCCTTAATCTTCCCTATCTCAAATGATAACTTCGGATTTGTCTTGAATTTCCTTTTAATTCTCTGGCGACGCGAGAACTGTGTTATACACTTGGTTGTGTCCCCGGTGCTATTTACTTATTTAGTGGTAAAAGTTGTGAAGTTATCCTTTCTTTCATTTTAGGTTCTCATATGGATAGTTATGGCCATTTATAAACTCTTTGATGTGGAATAAGGTATACTTATAAGGAAGACTGTAACTGCTAATGGTATCTGTTAGAATTAATCCGATCCAAGACCTAAACTTCATACTAAATTAATTGGTATACACTGAATAGCGGAAGCGTACCTGATTCAATTGGAGAAGGGAGTGGAATTGGAATTAACCGATTATAGTACACACTCGCCTTTTGGGTTTCTCCATACCGATGGGATATATGTGAGATTAGGTCAAAAGTGTGCTGTCAGGGACCATAACCCTGACTATATATAGGGAGGGGTGTGAAACCCTGGTGACCTATATTAGCCGCCTTTAGTGGATAAGCCCATCATATATCCCATAAAGCCCTAATGGGTCTCTACACTATTATAATATCTGACCCATACTTTATAAGACGTAAATAAGCCCGTATTATCTTTATTATTACGGATCACGTATTTGGGCTCAACTTTAATGATAGCTAATAAATACAATAAGTCCAAATAATGTTGTCCACATATATTGTATTAGACCCATAATTCTTACAATCTCCCACTTGGGTCATATACTAGTATATGTAGGACACTGAAGGTTGTATTCATTATAACCGTATGAGCTCAATAGTGCTATCAAACATTCTAACCGTCTTATGCAATTCGGTCCATTAATCATATGTACATAGAACCAAAGCGGCCTTTGCCACAGTTTGTCGTAACAGGACCCATCAATGATCACATATGCAAACATGACTAATAACATGAATCTAGTATAGGAGTGTAGCATGGAAACAGCAACCGAATGTGATCCAAATATGCATATTTCCAACTGGTCCACCTTAAACCTTAGTGAGATCAACCAAATAAGACAGAGTGAAACTGAAAACTGTAAACCTTATTTCTGCAGAACTGAATAACCGTATACCATGATGTGTCTAATGTGACAAACTCCCACTTAAGCTGAATATCTTTAGAAGCGAAGCACCCATTTGAGCAATATGCTCAAGAAAGACCATGGGTGGTAATTCCTTGATAAGCGGATCCGCAATAATGGAGTTTAATTTGCACAAACATATCTTAGACACCCTTCACTCTGAATCGTTTCTATAACAATACATCACTTGTATTGTTATTTGAAACTACAATAACCGTCGTTTTTGTCACAAATAACTTAAGTGGTCTTTCAATACCGAACTTAATTTGCAGCCTTGTGACAAATAAGCATGACTAAACAGGAGTCGAAATACCGAATGACCTCAACCTGAATCGATCTCCCATATGATAACATTGTTTTGCTCCAAATATAAATGACAAATAATATTTGGCTGCCCTTAGTGGATCTCAATATTCTATTGATTTCCTTAATATCTGTCAATTAAACTATAGAATGTACACAATATCCAAACATGTACAAAATAAGTTTAATTATACCTTATTACTTAAACACATGAAATAATTTCTGAAATACATGGATTTAAGTAAACTGTACTTTCTGGATATGAACATTTCTTTAAGGACATCAATGAGACTGCATTAGTCTCATTTACTGAAAGGGTATAAAACTTGATATATTTTCATACTCCCACTGAATCTTGAGTATCTACAATCATGTACCACATCCATACAAAACCAAATGATGATGCTATCATGGTAGATTGATATACTCTTCGACGGAAAACCTTATTTATGTTTTCATTGAATGATTATTAACCTTAATTTTGCAGAAACTTTACCTTGAATCTATCGAGTCAATATTTTCAATATCTACAACATTGAGTCTATCAATGTCACCATCGACAAACTTGTCTTTACCATTCATCCAATGTAACTCCATATAACCGGATATGCCAACTGTCTTTATAGCCATTATTGACAAGACAAACCTTACTGTCTCATTACCGAATAAATCTGTCTTGGTAACAAATAACCATTTGAAACCAAAATGCTTTTTAGGTAATGAAACAATTCCAAAATGTCTTTATTGTCAAATGACATAATACTTTATTGATGACATATATAAATTCACATGTATTAGTTAGAACTTTCAATGATTCGGTAAATTGCTGAATGAATACTTTTCTACCGTTTCATCATCTAACTCTTACTCTTGAATGTGCGCAATACATAAAATTGTTATTACATTGTAATATGTTAGTCATGACATGAAAACAATATAATCCTCTGAAACTGCATTCATTCTTCCTTAGTGAATTTCTTTAATAACAATTGTTCTTGAGGTATTTGAGTTTGTTTTACTAAAATGATCTTACGATCCTTTATAATGAGACACAAGATCATTTCCATAAAGTCTCATTTCTTCCCCCCAAACTCAATAACCTCAATGAACCCATATTATCCGTCTTAAAGTAACTTGCGTGTGGGATCATTACTTTATACATTACCCTTAATCCTTATAAAGTTATTATACAACAAAATAATTATTGATTATTCTTAAGTCCAACTATTACCTTAAAACGAAAAACATTCTTAATTAGTCGGAATACCTTAGGGTGTAAATAAGTTACACTATAATCAATCAATAGTGTTGTTGTACCTTTATCTAAAAACAAACAAGCTGCAATACTGAAATTACTTCTAGAGCAGTTATCTAGGAAAGAGTATGAATAATCGTACTCCTACCAAGTCCCATGATCTTACTTTGCACACATAATACACCATACATATTTAAACTTTTATATGGTGCAATCTTTAATGTAAGATCAAACTTCTCTAGAAATTATCCGAAATAATCTTGACATTATTATCCTGAATAGTCAATTTGTCAAAGTGTTTCCACTTATGATCGGCATGACATCTTTAATCCTGTACCGAGAATATATCTCAGTCAAATATGTGATAAAAATGTCTAGGAACTTAAAACTTCTCAATATCGAGATATAAATATCAAGCCATAATTTTGTCTACAAACTAATATAGTGATGTGAACTAATACAAGTTAAACATAAATAGTTCACAAATCCACATATATCGATTATAAGACATCCAAAGTCCTTTTGATATCTATTTTCTCTTTTCGTCTTTATACCCCTTCAATATGAGAATCCGAAATAGAAGGGTCAATAATTTCATTTTGACACAAAACTTTGATAATCCTTTTAATGTGTCATACCGAAAAGAAATTATTGTCCTCAATTCTTTATATCCACTGGAGTTTTAATGCAAGTAATTTCAATCTAAACTATATAAAGCTATCAAAAATGACAGTTTTATCATTATTCGAATTAGGAAACTACAAAATTAACTATTTCTCGATGGACAATAAAACCAAATTTGCCCAAACGAAAAATAATTGAACTCCACCAAAGGCAGTACCGAAAATTTTCCAGATTCAAATAAAATACCAAGTCATCAGTGATAACTAAATTAGCCGATTGTCTCAAATTTAGATGATGACATGCCCCGAATAGATGAATCTTTCATCACCAATTGACATACAACATCTTAGATCTTACTTCTACTTGCATTAATATACTTATGTGAATGAAAAAACCAAATACACCCACAAAACATGATTGGATATAATAATTAACCTTAGACAACAAATCTTAAATGAGAAGTGTACCTTTACCATCACACGATGAGGCGTACAAACTGGTACTATATTCCTTATGTGCCCATGCTCGTAACAAGCCAACAATAACCTATCTTGTTATTCTTCGAGTGAGACACTTGCAGCTTATTCAATAGAAACAATGTTCTTTAATATTTTCTTAATGTCGCATTAAGCAATCATTAAACACATGCATTAAATTTTGTACTCTACAAAAACACGTGAGTTCACACGATATTTTCATCCTTATGAGTAGTACAATCATACATTCCTAATGCTGTATTAAGATTGCGACGACCTAAAATAAATATTTACATTCTCTTACCATTCATTTAAATAAATGGTTTTATCCAAATTGAGAATGTAACCTGAATATGACAGATATAATAAACAGTAATGTCAATTTGCTGAACAAAACAATATTTTCATATTTTGAATAAATTCAAACAGTATATAGTGTTTATTTTTTGCATATTTAAAATTTAGCCGTTGGGCATAAATAATTAACTAAGCATTGACACTATAATTAAGTAATTGTGATCAAATATTGACGATAAACTCATGTCGAATACTAAGCCTTCCTTTGGGCCGACTTAGTATACACATGAAAATACCGAATAATCGTCACATATTTATCACCCGAAATTGTATATGTATTCGGCCAAATAATGGTCTTCCTTTGGGCCGACCATTATCCGCATGATTACACATACTACTTTAAAACCGAATGTTTGAATTTACTCTCCGTATTCTTATAATGGCCTTATGAGTGTCATAAATTTAAGAACACTCTCTTAACTTGTATTTCAGATTCGAATATTAGCATTCCCATCATAACAAGATACCTAGCACAACATCTAATCTCATCTTTGGACGATAATTAGACTTGTAAGTGGTACTCTTGGTGTAGTAATCAAATATTAACAGTAAGATCATGTCAAATGTCAAGTCTTCCTTTGGGCCGACTTAACATCTACACGAGAACCGAATAACTGTTACATATTTATCACCACAAGTATGAATGAATTTCGGCCAAATAATGGCCTTCCTTTGGGCCGACCATTACCCGCATGAAATTCAATCACACAATCGTCTAATTATTTAAACTGTCTAATCTACGCAATAGAGGTTACTTTGGCAACGTATTGTTTCGATCAAACAATCCAAAATATTAGACGTTTTATAAAAAACCAAATAGCCAATATTATTGAAACTGAAATCCTTTTAATCAAACCGTAATTAACAAGTGACTGAATCCTTAAATGATAAAAGAAATTATAATCCAAATTAGTTCTTTCATCATACAAGTCAACTTGTCAATTATAAATATGCGACAATAATCGCAACTGAAATTCCAAACAGGTCCCAATTCATACATAAAGACATAATATGCGACAATAATCAAATATACGAGACCATTATGCAGACTGAATACCAAACAGAATAATGAACCAACTGCAATCGATTTAAAAACTAGAGACCTTGTAAACTGAATAGTCAATCAGAAGAATCTGAAACTTAATATCCGAAATATGATGCTTAATCCTTATATAACTGTATCGATTTCATACAAAATCATCCAAAGATATATTCCATACATCATTGTTCATCCAAAATACTTCATTCAAGATTGCAGGACAATTAAACTAATATTCATGGAAGTATATAAAATAGGTACTCCAACTCAACTTAACCGATATGACTTAAGGGAAGTAATAATATATATTAATCAAAATAACATACTCCATATAAGTCAAAAATATTAAGTACTCCGTAACATTATATACTCCTTGAATTCAATCAACATCATGATTATTATAAAAGGCATCCAATAATCAAATTACTATGTGAAATTGCATACAAGAAAATATTTCATATTCCATATAGTAGATATATAGTGCCTGATAATAAAAATATGTAAGAGTATACTGTAACATATTCCATAAAGAAAAAAATTACTCCACATGAAGTCAAGTTGATTGTGATGATGCAAAGATGACCTCAGCGCAATCAATAAATAATGAGATGAATGCAATTAGATTAATGACTCAAGCATCCCAATTGCCCACACAAACACAGTTGAACCGTAGGAAATCAATACTCCGTATAAGACTGCACGACAAATAAGACCACACGAATCGATGATTGCAAGATTTCTGACTCCAGCACGAAAGAAATAAGCAGGCATATTACGGCTGACTCGATTAGGGAGGACGAAACACAAATCAACCGAAATAGATCTGACCGATTGAGAATACGAGCATTACGGCTAAATCAATATTAGGAATTACCCAAGGTTAACCATATAATGAACCAAATAATTCTGATCCAAATAATTTAATATGAAGACGGCTCTGATACCACTTGTTAGAATTAATCCGATCCAAGACCTAAACTTCATACTAAATTAATTGGTATACACTGAATAGCGGAAGCGTACCTGATTCAATTGGAGAAGGGAGTGGAATTGGAATTAACCGATTATAGTACACACTCGCCTTTTGGGTTTCTCCATACCGATGGGATATATGTGAGATTAGGTCAAAAGTGTGCTGTCAGGGACCATAACCTTGACTATATATAGGGAGGGGTGTGAAACCCTGGTGACCTATATTAGCCGCCTTTAGTGGATAAGCCCATCATATATCCCATAAAGCCCTAATGGGTCTCTACAGTATTATAATATCTGACCCATACTTTATAAGACGTAAATAAGCCCGTATTATCTGTATTATTGCGGATCACGTATTTTGGCTCAACTTTAATGATAGCTAATAAATACAATAAGTCCAAATAATGTTGTCCACATATATTGTATTAGACCCATAATTCTTACAGTATCCATATTCCCGGGGTCACGGAATGTTATTTGACATAGATTACATTCCTTTTTACTCTTATGTTGTAAATTGTAACAATTTGTGCGCTATTTGGAATTTGATTCAACAAGAGCTCCAAGTCTTTTAGTCAGTCACATAGTCACACCATTGTTGGTTCCTCTTATCACAATGCCATAATGTTAACTAATTACCGCTGGAAACTAGACAGGATACCCAAATCCAGTAGCTTTGATCGTATCACGGCCATTCTTCTTGCATTGACTACTTCCCTTTTGTCAGTTACGTTCTTCTGACATTGAATTGTTGCTGGTGCAGATGACAGGATTTTTATCGTATAAAGGGAAATATGTTTGCTCGAGTGAACATTTTCTTTATCAAGGTTTGATCTTCTCATGTTTCTCAGTGGCCTTAATAATTAGGCGCTGATATCTTGTGTTTGTTTTTGTTGCTTTGCTGCATTTGGATATTATAGTAACCATGCTCTTAGTCTTATCCAATATCAGTTTCTCTGAGTAAACTACTGTTTGCATCCCTGTAAATTACCCGTAGTTGCTCTATGTTGTATTTCATGTAATATAAAGTAGAGAATTTTTGTATGAGGACTTGACCAATGTAGATACTGGAGAGTGATTTGTAGGAGCCTTTTGAACTGTTCGAATTTGACTCATGTTGAACCCAAGTCATGCACAAGCATATTTTATGTAATGTGACTTAAAACATGCATCTATTGTTTATATGACCTTATTTGATTTCCGAGATTGGCATTACAGTATTATATACAAATTCTTAGCATTACTCATGCTTGTACTTATTTTCGCTCCCGTTTCTATTTTACATTTGAGGATTGTCTTTTTCTTCCTGCTTTGGTAATGGCACTTAGACTGATTTTTAAAAAAGATGTGCAAGTTTAAGGGCTTTGTTCACCTTTTGGTCTTTTAGGTTTTGAGATAAGATTACGTAGGATAGTTTGAGAGTGTAATTATCATCTCTATTATCAGTATTATGAATGTTAGAAGTGTGAGACTTTTCTAGAAAATTCTAGAATATCCTGGAGATGTCCGGAATATTCTAGAATAGTGTAGAGTCGTCTCGATTCTACTAGATTATTCTAGTACATACTAGAATAGTTTAGAAGGCTCATGAATATGCTACTAGGGTGTAGCAGAGTCTCGAACATTCTTGTAATAGAAGGAATAGAACTACATCACTGAAGTGTTCTTCTCTAGAGTATTCTTAGGATGGATGTAGGAAGAGGAGGATGAGCACTATGAATAGAGGTCCTTCCCTCCGAATCCATGTAGCCAGAATCAAACACAATTCAAGACAAATAATTAAACAAACATTTCAACAAATCAAATAAACTAACTCTTCTCTTCACCTCACACTTCTCCCATTTACAATCTCCGTCACACACATACACACCAACAATGTATATGGGCGTCGTTTTTAAGGTGTATTTTTGTATATCCCCCCTCATGTTTGACTGTAGATTCGTGCCGCCATTATGATATCATTTAAAAATGGGTGCTTATCAAGTAAAAAATTCTATGTATGTTCGTCTTTTGTAACTTAGCACGACGGGCTTTGTGGTTTTTTGGGATAAGACATAGAATTAGAAAGCTGTTTGTTGCTCACTGTTGTCAAATGTATCTTTCTTTCCCCTGCAAAGGATATGTCTGAACTCCGGCAGAGTGTTAAATGTGTTTTATTTTTAATGATTTCAGCAAGTTTTCTCTAATGATTACAACCTACCATAAACTCCCTTCATTCCATGTAACACCCACTATTTTCTTAGTGCCGTTAATTATTCTGTTGTGACTCCGTCATGACTCTATGTCAATTTCGTCTTCTATTTCCTTCATCTTTCTGAATTCTTATTATTTTTTTGAGTCAAATAATATTTATTTTTATTTTAAAAGATTTTAATTCTTGTAAACCTATTTATTTGATTTTCATTGTAAACTATTTATTTTTGCGCGTGAAGTTCTATTTTTCTACGAACTAACGTTTTAAGCTTGGAATTCAGTTATTTATTTTTCCTAAATATCAAAACACGTTTGTATGATATTTCCAACTAAGAAATATTTTTATTTAAGAATATTTGACCTTTAATGATTTTATTACGAAGTTTCGTAAATAATTATTTTCCAACGCGCGGTTTACTCGAACTGATTTGAAATAACTTTAACAATTTTACGATTCATCTTTTATCAACTTAGAAATTATTTGGGACTTTTTCCCCATGTTTTGGACCGTGACACACCCATGTCACATTTTTTACACTACAACTTTGTATACATTTCATTTTATGATGTTTAAGCCTTAGATATTTTCTTTTTCTCACCCATTTATTTTTGGCCTTAAACACAAACTCTTCACACTCACTTCCTCTCTCATTTTGGCTGATTTGTGCATGTATTATGACATAGTTTTCATCAAAATTTACTTATAATTTATGCTTTAGAAAATCATCCACTTTCTTATCATTCATTTTACAAAAAATTAAACAACATTTTCTCCCTTTTCTCTCTTGGCTGAGATTTTCCAGCAACTTTTCTAGCCAAATTTTGTCTCAAATCGAGTCTCGATCGTCTCGTTTTCATCTCCTAAATAATCGTCATTCCGATCCCTTTGTTAAGGTAATAATCGATGTTGTTTTCGATCGTTATTTTCCTTGATTTTCTTAGTTTTCTCATGGTATTTTTCCACCATGCTTTTCTTGTGTTGAAGGATTTTTTAATGATCCCGAAGCCGATGAATTTATAATCGACTCGAATTTGGGTTATAGGTAACGTCGATGTTACTCGGTATTTCATGATTTTAATTGTGTATTTGCATGTATAATTTTTATATTTCATTTTTGACAATATATGTATGTCATATAATCTGGAAAATTTTAAAAGTTGAAAATTTGCATGTTTCGGTAATTTTTATCGGTTTTACGAGATTAACGATTAAATCGTCATGTTAATTTGTAAAATCGTAATATTCGGCCTAAACATGTAATATATATTTATATTCTGTAAAAATGATGTTCTTGATGATTTTTAATAATTTAGTATTTTTCTGATATTTTAGTTATCGATTATTGAATTATTTCCGTTTACCGACAAAAATGATTAAAAGCCGATTTTTAGTTCTAGTACTTAAACATTTTATTTTAATCTTATTTTTGATGTGGTGAAACTTTCTGATGAAATAGAATTTTCTGAATTTTTTCGTAATTGTTTGGAATTGCTAAGTGGATGAATTAATTAATCACTTTAAATCATCGTTTATCGTTAAAACCGGGTTTGTCGTTTAAATTCTCGATTTTTGGTCTTTTGATTTAATCTGGAAAAAATTATGATTCTGATTGTTTCTTAATAAAATGTATTTTTATGATTTTTAGTGCATTAATAAAATGTTAGGAACGATAAGTTTTATTAATGGAATCGTTAATTGTGAAAACGGGTTTTAAAGACGGTTTTGATGGGATTTATTAAAGCTGGAATTTTTGGAAATCTGGAAAAATAGTATTTTCTGGAAAATCATGATTTTTAAGCTTAATAATAATTTTTGGATATTAATACTTAAATCGTTTTGTAATTACTATTTTGATTAATCGTTATTGTCGAGATTAGACGATTAACGAGAAAACGCTTTAAAAACCAAGTTTTAGGTTTCTGGAAAAATTTCTTTTCTGGACAGAATGTCCATAAATATATTTTAAATATTTTACGTAATTTTTGTACTATTTATTAAAGTCTTTAATTAATAAGTATTGATTTTTGGACAAATTACGATTTATCGTTAAAATGTTTCGTCTTACCTAAAAGATTTATTTTTCCAGCTATTTTGAAAATATTTAAATCTGAAACATTAAGAGTTAAATCATCCCTTAACATATTCTAAATATATTCAATGGTTTAATTCAATAAAAGACGTTAAAAGATTTAATTTGACATTTGCCGTAAAATCCTATTTGTAATCGTATTGTCGTAACTAATAATAATTAGGGAATTTTAGCTTTGTTGATGAGAGTCGGCAGCCTGCTCTGGACCGCCTACCAAGCAGGCCCTCAGAGGACTCTACCCGGGGAATCCGGGAACCGACCTAACAGACAATCAGAGCAAAGTCATTAAAAAGAGTCCACTTGGGACTTCAGATAACCGCCTGCCCAGCAGGGCGACGCGGTCTGCCTAAGTCTAGCCTTCACAGCCCTTACCCGCCTACCCTCTGGGGGAAATCCCTGCAGGGCGGACAGGGATAACCAAGGGACCTTCTCGTCATTTCGCCTAAGGTAAATGAGAATGGATGGATGAGGAGAAGCCACTTGTCACCTCCTCATCCACCCATCCTCCCTCCACTTCCCTCTCTTGTGGGAAGGTATAAATAATCTCCCATTTCCCACAAGAAAGGGTTGAATTTTCTCTCTCTAGAACTCTTACTCTTAAAACGCCACCTAGTTCCTCACGAGCTAGGTTCTTCAAGGCATTCACGGACTGACTAAGGCATCGGAGAGGGTTTCCTCGGACAACCTCTGAGGCCCTGTGCGTTCTGTGTGCAGGGAGCCAGCCCATTCCGCCGGGAAAGGTCCGACCAGTGGAGTAGGAGGAATGAGAGGTTAGCAAGATTAACCAGCTGCTAATTCGGAGCGATTCCGAACAATACGAGCCCGAATTCCGAATCGGGTTAATTGATTCCAATACCGGAACATTTGTAAATTTTAAAAACACCCTGATTAGTATTATTAAAATGTTTAAGACATTGTTAATCATTTTATACACTTGTACGATATTTCAATAATTTCATAAACACAAATGTTCTTACTTTAATAATTAATATCGTTAAGGCCGAAAGTATTAGTTTTATAAATCTATATCGTTTACTAAAATGTGGTATTAGTATGAACTAATATTTTCACTATTTTGATATAATGCTATTTTTAGTAAAATTTCTAAAAATAGAAGTTTCCTAAAATAGAAAGTTTCCTCTTTTAGAATATAAATGTTTACTTCTTTTATCCTCATATTATTTAAATTGATTATATCTTTTGAATATCGATAATGGCTTTGTTTTGAAGTTATGAAATAAGGACAAGTGTGAGGTTAGAGTAATATATTCTAGGGTTTACGGTTTTGCCATCAACTATAAGGCTAGTGTATCAGGAATCGGTTCATTGGTTGTTGAACCGGGTGACAGGTATCCCGGGAGTTATGTACATTTTGACCTTAAGCTTAGGCCTCGCAGTAAGTCGCCGTCATAAGTTGAACTGGGTGACAGGTAATCCCACGAGGGGTGTGCATTATCTTAAACTAGGGCCACGCATTTATAAGTCGCCGCTCTATTATAGTTGAGTAGCCTAGTTAGAGACCGAGGTTTAATTTGTTTGAACTAAGTTCTCGAAGCTAGTTTTTAGTATTCTCCTAGTGAAAGTCTAGCCGTCTACACTACTCCTATCCATAACGCCATTTTGAATATTTTTATTATTATCGATATAATTTGGTTGCAGGTTGGCAAATGTTTTATGTTTTCTTTAGAAAACTCATTTTTATTATATTGTTTTGATACGTGAAGTTTTTCACTGAAAGTTTATTTTTATTATAATGTGTTTTACTATTTTCCATTTTTACTATTTTTCTATAATAGTAATTACAGTTTTAAAATCCTGTTATACGGCTGGTAGAACGTTGACGTTGCTCCCCACTGATTGTGGCTGTTATGTTTTTAACATGACAGGTATATATGTGTTTTCCTTCGGGTGGGCTAGCGAGCAGTTATGGATCCTGCTTGTTTTAATCAGATCACTGTATTATGGATTGTTAAAACCCTTTTTATGGATTTTATTTATTTATTTATTTATTTATTTATTTATTTATTTTGTAGCCTTTTTTATTTTATGGCTTATGTATTGACTTACCATTTTTATTTAATCAAGACATAGCTACAGTGTGTTATAATCTCACTTCTACAGTGTTTCCGCCACTGTATCGTGTTAGATATTCTAGGGGATTACAGTTGGTATCAGAGCATCACTGCTCCCAACGCTTACACCTGAAATTAGGGAAAATACCAGTAAATTATTTAAACAGTAAATAAAAATATTATTAGAGATGGGTAGAAACAAATAAGGACTTAACTGTTAAGATTATCTGTTTCTGAACTCAATGATTAGCATTTAATATTTGTTGCTTTTGTGGGAAGAAGACGAATGAACAAGATATTGATAGGATGCTGCTCCAGATCGGGACAAGACCTGCTTAGAACTCTCAACGCCTGCTGACTCGAGTGGACAACTTGGTGCTCCAAGAAAGATGTCGATGGTGATTTTTAGCTCCAGTTTAGTTTACTTAAGCTACAGGCCAGATGATCAAGAGTAGATTCCTGTTCCATGATGTCGCAGTAGATCGAGATGGAGCGACCGAAGACTTACGTGCTCGTTCCTCTACAAGAAGATGAAGTAAGCCATTTGGATCCCGCGTGAACTCTGGAGGCCCGAAGATTCTCCTCTGGTTCAAGAAATTAGTAATATAGTATCATCGACTCTTTTCTTCCTTCCTTTACTTCTTCTAATTCTTCTCTTTTATATTCTCTTCTTCAACCGCTTGGTGAATCCTTGTTATATTCTTCTACTCCACCATCTCTCTCTTGAGATTCTTTGGCTAGACCGATTTCCGTCTCAGTGAACCCCGTGAAAGGATATTGATGTTTGAGGTTTAGTAAACCCTTGTTACCTATGGCTTGAGGGTTGTGAGTTATACCTTGTTATCTATCTTAGTAAGCTTTTGAGGATCGATTTGAATGATAAATTGTCAATTAATGGAATTAGGTTGGTACTTTAGACACTGAACCTTGGGTTATAGGTTACTTGATTATTTGGAGGACTTAGAGTTGAATATATTTTGGGTAGTAAGAGTATATCGTATTTGATGGATATATACCTAGTACCTAATTTAACCTAGAACCGAATCAAGTGTAGCTAATAATAGAATTTTGGGATTCCTACCTAAATGTTATTTGATGGATGCATCGGGAATATTTGGGATCATAGAGTACTGTTTAAATTGTTAATCTGAGTGTTGTGGTACCATCGAAGGTTTTCATTAATACCGTTAGAAATTTTGGTTAACATAGATTACCCGTGTTTCTTAAGGATTAGATCGTTAATCGTTGGTTAAGGTTGTAACCTATGAACTTTGGAGTTGAGTGATCTAAATTGGATAAATTGTTGTTAACCTTGAAAAGGAGAAACATATTGCCATTAGAGGTTGGATTTATCGCGTTGTTTTGAGGAACACTTTGATGTCAATCATCTTAATGGATTTATAGTTCAGAACCTTAGACCAACGAGATTGTGGCTTCGTTGAGTTATTAAATATTTTGTGGTTGCACCATTACGATTAGAAATTTGATGGACTTCTCAGAAACATTAATCGAATGATGTGTTTGAAGATGTGAGTGTTTGCACCATTACCTATAGGTTTGAGCGTGTTTGAGGATTTATTGTACTTCCCCAACTTCTGTACTTTTGGTATTATAAATATGTTGGTGATCATTTTTGAGGATTTCGTGTCCGAACTTTGTTAATTGGTGGGTTTTATTTAGTCTTCCTTACTCGAGAAATTTGAAGTATACCTCGAGTTCATACCTTATGAGCTTTAAATTTATGAACCTTGGTGATTACGAGTTAGGGTATGTTTTGATAACCGTTGGAATCTTAATTAAAGGATTAGTCTAAATCATTTGTGGATTCTTACTATACTAATTGAAAGATTGTATAAGTATGTAAGACTTAATTTTGGTGGTTGTAGATTGAGTAGGATCACCCTGTACTGATATTGGACTTAGCGTTATTTGATGTGAATTAGGAACCCGTGTTTGTGGAAGTCGTGCTAGGAATCTCGAGATGATTAATTTCTTCCATAATCCTTGAGAGCTCTTTTTTATTTTCAACACCGTCTTCCTTTCTGCTTCTCTTGAATTCTGTTACGGTAACTCCTGCCAATCCCTTCAACCTTTGTCGATTTTGAAAGCTCTTATTTTTAATTTATTTATCCTTGTTCTATTTACCCGTTAACTATTTTTCGAACTCCCTATTTTATAAAAAGTTTGACTACTTTAAAAAAAAATGGATTATCGTAAAATTTTAACATTTTGAGTTATAATTTCTAATTGTGAATTTGCTCGTTTTGTAAAAAGCTTGACTAATTTAAAATTTTTGATTTTCATGAAATTTTAACATTTTGAAGCATAATTTCAAATTTTAAAACTCCCCATTTTGTAAAAACTTTGAGCAATTTAACATTTTGGGTTATCGTGAAATTTAACATTTTTTTATTTATTTATAATTTAAGAACTATATACTTCACTTTGTTTTGGTTGATATTTGTATTTAGATCTATTTCAAAATGCCTTAATAATTTGTTTTAAATTATTTCGAAATTATTTTTAATTTTTGATTTTCAAGCGACCAAAATTTTATGAAGACTTTTATATTTCCAAGTACTTCAATTTGTATAGGATTGTAAACGTTTTAACATAAATTGTCGAAATTATTTTGTATGTTCAAGTTTGGTAACATTTTTGAAAACTTTCATAATTACTTTGATAACATTTTCGAAATTTTAACGTTTTGAAAATTGATTTTCATTTATTGTTGGTGGACTTTTGAATCTGTTATTGAAAATGTTTGACGGCTGGTGCGATTTTTACTAACTACAAAATTTGATTTCTCCAAACTAAATTTTGTTTCATCAAAAAAAGGAATAATATTGAATTTCTTAATCAAAATATTTTACTTTTGTTTTCAAAATATTTTGGTTATCCAATTTTCTTCGAGTTCATTTACAAATGTTATTTGACGTCGTTATTTTATCAAATAACTTTACATTACGATTTCATTAATTAAAAAAAAATTAAACTCCGGGTAGCCTAGCCCAATTCCTCTCGGAATAAATATTTGCATTTGATTTCATATCACTTTAAAAGTTGTAAAATTTTCTTTTACAACAATTTTTTATGCGAGATTTGTATCCTCACCTTTTCGAGTGGGGTAATCTTGTTTCCTTTCTGCTTATTCTTAGTTTCGAGAACGAAACTTTGTTTTAGTGGGGAGGATTGTAACACCCACTATTTTCCTAGTGTCGTTAATTATTCTGTTGTGACTCCGTCATGACTCTATGTCAATTTCGTCTTCTATTTCCTTCATCTTTCTGAATTCTTATTATTTTTTTTGAGTCAAATAATATTTATTTTTATTTTAAAAGATTTTAATTCTTGTAAACCTATTTATTTGATTTTCATTGTAAACTATTTATTTTTGCGCGTGAAGTTCTATTTTTCTACGAACTAACGTTTTAAGCTTGGAATTCAGTTATTTATTTTTCCTAAATATCAAAACACGTTTATATGATATTTCCAACCAAGAAATATTTTTATTTAAGAATATTTGACCTTTAATGATTTTATTACGAAGTTTCGTAAATAATTATTTTCCAACGCGCGGTTTACTCGAACTGATTTGAAATACCTTTAACAATTTTACGATTCATCTTTTTATCAACTTAGAAATTATTTGGGACTTTTTCCCCATGTTTTGGACCGTGACACACCCATGTCACATTTTTTACACTACAACTTTGTATACATTTCATTTTATGATGTTTAAGCCTTAGATATTTTCTTTTTCTCACCCATTTAGTTTTGGCCTTAAACACAAACTCTTCACACTCCCTTCCTCTCTCATTTTGGCTGATTTGTGCATGTATTATGACATAGTTTTCATCAAAATTTACTTATCATTTATGCTTTAGAAAACCATCCACTTTCTTATCATTCATTTTACAAAAAATTAAACAACATTTCCTCCCTTTTCTCTCTTGGCTGAGATTTTCCAGCAGCTTTTCTAGCCAAATTTTGTCTCAAATCGAGTCTCGATTTTCTCGTTTTCATCTCCTAAATAATCGTCATTCTGATCCCTTCGTTAAGGTAATAATCGATGTTGTTTTCGATCGTTATTTTCCTTGATTTTCTTAGTTTTCTCATGGTATTTTTCCACCATGCTTTTCTTATGTTGAAGGATTTTTGA
Source organism: Agrostemma githago (assembly GCA_958450325.1). Classification (NCBI taxonomy): domain Eukaryota; kingdom Viridiplantae; phylum Streptophyta; class Magnoliopsida; order Caryophyllales; family Caryophyllaceae; genus Agrostemma; species Agrostemma githago. Next base: position 5,319,614 of record OY288242.1, read on the forward strand.
ATGATCCCGAAGCCGATGAATTTATAATCGACTCGAATTTGGGTTATAGGTAACGTCGATGTTACTCGGTATTTCATGATTTTAATTGTGTATTTGCATGTATAATTTTTATATTTCATTTTTGACAATATAGGTATGTCATATAATCTGGAAAATTTTAAAAGTTGAAAATTTGCTTGTTTCGATAATTTTTATCGGTTTTACGAGATTAACGATTAAATCGTCATGTTAATTTGTAAAATCGTAATATTCGGCCTAAACATGTAATATATATTTATATTCTGTAAAAATGATGTTTTTGATGATTTTTAATAATTTAGTATTTTTCTGATATTTTAGTTATCGATTATTGAATTATTTCCGTTTACGGACAAAAACGATTAAAAGCCAATTTTTAGTTCTAGTACTTAAACATTTTATTTTAATCTTATTTTTGACGTGGTGAAATTTTCTGATGAAATAGAATTTTCTGAATTTTTTCGTAATTGTTTGGAATTGCTAAGTAGATGAATTAATTAATCACTTTAAATCATCGTTTATCGTTAAAACCGCGTTTGTCGTTTAAATTCTCGATTTTTGGTCTTTTGATTTAATCTGGAAAAAATTATGATTCTGATGGTTTCTTAATAAAATGTATTTTTATGATTTTTAGTGCATTAATAAAATGTTAGGAACGGTAAGTTTTATTAATGGAATCGTTAATTGTGAAAACGGGTTTTAAAGACGGTTTTGATGGGATTTATTAAAGCTGGAATTTTTGGAAATCTGGAAAAATAGTATTTTCTGGAAAATCATGATTTTTAAGCTTAATAATAATTTTTGGATATTAATACTTAAATCGTTTTGTAATTACTATTTTTATTAATCGTTATTGTCGAGATTAGACGATTAACGACAAAACGCTTTAAAAACCGAGTTTTAGGATTCTGGAAAATTTTCTTTTCTGGACAGAATATCCATAAATATATTTTAACTATTTTACGTAATTTTTGTACTATTTATTAAAGTCTTTAATTAATAAGTATTGATTTTTGGACAAATTACGATTTATCGTTAAAATGCTTCGTCTTACCTAAAAGATTTATTTTTCCAGCTATTTTGAAAATATTTAAATCTGAAACATTAAGAGTTATATCATCCCTTAACATATTCTAAATATATTCAATGGTTTAATTAAATAAAAGACGTTAAAAGATTTAATTTGCCATTTTCCGTAAAATCCTATTTGTAATCGTATTGTCGTAACTAATAATAATTAGGGAATTTTAGCTTTGTAAATTTTGAAAACACCCTGATTAGTATTATAAAAATGTTTAAGACATTTTTAATCATTTTATACACTTGTACGATATTTCAATAATTTCATAAACTCAAATGTTCTTACTTTAATAATTAATATCGTTAAGGCCGAAAGTATTAGTTTTATAAATCTATATCGTTTACTAAAATGTGGTATTAGTATGAACTAATATTTTCACTATTTTGATATAATGCTATTTTTAGTAAAATTTCTAAAAATAGAAGTTTCCTAAAATAGAAAGTTTCCTCTTTTAGAATATAAATGTTTACTTCTTTTATCCTCATATTATTTAAATTGATTATATCTTTTGAATATCGATAATGGCTTTGTTTTGGAGTTACGGAATAAGGACAAGTGTGAGGTTAGAGTAATATATTCTAAGGTTTACGGTTTTGCCATCAACTATAAGGCTAGTGTATCAGGAATCGGTACATTGGTTGTTGAACCGGGGGACAGGTATCCCGGGAGTTGTGTACATTTTGACCTTAAGCTTAGGCCTCGCAGTAAGTCGCCGTCATAAGTTGAACTGGGTGACAGGTAATCCCAGGAGGGGTGTGCATTATATTAAACTAGGGTCACGCATTTATAAGTCGCCGCTCTATTATGGTTGAGTAGCCTAATTAGAGACCGAAGTTTAATTTGTTTGAACTAAGTTCTCGAAGCTAGTTTTTATTATTCTTCTAGTGAAAGTCTAGCCGTCTACACTACTCCTATCCATAACGCCATTTTGAATATTTTTATTATTATCAATATAATTTGATTGCAGGTTGGCAAATGTTTTATGTTTTCTTGGGAAAACTCATTTTTATTATATTGTTTTGATACGTGAAGTTTTTCACTGAAAGTTTATTTTTATTATAATGTGTTTTACTGTTTTCCATTTTTACTATTTTTCTATAATAGTAATTACAGTTTTAAAATCCTGTTATACGGCTGGGAGAACGTTGACGTTGCTCCCCACTGATTGTGGCTGTTATGTTTTTAACATGGCAGGTATATGTGTTTTCCTTCGGGTGGGCTAGCGAGCAGTTATGGATCCTGCTTGTTTTAATCAGATCATTGTATTATGGATTGTTAAAACCCTTTTTATGGATTTTATTTATTTATTTATTTATTTATTTATTTTGTAGCCTTTTTTATTTTATGGCTTATGTATTGAGTTACCATTTTTATTTAATCAAGACATAGCTACAGTGTGTTATAATCTCACTTCTACAGTGTTTCCGCCACTGTATCGCGTTAGATATTCTAGGGGATTACATACCGTTAATAGGGAACTCTATTAGGGTCATGGTTCTCGATATGGGGTGTTATGTAATATGTCAGCTGTTCACACCTCGATCTGCTAGCATATAAAGGTTGTGAAACCCTAGACAATATTTCGCTGCGCAGCCCATATTTGAGAGATGTGGCCAATATTTGACCAATATTGTAACACCCCCATTTACGTAGGAGCCTTACCAGACATTCCCAAGTAAATAAAGGCGTTACCATCTCGGTTCCCCGAGGTAGTAGCTCATTACAATAGAATATGGAATGCCAAACCGGCCACATGATTTAAACATTACAACTCATTAACTATTACAACTCTGGTTATACAACGAAAGCTACACCTTCTATAAAAACGAGAATGCCTACACATTCACTCGTACTATGTCTGGACTCATAAGTCGCGCTCACCCCAGTCCCGTACATGTATCCCAGCATCCAAACACATCATAATATACGTAACCTGCATTATAGACTGCTCCCCCAATTGATCGGAAATGTCAATCGGATCATCACAGACACATCAGACATACACACAAGGTCAGTTTACGATAACATTAAATAACATTAGTACAACCAACATCACAAACATCAGTATCATATCATCATCATCATCATCATCATCATCATCATCATACTTATTATCTATCGCGACCGCAGTCATGCCCCGTCAGTCCGAGTGTGCACACCCCTCCTAAGCTCTCCTAGGAGGAAACATCAGGGAAGGTCCCGAGATCAACCGGGCCTAGCTAGTCCTAGCTAGCTTCTCTCAATCGGCACACAGCCGCAATATCAATAGGCACACAGCCTCAATATCAATATAGGCACACAGCCGCAATCTCAATATAACCATTATACCATTACATATCATACAAAATGCATACATACAACGTAAGCTGAGTAAGGATAACCTTACCTGATCAATGCATCACAACTCAGCAATTGGAATCAACGTGCGTGACTCTAATAAGCAATCTTCTCCCAATGTCACCAAGAAGGGTTCGTATTAAGAAACAATAAACACTAGGCAATAATGAACCAGACACAACCATGTAAAGTATACATGCTCGAAGTTGAACCCCTCACGCATCCCAAGTGATACAGGAACACCCAACACTATAACGTTGTGGACATGACAAAGGTCCACCCCGACGCGGCCACGCGCGGGTTTGGGTAGGCGAATGAATCTCCATATGAAACGGATCGAATTGAAATTTAGGTCTATGTGGAGTAGCCACCGAATTTTATGGTTATTCGGAACCGTTCGAGCCCACTCTATGTCGTAGTGGGCCGTATACAAAATACGGCCCATTTCCGATGTCAGAGTTTATTGGGCTCGTCCCTTTGCATATCGATATAGATGCCGACTTGAGCGGTTAATCGTATATTGAATGACTCTCGTGCGCCAACGGTTTCGGGCATCCGGAAACCGAGGTTCTGAGTAAGGGGTGAGGGTACGTGTTGGGAAGCCCACGAAGGACACCCAACCCCGCCCGCACATTAGCGGCCTCTACTAAGAATTCGAATGACTTACAATACGCGCGCTAGTAAAACGGGAAAATGATATGCAAACAGTATTTTCCCTAAACATGCGAATTGAATTGAAACGGGTTTCTAAGTCAATTTAATGCAGCTAAGATTAACGTCAAAGTTGTATTTTAGCATGCGGGTTCATTTAGTACAATAAACGAACAAAATTAAATTAACAAGAGAAACAACAAACGCGTTAGTAATGATATAATAATATAACGAATAATAACGGTTTGTGCAAAATTGAATTGAATTAAAAAGATGCAAATATGAAGATGCATGATTTGAAAAGATAGCATACACGTGATTAATTATGCACATGTTGACCTAAGTCGTAAAATACTATCGAGTTTGAAAAATAGAATAATGTACGACTCGTGTTTGAGTCGTTATGAGGCCACTCGATCGAGTGGTCGATGGACTCGATCGAGTGGAACCAAAAAAAATGATTCTGTTTTGCGTCAAAGACCGTACTCGGTCGAGTTATTGACTAACTCGGTCGAGTACATGGCCACTCGACCGAGTCACTGTGAGACTCGATCGAGTGGGTGTCATAATTAGCTTTCTGACTCGATTTTAGGGTGTCACTCGATCGAGTGACTAAGGCACTCGGTCGAGTGGCACCTGTACGAACTTTATTCGTTTGCAATTTAATTATTGATTTTGAAATTGCTTTTGGTTTATGATAATTTGACGGTTTTACCGAATCGGACATAAATATTGCATAATTTATGTTCGACTTGGTTTTATAAATCGCGAATTTTGCTGAACCGAATATAAATATTGTTGAATTTATACCCGATTCTAAAATTGAATACTCATCCTATCCCATATTCGATTATTGAATCGATATGGGATATTTAGAGTGAAAAATAAAAAAGATGGATTAATTTTAGTCGCTTTGAATTAATTATCGTGATATGAATAAATCACGTTAATTAATTCATATGACTTGATTGTTAGATTCGATATCCAATTATGGAATTGGTATCGAATCTAAAATCGACGCTTTACTTGAATAATAAAAAAACTTGATTCCCTCGACTTTTCCGACATCGAAATAAATCCCTAGGGATTGTGATGTCGGATCCGTGTCAACGGGTTTCGACCCTTATGAAATAATTACTTGAAAAAAAAAAAGATGAATGCGCGATAAGATAAATAATAAAAATAACCGTAATTAATAATAATACGTAATAATAATAATAATAATACGTAATAATAATAATAATAATAATAATAATACGTAGTAATAATAATAATAATAATAATAATAATAATAATAATAATACGTAATAATAATAAAACGTAATAATAATAATAATAATAATAATAATAATAATAATAATAATAATAATAATACGTAATAATAATAGAAAGACGAAGAAAAGAGAAGAGAAAGAAGAAGGAGGTTTGTCACCCTCAACCTACATGTTTCTGTCTCGGATTAAGGCTCGTAAACGTGGCTATGGCACGGGAGTCTTCGAGGTGTATGGAGGCTAAGTTGTGGTGGCTCGGGTTGAATTCCTAAAACTAGGTTTAGGGTTTTTTTGTGATGTGTAGATGTCCTAGAGTGTACTAGGGTGTACTAGGGTTTTTGAGGTTGTGAAAGTTGTGTTGATGGTGTGCATGGGAGGGTGTTTATATAGAAGAGATTAGGGCACCCGGGCTAGGGCACTCGACCGAGTAGGTAGCCAACTCGGTCGAGTGGCCCGTTATGTCAGCCGCCGGGCTCAAAGCAGGCCCACTCGATCGAGTGGATGGGTCACTCGATCGAGTGGCCTAGATGGGTCGCGCGGGTCTTGTTTGGACCTTGACCTTGATGGGTTTTGTGTTTGACTTGGACTTTTGATGATTGATGGGTTGTTTTTGTGTGTCTCGGAAACGACTTTGACCGGGGTCGACCCAATCGTGAAAAGCCGGTTTTAATTCCGGTGTCGGTTTTGGCCCGAATTAGTCTTGTTTGACTCGGAATGATCCACTGGGCCTGGATTTGAGGTCCGCTTGGTGAGATTTGTACTCCGTAAGTGTGTTAGCCAGCGATTAATGGATTTGAGCCCGTATCCGAGCGCGTAGAAACATGTTAGCGTCCGATCATCATCGGGTGTTTTTTGGAAACTGCCATAGACACCTGGCAGTCAAAATGCGGGTGTCTACAGAGCCCCCACTCTGACTGAGGCTTGGACAGGGCGAAAGTCAGAGTATCCACCAGGCCAATCGAGGATTGAAACCTGGCGGACTTCCGGCCGGGTCGTTTATAGTCCATTAGACTTGCGTGAAGGGCTCGCCAGCCGCAAGCTAGAAGTCATACCTGAGCCGATAACTCCGTGGGGGATTGGACTTGTCGTATAAGTCCTGAGTGTGCCTGTATGTAGGCCCATCCCGTGAAATGCCGCCGTTGGCTTCCGCTGTGGAGATATCGTGGGTTGCACGTCCCTGTTTGAGTCGTACCTGTATAAGTCACATAAAATGCATGCAACACGTAGGTAGCAAAATGACTCGCGCTGGGGGAAAATGATTTTTTGAAAACTTGAATTTTGAAATCTTGAAAATTTGAGATTTTGAATTTTGGAAACTTTGAGATTTTTGACTCCTAACAAAGATTAGGAAAGTAATTTGCAGTTTAAATAGACCGAAATTTGACCTTGTCGAAAAGGATCTTTTTTCGAATGGCTAGATTTTGCCAATTTCAAAGTGGAATTTGAAGAGAGAGGCCTACCGACAGACTCGACTCTGGACGTGACCGGACGAGTTGACTGACACGACTGGACTCTCGAGGGGTTGGACCGTGACTCGGTAGGGGTGTGGGCCGCCTAACAAGACTCTTAAAGTTGCGCTATCCCGTAGCCTAGGCGAGTGGCAACACGGTCATACATCGAAATGGGATAGATATGCCATGGGGGGATTGCAGTAGCTTGTAATGAGACTGTTTTAGTCTGGTGCCCTTCTGGATTTCCTATTTTAGGATACATTTCCAAAGTGGGTATCGCCTCGAATCCTGACAGGTTCTTGTCTTCGACTGAGCCGAGTACTAGGACACACTATAGAAAGGAGGCTAGATTTTGGAAGTATTTGGATTATGTGAGTGGAAGGAGAACTTCTGTCTAATAGAAGCCCCCAGGACGACAAAACTAGCTACTGAGAACATGACAGTGTCGTGACCGGAGTGATGGCGCTTTTTGAATGTGTGTCAATGTGGGTGGTTGTGCCTCTGTTGAAAGGCTGCCTACGTATTCACGTGTAGTGAAATCAAACCATGCCGTAGTTCAGTGGACTGGAAGATGTATTATGGCGCCTAGTTTATTAGGGCTTTGTGTGTAACTAGCCAGAGCGATGGTGAAGGCTAGGTGCATTCCCAATGATGTCTTGATCAAAGGGCTAGAATTGTTAGGATGTTAATCCTGTGACTGTGAGCGTTCTCCGGGGTAGCCCCCAGAGGTGGTGTGAACTATTTGGGCATGTTCTATGCCGACTGCAAGTTGAGTTCCCGTGTTTGGAGTTGGTAACTGGTTTGGATGGGATTTTAACGAGTTTTGTTCTCGGGATTTTTAACGAGTTCTGCTCTCGGGGAATTTTAACGAGTTTTGTTCTCGGGATTTTTAACGAGTTCTGCTCTCGGGAAATTTTAACGAGTTTTGTTCTCGGGATTTTTAACGAGTTCTGCTCTCGGGAAATTTGATGTTTTTGGAAATGTGGTGCTAGGAAGTAAATGGCTTTGATGACTCGAAATCTGGAGCTCGGTTCTGTGGAGCTAAGGCTTCGAGGGCTGGTTTGATAATGTGGGATCTGGTTTTGATGACTCGAAGTCTGGAGCTCGGTTCTGTGGAGCTAAGGCTTCGAGGGCTGGTTTGATAATGCGGGATCTGGTTTCCATGTCTGGCCCTAATTGTTAGGGGTATCCTATGGAGCTTGAATCCTCAAAATTCCGGGCTGTCTCTGGCCTGGGTCTCGAGAAGGTCTTGAGGGTTGTAATGTGGGAAGGCTGAGTGTGGTGTTAGCTGACCAGCTTGATTGTTACTCCCCTATTGGATGACATGGATAATTTTGAATTTGACCGTACCGCGGTCAAAGGATTTTCACTTGAGTTGACCGTTGACCGCGGTCATGGGTATTTGATTTTTGATTGACCTCTTAGCCGCGGTCATGGGTTTTGATAGTTTTGACCGTACCCTGGTCGTGGGGCCTTCCCTTGAATTGACCGTTGACCACGGTCATGGGTATTCTGAATTTTTTTTGATGATGACCTGCTTTTTTTTTGGCCTTTTGCTTTTTTTTCCTCATGGACTTTCGATTTTTTTTTTTTTGTGTCCAGTTTTCTTTTTTTTGATGGTCTTCTTTTTGTTTTGGCCCTTTTTTTTTTATGGCCTTCTTTTGTTTTTTTTTTTTTACTTTTGATTTTTTTTTGCCCAGTGTTTTTTTTTTTGCCGGTCAGACTAACACCTAAGGTAGGGGTTGGTCAGTCTTATTGGAGGGGTATTTTATGGTGGGAAATGGGCTTGCCTCCCGTCTTGAACCCAAACTAGGAGATTACCTAGATTTGTCATAGGATTCGATATGCTCCTGCTAAGGGTAGTTATGTGGCTTTTCTATACCAGACATGGAATAGGTAAAAGGAAAACACGGGCTCGGTTTCCTGCAGTCATTATAGATGTGCCTATAATAGTCACGTGCATGTGCTCACAGTGTATGATGGTGTTCATCATGTTCTCGGAAACACATAAGGAAAGTGTATATGAGAAAGAATATTGAAAGCTGATTTTATTTGAATTTGAAAAGAGGACAGAATGCAAAATACTCTGACTCTGATTTGGAAATGAGGATGTAGGGTATCCTAGACTCGGACTCAAACTTAGACTCGAATCAAATCCGGACTCGGATTCTCGGTTGGTTGTTTTTTTTTGGTAAGGTCTTTGATTGGAGAGAACGACGGGTGCCGCGACTCGCCTAAACTCGGCTTTGCGCAAGAGAGAGAGTCAAACTAGACACGGCCCGGGGTGACGGGTCGACAAAGACTCTTGGACCGGGATACCTGAATGTTGACCTAGACGAGGTAATGACCGCAAATTAGACTCGAGCTGCAGAAGGGTGAGTCCGAAAATGGGGCGACCATGTTTGACTCGGGTTAGACCCTCCTAGGACAAATGTGTAGGGTACGATTCTCGGAGTGACTGTGATTAATCACTCCGTCGGAGAATAGCCCCCAATGTGAAACTAAAGACCTAGACACGACTCAGATGGTGTGACGCCTAAGTGACTCGAAAGTGGAGTACGTGAGACACGTGTAAGACATGACCCTTAGAGCAACCGTGATCGATCGCCCTGCTAAAGGGTAGCCCGGAGTGGGATCGATAATTTTGTTAAGACTCAAGTGTCGGACGAGTGACCCTTAGACGTAAGGACCGTGAACCTTTTGTTATAAGGCTATGCCTTGTAAAAGGTTGACTCGGAAAAAACACTTGGATTGGTGACTTGTGCAAGATGGGCCTTCCCTAGGATTCGGCTATGTGGGCCTAGTCCTGTCCGAAGGAAGGTTGACTCGATTGTGTAAACGGACCCTCCTTTGTAGGAGTTTGTCCTACGTAGGTGGGCCTTGCCTTAGTCTAATAAGGCGGACCGGGATAGGGAAGAAACTCGTGATGTAAGATCGGCGGAGTTTCGACGCTAAAGACCTTGACAACTTAAGACACGACCCGACACTGCTAAATACGGAAAGTCCTGGAAGTGGAAGGTTTTGAAAATTGATGATTTTTGAAAAAGAACCGAGTGGACTCGGTGAATGGCCCAAATTTCCGAAAAAGAGGACGAAAAGTCATTGGGCCACGGGTTTTGAAAGTTCGAGTTTTGATTTGGGCAGCATACCGGCTAGAAAATAGGCTATTTTGAGTAAAATCATAAGTCCTAAATTCGGTATGTGTCCCGGGTTTTGAAATCGAATAGTTTGAAAATGATGCAATTTTGAAAAGTTGACGGTTTTTTGAAAACGACTCGGAAACCAAGTAGCATGTAGTCACACAAGCATTATAACGACGCCATGTATGCTCTATACTAAGTCTCGGTCGGTCTATAGGGGGTCTATACCAGTGTACATAGTCTAGACGTTGATCGGGACGGACTTCCTAAGTCGAGTTGATCTTAGAACATGCCGCGAAACCCACTCGAATCGACTATGGACACCTTTCAACATATCCATATTGGAGTACATCGACGGTATAGTGGGACGTCGGTCGCGAGTACCGGCCCGGGAAAATATGGGTTATGCATGAACCGTAGGACTAAAACGCGTATTGTATTTGTCAAACGATTTCTATTCGAGTCTCACCCTGAGGATGCCGATGGTAAGTCACGCATCAGTTAATCCCCAGCGGAGTCGCCAAATTGTGGACATGACATAGGTCCACCCCGACGCGGCCACGCGCGGGTTTGGGTAGGCGAATGAATCTCCATATGAAACGGATCGAATTGAAATTTAGGTCTATGTGGAGTCGCCACCGAATTTTATGGTTATTCGGAACCGTTCGAGCCCACTCTATGTCGTAGTGGGCCGTATACAAAATACGGCCCATTTCCGATGTCAGAGTTTATTGGGCTCGTCCCTTTGCATATCGATATAGATGCCGACTTGAGCGGTTAATCGTATATTGAATGACTCTCGTGCGCCAACGGTTTCGGGCATCCGGAAACCGAGGTTCTGAGTAAGGGGTGAGGGTACGTGTTGGGAAGCCCACGAAGGACACCCAACCCCGCCCGCACATTAGCGGCCTCTACTAAGAATTCGAATGACTTACAATACGCGCGCTAGTAAAACGGGAAAATGATATGCAAACAGTATTTTCCCTAAACATGCGAATTGAATTGAAACGGGTTTCTAAGTCAATTTAATGCAGCTAAGATTAACGTCAAAGTTGTATTTTAGCATGCGGGTTCATTTAGTACAATAAACGAACAAAATTAAATTAACAAGAGAAACAACAAACGCGTTAGTAATGATATAATAATATAACGAATAATAACGGTTTGTGCAAAATTGAATTGAATTAAAAAGATGCAAATATGAAGATGCATGATTTGAAAAGATAGCATACACGTGATTAATTATGCACATGTTGACCTAAGTCGTAAAATACTATCGAGTTTGAAAAATAGAATAATGTACGACTCGTGTTTGAGTCGTTATGAGGCCACTCGATCGAGTGGTCGATGGACTCGATCGAGTGGAACCAAAAAAAATGATTCTGTTTTGCGTCAAAGACCGTACTCGGTCGAGTTATTGACTAACTCGGTCGAGTACATGGCCACTCGACCGAGTCACTGTGAGACTCGATCGAGTGGGTGTCATAATTAGCTTTCTGACTCGATTTTAGGGTGTCACTCGATCGAGTGACTAAGGCACTCGGTCGAGTGGCACCTGTACGAACTTTATTCGTTTGCAATTTAATTATTGATTTTGAAATTGCTTTTGGTTTATGATAATTTGACGGTTTTACCGAATCGGACATAAATATTGCATAATTTATGTTCGACTTGGTTTTATAAATCGCGAATTTTGCTGAACCGAATATAAATATTGTTGAATTTATACCCGATTCTAAAATTGAATACTCATCCTATCCCATATTCGATTATTGAATCGATATGGGATATTTAGAGTGAAAAATAAAAAAGATGGATTAATTTTAGTCGCTTTGAATTAATTATCGTGATATGAATAAATCACGTTAATTAATTCATATGACTTGATTGTTAGATTCGATATCCAATTATGGAATTGGTATCGAATCTAAAATCGACGCTTTACTTGAATAATAAAAAAACTTGATTCCCTCGACTTTTCCGACATCGAAATAAATCCCTAGGGATTGTGATGTCGGATCCGTGTCAACGGGTTTCGACCCTTATGAAATAATTACTTGAAAAAAAAAAGATGAATGCGCGATAAGATAAATAATAAAAATAACCGTAATATTAATAATAATACGTAATAATAATAATAATAATACGTAATAATAATAATAATAATAATAATAATAATAATAATACGTAGTAATAATAATAATAATAATAATAATAATAATAATAATAATAATACGTAATAATAATAAAACGTAATAATAATAATAATAATAATAATAATAATAATAATAATAATAATAATAATACGTAATAATAATAGAAAGACGAAGAAAAGAGAAGAGAAAGAAGAAGGAGGTTTGTCACCCTCAACCTACATGTTTCTGTCTCGGATTAAGGCTCGTAAACGTGGCTATGGCACGGGAGTCTTCGAGGTGTATGGAGGCTAAGTTGTGGTGGCTCGGGTTGAATTCCTAAAACTAGGTTTAGGGTTTTTTTGTGATGTGTAGATGTCCTAGAGTGTACTAGGGTGTACTAGGGTTTTTGAGGTTGTGAAAGTTGTGTTGATGGTGTGCATGGGAGGGTGTTTATATAGAAGAGATTAGGGCACCCGGGCTAGGGCACTCGACCGAGTAGGTAGCCAACTCGGTCGAGTGGCCCGTTATGTCAGCCGCCGGGCTCAAAGCAGGCCCACTCGATCGAGTGGATGGGTCACTCGATCGAGTGGCCTAGATGGGTCGCGCGGGTCTTGTTTGGACCTTGACCTTGATGGGTTTTGTGTTTGACTTGGACTTTTGATGATTGATGGGTTGTTTTTGTGTGTCTCGGAAACGACTTTGACCGGGGTCGACCCAATCGTGAAAAGCCGGTTTTAATTCCGGTGTCGGTTTTGGCCCGAATTAGTCTTGTTTGACTCGGAATGATCCACTGGGCCTGGATTTGAGGTCCGCTTGGTGAGATTTGTACTCCGTAAGTGTGTTAGCCAGCGATTAATGGATTTGAGCCCGTATCCGAGCGCGTAGAAACATGTTAGCGTCCGATCATCATCGGGTGTTTTTTGGAAACTGCCATAGACACCTGGCAGTCAAAATGCGGGTGTCTACAAACGTCCTCGACGGCAACAACCACGGTCAATCACTCCATCTAGGACCCACCAAGGCAGGGTAAAAAGAAGTAGAAACAGAGGAGACGAAAAACGACGAACCCGATTATCGAATGTCGTGACTGGTTTCACTATCAATGGTTCTAGTACTAGAAACTGATGGTGGAGAAGGAAACATACATGGAGGTTAAACAATGCGGGGCTTCGGTTTTGTAAAGTTACCGACGGTTGAGGAAGGGAGCATGGATGGGGAAGGAGGTTACGTAAATGGTGGAGGCAAAGGGGAAAAACAAGAATGAGGGTGTGTGTATACACGTAACTTATAGTAGGTGGGCTTTTAGGTTATACTAATAGGAAGGATTAGGATTAGGATTAGTCTTAGGTTTAGGCTTATGCACTAGGATTAGGTATTATAATATAATAATAATATGTTATAATAAAATACTAAACTACGTAGTATAGTTATAATATGCTAAGCATAATATAAGGATTATGTATTATGGAAAATAATTATTAAGCTGATATTACGAATGACTTTATTTATTAGGTTATATCATACGTGTATTGGAACTGGGTTGATGAAACGGGCTAGCTAAAAGAATTAACTCATTATACATACTCTACTATCCAATTAAGAGACCTGAACCAACATACAATACGGGTATTAAAGTCTGGTCTCCGTTTGACCTCTATATGAAATTACGGGTATTACAATCTACCCTCCTTATAAGAACTTTGTCCCGAAGTTCACAACTCACCTAATGTAACCAAACACACCCAATCTCGACATGGACCATCACCTATGTTAATATGATCATCGTTACTAACATCACCGAGAGTTATTGAACCAAGTATTACAATCTATCCCCCTTATAAGAACTTCGTCCCGATGTTCAGGATCCAAGCAATAACAACACGTCATGACTAACTGACATCACGTACGCTTTACACTGTTCGCCTACATCACCTCGCTCATCACATGACTACTATTAGACACATACTACTGACTTACAATGTATACTTACTTAAGTCTAACGACGATCATTCCAACCTATTACGCGATGGTTGACACGATCATTAAGTACATAACGTAGGAACAACAGGGTATGACATTCTACCCTCCCTATAAGAAATTCACCCCGAAGTTCACTATCCTACACTCACGTTAACCAACACCTCGATTATACTACGACAATCTCTTGACTAATAAGTTCACCGCATCTCAATCTTATCATGTAACACCCTATCCATTTATCATAGGACATCACTGTAACTTTCAAATGAATATAATTGTAATCCTCGATCAGGGGTGAGTCAGTTGGTAATATCAGTAATCAATTCAATCGTTCCATCACCACTTTTCTCAACACATTCTTACACGCATAACATCTTTTGGTCATCGCACGACCTCCAACTCTTTTGGCATCATGTCTAATACAACAGTTCGTTCATGTATCATCTAGGTTCTCAACTTACTCACCCATCAACTGGTCACGATGGGTTCTATCCCCATATTCATCCACATTTCATGACATAAATTCACTTTCTTCTTTTACTAACAACTGCAAGCATTATAACGTGGAATGTTCTCACTGTTCACCATTAAGTACCAACAACCTACTTGCATACTCATTCTCAGACATCATAGTTCACATAATTTATCAAAATAGACCACTTATTAGTATCACTGTGTTTATACTCATCATACATGTCACGACTCAATTCGCATCCTGGCAAACAACAGCTAGTGCACTTGTAACATTGCAGACTTACTTGAATAAGGCGAAACAATGAACATTCAGTTGATTTAGACACGTTTTCAAAACATTGCAGTCATAGAAAAATCATAATTTAATCATCGTACTTAAAACAACGTAAAACCAATGGGGTTAGATTTGGAAAACAACCTTTAGAACATTCTAATTAAAACTATTTTCAAATCCCAAACATATCGTGATTTTCAAAATCGTTTTCATGAACTGACAGATTTCGGCCTTAAAAAAAATCGATTGATAAAACGATTTTCAAATCATATTTTCGAGCAAAAACAAGTTCCAACATTATCCAAACTGTTAAAATTAATCTCGTTTAAAAAAAATCAATGATAATTTAATCTCTAAGTAAGGTGTATTATGGAAAACTTGACCACTAGCAAAAAGGTTGAAATACTTGGATTTGAATTCCGAAATTTACAGTGAAGAACTAGAGTTAAAATAAACGTGAGTCTTTTTTTTTAAACTTTTGTGAAAGAAGCATTGTAAACAAGTGGACACAATTCAGTAACACATTGTTCATGTTAACGATGGTGTTTTAAGTTGGTATGACATTACCTCGACACAGTTAGCTAGCATGTTTGTTTAGGCCATCACAACAGAACTCCTTAAACACATTATCCAGGTTAGATGAGGTGATGTAAATGTGTATGTCATTAACTCAACACGGTTTTTTTTTTTTTATAAATACTCAGATCACTTAAACCATCAAGAATAAATATCAACAACAAGGTATGACTCGAAACCTATCACATTGACAGGGAAGCATATAAACTCGGAACAAAACACGAATATCCAAGTGACTTTGACAGAAATTCACAGTGATGAATACGACACCACATATATATCATTCGAATAACACATGTACCCAAATTCAATAATAAACCGAATTCGATTTCACACTTTATCTTGTCAGTCACGTTATATTAATCACGGTGAAATAGAAACGACACATTTATATATACATTGTTGCTCCCCATAATACGAACATATCGACATAATCCAGATACAACATACGCTTTCAAGAACCGATAATAGAGAAGTCCATTTACGTCATTACGAGAGAAGGATGAAAACCAGTAAAGAACTCTCAAATCGATATAAAGCAAGTAACTCACATTAACTCAAAAGGGACTTCAATTATTACTTACATTGTTCGATTATTAACTGCTACTTGATTCACATACGACAAAGCTTCATTAATACATCAGGACACCATTAAACTCCTAGATATCGATCCTAGTTAACTTGAAGGCAACTTGTACGTTACACTGGCAGGGAAACATATAATAATCGAAACAAAATGTACTTTTGAATAGTATTCTCATTACGACACACTTAAACCACGTAATTTATTGACCCTCTTGACATATTACGATACCCGTACCATCACCAGATACATCCCCCTTCTAAGTAATGCGATGCGGCCCTAGTATACTAATTCTACAAGATAGACACGGAATACCACCGAATCGACTAATTAAAACCATTTATCGCTTAAAACACTATTAGTACAGACACCCTTGTAGTGTACTCAACGTTACTACCACCTCTAGTTATGACTCGCCCTTTATTCATGAACTATCCATTCCTATCATAACCTTACGTACTGTGACATATAGCTTATATTGCCTCGTACTAATTGCTATAACACGCTAACACCGTAACTACGTATTACTCATACCTTGGCTTATACAATTCACTACGTCACATATGTCAAACAGCACGATCATTTATCACAAACAATATCACAAGACATTCATTGCATCACAGCGTATCCCTTCCTAGAATATATACCCATCTCATTTTCGCACGTGGTTACCGGGTCAAGACCAGGAGGGCCGGAGGTGGTATAAGGACGTCTCCTCAACCGAATTTTAGAGGGGCTCCTGATGGTCCATCGCCGGGGTTCATTTTATTTTCCTAGATTCATTTATTCAGGCTTCAGGATCGATCGCTCTGATACCACTTTGTAACACCCCCATTTACGTAGGAGCCTTACCAGACATTCTCAAGTAAATAAAGGCGTTACCATCTCGGTTCCCCGAGGTAGTAGCTCATTACAATAGAATATGGAATGCCAAACCGGCCACATGATTTAAACATTACAACTCATTAACTATTACAACTCTGGTTATACAGCGAAAGCTACACCTTTTATAAAAACGAGAATGCCTACACATTCACTCGTACTATGTCTGGACTCATAAGTCGCGCTCACCCCAGTCCCGTACATGTATCCCAGCATCCAAACACATCATAATATACATAACCTGCATTATAGACTGCTCCCCAATTGATCGGAAATGTCAATCGGATCATCACAGACACATCAGACATACACACAAGGTCAGTTTACGATAACATTAAATAACATTAGTGCAACCAACATCACAAACATCAGTATCATATCATCATTATCATCATCATCATCATCATCATCATCATCATCCATATTATCTATCGCGACCGCAGTCACGCCCCGTCAGTCCGAGTGTGCACACCCCTCCTAAGCTCTCCTAGGAGGAAACATCAGGGAAGGTCCCGAGATCAACCGGGCCTAGCTAGTCCTAGCTAGCTTCTCTCAATCGGCACACAGCCGCAATATCAATAGGCACACAGCCTCAATATCAATATAGGCACACAGCCGCAATCTCAATATAACCATTATACCATTACATATCATACAAAATGCATACATACAACGTAAGCTGAGTAAGGATAACCTTACCTGATCAATGCATCACAACTCAGCAATTGGAATCAACGTGCGTGACTCTAATAAGCAATCTTCGCCCAATGTCACCAAGAAGGGTTCGTTTATTAAGAAACAATAAACACTAGGCAATAATGAACCAGACACAACCATGTAAAGTATACATGCTCGAAGTTGAACCCCTCACGCATCCCAAGTGATACAGGAACACCCAACACTATAACGTCCTCGACGGCAACAACCACGGTCAATCACTCCATCTAGGACCCACCAAGGCAGGGTAAAAAGAAGTAGAAACAGAGGAGACGAAAAACGACGAACCCGATTATCGAATGTCGTGACTGGTTTCACTATCAATGGTTCTAGTACTAGAAACTGATGGTGGAGAAGGAAACATACATGGAGGTTAAACAATGCGGGGCTTCGGTTTTGTAAAGTTACCGACGGTTGAGGAAGGGAGCATGGATGGGGAAGGAGGTTACGTAAATGGTGGAGGCAAAGGGGAAAAACAAGAATGAGGGTGTGTGTATACACGTAACTTATAGTAGGTGGGCTTTTAGGTTATACTAATAGGAAGGATTAGGATTAGGATTAGTCTTAGGTTTAGGCTTATGCACTAGGATTAGGTATTATAATATAATAATAATATGTTATAATAAAATACTAAACTACGTAGTATAGTTATAATATGCTAAGCATAATATAAGGATTATGTATTATGGAAAATAATGATTAAGCTGATATTACGAATGACTTTATTTATTAGGTTATATCATACGTGTATTGGAACTGGGTTGATGAAACGGGCTAGCTAAAAGAATTAACTCATTATATATACTCTACTATCCAATTAAGAGACCTGAACCAACATACAATACGGGTATTAAAGCCTGGTCTCCGTTTGACCTCTATATGAAATTACGGGTATTACAAATATGTAGACCGAGTTTTTCACTTCATTTAATAACAGCAATAGTATTTTATTATCCAAGACTGATGAATCATTGCATTGTACTAGTTCACAACCACTATTAGCAATCATTCTCGCAATCACAATTGAAGCGACGATTTAGTACCATAATTGGCGTTCGTACCAACTTATTGCTCTGTTTTGCATTTTAACTAACTTTTATATTCATCTCTCAATTAAGTAATTTTACTTTCATGTGCTTGCTGTTTCCATAATTTTACATTATTTAGGATTCATAGTTTGGATTTGAGAAAGTAGACGACCGAGTAATTGTGTTTTTTCTTCTGGCATTGTCCTGTGCAGGTCAGCTATCAGTCTGACAAAGCTGTTTTTATCAAGGTTTGATTTTTTCATTCACGCTTTACAAACCTCTTTTACCTCGTTTTTATAATCATCTTGCTGCCGCTCTCTTTGTTCATCCATGGCCTTGTGTATTTAGATCCTAGGGAGTACGATTTTGTTGGGTTTATTTGTTGTTCATATATATAGATTATTTCCAAATTTTCCGTATTGTACGTCATATGATTTTACATTGAACATTTGTATTAGGACTTGATCAATAAATTAAACCCCTGACTAATGAAGATAAAAGAGGTTGTTACATGGTTAAAATTTAGGTTGGGACTGTTGAGTTTGTAAATCAATGCTTACCATGAGCCAAAATAGAAATACTACAAGGTAGACTGCCTAAATTTTGAAAAAAAGAACGCTAAATAAATTGGGTTATTTAACGAGAATAATACTCCCTCCGTTTTTTATATAAGTCATTTTCACTTTTCGAGACATCTCCCTTTCTCTTCAATATTTCTCAGAATATAAGAAAAAATATTATGAAATGCATACTCATTTGACAACTCTTTTCGTAAAGAATTTAATAATGTAATTTTAAAAATTTTGAACTAATATATTTACATAAAAATTAAAGTAAAAGGCTTACCTCGAAAAACAAAAACGTCATATATACTAATACGGAGGGAGTACTAACTATAGACCGTCTTCTCAAAATAGTACCAATTTCATTTAATAAGAGAATAATACGTATCATTGAACTAGTTAACCCACAACGGTATTGGTGACTTGTTACCTGGTTAACCCGTCCAACTTCTCTTTTTGCTTTATTTAATTTCGTATTCCATCGCTCTTCATTATTGTCAGTGTACGGAAAACTTAATCTCCATCTCCGGTTAATGTCTTCCTCCTCTTTCTTCATCTTAATGTTCAACCAATCACTTTCAGACGGTTAATTCATCAAATCAGTTAAAAATGAGTTAGGTTACCTAATGTAACTGGTTAAAAAGTCACCAATACTGTTTTGGGTTAACTAGTCCAATGATACGTATTATTCTCAGATTAAATAAAATTGATATTATTTTGATAATGCATCCTATAGTTGGTATTATTCTTGTTAAATAACCCAAATAAATTTATGAATTGTTTTATTTTCAAACCTGAATGTACCATGAAAACTGCTGAGATTTTGAAAAAATAAAATACAATAAAAGAATCCTACTTCGTAGTATTTTTGTTCAATGTTGTGATTCGTGGTTATGTCGAGTAACATAAAACGGTTTCCTTACTTTCTCTAAGCTGTGAACCCTTGATTTTCAAGTTATTTGCTATCCTGATGTCGTGCACATTCTGCCTTTCACTTACCATTTTTAGTGAGAATTCACAATGCTTACTGTGATCGATATTGCATGGATTCTGATATCCTATGCCTATGTCATAAACAATGATCATATGTATAGTCTCACTTCATCTTCATATTTTTTTCGTTTTCCTATCTGTATCTTACTCATGTGGACTGTCCTTTTATACACTTGCAATGATATTTGTGCAACTGAGTGGAAAAGTTCTCAGGCTGAAAAGCTCTTTATGTTTTAGTAATATAGGAAATCGATTGAAATCTAAAAAGATTCCAACTCTACGACTTCAGAAAGTAGCGTTAATCTGAAATGTGACAAATATTTGGAACGATGAAACCTGACAACTACTTGCATCGATCTTTGTTCTTTTTGCTGATGTGGTGGCTTCCTGTCGCCGGACTGTCATAATGCCAACTAAACCATACTGGAAACATAAATTTATTCCTACAGTCGACATTTTTTTTTAGAAATATCAATTTCCTATCTGATGAACTTCCTCATCGAGTCATCGTCAGTCTTAAGGAATTGGATATGATGAATTTTTTCCAACCTCATCTCTTACTTACCCATGCTTCTTACTCCCTCTGTCTCGTTCATTTGTTTGTCTTTGATTAAAATACTCCTCACAATAAATATAAAAGGGCAACAAATGAATAAAACTGAGGGTAGAAGGAAATGTGTTTTTCAAGTGCGTTGTATCTGTATAAGGGACTTTTTTAGTATAGGATCACTTGCTACTGTAAATATCTGTTTCTGAAAATATTCAGAAGTGATTTATGTACCACATTCTAGCTTGGCCCTATATAAACCCCATCCTAGAAACCATTGACACTATCAATTTAATAAAATAGGAGTTTCATTTCATTTTTTACCTCATTCTCTCATAAACCCATTCCATACACCCTGAACATTCTGTGTTTTCCTCAAATGGCCAGAAACAAGATTAGACTTCAGTACATAGACAATCCAACATCTCGGAGAGTTACGTACCAAAAGAGCGAAAAGGGTTAATAAAAAAACCCAAGAAATGGACGTGATATGTGGTGTGAAAATATGCACCATAGTGTACGGGCCATATGATGTGGCCCCTACTGTATGGCCTGAAAATCACGAGAAGGCCAAGTCTATTGTTAAGGAATACAAGGAAAACTCAGAAAATGAAACCCCGCACAGGAAGCTCAACCACGAAGCTTTCTTAGCCCAAAGTGTTACAAAAATGCGAGAAAAAATATTGAGGCTGGAGAGAAGGAATAGCGAGATTGCTAAGGAGAATGTAATGGTCGACCTCATTAGTGGGCGGCCTGTTCAACAAATCCCCTTTACTGATTTAGAAACATTGAATTGGGTAATCGGGGATAAGCTACGGGCTGTGCAGCGCAAGCTTGGGGTGAATCCAGATGGTAGTCCTATGGTTCCATTTAGGGTACAGGCTGGTCCGTCCAACCATCAGTAGTCAGTACCATTACCAGCCCTAGTTTGTTTTCCTATCTTTTTGGCTGTTTTTTTCCTACTGTAATTTTATACCATGGTTCCGTTTAGATTTCTGTTTTTTTTTCCGTTCTTTTTCAATTGTACGACTTTAACCGTTTGGGCAAACGCGCTTAAGAGAATTTTTTAAATAGATAAGATGTCAACGTGAATTTACATGCCAAAAGCTAAGCCAGCCCATCCAAAATCTGCCTTCATAGGAACTTGGATGAACCGAAACCGATCTAATCCAACATGAGATTAAAGGGATGTCTATCAAGAGTCTTATTTTTCTTAACATGAACTGATGCATGACCCAAACCGAACTCATCTTGCCTATCAATGATCTGACTTCTTTGTAACCGCCCTGAACCTAACAGTGAACAATCCAAAGTTGGCTCATTAATGATCTGATTTATCTACCGCCCGAACCTAACAACGGAGTAATCTAACAGTCCAAACCCGATGTGTCCGGATCCGCTTTGACATTACCAATAACCGAGAACAAGCGACTCGTTTGCCAACTCCATGAACTACAACCACCCCCGTTTGTTTTTGGTAGAAATGGTATGGGGTTTGGATCTATGCAACCTGAATTAACGAGGTTTGATTTCTCATTTTTGCCTTTGAAAACTTTCATTTGCTGCTCTTAATCTTGTGTTTATTCATTGCCATTTAATTTTTTGTTGACGTTGGCACCACCTAAGGTTTAGGTTTAACTCAACAATCTTCAACGGGACGGTCTCGCGGTTACTGCAAGTATGTTTATTAGTCTGTTTCACAATAAATTTACGTGAGACGGTGCTTTACAAAAATATTTTGAGTTGGTAGAACACAGACTTCCTTTATCATTCACAGTAATATGAAATATGGATATAGAGTCACACAAAATCGGTTTCCTTTTTCGCTTCTATGCCGTAAGTTCAAGTTATTTGTTTTGTGGATGTCCTGCACATGTGGGACTCTACTTGAAATTCAACAATTTCCTAAATACTGACAAGATATCCTTAAACCAATGCCTATCTCCTAATAAAGTGATCAGGTAAATTCTCCCTTCATCTTCCCAATCTCAAGTGATACTTTGGATGATTTCCTTTTTCGTTCTCTGGCGACTTGAGGGATGTGTTTGACACTTGGTTGTGTCCCCGGTGCTATTGTTGGTAAAAGTTGTAAAGTCATGCTTTGCTTTAATTATAGGTTCTCATATTGATGGTCATGGCTCATCAACATTTTTATTCTCTTTGATGTGAAATAGGGTATACTTATAAGGAAGACTGTAACTGCGAATGGTATCCATATTCCCGAGGTCACAGAATTTATTTAACATAGATTGCATTCCTTTTTTCTCTTATGTTGTAAATTATAACGAGTGTACTTATAAGGAAGACTGTAACTGCGAATGGTATCTGTATTCCCGAGGTCACGGAATGTTATTTAACATAGATTACATTCCTTTTTTCTCTTATGTTGTAAAATGTAACGAGTTGTATGTTCTTTGGAATTTGATTGCACAAGATCTCCGAGTCCTTTAGTCAGTTAAACCAGTGTTGCTTCCTCTTATCATAATGTCATACTGTTAACTAAATACCGCTGGAAACCAGACAAGATACTCAAATCCATTACCTTTTATAGTATGACGGACATGTATGTTTGTTTTCTTTTTGCATGGATTACTTCCTTTTCATCAGTTATGTTCTTCTGACATTGAATTGTTGCTGGTACAGATGACAGGATTTTTTTTATCGTATGAAGGGAAATATGTTTGCTCGAGTGAACATTTTCTTTATCAAGGTTTGATTTTCTCATGTTTCTCAGTCGACTTAATGATGTAGCTGGTTTTTGTGTTGACTTAGGTGCTGATATCTTGTACTCCCTCCGTATCTATATGTTTGTCCAGTATACCTTTTTGGGAAGTATCTTTATGTTTGTCTCCTTTCTTTTATTTCCTTATTTGGCAAATCATATTCCTATACTACCCTTACTACTTTTACTTATTTACCATTTATGTCATCATTAAAGTAGACTAAACATTCACTAAACTCTCCCTCCAATTTATTAATCGGATTACTGTTACCTCCCCAAACCCTAAATATATATACCTATCCCTACAAATTCACATTCACTGTTCCTCCACCAAAACTGCCGCACATCCTTTCTCTCTCTCTCATGCAATCCCGATCTTATCCTAAAAGCCTCTGTTTTACCATCTTGTTTTCCTCCTCCTTCCTATAATTACTTTTTTAGTCTCTCTCCTTAATTTTTTGTAATGGATCCTGATCACAATGGTGATGGAAAGCAGAATCTTTCTGGTGGCGAGGAAACAGATGATAATACTCGTGATATCGGCAAAGAGGATCGCGCTGGCGGCCGCAACATAAAGGATCATGTTGTAAGCGAGGTGTCAGAGACTTATTCGGCTGAGAAGGATGACTTGTCTACTGAATCTAAGAAGGTTGAGTGGGCTCGCATTTGTAATGAGACTTGGGGTCGTCTTGGCGGCGTTGGACCCTTTGATGGTGGTATTTGTTTGAAGAGGGGTTGTGGTGATGGTGAGGAGACGAGCAAGGGGTGTATTGGTGACAGGAAAAGTGGTAAGGATGAGGTGGAGGGTGGTGGTTCTTATGAGGGTGAGGGAGGTCATGTTAATGTGAAGGTTGAGGGGGATTGTGAGGGTGGCGAGGAAGGACAAGATTCCGACTACGGAGGTGATTTGAATTTTATAACCCGAGATTGCTTTATTTGTCAACAAAAAATGGATTCTACGGACGGTTATGGTGGGGTTTGTGCTGATTGTGAAAGTGAAGAATCAGTTGAAACTGATCCAGGATGGTGTAATGGCAGGAGGTTATCGGAATCATCCACGGACGAAGACAGCTTCGCTAGGAAACAACCCAGAATCCGTGGTGTGTCAGCAAAGCTTGAGAAGGTTATTTCATTTCCTTTTTCTATATCTTTCATAATACTCTCATTCTTGCAATTTTTTATTGTTGTAGAATTATATTTGTGCTTTGGAATTATTGATCCGTTGGCTCGTATATTGATTGAACAACACCTTATCTATTGAGCATAAAACATGCCTTTATATGTAAAAAAGCTAATAAGTGTCTTAGGCATTTGATATGAACCATGTGGTAATTATGTATCTTTAGGAGTTGGTTAACAAGGAGGATTTGTTTCTTTAAAGTAGAATCGGGTTTTGATAGGCATATAAAAATGCTTGACAATTGATATGATAGTCATTTTTTGAATACAAATTCTTGTTTAAGACGGGAATATCCGTCTTAAACTTATAAAGGGTTGAGTATTATTTGACTCGTTATAAGTTTAAGATGGATAATTTGCTCGTAAGTTAATTATCGTCTCTCGTGTGTAACATTTGGGTTTCAAGACAAAAGTAGCATACATTCACAAATGTTAACACTACGAATCTACGATTCAGTTGTTTCCATAGAAAGAAGTTGTTCACATGCACATATAAGCATTTAGACATCCAAAAGCGAGTACACTACTTACATAAAGACGACATCCCAAAGCTAGAACACTACTTACATAAAGACGATATCCCAAAGCTAGAAGACTACTTACATAAAGACGACATCCCAAAGCTTGAACACTACTTACATAAAACATTCTTACACCAATACGACATCCAAAAGCTAGAACATTACTTACATAAAACACATAAATACGACATCCAAAAGTTAGCACACTTACATTAAACTGCTTATACGTCCGCATGTTGAATGCCTAGATCGGCCTTTATATCTTCCAAATCAGTGTCTTTTGCAACTTCTATTAAATACTCCATGCATTCCCACACCAAATTTTCATCAACTATCAAGTCTCTTTATAAAGTACCTGCCCTCCTTGCTGCCCATTTCTTCAAATGAGGTAATTTGTAGTCATTGTGACCCCTTCTCTTCATGATTTCGATCATACATGCTTGTAAGCTCAGCCACACATCATTTAAAGTATCAACCTTTTGATTTTCATATGCTTCTTTCACATTACCAACAAGTTCATCAGTTGTTTTGGATGGCTTTGAGGATTGTAAACTTTGTATGGATCTAAAGAAACCCAAGTCCAACACATTCAAGTCAGGTGAGTTTGCTGGTTGTTGCTTTAATTCTATATTAAACCCGTCTGATGTAGCAGCCTGTACAAATTCAGGATCATTCCCGTGTATATGGGGTTTCGCATTGTCTTGTTGGATTGTGATATTCTTTGTGGCTGATTTTGGCCACTTGTTCTTGATTGCTGGTATGATTTTGTTGATCATAAAGTCTTTTATTACTAGCTTGTTGACGGACTCAATAGGTTTTGTCTCCATTGTTCCCGCTTGCCTATTCTTTGAGTTTCTTTTTGCTGGTGACTTATAAGTGAATGGAAAGATACCTATCTTTCCATCAAACAAAACATTCCCATCTTGATCATATATTGGTCTTGATACGGCAGTGAGAAACATAACTTTGACGATGAATCTTTTGCTTTTGCAAGAACGGTAAGGTGTTTCCTCTTCCCTCGCCAGATAGTACTTTTGGTTTAGGTTTGTCAGGTTAAACCATTTTTCGTCAATATGGACGATATTGCTCATATCTTTGAATTTCAAACACCTGAGGTTTTGTCGAAATATAACTTGCTCATGACAAAGTGCAACCTTAAGAATTTGTTATCTTGGGTTAGATCAGGGTGGAGAGCTGAAGTGTGACTTTTAAGATCACCCCGTTGTATCCACCTTTGGACCGTACTTCGGTTATATCCTATAGCCTCAGACAACTTTGAAATTGTGCTTCGTAGAGATAACGGAACATTAGATATCTGCTCAAATGGGCAGCTTATTCGTTTTTTCCCACTATTGCCTTCAATAAGTGATTTCACATTGATTGGAGTCCCTTCTACTTGTTGTTGTTTAGCTTTCTTCCACAACCTTGATACTGCTCTTGTGGACACTTGAAACTCGGTGGCTAGCGTTGTCATTCTGCCGCGTTTCGGTTTGCCATTAATGCAACTTTCCAAAAGAGTTGTCACTATCTTGAGTCTCTCCTCGTCATTTAAATTAGGGCCTCTCATTTATTATTGTGTATATATTTCATTGAGTACACAAATTGACTTTTTTTTATTTTTAAAGGAAAGACGTGAAAAGCTCAAAAAGTGCAGCCAAAAAGATGAAGACAATGGTGATTGTTGAAGTATAAGTAGTGGGGTTTATATTTTGAGAGGGAAGGTTTAAATTTCCCAAATTTTGGACTTCCCTCTTCTTTGAAAAGTTTAAAACATGGGTGTGTGTTGACTTCTATTTTGTATTCAACGTGTAAAAGGCATCACCATGTCCCACATAGTTTATATTTTGGTGGGAAGTTTATCCATGTAATTAAGTTACTTTATGTAAATTATGTAATTATGTTATCCTATTCACTTTCTAACTTTTTCCTAATTAGCTCCACTTGCATTATCTTTACAATATAATAATACATTCTTAATCCTTGTGCCAATATCTATATGGACAAACATATAGATATAGAGGGAGTATTCGTTTGTTGCTTTGCTGCATTTCGATATTATAGTCAATCTTGCTCTTTGTCTTAAAAGTTAAAACTACTGTTTACATCTCTGTAAAATATCTTTAGATGTTCTATCACTTCTATGTTGTATTTCATGTAAGTTAGAGTAGAATTTCTTTCGTATGATAGTGGCATTTAGACTGATTGTTAGATGATATGCAAGTTTAGGAGCTCTGCTCATTGTTTGGTGATAACTAGAGTTGTGATCGAGCCGAACTATATCGAATAATGCCATTATTTGGTTTGATTTGAAAATTTTTCGAGCCGACGTTTGATTTGATTTGATACCGTCGAATAATGAAAATCATTATTTGATTTGGTATTTGATTTTTCGAATCGAATAATATTTGATTTGATCCGACAAAATAAAAAATTAAATAGAAGCACAAAATGAATCGACCTTAATATAGGTACTATTCTTACTATGGTGGCAGCAACAAACTAATTCAACCAGCAATCTCAAAACCATAAAACATTTTGGAAAACAAAATAAATCTACGTAACCTTACCGACATTACAGTACTTTAGTTTAGAGTTATGACCTAACTACTCAGTCAAGCTAACCACCAATGAAGTCCCTACTTTAGTATTTATTACAATATAAATTCATCCAAAAATAATAAGTTTTCCAATCAAATCTAGTTTCAAGTTCTTTTAGGTAAGTTTAAAAATTGGACCGTAAATTTATGTAAAATGGACCGTGAAGGCGTGAATATCAACTTTTAGGTAAAAATTTAGGATAATTTTTTTAAATGAGCCATGAATTTAGATGGACCGAAAAAATGGAATAAGTAATGGATTGAAACGAATCGAGCCGAATATTATTCTTGATTTGGTTCGAATACCAAATTATGATTTGGCTCTATATTTGTTCGCCCGAATCGAATACAAATCGAGCTTTTTTCGAACCGAGCTTCACGAATCGGATCGACTAGTTCGGCTCACTTACAGCCCTAGTGATAACTACTCTACTTTTCTTGGTTTTGAGATAAGATTATGCAGAAGAGTGGAATTATCATCTCTATTATGTATATGGGTATCTCTTTTAGGGTGTATTTTTGTATATGGTCGCTACCTCCTCGTGTATGATTGTAGAATGGTGCCGCCATTATTGTATAGTTTAAACATGGCTGCTTATCAATAAAAAAAATTATATGTTTTGTTTCCTCTTTTGTAAATTTTCATAGTATGACTGTCTTTGTGGTATTTCAGACTTTCAGAATAAGACAATAGAATAAGACATAGAAAGCTGTTTGTTGCTCACTGTTTTCAATTGTATCTTTCCCTCCCCTGCAAAGGATGTGTCTCCTTGGCAGAGTGTCAATGTCAGGCCCGTCGATTAGGGTGTCCACCCGGTTCTAAGAACCGGGGCCCATAAAGAAAGAGGGCCTCAATATATACAAAATTTGTACGGTTAGTCTGTTACTCACAGTAATTGATTCTTGGCTCAGTGGTATGAAGTTGGTTGTTTGAGTGAGAGGGTGTGGGATCGAATCCCAGATCCTGCTTTATGCCCTCCATTATCTTTGAAAGCATATGCCGGGTATTTTTTTTCACCAATCATATTGCTTGAATCTAAATAAAATGTGTTTGTAAAAAAAATAATACTAAATGTTTTTATAAATAAATAAATATATATAGAGTATATTTTTGGGTATTGGTATTTATTTGAACTTTAATAAAGAAGTATACGACACATGATTTTTGGACTTCTACGTTTTAATTCGGGGCCTCATTTTAACTTTTAGAACAGGACCACTCGTAACCATTTGACGGCCCTGGTCAATGTGTGTTATTTTTATGATTTCAGTAAGTGTTCTCTAATGATTACAGCCTACCATAAACTCCCTTCATTCCGTCAATGGGGAACTCGATCAGGGTCATGGACTCATGGTACTCTGTAAGTCTTGTATGGGGTGCTACATAATATATCAGCCGTTCACAGCTCTATTTTCAGACATGTAAAGGTTTATGAAACCGTAGACAATATTTCGCCGCTCCAGCCCATATTTGAAAGACATGGCCAATATTTGACCAATACGTAGGCCGAGTTTTTCACACCTCATTTAATAGTAGCAATAGTATTTTAATATCCGAGGCTGGTGAATTGTGATTTTAGATTTGGCATTGCATTGTACTAGTTCACAACCCTTATTAGCAATCATTATCGCGATCACGACTAAGATGACGATTTAGTACTATAATATTACCTATTCTCGTTTCAGCTAACTTTGATATTCTTCTCTCCATTAAGTATATTTTCCACTGTCCGTGCTGTTTATTCCATAATTTCACGTTATTTAATATTCATAGTCTGGATTTGAGCAAGTAGCTGACCGAGTGGTTGTGTTTTTCTTCTGGCATTGTCCTGTGCAGGTTAGCTATCGGTCTGAGAAAGCTGTTTTTGTCAAGGTTTGATTTTTTTCGTTCTTGCCTTACAAACCTATTTTAGCTCGTTTTTCTGATCCATCTTGCTGCTGTTATCTTCGTTCGTTCATTGCCTTATTGCAGTTAGATCTGAAAGGGTATGATTTTTGTTGGGTTTATTTGTTGTTCAATTATATAAATTATGTCCACATGATCCGTTGTACTTCATACGATTTTAAATTGAATATTGTTACTAGGACTTGATCAATAAATTAAATCCCTGACAATGACAATAAAAGAGAGGTCGATACATGGTTAAATATTTGATTTAGTTCGGGAAACAGTTTTGAGTTTCTAGAACACCGCTTACCGTCAACCAAAAGAGAAATACTCCAAGGTAGTCTGCTGAAATTTTGAAAAAAAAAAAAAAGCTAAATAGTTTCTAAATTGTTTTCTTTTCAAATCGGAATGTACCGTGAAAACTGCTGAAAATTTGAAGAATTAAATAATCCTACTTCGTAGTTTTTTGTTCTATGTCATGGTTCGGGGGTATGTCGAGTAACATAAAGTGGTTACCTTACTTTCTCTCAAGCTGTGAGCCCCTGATTTTCAAGTTATTTGATATCCTGATGTCATGCATATTCCGCCTTTCACTTACCATTGTTAGTGAAAATTCGCGGTGCTTACTATGATCAATATTCCGTGGATCTTGATATCTCTGCCTATGTCGAAAGCAATGATCATGTATGGTCTCACTTCATGTTCATATTTTTCATTTTCCTTCTCTGGTGATCTGTATCTTAGGCTCTATTCTTTTGGTCTTATATTTTTCAATTCAGCTCAGCTCCAGGGGACATATTTTGTCTCTATATTTCAGTCAGTTTCAGTTAAAATAAGTTAAGTTCAGTCAGTTTCAGTCCAAAAGAACATGGCCTTACTCTTGTGGATTGTCTTTTTATACACCTGCAATGATATTTGTGTTGAGTGGAAATGTTCTGAGGCTGAATAGCTCTTATGTTTCTTCTTTGTATGTAATATAGGAAATCGATTGAAATCAGAAAAGATTCTAACTCTACAACTTCAGAAAATAGAGTTAACATGAAATGTGACAAATATTTGAAACAATGAAATCTAACTACTTGAAACGATCTTTGTTCTATTTTCTAATGTGGTGGCTTCCTGACTTCCTGTTGTCGTAGTGTCATAACATTATATAAACTTTACTGGACATTAGAGAAGATATTCAAATTTACCTTAATGAAAGAAATGAGGATGACTTAAAAATGACGTGATTAGGGAAAATGTATAAGTAGTCCCTATAAGTGGATAAGTTGATGGAGAATCGGTGAAGATGGTTTGGGCATGTAAGTCAAAAGCCAGTTGATACGGAAACTTGAATGGAGAGAGCATAGGTTGGTGAGGGGTCAGGGAAGACCTAAACAAACTTGGATAAGAGTCATTGAAATGATCTAAAGTTTCTTGTGATTGGATGGATATGACGATGTGGAGGGAGAGAATTCGGGTGGCTTATGAATCATTCGAGGACGATCATTTTTTTCATAACTATTTATGATTTTATATTTTTATTCATAGTCAACATGAGGATGATATTGATATTGCAACAAATTTGGTCAACTGAAATTGTATGGGACGAACTCAAAAAGATAAGTATGATTCGCGTTAAAGAAAATGGGTTAAAAAAACAAAAGGGTTAGATGGTATACCTATTGAAATATGGAGATGTTTGGAAAAGAAAAATTGAATGGTTGACTAAGCTTTTCAACCAGATTTGGAAACACAATAAGATGTCACAGTATGGAGGACAAGTACTTTAATCCCTTTATATAAGAATAAAAGGCGATGTCCAGAGTGTTCTAATTGTCAAGGAATTAAGTTGATGAGTCATATTATGAAATTTTGGGAATGAGTGATCGAGCAACGTCTTAGAAAGTGTGGAGATATAAGAAAATCATTTTGGATTTATGCTCGGGAGATTGATTGTGGAAGCAATATTTTTGTTGAGATAGATGATGAACACTATCGTAATAAGAAGAAAAACTTGCATATGGTTTTATTGATTAGAGAAAGCTTATGATAAGGTACCTAGGGAGCTATTGTGGTGGGCATTAGCTAAAAAGGACGTGTCCAAGAAGTATGTTGACATCATTAAAGACATGTACGAAGGAGCCAGCACAAGTGCAGGGGCGGCTCGTAGGGGGTTCAGGGAGGGTGAGTGGGGAACTGGGCCTCCAAATTTATTGAGCCTCATAATTCTCTCTATGAAGATTCTCTATATACAAAAATATAAGAAATTATATACATATGTCGTTTGTAGTGTAGTGGTTTTGGTGTTATCCATCTCTTGAAAGATCATGGGTTCGAATCAGGTTGGATGGAGTCTTACTTTTTTTGGTACTTAAGGGCCTCAAATTCAAGATTCGAAATAGGCCCCCAAATTTTTTAGGACACGTCCCTGAGGAAAATGTAAACGTATATGATACTGACACATTTTATATACTTCCTCCGTTCCATTTGATTTTTTACGTTTGTTTTTTCACATTTGATCCATATCTTTAGTTACATATTTCTAAAAATATAAAAGTTCGATATTTATAACGTATTCGATTAGACAATTTAAACAAGATCTTGCATGAGTATATTTTACCTTATATATTAGAAGTTATATCGATAATTTCATCCACTTATGAATAGTGCCCAAAAAGCAAATGTAAAGAACCTATTGAAACGGAGGAAGGACGTGTTTATGTAACACATAACACAAATGACGTCATTTTGTTTATATGATGATAACATATAAACGACGCATATAATAAACATGTATGTTATCAATTATATACAGTCGTTATTTGTGTTATCATTATAATAAACGTATATAAACACGTATAATAATCGTTGTTTGTGTAATGATCATCATAACAGGTATATATGATCAAATAACGTATTATAACAGGTATGTAATAGTATATTATACGATCAAATAACGTCGTTTTCATTTGTTTGACAGGAAAATGACGTGTTTAATTATGTAAACGTGTATTATTATATACGATTTTGATGCTGACGGGTTAAGAAAAATGAAAACGTAAATAATAACAGGAAAAAGCGTGTGGCCGAGCTAGGAGGGACAAATGGTAAGAAGGCTGCAACAACAATCGAAAAGGAGAACACACTACTTCATGCCATAGTCTTATTGGATGGCACACCGGTTACAAGATTTCCGATGTGATCGGGTTTGGATTTGGGTTTGGATCGATTCATACGATGTTGTGGTTCACCCTCCAACCATCTGTTGAAAATGTTATACGGTACGAAGTATGTGCCAAATATTATTATTATTATCATCATCATCATCATCTAAACGGTGTCATATCACTGATGTTATTTCGCTCGGGTGGTGTATACTCGGTTTTTATATTGATATTAGTACTAATACTTCGTATTTCAGCCGATTTCAGATTGAATATTGGATAATTATTAAAATTGAACGAGTTTTAACAATATATACGGAGTATAATTTTTTCACAAATTCTTACATGAGACGGTCTCACGATAAGTTTTCATTGAGAAATCACCATGTTTTTTTTATTTACTATGAAATGAGCATCATTTTTTAAACAATTTGGATTTCAACCTTATTCAAGAAAAAAGAAAATCTTTATTTCATTGATATATAATACTTCCTCCATTTTTAATATATCTTCCTATGGACTTTGGGCACAAGATTTTTTTGTATTGAATATAAAATGATAAATTTAAGAAATATTGGAAGTAGAATGGTAACTGTATGTAAATAGGAAAGAATAAATATGTAAAGTGTTGTAAATAGTGAGGGTAGTATGGTAAAAAATATGGACCAAGATGGAAAAAAATGAAATGGGAAGATAAAAAAAAAGTGGACCAAAAAAGAAATTGGGAAGATATAAAAAAAAATCACTTTCGCTTCTCGTCGTCGGCGATTTACTTAAAATCGTCGCCGGCCCTTTACTCCCTTTTCCTTCCTTAACTCAACAAAACAAAAATTACTTTAAAACAAAAACGATCAACCCTACAAAACAAAACGAAAACATCAAAACAAATCAAAACAAGTTACTGCATCTCTATCCGATCAAAACAAAAACGATCCATCAGAAAACTCAACTTTTGAAGATTCCCCAAATTCTCAGGAATCAAACCAGTCAAGTTATTTGGAGTCAAATCCAAATACTCCAGATTCCCACAATTAGAAATCTCAATTGGAATACCTCGAGAAATCATGTTACTACTGAAATCAATGGAGTTCACATAAGACAATCGTCCAATTGGCAGCCTGGACATAAACTTTAAAACTCGAAGTCTACGCCTGGGCATAGACTTTAAAACTCGAAGTCTACGCCTGGGCATAGACTTTAAATCTCGAAGTGTACGCCTGGGCATAGACTTTAAAACTCGAAGTCTACGTCTGGGCATAGACGTTAAAACTCGAAGTCTACGCCTGGGCATAGACTTTAAAACTCGAAGTCTACGTCTGGGCATAGACTTTAAAATTCAACGCCTACCCGTAAAAACAGATGTTACGTTTCAGCGTTTCAGCTGGGAACGGTTATAAAAATGCAACGCCTATGGGCTATTCCCGGACTATCTTTCACGCCTATACCGAAAAGTCTATCACGACTGTCTTTTCTTTTTCCGTGATAACCAATGAAATTACACTGCGTACATAACAAGGGAAATTAAAATTAACCTCGTCAACGACGTCGTCTTCCGAATTGTTTTCGGTATAAAGCAAATTCAAATCAAAAGGGAAATTGTTAACCGTGTTCGACATTCCGGACAATTGTCAACATTATTGGAAAAATCAAAATACAAGCGTTTTGATTATTACGATGATGATTCGGTTAAATTTAAATATAATTTCCTTAGGTTAAATAGTGGTAGGTTAAATAATAGTAAAGGTTAAATATAATTTAGTTAGGTTAGTTTAGATTTTGTTTAGTTAGTAATTAAACAGAGGGCGATTCGGTCATTTACTATCATATTTGCCGACGATTTTAAGTAAATCGCCGACGTCCCGACGACGATGAGTAGTCCCCAAAAAAATGGAGGAAGTAAGTTATACTCCGTATTAGTTTGGTGAATAATATATTTGGAAAAAAATCAATAGTACGTAGATTGGTGGTCAATCTACTTGTTTCATGTGTTTGGTAAACGACATATTGCAATGGCATATAGACCGGAATATACTGTTTTGGAATATGCGGCTAATAGCATCATATTGAAATAGCCTATTCAATTTATTCATGAAAACTATTCGATTGTCCTCTAAACTATTACTCCGTATTTACCGAACAATCTTTCTTAATTCTGCTAATTTAATTTGACTAGTTTTATCCCGTGCAAATTGCACGGATGACATTATAAAAAAGATAAATAAAATGATGGACAAAAAAATTGTGTTGCAGTAAATGCAAAGTACAATTTAAGTCTACTTAGATAATTCAGAAAAACGAACTATGCATCAGCTATTCTGAATATAGTATTGACTCGTGCACAATTGCATGAATGGCGTTAAAGCGGTAAATAAAGTGGTGTTTAAAAAGGGATTCGTTTTTTGCCATCAAAAAGGGATTTGTTTTCGTAAATGCAAATCGCATGGTGACATTAAACACGTCATGACGAAGACAATGACTAAATTTTGAAAAGTTTGCATCAACCCAAACCGGAATTGTTGAACTAAAAATAAGTAATTCAAAACAGATACATATTTTTTTTGAGAATGACATGTACATGAAAATGTAAACTAATATTTACGCAAGTATACAAATTTGATTACACATATTGGAAAACTTTTTGATACACCACATTAGTAGTTGGGATTGGAAGTGCAATTATTGCTATCAAAAATAAGAATTTTCAATCCACTCTCGTTGGCGACCCTGGATTAAGCAACGTATAATCATCCTTGTGTGAATGCGGGCTTGGGGAGATAAAGACCAATGTATGTCAACAGTTGCCCTTGAATTTTTTTAATCGTCATGGCGAAGCATATAGAAACGGGAAACTACCGTCGAGTAAACTGAACGGGGAATTTGCTTGAGTCAGATGGCGAAAGGGTCAGGCGCGGGATATTATCTTAGCCCATGACCTACCATTTTTTAGTCCACAAATTTGTCGTTATTTACTCTATTACTACTATTTAATCCATGTTTCGCTTGACATTAACAAAATGTATAAAAAATCGAATAAAGAAGTCGGGGAAAATGCTTAATCCAAACTATAAAAAAGGAAGGTCAAAGAAAACGTAGAAATAAATTAATTGACACTAACAAATATTCAACTGAAAGAGGAATTTTCAACAAAATATGTAAATACAGAGTAACAAATAGGATACATGGAGTATTAATCAATATTAAGGAAATGTTTAAAATACAACCTCGCAAATGTTTTCAGGAATCGCATTTACTGGAGAAAAGCGACGTGACATAAAAAATTAAACATTAATCCTTAAATACTATCGGAAAAAGTGTTGTCTAGGAAGATTCCCAAGATCAGAACCCAATATTACGATAAAAAAGGGTACAAATATTGACTTAACTTAATGGGTTGGGTACAATAATGGTCGCAATAAATTAACCCATGCAATGGGTGATTGACCAATTGCATTTGGGCCAAGCTGAACAACCCACAAAACAATGTACTCATACGTTTGAATTGAGTCAATGAATAACCCAGAAATTATCTAACCCGAATGTTACACTCCATAATAAGGAGTCAGACCCTAGCTCCGGCTCACCCTAAACTGTTAAACACTCCTCCCACTCCTCTCTAATCCCTTTTGTCACTCCTAATCTCTCACTCTAAATATCTGGCCATATCAATGGCAGCCTCCAAAAAAAGATACAACATGAATCAGAAGCCTCAATTCGGTAACAAAAACCCCAAGATCTTATACTTCAATCATGTGCCAGACCAAGACTGCATCGATCGTTCTACTTGTCGATGACACGGAGAAATGGTCATTGTACCGACGACGGATACCAAACGACAGGGATTAAGGACTTCATCAAGGTTCATATTCATGGGAAATCAGATCCGACATTTCTTTAACACAGGTCACGGAAGAAGATATATTACTCATAAACCCCATTTTTATAGTATAAAGTTATAAATCTCAAACAATATATGCATGGTTATCTATAAAACTTCGAAATAGAGATGATATTAGGAAAAAAAGGCGAAAATTAATTAAGACGACTTTAACTAAAAATATAAATTAATTTGTAAGTGATTATTGGATTACTTTGATCGGGTCTCGTTGAATTAATTGTTGCATGTTGATGATCTGATAATTTTTTGGTGGTATTTTTAGTCAAGATGTTAAAAAAATAGTTTCTAGGGTTGCACATTGTCTCGTACCATTTTTTGATTTTTTTTCGGACAATATATTCAACTGAATCATAATTTGATTATAATTCTAATCTATTTGAGGAATGAGGAATAATTAGTACTCTGTATATCTTTATTTAAAACAGTCCAACATTAAATTATTGGTGTTTTTTGATGAATTTTTTCACATAATTTATAAATTATTAATTTTCCTTTGCTGCATATTGAATAAGATCCGAAATCTGTTTGTAATGTTATTTCATTGAATATTAAACTAAAATATACTTTGGTCTCATACTTAATCAATTATTTGATGTTGATATTTTTAAATAATACATTAGAATCAATTTGCAACATCAATGGTCTGATGTACAATGGTCTGAGACGATGTGTTTAATGATTTGTTAGATGGCTAATTACTATTAAGTTAAAAAGTATTACTCCTGAATTAATCCTAATCCAGAATGTTCTGTAATTAATTTTGAACTAATCGTAATCCTACTGAATGCAAATTGGGCCTTGTTTTAAAGGCCCAATGTCATAAGATGATGGCACAGTCCAACCTGGACCGGTCGGGGTCAGAATAGAAATAACAGAACAGGTCTGAAACTGTCTAAACCGGCCTGAATATGTGTACATCTATCTAAATCGGTCTGGACATACCCTGGACTGAGTTTTAAGCTGAAATCATTTTTCAAAGTTAATGTGTTTTTTGCTAATTACCTTTGAATTCTACAGATAACACTTACTTACTAAGCATGAAAAATATCAGGTTATACAACTAAATATCTATAGAAATATACTGATATCGAATATGGATCATTAAAGAACTCACTTGTGTCTGTGATACCACTTGGAGCATCCCTTCTAGTTCTCTTTCCTGATCTTGATGATGATGAATGATCCATAATACTATTAACTGTGATATTCACTTAAACTTAATTGCTTGCAACTTGCTTTTATGTCTATGGATTGATTTATTTCTTCTGATTTTTTAATACGACTTTCATTGCTGATTACTGGTCTAGAGTTGTTGAATGAAATACTGCTTTTGTTGTTGATTCCTGGTCTAGAGTTGTTGAAGTTGATCCACTTGACTCACAAATGGTTGAATATAGTCTTTTCCTTGGGTTCTTGGTCATTGGTGTAGCATCCTCCAAAATGAAATACCTTACAACATTAATAAAAAAATTAAAAAATCTGATGTACATATATAGTGATTAATAAATTAAAATTTTTTTCTTACAAATTTTTTTCTTTACTTGTGACCTCGAATGAAACTGTTAATGCGTTGCTATGTTCATCTTTTCTAAAAAGAAAGAAACATTGTGAATATATATACTGTCTTATGATTAAAAAAACTAAGATAATAAGTACGGAGTAATATTTAATTACTCAACTTTTCTTGATTTATCTAATACATTATTCATTTTTGCTAAAAAAAATGGTTTTTGCTATAAAATACTACTTATGTTTATGAAATAGTAACTAATATTTCACCTTGGCTGCGCATAACGTCCTCATCTTAAGAATCTCATATTTATCGTGACTTAGATTTATCATCATCTAGCAATTAGTGTCCATCACGACAATAAAATGTTGACAAATTCTTTGTCTAACAACGTCATAAATGCAAGTAAGATCTTTTTTGTAGGAACCTTTTCTGTCATCAAAATAATACGGACATTAGAGACTTCAGATATTAAAAATAAATAAATGAATGCACTTGAAATTATGCTTCTGTTTTACCTCCCTTAGCATTTCAAGGAATTAAATGCATTAAATAAATTGACCTTGTAACTGAACATACAAAAATAAATGTATGACATAAAACAACATTAACATAAAACAGTATGTAATACAAATTCTGAAATTAATCTTTTGTTACTCATATTATGTCTCTTTCTATTGCTCCAACTTCATGTGCAGGACAGAATTCCATTGTGCTATGCCCCTGACCATCCTTCTTTTGTCCATCAATATCTCGACATATTTTGCATATATTACGATACTAATTTTTGGTACATATGTAGATATTATTATGAGGATCATGAACATCGGTGGAAGTGTTTAAAATTACAATTATAGAGACTTGAGGAGGGATTAAAAAAAAGCATACCGAAGCATCAAGCAAGATCATTTCAACGTCGTATATGATATCTTTTTTCGATGAATGCTGATCAACTTGTCTATCTGTCTTCTTCGGCTTTACTTCCCACTTGTGTATCACCCAATAGTTGCCACTATGTTATGTTTTCTTTGATTTCTGAAATAAACTTATGCTGAAATTTGAAATTCATGGCAATTTGGAATTGTGGAGAGGTTGGGAAATGCATGTTGTAGAGTCTCTTATTTAATGAGCCTGAAAAAAAAGTTGTAAAGTAACTTCTCCTCCCCACTATGTTGTAACCTATGTGCAGTTGAAGTGGTTGTATATGTGTAGGTTGCAGAAATCGAACAATTTTTAAACTGCTGTAATTTATTTATTTTTAATACTGTCAACTCATTGCCACGTCAAATCCAAATAAGCGCTTAGTTGGTTGCTGAGGTGGGTGATTCTAAGGCCTCCATTTTCTTTGCCTTTAATATATAAAAGATAGTCAAATCTGCTACGCCCTATGTTTTATTCATTTGTTTGTTTTGCATATTCATTGTGAGAAGTATTTTAATCAAAGACAAACAAATTAAATGAACGAGATGGAGAGAGTACTCCTTACAATCTGTTAATTAACCGTATTTTGCTAATGTTAACCGCTAAAATCAATTTGTTGCTGTCGTTTGCCAAACAGAGTCGATATCTACAAATATCGTCATTACTTATATTCTTGATATAATACTAATTACGACGTAAAAGTTAAAACATATTTAAAACAAAATTCATTCGTAAAAGAATATCTCCCTCCGTCTTGGTCATGTGTTGTCATTATGTATCATTTGTGTGAAATATTTTAATAAAAAATCAATGAATAATCGAGACGAAAATTCTAGTAAGAATAGAATACAATATCCCTACACGATTAGTCATGTAATCCTATCTCTCAAAAAGTCAACATTCAAAAGGTTGACAATGCCGGCTTTAATTAGCAATGTAATGATCTATACGCCACCTTCATTCCTTATATTACCATAATACCATTACTCCATTTTTATTTCCTAGACGTTCCTTATTCTACTAAAATCAATAATATCTTAGATACGTTCGTCTTCGTTAAAAAAATGAAAAATTAAACTGTTTTTTTTTTCAACGAAGAGAGTACTTCGTCGCATTACAATATTAAGAAATGAGACTCGAACCTAAGACCTATTGTCCCAGAGCACCTAACCTTAACCACCAGGTTAAGACATCTTCGATATTTTTGGTTACATTTTTTGGAAAGAAATCTCGAGTTTGCATGGTTCTAAATCATAACTTTGCCTACTGGATATATATGTTTTCTATTTTTTTTAATGGTATACCCGGTTATGATGAGCTCAAATTGTACCGATGGTTTTTCTACATTCATTGTATTTATCAAAACTTCGCCTTGAAAAATAATCCTCATTTTCGAAATGTTTAGTGAAAGTTATAATACATTTTAGCCACCTATATACAACTCTTTATAACGAGTTCTGAAAGTGATTATATATATATATATATATATATATATATATATGTATATATATATATATATATATATATCTTCTTAAGTTGGTTTCTATTACAAAATCTTCGTTTTGAAAATAAATTCGATATTTTTAGAATTCATAGTTGAGAGTTAATTAATGAGGTTAAAGCGATTTTAATAAAAAGAAGGGATATACCATAGCCTCGACCCTCATATTATTTTACTATTTTTACCGTTTTAGCATGAGACCGTAGGACAAAGTATATTAGATAAGTAAATACTTACTTAATAATACAGCTAAGCACGATGAGGTATGTACGTACGTAGTCTATAATTATTGCTAAAAAAAAGTGTATAAATATACATTTGAATTTTACTTAGGAGATAGAGATATATATCATATATAGTACTCCAAATAATCCTCTTAAGAGATATAATCAAGCTCATCAGCTGAAAAATACAAAGATTAATTAAGAAGTAAGGGATGGATTCATCATCTGATTCTTGCAAAGGTATGATAAATTGTCAATTTTTTCTTATATGGAAATTATTTTTCGAGTATGCTTAATTTAATTAAGGCTGAACTACTATAAAATCACACTCATTTAAAATTATTAAAAAAAAAATAAAGTAACCTTATTTAAACACCATCCCATAATTTTCTTATTTAACTACTAGTACGGAGTATTTCTTAGTTTAATAATTACGATGGTGTAAAATCCTTCGCAAGTAATTTAACTCTAATTTTTCGGTTCTTATTACCGAATCATTTTTAGAGTATAAATAACTTAATGAGGAGTTACGGAGTATATAATTATGTACTCCGTAATATATTATTTCATATTCATGTTGATTCAATACTAATTTTGGTGAATAGTATTATCATGAAAGTGTCGATTTTAATGCTGACGGCGATTAGGTAAAATGTGAACGTAACAGGGAAAAATGTGTGGCCGGAGCTAGTAGGAACAGATGGGAAGGTGGCGGCAGCAATAATCGAAAAAGAGAACCCCCTAGTAAATGCGATTGTTCTATTGGATGGCACGCCCGTCACGCTAGATTTTCGATGTGA
This sequence comes from Agrostemma githago, assembly GCA_958450325.1. Lineage (NCBI taxonomy): Eukaryota > Viridiplantae > Streptophyta > Magnoliopsida > Caryophyllales > Caryophyllaceae > Agrostemma > Agrostemma githago. Next base: position 5,361,222 of record OY288242.1, read on the forward strand.
TCGGGTCTGGGTATGGGTCGATTCTTGCAATGTTGTGGTTCGCCCTCCTGTCATTGGTTGATTCATCGTTCATTTCTTAACCCCGTTCTACAAGAAAGTGTCATGTATGATGTACCAAAAATAAATAAAACTCGTGACGTGTATGCTCGATTTTTATCATCATGTTATTATAATAAGGAAGAATTACACGCTACAATTTTAGATAATGACAATCCAACTCCTATTCCACATGCATTATGCTTTTTGTCCTATATACACTACTGGACCCATTACAAAAAAGAATTTGTGCTCACCAGTGACTAATCCAAGAATTTTGGGATGAGGGTACAAGAAACGTAGATTGTTGACCGAGTAAAAGGAAAAAAAATGTGAACCACTGACTTAGACGAATGTAATAAAATTTTGTTAAATCACTAAACTCTTTGCGTGATCAAAAATCAATCATAAAACCGTGTGTGGTTCAGGGGCGGATAAGGGAAAATAGGATTATACACTAGTACTGTACAACTAGGACAAAGTTGTTGAACTTTTATACGGAGTATATATTTACCGAGCTTATAAAAGTTTCTGAGTCGAGTTGTAAGTTTTTGAGCTTAAACATTTATGTAATATAATTCGATAATTTTACACTAAAGAGTGAAAAATTTACAGTAAAACTCAAAACCTTTATGATAAAGCTCAATACCTTAAAACCAGCTGTATATACAACCATGTACAAGTTTACAACGGGTTGTATAATCTTTTCATTGGGCGGATAAGGCCATTTGTGATAAGGCATATGAGGGAATTGGGGTCACGTGCCAAATTTTTTCAAAAAAAAAATGGAAAATACAGAACACGTGCATCAGTAGAAGAGAGAAAGGTAAAAAGAGTCAAAACTCAAAAGAATTACCCAAATTACACAACCCCACCCTAAACCCCTACCCTGCCACCACTGCGCTGCCGCCTGACGGCGTCGTTCCTCCCCTGCTGACGCGTACGAGTCATCCTTACCCGTTACCAATTAAGTAAGTTTATCAATCTCTCCCCAAATTTGAATTTTGATTGATTATTCTACGAGATTATAAATGTCTGAAGTAGATCTGCTAATCTATTTGTTATTATTAAGTTGTTCATCTGTAATTGCTAGTTACTTTGGTTTATAATTACTTGATTATCTCATATTTTAGTATTTTTTTTCTCAAACCCTAAGATTATTTTGAGACACTTAATTAAGTTTAATTTAATTTAAAGCTCGTCATTGTCGTAGATTTTTTAAAAACATAAGAGTAAAGCATAATTATAGACAGAATTTGGAGAAAATAACCAAAGTTGATTGATTGATTGTTGAGAGATTTTGCAGAGGAGTTTCATTAATTTAAATGAAAGGTTTAGGCAATTCGTAAAGGATTTGATTAATTATTAGTACTCGTAGTTGATTATAGTGGTATAGTTGATTGATAAACTATTTGCGATTCTTATATATACCGAGAGTCTCGATCAATGCGAATTAATCGTCTTTTTTTTATCGTAATTCATTTGAAAATTGTATCTATGTGTTTCAAGGACAATTACTCCGTATAAATTAACTTTAATTTGTGAACTCGATTTCTTCGAAATGGATTGAAGGTAATACAAGTACGGAGTAATGGGGTACTAGGGGAATAAGGATGGTACTTCATACATAAGGGTTTGGTGAAGTTGGTGTTGTCATTAGTTTAATTGGACATTTGAGTTTTTTTATTTTTATAATAGTAGTAGTATGTAATATTGACAATGAAATTTAAATGTTTTTATGTATTTTTTTAGATATTGTCCATAAAATTATTTAATAGTGCCCCTCCTATCCTCAAATCCTAGATTCGCCCCTGGCTGGAAGGTGTTGGGTCTCTTAATTGAATTTGGTAGTTTTGGTATAATCTGGCGTGGCGATGACTGTGGAGGTAGAAGCCTTAACTGAGCAAGAGACCGCCCTCTATGATCGCCAAATTAGGGTTTGGGGCGCTGATGCTCAACGAAGGTATTCTTTCATTCACTCTCCTAAATTCATTCACTTTTCCCACCTCTTTATATATTTTCATTGATGATTTTTGTTAAATAGATTGAGCAAGGCTCATGTGCTGGTTGCTGGAATCAAGGGAACTGTTGCTGAGGTTACAATTTATGATTCTATTAATGCAATGCAAATACATTCTGTCTGACGAAGATAGTATTATTACTAATCCAATGCGCTGCATTTCAGTTCTGCAAGAACATTGTATTAGCAGGTGTGGGAAGTCTTACTTTGGTTGATGATAGCCCCGTGACTCCCGAATCCCAGAACGCTAACTTCTTGATTCCTCCACACCCGACTCTCGATACTGCTCACTCTGTTGCACACATCTGTTGCCACTCTTTAAAGGATTTTAACCCAATGGTTCACGTCTCTGTCCAAACAGGTCTGCATCACACACTTTCAAACACGATGTCCCGGTTAATGATTCTTTGTTTTCGAATAGTATGCTATCTGTTTACAGTTTACCCTTCTCATAGTGCAAAACCAGTTTCATACGTTTGTTCATTATATGTCACGATTATTTAGGATTGTTGGTGTTTTCTTTGGTGTTTCGCCTTACCGTCTTGTTGGATTTTGCTCTTCTGGTTAATGATTCTTTGTTTTCGAATAGTACACCTTCTGTTTACGGTTTACGGTTTACAGTTTACAGTTTACCCTTCTCATGTCGCAAACCAATTTTTTCATACGTTTGTTCAATAGATGTGACGATTATTTGATCAAAACACGCTGAATCAAAATAAATCACGATAACAAAAACGAGAAAAAGGTAAACGATGATCAATTCTGTGAATAGTAGTAATGTAAGATTAATCTGTGTTACTCCGACACGTCAGTCCTCCGGCGTGTCGCGTGTCGACACGACACGTGTGACGACACGACACGTGTGACGACACGACACGGGACACGTGCCGGACACGGCGGCCGTGGACGCGACACGGACACGGTGGTCGAGGATGGAGAATAAGGACAGAGAGAGAGAGAGACAAAGTGAAGATTAAGTGTAGAAACCTTGTCAGAGAACGACGACGTTGGGTGTTTGGTGGTTGATGTACGGTGGTGGTGGGGGCGGCGGTGACGGCGGCTGGTGCATGCTGATTATGGTGGCTGAAGAACTATCTTGGGGTGGGGAAGGGTTTTCTAGGGTCGGTAAGTAGGTGATGTTTTAATAGGTTAAAATAATGGGTAGGTGGGGTGTTTGGACAACTGTAAAAAGGTTTAAAATACCCCTTTTATTTCACTGATGTTTTAATAGGTTAAAATAATGGGTAGGTGGGGTGTTTGGACAACTGTAAAAAGGTTAAAAATACCCCTTTTATTTCACTGATGTTTCCAAGATAGTTGAAAACCCTTCAAATTTCACACCTTAGTTTTCCCTTTTAAAAAAATAAAACTTAAAATTGTAATAAATATTTACATTAATGTATAAAGTTAAATTATTTTAATTTTAATAGTGCCGTGTCCGTGTCGTGTCCACTAACTTGGTCAAGACACTCCGTTGACCGTGTCCACGTATCCTAAAATTTCAAAAATTACGTGTCCGACACGCCGACACGTGTCCACGAGTCTGAGTAACATAGAGATTAATCCATGAATTAACATCGATAACACGGTGTTTTAAGATTAATCCATGTATGAAATGTTTATGTGTAATCATCACTTTTTTTTGTCGGAAATTTATCATTCTTTCACTACGCAATCCAGAAGCAAACAGTCGACAAGTAAACAGTGAAAGTGCTCTTAGTTTTCCTCCCTTTCTCCATCAATGCATGATATTTGCAAAAAAAAAACACAAACTTGACACTATTTTGTGAAGGAAAACTCCCGACACTTTTTTTGAATAATACACTTAGCCACATTGGTCATTAATTATGTAATTAGATGTTATGTTATATTAATTTGGTTTTTGTTTTTGATTTCGCCCCCTTCTACCTAGGTTTGATTGAGAAATTGATTATTTAACGCGTTATAAATATAAGACGGATATATCCATTCCTTGATCGATTCTGTGAATTAACCCAATGGTATGTCTAAAATCTACCTCATGCTCATCGATGTCCTTGGAACTTTCTCAAATATTACGGCATAGTTTGCTTCATTTTCTGAAAACTGAATCTGGAACCACTTAGTCATGGACTCACTCAACCCTTCTTAAAATTTCATAAGTTATCTTTTTTGTGACTTCTCGGTTCATATTTAGTTTTCCAGAGATTTTGAATGGTGTTGTCTTTCTGATGGGAGGATTTGAGTCGTATTAAATGGTCTTGCAGGAGAATTATCAAATTTTGGTACAGATTTCTATGAGAAGTTTGATGTCATTGTTGTTAGCTGTTGCTCACTAAGCACAAAGGTACTGTTTATATTTTTCTTTTCCTTAATTTAGTACCGTAGTATTTTCATAGAATTTTCAGCTGTGTACGCTCTTATGATGCTTATATTTTTTTTTTTGGGTTAAAACAGAAATCGATCAATGAGAAATGTCGAAATTTATTGAAGCCAATTCCTTTCTATTCAGTTGATTGCCGAGACTCTTGTGGGGAAATATTTGCAGATCTGCAGGTTCATTCTTGGACAAAGGTACATAATGGTACTACTTTGTGGGGCATTATTGTGTAGTTTCTCGTAAAAGCCACTCTTTGAATCTTTATAAGTTCACTTCGCCCAATGTGACGTGTAATTATTGTGCGACCTAATTTGCCACATTAATTAGGATTCTTTTTCTTTTCTCTGTACATGTTGTACCCGTGCCTTGGTCTTTGTTCTTGCCAGGTGTTTCTGACTACCACATCTTTGTGAAATACTCCCAAGCTGTGCATTTGCTTCCTACCTGCACTTGTAGATGCTGATACTTGTCATCTAGGAGTTTTGGACCCTTATTATACATTATACAACTATACAAGGGGCATTCTATGGATTCATTTCTTTGCCATTATGATACTCAACAAGTTTTCTGTAGTCTTCTACTTTGTGCATATTTACTGGTGCGGAATTGTCTGTGTAGTAGGCACTTGTATTCAGTACTACAGTGGGAAAGTAGCGCATCACCTATCTACAAGTACACTGGACTTCTCATAGCCCCTTTTATGCACTCAGTGTCATGTGGGATTTAGATAATGTGCTCTGTGATCTTTTGTGACTTTTTTTGCACGTTTCGTCCTTTTCATTAAAATCCTAACAAAATATTACTTTCCTTTTCCTTAAGTAACTTTATTTTTCTTTACCCCTGCAGAAACATGCTGACGAGGCTGTTGAATGCAGCTTGCAGTACCCTAGTTTTGCGGTATACTTTTGATACTCTGTGTCCAAATTTATCTGGGTCACAAATTTAAAAAATGGAAAGTGGAAAGAGTACATTTGCTAAAAACATGGAGTGAAAATGGATGGATATTAAAATCCACCTGTACATATAAATTTACGCTGAAATGGAAATAAGTCAATTGATTTGGTAAATGTTGTTTATCCAAATTGATGGAGGAAGTTTTTCGTAGCCATAACACGTCAGTATTTTTGAACTGGGTTTTCAAACTCTGTCCACTTCCTCCAACATTCCTGTTTCGAACTCGTGTATTTTTCTGGCTAATATAATCTCATACAAGTATACAACAATATTATGTTTACATGGCAGGAAGCAATTGCAGTTCCTTGGAAAACACTTCCTAAGCGAGTTTCTAAGCTTTACTTGGCCATGAGGGGTATGAAAGCAATTCAACTCATCTGATATGTGTTTTTTTTTCCATCTTTTGCTCCAGAGTCATGCACCCATATAGTAGACGTAAGGGTAAATTCTTTAACCAGGCACTAATGTTACCTTTGCTTACTCCATATAGGGAGTAATTTTTTTGGCTGGGGGTGGGGGATGGGAAACAAGCTTCTGTTCTCAATTCTAGTACCACTGTGATGTTCTTCCATGTGGCGTATCTGATTTGGGCCTTGGGCTAGCTGAAGTGTCTCCTGGTCTAGAACTTTTTGTTTTGCATCAAATACCGTGGGTCTTGAGCACCCACCGACTTTATACTTCTTCTCAAACAAGATGATACAGCTATATGCTTTTTGGTAACTGACATGACTTTCATGAATTCATGTTTATTATCCTTGATCCTCAGTCATAGAAAAGTTTGAGGAGGCAGAGGGGCGTAAACCAGGTGATATCTCAGCTGCTGATCTTCCCGCTGTTCTGAAGTTGAGGAATGAGCTCTGTGAGGCACAGGTAAGTACAAAAGTGCAGTTGAATTGTTTATATGGCCTATCAAATTCTTATATGAGACGATCTTAGAAACTGTTTATTTATTCAGTCTTTCTGGATTAATGCCTCAACGGGTTAGGTCATGCATTATATCAACATAAGACATCAGTGGTGGAGTTCCCCACAGTGATTATACCAGGCTGACCAGTTGTCGTTCATTTTTTTTTCAGTCGTTTGGAGAATCTCAAATCCCTGACTCACTGCTTGGAAGATTAGTGTCAAGTACACTGGAGTTCCCCCCAGTTTGTGCCATCATTGGTGGTATCCTTGGACAGGTAATCTAATCTTGTCTCTCTCGATTAACCTTGTTTGCTTTCTTAGATCACATGTCTTAGTTTGAACCTCGGCATCTTGTTTTTGATTTTTCCCGTCATCAGGAAGTGATCAAGACTATATCTCGCAAAGGCGAGCCAATCAAAAACTTTTTCTATTTTGATGCTATGGATGGAAAGGGCGTGATAGAGGACATTTCAATTCCCGCTCCTACAAGCTGAACAGTCTCGGCCAGTTTAACCAAATCATCTAGGACATGTTTGCTATAAGATGCTTATTTTGCACTGTAAGATCAGATAACGTAATAGGCGGGGAGTAATCTCAAAAATATTGCGTTAAGTTAGTTTGATCGTTGATTTAAGTCAAAAAAATCATCGGGTTTTGATTATGTTAAGAAGATGGAGAACATGCTAAACAAATGAAGTTGCTTGATAACAAATCAAGACCTAAATTATCATATGTAGTAGTACGAATTAAACTTTATCGTATCCTTTATCGTTTATACTTCTAACTTTTTTTGGTATATATATGGCCGAAACTTTAAAAAGTTGACATGATATTTCTCAACCCTAATTAATAAATGGGTTATCTTTGGCCAAATGTTAATTAATCGATTAGGTTTCGGTATTGAACTATTAATTTGCATAATAAATGCACATCGATCTAGAAAATAATACGCGAATATTTGTTTGTATAAAAATTAAGCGTTTGTCTGCAATATTTAGCCAATTAAAAGAAGATTTTAGTTAAACTCAACAGAAAGCTACGGTGATCGAGCAATTAGCTAGACCTCAATTGACTACGTAGTTTTTAAACTTAGCATAAAGCTACGGTGACCAAGCAATTAGTTAGACCTCAATTGAAAGATATGGTGAGTCAGCAATTGGTTAGCCCTCATTTGAAATCTATGGTGAGCCTGAGTCGTAGTCAATCGAAAAAGCTTGTAGTGCCTATGTTCATCAAAAATTCTTGGAATATGTTCCTAGCAAGCCTCTAAAAACCGCACTCATTTAAAATAGTGCCTAAATCACTTCTCAAGGTAAAAGAAACGTTGACAGAGTCAACATTAACTAAATCCATATATCAAAGGATTGGAACAATAGTTATACACGGATTACCCCATGCGTAACGCACGGACAAACGACTATTATATGTAAAAACAATGTGTTTCATATATTATACTAAATTCATATAACTAATGCAAAAACAAACTTATTAATTTAAACTAGGTTATCGATAGATCATGCGTAGATTAAAAACGTACCTAATATCAGACTAATAGGAATGTTAATAGTATGCATGACTTCTTTCTCGATGGCTTGTATTGGTTAGAGTTCGTGCTAATAATGTGTTACAGAGTACTCCGTATAAGATATAATAATGAGAGTGAGAGGTGATAGAGAAGTATATATAGAGTATTTCTTATTAGCAAAAGGGTATATAAACATGAGTACAAATGAGAGCTATGTCCACAAGAATGTAAAAGATCAGGGAGGAATGATGAGACATTTGTGATGATTGCTACCCAACTAAAATAACTCAAAATACAAAAGATAAACAAATGATTCAGACGTCTAAAAAGAAATAAGTAAACAAATCACAAATGATTGAGATGCCTCAAAAGAAATAAGTAAACAAATGATCGATGTGGAGGGAGTATGACTTATGGACATCCACATTAAATTTTCATAACATGTTGAATTATCTTTATTTTCACATAAACTTAAGAGAGACAGTCTCTCAATAACGTTATTGAGAAATTTCTCACATGATAAAGAGATAAAGTTATTTGAGATCCATTTTCCATGTTATGTCTGCCACTAATTTAGTGGGAGATGATCTTTCGGAAGACCTACTCAATTATTCATTTTTTTTAGCGAGACCCGACAAATAATTAGATTATGTCGAGTTTGTATTTGTGTCAATGTTTTTTTTTTGCCAGCAAGAAAGTAAAGTTGAGAGCTAGGACCGGAGCGCCTCAGCAGCGAAGCTGTGCGCTAATCGGTTCTTCTCCCTAGAAATAAAAGAAAGAGAAATACAATGAAAAGAGGGGAACAAAAGGGTGACATTCTCTACAATTCTAACAACTGATGGTGTCGCCTTCTACACATCTTCCATCTGTAGAACGAGCTGTAAACAGTCAGTAAATAAAGAAATATGGAAAAATCCTTGGTCCCGAGCCCAACGGGTTGCGTTATAAAGACAGAGAGCTTCTGCTTGTAGAGGAGAATCTGCATTGAGTTTCATATTCATTTCAGCAATGCAGGTACCATCAGCAGAAAAAACAATCCATCCATCCGCAGCCTTATCTAGACCCTTCCACGCAGCATCCATCATAATCTTTAGAGGAGAGCAGGATGAAGAAGATCCAATAATTGCAAAAGAAAAACTCTCCTTAACTTTAGAAACAGGAGGGCCGCCCTTGGGAACTGGGCAAGATGAAGGGGACGAAGCTGAATCTATCGACATCTTGTTACCAGCTTGGAGGTAGGTCGCCATTTGCGACCACACCAAATTCATAGTGAAAGCCCCATTGGGTGTAATTCTTGGAAAACACTTGCATTCCTAACAACCCATATACTCCATAATACACTAAGAAACATAGGGACGCCATTATCGCGGAGGTTAGAATGATGAATATAGTTAATCCAATCCACAATCCATGTTTTAACATTGATGATGGAATTACATTCCGTTCGCACCCCTAGGTCACATCCGAACCAAACCTTAGAAGAGAACGAACCGTCCCGGAATAAATGATCCAGAGTTTCAACTGTATCTTTGTGTCAATGTTAAATGAACCATTATCCACTAAACCCAAACTTAACGCCTTTACATATTTGTATTCGTGTCGAGTTAGATTATGACCTTAAGATACTGTTCTTTCCAACTTCTTTTTAACTAAAATTTAGTTCAACTCAAACATATTTCAACTCAAAAAGTGACCTGGACCGACAAATCGGACCGAGGCACGTACCGGTCTGATCTCCGGGTAGCAAAAAACTTGGTGACCGATTCGGTCTAGTCCACACTTTAAAAAAAACTCGTATTTAATTTTAGTGTATTTTAACGGTCCGATCATATCCAGATTTTTTTATTAACCAATCCGATCCGGGTTTTGACTGGTGAACGCACCGCACCTACGAGTACTAAAAAGTGGTCGAGAACTCAAGACTGAAGAAGGTCACGTACTCCGAATTCCAAATCTCCGCAACTCGCAAGGTAGACAGACAACTTCCTTCTTGCCAATAAAAAACCTCACAAAAACAATGGCGGATGCAGCAAAAGCCACGACGGAGGCCACATCACCGCCGTCACCCGCGGCAGACGACCATACGGCAGTGGAAGCCACAACCGCAACCGCAACCGCAACCGCAACAGCAGCCTCTTCCAAGTGGGCGGGTTGGCCTGGAGACAACGTCTTTAGGCTGATTGTTCCAGTTGCTAAAGTCGGAGGCATCATTGGCCGGAAAGGGGAGCTCATCAAGAAGTTGTGTGATGAGACTCGTGCCCGGATTCGGGTCCTCGATGCTCCTCTTGGTACCCCTGATCGTGTGGTTCGTTTCCTCCTCCTCCTCCTCTTCTTCTTCTTCTTCTTCTTCTTCTTTAATTTCATGGGTTTGGTTAGTAGGTATGTGATTGTATGTTGTTAGGGTGTAATTTCTGGGATAAAAAAGGGTTCAACTTTGTAGGGTTTTGGTGATAGGGGTTTCATTCTATCTAAGTGCAAGTGCTAATTTGGTTAGGTTAATGGTAATTGGAGCGTGCTTTTGTTCTATTTTGGGGGTAATACACGCAATCGCTTATGAATTTAGTTGGAAGAATGATACTCCCTCCGTTCACTATCTTTTGCCCCGGTTTCATTAAAATACTGCTCACAAATGATGATGAAACGGTTCAAATGATCATGAACGGAGGGATTAGTCGGTTTCTCAGTTTTCGGGCTTTCGAGCTATTTTGGTTTCCTGAGAAATGTAGTATCAGGATGATTCTCAGTCAATGTGCTAATCTATCTTGGGTTATGGCGGATGCTACTCGGCTTTATCTGTCTTCTTTTTGCTGGACCATTTGTTTTGTTTGCAGTACATATATCGACTTCTTGGGTATCAAACTTGAGGAAAGGGGAAATAATGTCATAAGGTATAATGTGCATTTCTGGGATTTCTAGTAGGCTGGCTAGTTTGCTCAAACATAAATTATTTGTGATAATCTTCGTTAGTGAAGAGGTTTGAACTTTGAACGAAGGAGAAAGTTATTAGGGTTTTAGCTTAGTGTTGAAAGCGGAAAGTATTTTCAGAAGATGCAGCTGTAGAGGTAGCCTGTTAAATGGACTCTTTTCTTGTGTGTTGTCCCATATTATTATTATTATTCTAACTGCTGTTCCTCTTGAAACGGATGTCAATCTGTAATCAAGTTATTCTTGTTGAGCTGAAACTACGTGTATAATTCTTGCTGTTCTAATAATCTAACTAGATCTGTTGACTCAAAGTTGTAGCCTAGGATTTGAAGAAGTTCGAGGCACATTTATAGGTTAGGCAGAAGCCTATGTATACAGTAGCTATTCTAGGAGTTTGTAGAAATTAACATAATATCAGATCTTGCTGTGACTATATCAGCTGTATAATTTTACCTAATAATGTGGTATACAATGTTGATAGCACTCTTGTACATTTCTCTTCTAACTTTTCATTTACCTTGACGAACTACTCCCCTAGTTGGCTAGTCAAGGCTATGCGATTCAGATACTTACATTATTGAGGTTTCAGCTAGATTCACAATCTTTGTATTACTATATGTCGTATACCTTTACTAATGAGCTCTTGAAACTTAGATACCAATTAGTCCCTGACCACTTAATATTTATGGTTTTTGAAAATGGTCCAAGTGTTAAAATAATTTTTCGTTGTCATGCGTTCCTATACGGCCAGTGGTTAGAACTTAGAAAGTAGTAGATACTCACGGACTTATAGTTGATGTTGGTGGGCATTTTTTTGGTTTAGTGTGATCTTTATTGTCTTGTGATTAAGCTTGAACATTGATGTTCGAGTACATACTATGTGTATCTGATTGGCAGTGTTTTTCTGTATGTGTGCTAACATATTTCCCTTACACAACACATCATTACTGGTCTAGAATTGCCCTCGCTAATACCAAGGAAGAGGAGAGGATGTATGCAGCTTTACTCTTGTGGTCTATGCTCACAATACTAAGCGGTTGTTTTCAGATAAACCAATAATGGAAACTGTTTGGGAATTGGTAGAGTGTTTGCTACTTCACGATAAATGAAGAGCATGCAGTTTTGTGAACCGTCTCGCTTTATTTGATGTTGTCCTTAATTAACTTTTCAACTAAAGATTGTATTTCCAATAAAACACATCGAAGCCTCAGATGCCAAAAGAAAAGTTCGAGGTGGTGACTATGGTTGATATAACCCCCCCCCCCCCCCCAACACACAAATCTCCCTCCTCTTGTTGGTAGTCCGTAGTCCTGATAATATTGCTGTTCATAGCCTAGCAGTTACTCATCCTCACCCTCAATTTTTTTAGGTTTTGATATCTGGGAAGGAAGAACCGGATGTTTCATTGTCTCCAGCTATGGATGCAGTTATAAAATTGTTTAAGCGTGTCACTGGTCTAAGTGAGGGCGGTGACACTTTCTCAACCCCTGATGCAGCTGCTTTCTGTTCAATAAGGCTTTTGGCAGCATCCACGCAAGCTATTCATCTGATTGGCAAGCAAGGATGTACAATTAAGGCAATACAGGAGAGTAGTGGTGCTGTTGTACGGATTTTATCTGAAGGTTTGCGTTACTCATTCTGCATACTTTTAGCTGTGCATTCTTTTAGATACATATTTCTGCTTAGTTGTTGCCATTCAGGGCTCGCTTGAGATGGGGGTAATGATTCCGGGGTAATAGAACTAAAATGAACTAGAATTGGAGGAGAATGTTGCTTGGTTGTGGCATTTTGTGGTGTAAAAGAGATTGGAGGGAGGAACAATTACCCCCATTGGGGAGTAATGTATTATTTGGGGGGTGAGGGGAGTAATCTTTCCCCCTCCAAATAGGCTAGATCATCCTCATTTTCTACATTTTCTCTTAACATCATCACTACTCTCCGTCATTTTCTAGTTCATTTTTGCTCTATTACCCCCGGAATCATTACCCTCATCCCAAGCAAGCCCTCAGTTGTTATATTTCTTGATATGTCCTCTTGGTTTTCTTCAGACTTTGTTGTTATCTCTTCTCAGTCCTCATTCTAAAGAGTGTATGCATTTTTGTGTCTTTTCCTTAATTTTGCCCCTTTGTTTTCCCCCTTCCTATCTTGCTTAATTCTACGATTTTCTCTTCATGTTACTATTTTGTTGCTTTCTATTATCGCACTTAACAGTGCTGTTTCCTTTTGATTTATGATACGTGACCCAAATTCTTTTTGGTGCTACGACCTTTGTTGCTGTTGTGCCTTTCAGTAGCATTCAATCGGATCTTATTATAATCAAACAGTTTCGTTGGACTGGATGATGCATTGTTTCATCTTAAAAGTTTTTTATGGGGAGTATTATGCTATTACCTGTAAAGTAGCACTCAAATCACTGAAATTTTCAACTCAATTTCCACCATAACATCCAGAAATAGGGTAAGGCTATGTGCATTATATGCACTTTCTTTTGCTAATTCTGGGGACCTTAGGATCACTAGGCTATCCTTGTTGCAGTAGAGGAGATTTTATGTGTGTTGAGGGTTTTAATTTCTTCATGACACTTCCACTAACCTATGTTACTCAGACGACACGTTAAATATGGCCACGTGTTGTGTGTAGACACAACACAATGCAGAAACTGTGAAAGATCGAATATGTGCAGTGATAAGAAGATGAGGATTCAAGGTTCATTACTTTTACCTGTGTAGCGTGTGACAAAGTGCTGAGCGGGTTAGGTGTATAGGGAATTAGGGACTACTTCATAGAGAATGAGGAAAGCTAACATTGTAATGACTAGTGTACCTACTAGAGGAGTAGAGGTGCTATGGAATGGTGGGGAATTGAGAACAACGATTGATATTTCTTCATGTTTTATGAGGAAAGCATGCAAGTATCTTCTTTTTTTTAATTTTTTTTTTCCTATGAGGAAGCAAGTGGACATTTCTATCTTTCTTTTGTTTACGAGGTAAGTTGATTTTGGGATGTTAGACAACAACATCAGAGCCTTAGTCCAAAATGATTTGGGGTCGGCTAACATGAATTGATGTTAAACAATCTACTTTTTATTTTATTTTTATTTTGTTTTGATTTTACAAACTTTATTTTTAGGTTTTCAAAATTTTGTCTCATACACTAATATAATTTTTATGTTACTATAATTTTCCATTGTTCTAATATATTTTCACAAGGTTTTGTTGTGTCCGTATCTATAGTGACCAAATAGTCCATTGGTCGTACCCAAGTGTCGCATAATTTTGGTAATGTGTCCCAATACTATGATATGTCAGATACAACAAGAGTCGGAGTAACACATCACTAACTGATTGGATTATATTCCCCCGTCTCACAATTGCTTCCACTTTTCACTATTTGGCTGTTTATAAATTACCTTGCAATACCCTACTTGCATTTTATTTCAGCCACACAATCACCCCTTAGGACCACTCACCTCATTACATGTGGTCCTCATTGCTTGTATTTATACTTTTTAAGGTGTACTCTTTTGGTATGTAGGAAAGTAATTATGAAACAGAGGAAGTATTACTTAACATTCGCATTAGACAAATATAGCACGTGAGGCTTATGATTAAACATCCATAAGTGTCCGACACATGCGTTACCTCTATCCTTGTTGCTGTAAAGGTTCATTATTAATCCATCTTGATGTTAAATTTTGCATTTTTGCTTTATGTGATGAAAGGTCTGTAAACAGTTGGACACTTTAAGCTAAAAGCATTTGGATCTCTCATAAAATATCCGAGTTTATCATTTGGACACTCAAATATGTCTAACCGAGATTGTAACATAGTGGAAGATCAAAGAGCAAAATTTATGGTAATTGTGACTTGTAAGTTGTGACCTCAAGTCGTGACCTCGTGGGTGATTAAGAATGGTGGAAATGGAGTTTTGGTGGTTTGATTTCGGTATCAATGGTAGTTTGATGGAACGAGGTGATGGATTATGATGGTTGAAATGGAATATTTAGCAATGGTGGTCTAATTTTGTGGAGGGTGGAAATGGTGGATGGGAGATGATGTATTAATGGGTGCTAGAGGGTAATTAGTGAGGTAGGAATAGATTAAGGGGTGTTAAAAGGGTAAAATGGTCAATTGATTAAATTTTGTATGGAGTATGAAAGAAATGAGAAATTTAGGTATAACTTTTGAAAACATATTATCTTAGGTATAAAATTTGAAAAAAGAGAATTATAGTAGGTATAAGCTATCAGTTCACCCTTATTTTAATGGGCAAACTGGTCAACCAAATGGCTATTATTTGAGGATAAGGTTTTGCTGCAATTTTTGTCTCCTTCATCGAAGACAAACCATAAGGGTGTGTGACCGACTTATACATTTAAGTTACTCCACTCTGAAGACAAAGGTTTAAATTTGTTGACATGGTTTAGATGTACATGTTTTTGTAGCCCCTTCTAAATGGTGGTCATTCAGAATATTTTATGTTGTTCAAGCCATCTCTTATCAAGTAGCTGACAGGTGTACCTTAATATATATTTGGTCCTTGTTTGATGGCTTCTTTATGCACCAAACAGGTTATATGTGCGAGTAATTTTTTTATAGGCTTTGACGTGTGAGCACTCAGCGCCAGTTCTTGTATTTTACTTTGATATACATACATCATACACGTACGCGCGCACATGTGTGTGTGAGTGCGTGCGCGCCCGTACATATGTTTAATTTTTGCTCATGTATGTATGTAATTTTTGCTCTACTTTTGTACTTGGTGTGCTTTGATCAATAATATATGTTAAACAAATAAAATCCACTACCAAAATTACTGCAGTGAGCTTTCACTGATATTGCAACACCATCTGGTGTATGATTCAAACACCTACTTTCAATTTTTTTTTAATCTATTTGACCTTGTGAAAGTACTTGATGATTAATGGTGACCTTCCATCGTATGCAATGAGCTTTCGGCTGAATCACAACACCATCTGGTGTTTGATTCAAACGCCTAATTTCACATTTATCTATTTGACCTTATGAAAGTTCTTAAAGGTTCCATTTCTACTTCAATTAGATATCGTAAAGGGAGAATGTTTCTTGTAGGTGACCTTCCTTCTTATGCAACTTCTGATGAGAGGATTGTGGAGATCCACGGTGAGGCCTTTAAAGTTCAAAATGCATTGGAATTAGTTCTTGGTCACCTGAGAAAGTTCTTGCATGATCACAGTATTGTGGCTGTGTTTGAGAAAACGGTAAGACACTACTCTTCTGTGATCGTATTTTACCTTTACATTTTTTTGCATCCATAATCCATATTACACTTATATTGTTCCCATTTGACTTTGGTGTTCAACTGTGTTTTCTTACAATATATTTAGGTCGCTATAGCTTTTTGAATACAATGATATGAAAATGATTATTTCAATAAATTGAACATATCGAATTTTATATTGTATTTGTACATATCTTCTAGAAAGTAATGGTCAAACCGTACACTGGTTGTCCACTCAAGTCTAATGTGACAATACACATAGGTTAAGCAATATCTTCTTATTTAATGGGTTAATCTGCCTTATTTTTTCAGTACAATGCAACAATCTCGCAGGATCGGGCTACTGATGCATGGGCTGACAAAACCCAGAATTTGCTGTCAACCACTCTGCCTCATCCATTGACTGGCAGTGACCCTTCGGTTTCATATAAGCGGGAATTTTATTTTGACCGTGAACCAGACCTGGAAACAAAACTAACCCGGTCTGCAGTGTCACTTTACGGATCAGATCCTGTGGGGCTACATTCTACAGGACTTACACGTACTGCTGCACCTATTGTCACTCAGGTATTTTGATTTTTTATTTATTTTTGTTTGTGTGATGTACTAACTGTTACTCCGTATAATGTTTTCCATATGGGTCTTCAGTACGTGGTAAAGATGAATGGTTGGCTCTTCCCATGTTAACATCCTGCTCTATCTCCCATACATTTTTAATTAATTTGCTGCTGTGTTGTCTGTCCATAGTAAATATAATTATGTCTTTATCTGCCGGTGGATGTTTGAGACGAAAGAGATTTTTGATGCTTTATCGTGGGTATTGATTGTGGGAAGCTCATAAGGATCTCATATGAGTTAAAGAGTTAGCTCAACTCCCACCAGATCATTAATTGATCTGCGTAGATCCTTATCGTGTGAATGGTTACCGGTTTCACTATGAACACGCCCTCACCGATTCACAATTCGCTCTTATAGAATATGTATTGTATGTATTTTTACTTAACAACATGATGGAATTCGCTCTTAACGTTTCACGATTTGCTGGGTACCCAAGGGAATCCGGTGACCGCAATCACGTGTCTGTATCGTGGTGCTTGATTAAAATCTGTGCCAGATACTCTATAAAGCTTGTCTCACGAATCTGTGTTGTATATTCATATCTGCCATATTTGTAATGTGGCAACACGAATCTCACTTTGAGTGTGTTTAGCCAAGCCAAGCTCAAATTGTTAATTGGGGACTCCCAAACTTTCTCCGCTGTTAGTTTAGTTTGCTGAGTGCCTATCAGTAGAAATTTTGGTCTGACTGTACTGTCACTTTGGAGAAGAAAGTACAAATTACAGTGACTTGGTTGCAATTCCAGCAATTCAGAAGTTAAATAGACCTATCCTGGATTTTTTTTCCCTTTATCAGAAACGGTGAATACCAGAGTAGAATTTTCGTAGAGTTTATGGGGTCAGCTCAGAGTGTTTTGGAAGAGTTCAATTTTCACAGAAACTGCTTGAAGATGTGTCTTTTTGGTAGCTTTTGTATTTCTGTCTTGAGTATTTTCTACTGAATGTTTCATCATCTGAGCATCATTCAGTTGGAGCGGGGGATGGTGCGGGCTCTTTGGGGGCTTTGGGCATCTATGGTATAAGGCAGGCTATAAGGGGGATCCCATCTGCAGATCCTTTTCTGTTGCACTATGAATAACCAATTTCCATCATCTCTTATCTGATCAAAAGTATTCTCTGTGACATTCATGTTAGTTTCTTGTTTCTCTAGATGAACTACACTTAGTAAATGGTATGTGACATTGCAAAATTACTATCAACTACTTTATCCAATTTATGATTACGACTTAGAAGATTAAACAAACTCCACTCCCATTGGACTGTCTTTGTTTAGGGCTAGTTACTATATACTCTCATATGAGACTGTCAAATCTTGGAGGTTTCTATTTGATGCTAGAAAATTTTCAGATTTCATAACAAAATGATGTTTTAGAAGACGAAACCTTTATTCTAAAAGTTGCCTCTAATGTTTGGATCAAGGGATTTAGAGAGGAATGAAGGGGATGAGTTTGGAGGGAGATGAAATCCTGTATTTGGATAGCAAAACTGAGGGAGATTTGGAGGGGAGGGAAAATGGGTCCGTCTGTTCCCCTTCAAACCACATTATTTCTCCTATAGCTGGCTAGTTTGACCTAACCCGACCCAAACTCGAGCAAAGCAACCCACCTGAAAATTTTGCAAGCTAAAACCGGCCTAACCTGATCCGACCCGAAGATGACGTGTAATGTGACACAACCTAATCAAGGTAAACCCAAAACCGAACCCAACCCGACCCAAAATGATCTGTAACCCAAGTCAACCTAATACCTGGTTGACCCGACTTGCCTGACCCAATAGCTGACCAATTGACCATACCAGTGAGGCAGTGACATGATAAAAACCAAAATATAACTTGTAAAAACTAAAGAGAAATGTTTAAAAAAATATTAAAATCCTTCCATAAAAAAGTTCGGTGATTGTTTGCGATTTTTTGACAGTCTAACTATTCTCCGTGGTTATTTTTAGCAAGTATTGACACTGTCATGTATTGTGAACGGTGTTAATATAAGTATTTAACATTAAACTTATAATTTCACATGATAATTACACAAATTCAATTCAGACTCGGCAAAATAAGTGAAAAATATCGACTCAATAGAGAATTAATGAGCCAAGCCAGTCAAATCCTAACCCACATCCAATCCCATAATGCCCTACTTGACCAAAACCCAAACCCAACCTAACCCGAATTGAGCTAAGAATTGATCCTGTCTTATAAAGTCATGACCCGATATCCAACCTGGCACAAACACGACGCGCTCGTCACCTCTATATTTTCCTCTCTATGAAAGGGAAGATTTTGGAGAGAATATCATCTCCTCCTTTTTACCTCCCCTTCCCTCCTTCTCTAATTTTCTTCCTATTTTGATATCCAAACACACCTGGAAAAACACTACATCTCTACATGTCTGACCATAAACTTTGGTGTGGTGAGATCAGATTTTTGTTCAGCCATGTATCAACTTCCGGACACTATATGATTAATTAGTGCTTCACATCTAATTGAATCAGGTTACACAAACTATGCAAGTCCCACTTTCATATGCCGAAGACATCATTGGAGTTGCTGGAACAAATATCGCTCATATTCGCCGTTCTAGTGGTGCAGATCTAACGGTCAAAGAAAGTCATGGTCGTGGTGACGAGATCACTGTAGAAATCAAGGGCACTTCAATGCAAGTTCAGGCTGCTCAACAACTTATCCAGGTTTGCAACTTCCCTTTTATCTTTCTTGTTATACAAAGGTCTCTGAAGCTGCGCTATTTTATTGCACACATTCTTATATGAAGTGGCGTCACGATAATGCTGTCATGAAACTTGACTTATCTTTCCTTATAAATGCATTTCCTATTCTTTGAAGCTACTAGTTTCATACACAGAATATAATGAAGTCTGGCAACTTGTTTGTGATTGAATTCGTTCCAAGGTGGATGTTTTGGCTCAGACTTTGGCTGTTTCGAGGATCGGCCAGCCAAAACTCTCTTTAACTGTTGTTGATTTGCTTTATTGTTGAAAGCCCATGTGTTGCACGGGTTAATTAATTTAGTTATATTGAGAAAGAGTTATAGGGGTTTAATATTTACATTCGATGTCTAATCGTTTGTTTACATATAATTAAATCATTTACAAAGGAAAAAACAAATAATTGAGATGACTGTGGTAGAAAACACTTTATTGATAGTGAGCATTGAATTAGTTTAGTGATAAATTGAAATCATGTCATAATATACACTACATATATTGTTTTATTGCTAGGGGTACTTCTCTCTTTTTAAATAAAAAACTTAAATTAATATTGACCATTTTATTGCTCTTTTTCCCACATAAAAAAATGTTAAAACTTGGAAAATTAACATTTACTTTGACGGTACATTTGAATTCTCTTATATAATAACTATTGTACTGATGTTTATTCGTTATTTAAAAATTTCTTGAAACATGAAAAATAAACTCACTATTATTATTAATAAAGTACAAAATTTGAGTACAAAAGGAGATGACATAACTATATGTAATTAGGGTTTAGGGTTTAGGCCTTTATTCAAATGTTATGAGGCATACTAATTACCATGTTTGAAAGTTTAAAAAAAACTTTAATGTTACCATTTATCAAGGTAAATAGCTAGTTATTGGTTTGTTTGTAGATTCGCGATCTTTTTATATAACATATGATTCTATTATTATTTGTAAATTTTCTATTTTTAGTAGAGATTATCATTATTTGTAACTCATTATATTATTAATAACCGACATTTTATTTTAAATGATTGTCTTAATAAAGTTACTTTGTATTATACTATCACTTGACTTAAAATAAAGATATTATCATATCATTTGTTAAGATCACTAATATGTAAGTGTCTTTATAAATATTTACGTGAATAATATTTGTATGTGGGTTTGGTGAGTGTTGGTGAAGGGTGGTGGGTAGAGGCTTTGGCTAAGTAGTGGTCCTTTTGGGTACACAAAATATGGGTCTAGATACACTTTCTTCTCCAAGTTACACTTTTGAATATATCGATAAAAAGTGTAACTGGAGCCGTAATAAGTGTAACCGAGGAGTTCGTATGGTTCACATCCTAACATAGGTCGCAAGGGTTCCCGCCCCTATATATGTATATTGACGGTTCTCCCATTTTCACAACACAACACCATCTTTCCAAAGTCCTACTATTTCTACTATTCATTTCAAGAATTTGAGAATAATTTTATTAGCTTTGCAACTCCTTATCATTCTTTGCAGGAGTCCATCAATGGTTCCAGGGCACTGGTTGGTTCTAGCATTTACGGGAAAAGTGATCTGGGTTTGAGTTCGGGTGGTTATTCGCAGCTGTCAGACAGCACATATTCATTGTACCCAAGCAGAACTCTTGGGGAAGGGTACAATTCCTCGAGTTTAGGAGGCTTTAGCAGTTACAGGTTCTGAAAGATGTAACTGTATGCTTGCTTTTACCTTTTCTTTTTCTTTCTTGTTCGATAGTACAGTATGTGTTTACTAGTTGTGCTTTCTTGAATAGTAGCTCTACTGCTAATAACTTTACTCGTTTTCAGATACATTACTGATGGAATGCTCCATTGTATTATACATCTATTTCACGCCTTCTGTCATTTGTGTATGTTTATCCCTTCTTGGTTACCTGATCTTTCCGTCTGTCGAAAATTGCATGATTATCTATCAGCCTCAGCCTCAGCCTCAGCCTCAGGTGATAAATTTTGGTATACAGAAAGTCTGATGATGTGAAACTGCCATTCTTAAATGTTACCTTTTCACCACAATATCGGTCTTGTAAGAATTTCACTAGCCAATGCCGCAGCTGTTAAGCTTCGATTAGTTTTGCAGGCAGGCAGCCACCTCGCTTGTACCTCCCTGTGGGCTCTTACAAAATGACCGCAGTCATAAGCCGAGGGTAAGGGGTGGCCTCAGGTTCGGTTGTTTGGAGGTGGGTCAAGTGGTGTGGTCGGTTCACCATGAATCGCCTACGTTCACAGTCTAGGTCACAGATAATGGTCTAAGGTGTAGGGAAAAGGTCATCTCGGTGAACCGACGATCCTAGTTCGTTATTCATCCTAAAATGCTTCTAACGGACTCTTGCAACTTATTAGGGCAAACTATTGTTTGTAGCAAGTGTAACTCTTATAGGCTCTCGATCTTAGGTTTGAGTTTACCAATTCAATCATGCACATTAACTGAGTAATCGTGATTAAATGTTACGGGGTACAATAAACAATATAAACACAATATCATTGATCAACCTATAAAAATTAGCTACTCATAACGGAATTAATAACAATGATAACTAAATTAAGCATAATGAATAAATGAGAAAAGTGATTAAGCAAAGGCTATTACTAATAGAAATGAAGAGAAACAATCAAGAATCAACAACGATGAATTAAAGGAAAAACGAATGAAGAATTAATTACCGAGTTCAAATAAGTAACAAGAGAATTCCGGAATTCTAGATTTTTTTTAAAGAAACAATTTTTTTTCGCAAAAGATTAACTCTTTATTCATCCATATCTATATAGAAAAGTAATCTAATACAAACCAGAACCTTGATCCGGTACATAATGACTTGTGTAGTTCTGTTCTCTCTCCCAAAGATCCGCCTATTCCGTTCCTCCCAAATTGTGTAAATAGTAGTGATCACGCTGCAGTCTGCATATGTGCCATTTTACCTTCCAGTGACGTGTTTTTTTTATCTCATACTTTAGGCTTCTCAGGTGTTAGGTTAACCCATTCCAATTAAATATTCCTCTAATGACTTTCTGTGAGAAATGACAAGAAAAGAGAAGATGATCAATCGTTTCCTACTCTGTCTGACATAGCTCACATCGGCTAGCCAGAGTGAACCCCCCTTTTCTTAAAGTTTTCCACAGTCAAAAGCCTGTTTTGTATGGCAAGCACAGAGGCGAAACTATGTCATGGGGCACAGACCGTATGCCAAATAGCATTATAGTATCCGACTCTTGGGTGACGGTGTCTGAAGAAGTCATCAACTTTCTTCACATTAAATCTCCCATTGTTATTATTCCAAGAATTAATCGTGAGCATAACATCCTCATAGGAGCCCGAGCATGTTGAATAATTTCATTGCAAATCATGATGATCCCTCTCCAGCTCTCTGCGTTAGTAGGCGTGACAGAGGCCTGCCAAACCGACTGTCCCTTAAGCTTGTAGCAGCCTAACCAGTTTGACCATTTTGAGTGGTGATTATTGTGTATTCTCCATTGGAGCGCAAGTCTGGTGTCAGCCGCCGCAGTAATTCCAAATGCAATAGCGTATATTTAAGTTGTTGCAGTTAAAAAACCGCAGTTAAACTTTAGATTTAATTTTAATTTTATCTTTTGCATTTGTATATTTGGAGAACTTATATGAAGCCAATTGTCAAGTTACACATTCTCATTTTCCAGCTATTATAGTATAATAATTTTATTTTTCTTTATATCGAGACATTTAATTTAAATATTATGAATTTTTTGTTTATAAGAGGGAAATTTTCTTGAAATGAAATTAGTTTACAAGATATGATCCAGAATAAATTACCACACTTTATATTTATGATATATCTAATCGCTTAAGGCTCCATATTTAAACAAAAAAAATTCATTAATCAGATTATAATGAGAATAACAATTTTTTTTAACATATCATGAAATAAAAAATACATTTATTTTAATTTTATATAAGTACCTTAAACAAAACTTATCGATCAATAACCACATAATTTTTACGTGATTAAAAATACTCGGTAATTAGTTTTAATAAAGTGGTTAAAATGAAAGAGCAAAATTGATATAGGATTGGAAAACGTGGTGGACATTGGAAACCCGACGAAGGCGTATCATCAATTCCAAACCCTACCATCAATTACGAACGACGCTCCTCTCCGGCGACTCCCTCTCTCTCTCCTCTCCGTCTCCGCCTCCGCCCGTCCGTCAGCCGGTAACTCTCTCTCTCTCTCTCTCTCTCTCTCTCTCTCATCTCGTTCGTCGTCGCAATTTCTGCATCTGTTTTCATCAATGGAGGTTTTAGGGTTTCGTGGAATTTGGCAGTTGTTATGGAGCCAATGGACATTGTTGGCAAGGCAAAAGAAGATGCTTCTCTTCCTAAAGGTCTCGATCTTATATGATTTCTGATAGACACCTTTACAAATGTTGTTGTCTGGGTATGTGATTATGAATTTGATGTTGTCGTTGTTGTTGTTTCCAGCTACTATGACTAAGATCATCAAGGAGATGCTGCCTGCCGACGTTCGAGTCGCAAGAGATGCCCAGGATTTATTAATCGACTGCTGTGTTGGTCAGTCTATTAATCGACTCACGACTCGGCTGCCGCATTCCTTTTTTGTTTACTCACTCTTGCTGCCTCTTTGTTTCAGAATTCATCAATCTTGTTTCTTCTGAATCAAATGAAGTCTGTAACAGAGAAGATAAACGCACAATTGCACCTGAGCATGTACTCAAGGCCCTCCAGGTCCGTCGTCTGTCTCTTTTCTGGTTTCCAGTACTTTGGTTTCTAGTGGTAGATTCTTATGAAGCAGGTCACAATTCGTAGTAGAGGAATGAGAGGATATTCTTTGAAAGACCCCCAGGGATGTTCCCCATTCACAAAAAAAAACGAGTGACACCCGTATATTCAGGTCACCCAGATGCCTAAGCTTTTAAACTCTCTTGATGATGACGATGTATAAAACCACTTCCATTTTAATACTTGCTGTGCAAGTTGCATCTGCTCTTTTTTCGATGCCTGCCGAAATTTTGCTTCAGAAGATTGCTCCTTGTAGCATTTGAGAAATATAGTGGCTTTGAGAGACTGTAAAATGGTAGCTCAATTATGTGCGTCATTTTTGTTGTTCAGTTACATTTTAATACTTGATATCCAAGTTGCATCTGCTCTTTTTTCCGAGCCTGCCTAAATTTCGCTTCAAAAGATGAGTCGTTGTGGGTTTAAGAAATATAGTGGCTTTGAGAGGCCGTAAAATGGTAGCTCAATTATTTTCACATTTTTTGTTGTTTTTTTAAAAGAAAAATTTCAGTCACATTTTAATACTCGCTATGCAAGTTGCTTCTGCTCTTTTTTCGATGCCTACCAAAAATTTTCTTCAGGGGGTGAGTTGCCGTGATGTTAAGAAATATAGTGGCTTTGAGAGGCTGTATAATGTCTGCTCAAATATGTGCATCATTTTTTTAATCTCTTTGCCAGCAAGCCACAGGTGCACCTCACTAGTTGCGCCATAGGTGCACTCTAGGCGTGCCTTTTGTATCCCATGTGCCTCAGACACCATGATGCAATTTGTCTGTTGCCTCACTGCGCCTAGCGCCTAGGCACGCTTCACTAAGATTTCAAACTAAATAAGGAGGTGAAGATTGAGGTTACAGAATGCTTCACCAGTTGAAATAGGAATGAATTAATTCAGAGGGAGGTGTATCATAGATGTAAAGCTTCAGGTAGATTTCAAAAGTTGATTACGAGTGATTGAATTAGATTTCACTGCCATAAATCTTCCAGTTGTTGAGTTCTCTCACTTCTCTGCCCCGCTGGTGTTTTAATGTTGAACTTTCTGCTAGCCTCTAATGTTTGAATTCATTTTCAGGAGAGCTTTTTTTAAACATCGTGCTAATTCATAGATTGTATTTCGAATAATGAGAAATGTCCAACGTATGAAGCATTGCCTTTATACTGGATTTTGCGGCAGTACTTGTGGAATTGGTGAGGTGAGTGGCATCATATGGGCTAGATGAGGGGCCAACTATGAACTGCAAAGAGACACAGAATGTGAGAGCGGGATGTAAAAAGTAAAAACCACAAGAGGAACCCTGAAATTTTGTTTCTCCTACAATCCATTTTCTCTTTGGATTGTCGTTCTTCTGTAGGTTGATTATTGATTGGATGGTTGCTGATTCTTCACTTTCTATAGCTGGATTGTGCTAGTAGATTATTATCCCTTCCTGATCTTGGTGCTAAAATATTAAAATCTTTTTGTTCTAAAGAGTGCACTGGTAGCTCTTTTCAGTATCCCTCAACTGTTCCAATAAGTGATCCTTATATTTTTGTGTAAGTTTATAAGTTGGAGGAAGGCTGCTCAATCATTTTTTCCCGAGTTTATGTTGAGATGCTCTTGCTTTACCTTTTTTATTGGATCGAGTTTTGGAGGAGTGAGATGAAAATAAATAAATTATTCCACCAAATCCCTTTTACTTGGATATCAAATATGCACAAGCAGCGATTCCGACTAGCTGCAGTGCACATAGCCACGTAGTCACATACTGCCTGTGATGTCCTTTCAAAAACATTTGAATAGCTGCGCTTGATAAGAATATCATGGTGTGGGGCGGATGACAGGTTAAGCATTTTCCTATGCTACAGTCTATCACTTGCCCAACTCATGTCCTATGCTGCTCAAGCTGACACTTGTCGTTTGAAGAAGCTTGTATATTAGCTTTCCCTTCATGTACAATTGAAGTTCATATGACATCCCAGTTTGTTTTTGTTTTTGCACGTAGTTACTCTTTTTTAGTACCATGTTTACTCAACGCAGCACAATACTATCCATTATATGCACGTACTGCTTTTTGCAGTACCTTTTATAATGCAATCAGCAACATTCAAACAAGGGAAGTAGCGGAGTACCTACACATTATTCTTTTAGAAGCCACAACTCGTGGCAAAGATGTTGAAAGTGTGTCAGTCAAATATTTAGGGCTAACAGAGTAACAGTGGTTGTCGCACTGATTCAATCCATTATTTCACGAAACACATTTCGTTTACATATATATGTAGGTTCTTGGATTTGGAGACTACACTGAAGAGGTCTATGCCGCATATGAACAACATAAGTTAGAGACAATGGTAACTAATCTCTTATTAAACCGTCATTGAAGTTTTCATTGAATAATTGATCCAGCTGCTTTTTTTATTGCATTTTTTGAAAGAAGCATGATACATGTCCAAACTGAACCCCTTCCATTCTCTTTCTGCTAACATCATCCACCGTTATATTTTCAGCAAGATGGAGTACGAAGTGGTAAATGGAGCAATAGCGGGGCCGAGATGACAGAGGAAGAAGCTGCGGCTGAGCAACAACGGATGTTTGCGGAAGCTCGTGCTAGAATGAATGGGGGTGTACCTGTGGCCAAACCTGATGCTGACCCAACTTCAGAGAGCTAACTTTGGAAGCTTAGATCTTACCTAGCTGGAATCATTGGCAGAAAGCACGAACAATTAACATCTTAGCATCTAGCCTCCGCATATTTCATGTACAAAGCGCATCCTAAAGGTGGTGGGAGAGCTCTAGCTTGTGTTTGAAGAAGATTCCATAGATTTGTATTTAACCTGTTATGCTGTTCATAAGTGAATGTAATTAGCTGGAGCATTTCATCTACTTGGGTGACCAGATGCTGTTTCCTAGAGCCTAGAGGCCATATATTCTTATTGTTATCTGTACCTGATTGCCTAAATCTAGAATTTCGCTCTAGATATAATCGGATTGCACCGTCTTGTCTTTTGTTATTTGTTAGTTGTGCTAAGCAATCAGTTAAACTATTCCAAGTGAACAGGGTGGACAGATAACTCAAGTTTGGCAAGCTTCTAATGCTAACTCTGTGAAGTGCAAGGATAAGGTCATGTTCTTTTCGTCTGAAACAGGGCTGAGTTGAGCTGAGTTGGTTTGATACGTTCTTTTCGACTGAAACAAGGCTGAGCTGGTATGATAAGAGCTGAGTTGGACTGATAGAAGCTGAGCTGACCTAACCTAAACTAAAAGAAGCCGAAACTAATAACTATTTATA
Source organism: Agrostemma githago (assembly GCA_958450325.1). Taxonomy (NCBI): domain Eukaryota; kingdom Viridiplantae; phylum Streptophyta; class Magnoliopsida; order Caryophyllales; family Caryophyllaceae; genus Agrostemma; species Agrostemma githago. Next base: position 5,388,593 of record OY288242.1, read on the forward strand.
TAGATTATCTAATAATATTTTAAAAAATGAAAATAATAATAATAATAATAACACCAATAATAACACCAATAATAATAATAATAATAATAATAATAATAATAATAATAATAATAAGTGCGCTGATCTGACAGGGCCGTCCCTCTGATTTCCTGCCTGGTCGCGTGGTCGTTGATGTTGCTCAACGTAAGTGCGTAAAGTATGGAGATTTGTGCACTAGGATAGGGTATGGGTTCTTGCCTTTCTCCTTCTCGTTGCTGGGGGAGCTTGATGCAGAGGCCGTTGCATTGCTCAATTCTCTATCTCTCAGGATGCGGGGCTCGCGCAACTTCTTTTATTTTCACTAGATTTAGCTTTGCTATTGCTGAGAGAGTGAATGCCCAAATAGTATCTCAGCTACCCACTAATTTCTTGTAATTTTTTTTATTCTTAATGCCCAACTTCTTTTATTTTCACTAGATTTAACTTTGCTATTGCTAAGGGAGTGGGTGCCCAGATAATACTTCTTTTATTTTCACTAGATTTAGCTTTGCTATGGGTAAGAGAGTGGGTGCCCAGACGACGACAAGGAGTTCATTCCGTCCAAGTCGATATCGCACTTTAATTATGCATTTTGATGTCGTCAAGTCCGACCTAAGTGGATACTAATTCCACGACGCGCTCACCATTTTCACTCCAAATGGTGTACAAGCCTTACTCCTGTTTGACTTGGTCAAGACCAACTCGTCTAAAATACGTAATGTCCACAACTTCAACCTCAATTACTGAAACACCTAAATCGAATTCGAGTAGTTGTTATAAGATTCGTTCTTTGTCGTCTACACATCGTACTTCGTTTCGTGTACATTCTGAGGGTGCAACTCCTCATACAACATGATTTACTTATGTTTCGCATTTACCGCTTTCGTATGATTTACCGCTTTTATGACCATAATCGCATGCTAAATCACTTAACACGAAATCAAGATGCAAACAACTAATGAGAATCAAAATGAGCCGTGGTCTAGTCCCATATTAATCTAGATGCTCACACCTCACACGTGGTTTGACGCATCTCTATTAATGTCGTACAAACGCACTTTACGCAGAATACCAGGTAAGGTGTATCACGAGAATGACTAATATCTGTATTATCATGTTAAAACTGATTTGCTAATATGTATACTATCTAGTACTCTCTACTCTTCTATGTGCATCTTAACATGACCTACTTGTCACATGAAATCGCATGCAAAGAATGTAAAATACTTACTTCGACGACAATTTACTTGTCCTTAAACCAACCAACTAGCTAATACACTAGGCTTAAAAACAATGGTTGTTATCGCATTTACACCACATTAGAACGAAGTTATCCGCCTACCGATTGATTAGTAGAGGCCGCCACGTGGGGCGGGATTGGGTGTGACGTCTATCTGATGTTGGCTTCCCAATACGTACCCTCACCCTTACTCAGAATCTACGGTTTCTGGATGTCCGAAACCATTGGCAATAAGAGTCATTTATACATGGAATGCTTAAGGGTACAAGTCTTTATCTATAGGTCCCCATGTCACTCAACTTTGAGCCACCTAAGGATTAAAGTTGACTTCAACGGTTTTCGAGCTTCCCAAAATTACTCGGTGGCGACTCCACAAATCGGCAACAAATTCGGTTCACTAAAACGTTCGCTAGACCCAAATGATCCGGCCTTTAAACATTTACAACCACATCTCGAACGATTCAACGACAACATAGATGCGCCCGTACATCTATCTAGTACAATTCAAATCGTCAACAAAATCGAGGTCCGACACATCGCCCCGAATGCGGGATCAGACCGGCTTAGACTGCATAGACAGGTCGTGTGGGTGGCCGCCGCGACGATCCGCATGGGTGGCATCATCCACACATTCATCACGATAATAGTTAAGACTACAAACATTTCCTTCTTGTGTTTGTTGCTGCTTTTACTTTGCTCACGAAAATAACATGTACTGCAGAATTCTGCCACTAGAACAGTCTAATTGATTGGCCAGTTTACAACAGTATTGATTGTAGACGTTGTTACCCACGCCATCCGCGGTGGCCACACACATGGTCGAGATCGCGTTCTGGGCGAAGTACCAAACACGATTTAGATTTGTACTCTGTGAACGTACGAGCGCATTTGCATTTTCGTTTAATCGGTATATGTTTGTAAATGGTTTTTAAAGGCCAGATCATTTGGTTTGGTAACTCGTTTAGTGACCCGAATTTGCAAGTGATGTTGGAGTCGCAACCGAAAAATTGTTCGGTGTTCAGAAAACGTTCAAGCCAACTTTGATCCTTAGTCTGGTCCAAAGCCGAGTGACATGGGTGCCTAAAAATAAAGACTTGTGCCCTTAAGTATTCAATGTCTAGTTTCAAGGATTAAGTCATCCACTATCCAGATATTCAAGTACTGGTTGAGGGTACGTATTGGGAAACCAATATTAGGAACATTGACACCCAACCCCCTACATAGCGACCTCTACTAATCAATCGATATTGGATGTCTTGCGCTCTTATGTGGTGAAAAAGTAATTAACAAACAACCATTTAACCTTAATATGTATTTGACTATGTTAGTTCATTTATGAGCAAATAAACTAACGTCGAAGTCGAGATTTAATGTTTATTGTATGCGATGTGCGATAACACGTAACATATAGAATATCAAAAGTTGCACATAAAAGGGAGAACATATATGGTTTTTAGTTATTAGGGATAATATGCGAATGAATTTGGAAAACAAGTTTCACGCGATATCACGAATATTATTCATATTAAACCACCTGATATTCTGCTTGAAGTGCGACTATAAATCATAAGGAGGAACGCCTGGTGTCAGGCGTCCCAGTGCTGTCTCACCTAGTCTGGGGCACTTCAGAACTGGAATGCCTGACTCTGGGCCATCGAACTAATACAACATTTGACCACTAATTGATTGACTTAATTAAACAAACTCGAAACAGACATAGACACAGTCGCAGACATAGGTGCCTCAGGTGAGGTGGCTTTAAATTGAAAAGTCTGGTTACAGGTGTTTCAGTTCAACGACGCCAATACCGGGAATGAGTTTTTGTACTAGTTATAGTTTCTAGTTTGTTCGTTATTTACGTATTAGTGCTTTAACATAGTGATTTCATCACAAAAACATTATAAAACATGAGGTTGAAAGCGATAAACATACGAGAACGTAATTAAGTAGATCAATTAAATGAGTGTTAACACTCTCATATTTTACACAAAATGATTAAAAACGATGCGTAGACGATTCTAAAAAAGAACACTCGAATTCAATGTTTTTGCTAGAGTTAAAGTTGTGGACTTGCGTAGATTGAACGATTTGATCTCGGGGGTATGGTCGGACTTGAACATTAACAGGAACCAAGCTATGAGCTAAGGTTGTTCCCCGTGTCTGGAAAACCTGGTGTGCGCGTCAGATTGGTGGATTATGAATCCATTTGTCTAACAAAATCGAAATGTAGAATTAAAGACCCTCATGAAATTAAATTGAAATAATTCGATAAATGTGTTAATTGACCTAATGACGAATATCGACCTAGAACGGGATGAACGACGACTACATAACGTCTCTAAAATTCTCGAATTACGTAGCTTATTTTTTAATTATTCGATTATGGATCGTTTAATTTTTTACTATTTATCGAAGTTTTTAATTAATAGTATTGATTTTTGGACAAAATTACGATTTATCGTTAAAATGTTCCGTTCCACCTAAATGAAGTGTTTTTCCAGCAATTTTGAAAATACTGAAACTTTGGGAGTTAAATCACCCCTTATCATATTCAATTTTTTTTAAAGGTTTAATTAAATAAAAGACGATAAAAGGTTTATTTTCACATTTGCCGTAAAATCCTATTTGTGTTTGTATTGTCGAAACTAATAATAATTAGAGAATTTTAGTTTTATAAGTTTTGAAAACACCCTGATTAGTAGTATTAAAATGTTTAAGACATTTTTAATCATTTTATAAACACTCGTATGATATTTCAATAATTTCATAAACCCAAATATTCTCACTTTATCAATTAATATCATTAAGGCCGAAAGTATTAGTTTTATAAATCTATATCGTTTACTAAAAATGTTGTATTAGTATGAACTAATATTCTCGATATTTTGATATGATGCTATTTTTAGTAAAACTTCTAAAAATAGAAATTTCCTAAAATAGAAAGTTCCCTCTTTTAGAATATAATGATTACTCTTTTTGTCCTCTTATTATTATAATGATTATATCTTTTGCATAATGACTTTGTTTTGGAGTTATGGAATAAGGATAAGTGTGAGGTTAGAGTAATATATTCTAGGGTCTACGTTTTTGCCATCAACTACAAGACTAGTGTATCAAGAATCAGTACATTGGTTGTTGAACCGGGTGACAGGTATCCCGGAAGTTGTGTACATTTTGACCTTAAGGTTAGGCCTCGCAGTAAGTCGTCGTCATAAGTTGAACTGGGTGACAAGTAATCCCAGGAGGGGTGTGCATTATCTTAAACTAGGGTAATGCATTTATAAGTCGTCGCCCTATTATGCTTGAGTAGCCTAGTTAGAGATCGAAGTTTGATTTGTTTGAACTAAGTTCTCAAAGCTAGTTTTTAGTATTCTCCTAGTGAAAGTCTAGCCGTCTACACTAATCCTATCCATAACGCAATTTTGAATATTTTTATTATTATCGATATTAGTTGGTTGCAAATTGGCAAATGTTTGATGTTTTCTTCGGAAAACTCATTTTTATTATATTGTTTTACTGTTTTCCTTTCTTGTACTATTTTTCTATAATAGTAATTACAGTTTTAAAATCATGTTATACGGCTGGAGAACGTTGACGTTGCTCCCCACTGATTGTGGCTGTTATCTTTTTAACATGAGAGGTATATGTGTTTCCCTTCGGGTGGGCTAGCGAGCAGTTATGGATCCTGCTTGTTTGAATAAGATCACTATATTATGGATTGTTAAAACCCTTTTTATGGATTTTATTTTATTTTTGTAGCTATTTTTATTTTATGGCTTATGTATTGACTTCCATTTTTATTTAATCAAGACATAGCTACAGTGTGTTATAATCCCACTTCTACAGTGTTTCCGCCACTGTATTGCGTTAGAATTTTCAGGTGATTACATGCGTAGATTGAAACGATTTGGTCTAGGGGGTATGGTAGGACTTGCACATTGACAGGAACCAAGCTATGAGCTAAGGTTGCACCCCGTGTTTGGAAAAGCTGGTGTGCGCGTCAGATTGGTGGATTATGAATCCATTTGTCTAAAAAAATCAAAATGTAGAATTAAAGACCCTTGTGAAATTAAATTGAAATAACTTGATAAATGTGTTAATTAACCTAATGACGAATATCGACCTAGAATGGGATGAACGACGACTACATAACGTCTCTAAAATTCTCAAATAATAAAGTAACAAGCTTAAGAGGATGATGAGGTAATATCTTGTCTTATTCATTGAGCCTCAATTAGGCATACATATATACTGAACGAGGAAGATATTGAATCTGCTACTAAGGAAACAAATTCCTATAACTAAGGCTAATTGATATTACAATTGCTAATTGATAATATTACAATATTTACGATATGAGAATAATATCCTTCGATATCCCATATCATTCTCACACCCCCCCTCAAGTTAGAGTACTTGGCAAGCCAAGACCCAACTTGCGTTGTAGATAATTGAAAGCTTCACTTCCGAGTGCCTTTGTGAACAAGTCCGCCACTTGCTCTTTACTTCGAACATGAAATAAATTAACATTGTCGGTCACCCGATGTTGTCTCACAAAATGACAATCAATTTCTATATGCTTTGTTCGATCATGAAAAACTGGGTTCTTGGCGATATGGATCGCCGCTTGATTATCACAAAATAATACCATGGGCTTCGCATGAAAAATACCCAATGATGCGAGGAATGCCTTCAACCAAATTAGTTCACTCGTAGCTACTCCCATGGCTCTGTACTCAGCCTCTGCTGATGACTTGGAGACCGTTGCTTGCTTCTTTGCCCTCCACGAGACAGGAGACCGTCCCAACGAAACATAATATCCACTTATTGACCTTCTCGTTATTGGACACTTCGCATGATCCGAGTCACAATACCCAATTAATTGTAGGCCTGATTCTTTTCCAAGTATGATCCCTTTACTCGGGTTCATCTTCACATATCGTACTACCCTCAAGGCTGCATCCCAATGTTCTTTTCTTGGTTCGTTCACGAATTGAGATAATACGTGAACCGCATAAACCAAATCGGGGCGTGTTATTGTGAGATAGACTAATCATCCCACTAGCCTTCGATACTTCATGGCATCTTTCAGGGTACCCAGTAGCTAATTCAAGCTGATGGTGTTGTTGCATCGGTGTATGAACCGATTTTGCTCCGTTCATACCTACTTCGTCGACGATCCCTAATGCATATTTCCGTTGATTCAAAAATAACCCATTTGAACTGTGTGACACTTCAATTCCCAAAAAATATTTAAGTCATCCCAAATCCTTGATACCGAAGCTTTTGTCGAGAAAATCCTTAAAGTCTTTACTGACATTTTTATCGTTACTAACGAGTATCATATCGTCAACATAGACGAGGACTCCAATAAATATTTTTCCATGATTGTATGTGAACAACGAATAATCGGCTAGGGATTGAACGAAACCGTACCTTTTTAACGAAGAAGTTAATTTGGCAAACCAGTTACGGGATGCCTGTTTTAAACCGTATATGGACTTCAAGAGTTTGTATACTTTATTTTCCCCCTTTCATTCAAAACCTTGCGGTATACGCATGTAGACCTCTTCGTCTAGATCTCCATGTAGAACAGCATTATTGACATCTAACTGCTCTATGTTCCATCGTTTGGCAACTGCTACAGCTAGCATACATCGCAAACTAGTCATCTTTGCCACCGGGGCATAAGTTTCATGATAATCCACCCCTTCAACTTGTGTGAACCCTTGTGCCACTAACCTTGCCTTATACCGTTCGACCGTCCCATCCGCTTTGTACTTGACTTTGTATACCCATTTGCATCCAATGGGTCTCTTTCCGTCGGGTAAGCGCACGAGTTTCCAAGTTTTATTGTTTTCTAATGCTTCAATCTCTTTACTCATGACTTCCCTCCATTTCGAGTCTCTTGCAGCTTCTCAGTAGTATTCGGGCTCTCGGATTTTGTCAATTTTTGCTATGAATGCCCTGTGAGACTTAGAAAAACAACTCGTAACAACGTAATTGACTAAAGGATAGCGAGTACCTGACCTTTGAGACTTCGATTGATCATGGAGAACATTTGTGATGGGTTTTACGATTCTTATCGACTTGCATATGTAGTCTTTCTTCCATATTGGCTCAAACTTCTCTCTCGCTCCTCTGCCAACTCGCTCATTCTCAACCACGTCCTTCGCTATCGGTGTGCTATCAACTAATTCGGTTTCTTCGCTACTCACCACGACTTCTTCTCCAATGATATTATCAGGTGAGACTTCTAATTCACCCGTCCCATCGACATGAGTCGACCCTTGGTCCATATAAACACTTTCGTCATGCGTTTCGACCATAGGCGAAATGTCTGCAATATACTCATCTAAATCCCCTCGATTATTACGAGCTGAAATGTCTGTATCTTTTGACTCGTAATAAGGAAATATATGCTCAAAGAAACGGACATCTCGCGACACAAACATACGTTTTCCTTTTAAATCATATACCTTCCATCCCTTTTGGCTATGTGGATATCCCAAGAAAATGCAACGGTTTCCCCGTTCCTCAAACTTGTCTCTCGGTTTATCTTTGTTATGTGCATAACAGAGACATCCCAAGACCTTTACGTTATCAAATTCGGGTTTCTTATCATACAACAACTCAAAAGGCGTTTTTCCTTGAAGTAACGGTGTAGGGGTTCTATTTATTAAATAAGCCGCGGTCAACGCACACTCTCCCCAAAATTTAATGGGCAAATTTGCTTGAAAGCGTAAGGCTCTAGCTTTCTCAAGTATGTGTCGGTGTTTTCTCTCGACTCGACCGTTTTGTTGCGGGGTATCAACATTACTAGTTCTAAAAATTATTCCGTTATCTTTGTAATAATATTGCATCGATTCGGACAACAATTCGCTTCCATTGTCACTTTGAATGATTTTTACGCATCTCCCAAATTGTGTCTTGACCATTTGACAAAAAAATCTCATCAATTCTCCCGCTTCACTTTTTTCTTTCATTATGTAAACCCATACTCCTCTACTATGGTCGTCTACTATGGTCAAAAAATAGTGAGCGCGGGATAAACTAGCAACCTGATACTTTCCCCTTATGTCACAGTGGATTAGACCAAATAATTCGCCACACCGTTTATTATTAAGTTTAAAAGGAGAACGAGTTTGCTAAGCCCTACAACAAGGATCACAAACTTGACTATTATTCCAATTCAAACTACAACCAAGCAACTTAGAAAAAGAAGACGATACACTACTTGACGGGTGTCCAAGACGTTTATGCCATAGTTGATCCTCCTTGGTTGTCGTTATCATTCTCACCAATTCGATCCTACTTGGCTTGTAGTAGTAAATCCCATCACGATGCTCACCCCGACCAATCTCCGTCCTCGTAAGTCAGTCCTGCATAACACAATGTTCGGGATAAAACGTTATTACGCAATCATTTTCATGAATTAATTGTTGCACGGAGATCAAGTCACATGTTAACGATGGTACAAACAGAACATCTTTTAAGACAAAACTGTTGTTCAACACAACTTTCCCATGTTCCTCCGCTTTAACCTGTCAGCCGTCAGGTAATCCCACGTGTGACGGTCTCGTCGTCCACATGTTTTTGAGACAATCTCGCCTTCCAGTCATATGGTGAGACGCTCCGCTGTCAATAAGCCATTCGTTAATAATACTCGTATTCATACCTGAAAGCTTGTCATTACCATCGGGACTATCTCCCAAGAGAGTGTGAATTCGTTCTATCTCCTCGTTGGTGAACGGTAAGTTTTCCTTCGAGCCGGACGAAGTTGCTACCGCATTGGCCTGGTATTGACCTCGTGTTCCAGACCTTCCTCTGCCACGCCCCCGTCCGTGCCCTCCTCGACGACCACGTCCTCTTTCCCTGCTTTTTACTACTTCATATCCATGTTTATCGTAACAATTCTCTTCTGTGTGATAGTACTTACCACAATGGGTGCATTGAGGAGGGCCATCTTCTCCTTCGACCTCCTGCTTATAGTATATTCCTCTGCCTTTTCCATGTGCTCGTGTCGCCATTGCTGCTTCATTCCTTTCTTCCTTAATTTTGGTTATGTTGGAATGTCGCTCTTCCCTCAAAATTAAGGCATAGGCTCGGGTAAGAGTGGTTATTGGTTCCTCCATCAACAAATTTATACGAACATGTCCGTACAAAGTCGTGTCCAATCCCATCAAGAATTGGTGGACTTTCTCCTCTTCTCGTTCCTTGGCTATCAAAGTCGCGCCACAGGTACATTTGTGAATCTTGCTATTATTTGCAAGTTCATCCCAAATTGTCTTTAACCGAGTGTAATACTCGACTACAGTCTCTCGACCCTGTTTGCATTCATTGAGTTCCCTTTTCAATTGGTGGACTCTTGGGGTGTTTCCGGCGGAATATCGATCCTTTAATTCCTCCCAAACTTCTGCAACCGGCACATTGAAATCGATACTTGGATGCAGTTTTGGATCGATCACATTCCGCAGCCATGCTTTCACCATGGCATTACATTGTCGCCAAGCCACTCCTTCGAGACCGTCATCTTTGTCGGCATTATCTGGCTTTTTTGACCTTTCCTTCAACAAACGACAATTTGTTCTTTGCATCGAGACCATTTCTAACTGCGTCAGCCCACAATTCATAGTTGTCGTTATTGAAAGCGATCTGTGTTAACATCAAATTAGGATTATCCGATGGGTGAAGGTAAAGAGGCGAATTCATGGGAATAGTTGTGTATTTCGTATCTTTGTTTTTGCCATCATCACCCGTCATTTTGTGTGTGTGTGTGTGTGTGTCTTAAGCCCGCTCTGATACCATAATAAAGTAACAAGCTTAAGAGGATGATGAGGTAATATCTTGTCTTATTCATTGAGCCTCAATTAGGCATACATATATACTGAACGAGGAAGATATTGAATCTGCTACTAAGGAAACAAATTCCTATAACTAAGGCTAATTGATATTACAGTCGCTAATTGATAATATTACAATATTTACGATATGAGAATAATATCCTTCGATATCCCATATCTTTCTCACATCAAATTACGTAGTTTATTTTTTAATTATTCGATTATGGATCGTTTAATTCGTCTTTTGTATGCTAATAATCTTAATTCTCGCGAACTATGAAATAATTCACAAAGGTTCGGGATATGTGTGTGATTCCTAATAACTACGATTTTTGATGCGTTTTTAATGGCCAATTCAAGGAATTTTGTGTTCATTTGACAAATTTTGAACTTACTCATAAGTCTCCAATATCTATCCTCAATTCGTCGATGGAAGATCTGTATTTATAATGATTTTTGGGTTAAAATCTGGGCAGAAGCGCCTGGCATGAGGCGACTCCAGGTTGAGACGCATGGGTTTGGGCGACCTAGGGTTAAGGCACCTGGGGGGACTGATTCTTAGCGCAACTCGCAAAACTTTCTGAAATGACGAGATAATTAATATTACTAATGAAAACATGATATTTCATAATATGAAGACGTGCGACTAGGTTTAGGGCTTCGTATGTTAGGCTATGTTTTCGGGGCTTTACCCGAATTTGAAACGGGTTTAAATTTGCATTTTGGGGTCGATTTAGGGCCCTAGAGCCGGAATTGACTCTATTTATTGGTGGCGCCACCATAACAACTCGACAAACACCATCTAAATATTTATTAGCATTTCAAACCGAACTATTGAAAATCATCTGAAACATCGTAAAATCGCAGAGTGTTGCAGTCCGATCTTCATCGGATTTTGGGTGACGACTCAAACAAATACCTGATACAAATCGAGGTGTCTACAGAAGCCCCCACTTTCACTGAGGCTTGGACAAGACAAAACTCAATGTATAGCCGAGATCAATCGAGGAATACAACCTATTGGCTATCCGTATGTGTCGTTTATGTCCACTGGGGTGGGGGTATTATACAATTTCCCTCCAAATCCTTCCATTATTGGAAAAAAATTGATTTGCCTTGGTGGAAGGAAAATGGATCCATCCAAATTCTTCCCCTCCATCCTTATTTCCTAACGAAACAAAAGATTCTACATCCCTTACTCAGTTACCCCCTCCCTTCCAAATCCGTCAATCCGGAGACCCTTAAGCATTAATCTTTTATTAAAATATTTCCAAACTATTTGGCAACTACTATCATAAGTTATACCCATCGCACTCGTTATAATAAAAGTATATACACGACTAGAAAGAACATTCAAGATAAAAATTTAGTAAAAGTATATACACGACTAAAAAAACATTCAAGATAATGACATGTAGGTTCTTATCATTGTCGCTCCCGTCGCATCGGATAGTAGATGCCTTATAAGGCTCATCCTCAAATCATGTGGAGCTATGAAAAACATATAGAACGCAAATAATATAAGATCAGCCGATGAGAGATTGGACCCAAGGAATCCCTCCCACATCCTGCACCCAAAATTTGTTTTAAGAGATTAGTAATTGTTACGATGATGATCCAACTAATGGACATTAACCATGACCTTAAACTTTTAGTTGAAATGATATTCTCATATGACATATGAGTATATGACCAATAGGTCACTTCTTCGAATCCCGGTGACATTGTCACATGAAAAACTCTATGTTTGTTCACATAAGACTTAATCATTTACCTCAACTATCAACTTAAAGTGTATATAAAGAAATGAAAATTACTTATATAATGCTTTTAGAATAAAATATACACACATTCTTGATTTCAACACAATTTTTGGGATAGTAAACATATAGGGATAAATTCGGAAATAAAATTTTAGATGACACAGAGTAAAGAAAGAATTATATGGAGATGTAAATTATGCTGCACGGTGTTAAAACCTAATTCTCTCTAAACTCTTCTCCCTCCTCCCAAAAAAAATCTAGCTTCAAAAAAACTCTTGGGGCTACCACCATTAATTGGTGGTAAGCCCCCCTCCCCTCCCCCAATTTAACGTTTTAATATTAGTATCGATATTAGTATTCTAGTTATAATAAGTCATCTCTTTTTGGAGAGTTTCGTCCCATCAATTGATGGGTTTCGCCATCTCTTTTAGGAGAGATATTGAATTTATGACAGTGGAGAGGACGCGGAAGATCAGTACCACAATCGTTCATAGTATGGTATCTCAATTTATGTCAGATTGACGGCTACAATCTATCAGGTTAGATGAAATCGATTCTCCTCAAAAACTTGGAAGATCCGAAGACTCTCTTGTGAAAAGTTGTATCATTAAATAAAGATATGTTGAAAGAGGATGTGCAGAAGCGGAGATCAAAATCATAGTGAGAGATATTTGTTTTGACGAGAATTTATTTTACTCAAATTTTATAGTATTGTATCTGTTCAATTTCGATATAAGTGGTAGATGTCGTATAACTTTTTATTAATGAAATGATCTATTCGCTAAAAAAAAAGAATTATATGGTGGTGGGATGTTACAAGCGGATAATAATATCTAGAATATTCACACAATATTATCAATATTATATTTCCTAAACCTACTAGGTTACAGTATATACGTTAATATATCCTAATAATTTTTACTTAAAAAGGAAATAAATATGAGTATTGTACTCTAACTCAGTGGTACGAGTCAAGGACTCAGGGGTAGTAGAAACATGAACACCCTAAATGATGATTACTTTGAAAAAAAAATACTCCTTAGCTTTTAGTCCTTCACATTCATTCAATTCTTTACCTACTGTTTTTCTCCACATTTAAGATAGGTGATAAAAGTAAATGTATTATTGGTAAATCAAATGATGTTATGGGTCCACCAAACTTAAAACAGGGAAAAAGTAGTGACATTTTGTGTAAATGGAGAAATGATAAGAGGATTATAAGGAAAGTTTTTTGCTAAAAAGAAAATGTAAATAATTGATTGGATTGTCCATTTATAATAAATGTAAAGAATTGTTTCGATGGGAGGGAGTAGTAAGTTGCCAAAAAGTTCCTTTTAGAACTCCAAATATTTCAGGTTAATATCTAAAGTCGAATGATTACTCTTAATTATATAATAGAATTTCATCAACTTATTATAATTTTCTATGTCAAATAATTTACTTAAATTTATAATTTTAAGAGTATTTTTAATATTAATTCATCACCTTTATAAATTTTCGATTTGGGATGATTTTAATTAAACTTATAGTCTTAAGAGCATTTTAAGACTCAGTTTGTTTTTTTAGCTGATATCCAAGAACGAATGATTACTATTCCCTCCCATTCATTCAATTCTTGACATAAGTTTTTTCACCACTTTTAAGAAAAGCGGTAAAATTAAGGATATTATTGGTAGAAAAATGGTAAAGTTAAGGATATTATTGCTAAATCAAATGGTTTTATGGGTCCACCAAACATAAAGTAAGTAAAAAGTAGTGGCATTTTGTGTAAATAAATTTAAGATATGAGGTTATATATAACACCCCGGTCCAATCTTAGGACCAGAAATGTTAGTCGCCGTAGCTCACCTCTGTACAGGTCCCACAGACCAACACAAGTCTTTTCCAGCGCATTTTGTCCTCACCCATGCACATCCCGGAAACCATTTCTTTTGCATGGATGACCAGAAAAGAAAGTGTACTTTGTTGATATGATTAGTAACAACACTAGTCATTTAAGCTAATAAATAGGATATCTTCAATCAATGTTGAGTGTTTCAATCACTCCCACTTGAAGAATGCAACAACCTTGTTGCGCATGGCAGCATAACCGCTGACCCAGAATCCACTCCCGCTAGGTGTCAAATACACGGTCGCAGGATTGCTCTGATACCATTTGTAACACCCCGACCCAATCCTAGGACTAGAAATATTAACCTCGGTAGCTTACTAGGCTCTATACTGCTCCCACAGACCAACACGAGTCTTCTGCAACACATTTTGTCCTCACTAATGCACATCCCGAAAACTTTCATAGGAGGTCACCCATCCTAAGATTACTCCCACAAAAAAGCCATCTCTCCTCCTACTTTAGGGAAAATTATCCCAATGCGAGATTAAGTCGATAAGACCCTCACACGATATCCAATTCGTAAATAAGTCGATAAGACCTACACCAAAATACGAAACCACACAAAAAACCCTAGGACTGGAATCTACTAAACCACACAAAAAACCCTATACTGGAATCAAGAGAGTTACAGAAGTTGTAATACCCACAATCTTTCAATAATAAAAATTATTGTATCCGTATTATTTGTGTTCCTGTTATTATATTATCGCAGGGTACAAATTTGTGTTTACACTCTGTATTTAGACTTAACAAGCTAAGAGCAAGTCCAATAGCAAGCTACAATACTTGTAGTTTGCAATGCCACATCGATTTTTCTAGCTACTTCGTTTTTCGACTACTTTCCGCTCTAATGGTGAATCGTAAAGTCTTGTAGCTTGCTTGGGCCAACATCATTAATTTCATCCAATTATAAAATTTTCTATTTTTTAAACACAAGCAAATGTAGCTTGGTAGAGCTACAATGGCTTGTAAGCTACAAACAAAAAATCATCTCCAATAGTAAGCTACACCCTTAACATTTTGCAATATTGCAAGCAAGTCCAGACTTACTATTGGACTTGCTCTAATAAATTGTAATTTGGCTGTTTGCGATAAACACTACTCTAATCTACATTTCCCTATCTTACTAGAACTCTCAAATATGCCACTAAGGAGCATAACTTCCAATATCATCTCTTATGCAAGGAGAGCAAGTTAACTCACCCAATGTTTGCTGATGATTTGCTATTATTTTGCAAGGGTAATGCTCAGTCTATAATTCTTCTTATGAGAGCATTCAACACCTTTTCCAATACTACTGGATTGCAGAAGAATGCAGGGAAGTCTGAGGTCTACTTTAATGGGATGACAGATGATCTCACACGGAACATACTCTCAGTAACAGGTTTTTCTCAAGGTTCTATGTCTTTCAGGTACCTGGGAGTGACCATAAAAGCAGGAAGACTATTCAAGGAAGAGTGCAAAAGAATCACGGAAAAAATGGTTGCAAGAATAAGGAGTATAGGGGCAAGAAAATTGTCATATGCGGGAAGAATTACACTCATCAATGTTGTCCTCAATACACTGCAGTGTTACTGGGCTTCAATTTTCATTCTTCCTGTGAGCATAATTAAAAGAATTGAATCTGTTTGCAGAAATTTCCTGTGGTCTGGAGGAGTTGAGTACTAGAGAACTCCTTTAGTGACATGGGAGAGGATCAGTGCTCCAAAAAGGGAAGGGGGTCTCAATGTCAAGAATCCCAGAATCTGGAACCCGGCTGCAGTTGCAAAACTAGTGGACTGGGTGTACACTCAGCCTAATAAACTCTGGATGAGGTGGGTGAACCAAGTCTACTTAAAAGGGGGAGATTGGGACAATTACAGTCCTAAAGCAACTGATAACTGGTCTTGGAGAAACATTTGTAAGATTAAGGAGATTTTTAAGAGTAGCTATGTGAACAAGGGTTGGAGTGCTTCTGGTAAGGGTTTCTCCATCAAAGAGGGATATGAATGGCAGAGAGTAAAGCATCCTACCAGAGATTGGCATGACATTGTATGGTCTAACTGAAATGTGCCTAAACATTCAATGATATCATGGCTGGCTATGATGGGGGGATGAATGTGAAGGATAAATTGATGAACATTGGGTACTGTACTGATGATAAATGTTGCTTGTGTGATGCTCATACTGAAACCATTGAGCACCCGTTTTTTGAATGCCCGTATAGCATTAAGCTGAAGCGCCTGGTAGAGAAATGGTATGGCCAGCTGCCTGAGATGTGTAACCTGATTGCTGCTCACAGAAGTATGCCAAAGTGGAAGCAGAATGCCATAATGCTAGTAGCCTGTTACTATCATGTATGGAACCGGAGGAATAGAGCAAAGATTGAAGGTGTTGTGACTCGTCCTAAAACCTTGTCTGAAGTCATCAAGGAGATGAGAAGCAGGAGTAAGGCCATGATACCAGGACACACCTGTACTTGGTACTAGAGGCTTATTTGCTTGATTCTGTTTTAGAGTTATGGTTTGTGTTCGATGTAGAGATCACTATTTGATGGGCTACTTGTACTTGTAATGTCCAGTTTATATATATATATATATATATATATATATATATATATATATATATATATATATAGGATCGTTCGAACCCCACTTACACTTCTTTAAACCTCCACTTACACTTTAAAAATGACCCAAAAAAAAGATTTCAGGTCGGTCTGGGCGGGGGGCCGACCGGCCGGCCGGCAGTGCACAGGGGATATATATATAGAGGGGTTCTAATGAGTCCCTCATCTATATTGAGTCCCTAAGTCCTCATCCCATCCGTTGGATGAGATGAGGATGGATGGACAAGATGCATCCTAATATTTTGTATTTAAAAAAGAAGAAGAAGGAAGATTTAGTATCCTAAAATAACTATCATGGTTTTAGGAAACAATACCTCCCATAATCACTTTCATTCCTCATTCATTCATTCATTCATTCATTCATTCATTCACGTTACAGGTTCATCAAAACTTAAAAAAAATGCTCCAATCGATCATCACGTTCATTCATTCATTCAATCAAATCTGTGCTCGAAATTCTGTTACTATGAATTCAATGATTGCGACATCTTCATTAAATGTTGTTAAACAATTCATCGAGTATAACAATGGTAAGTTTCGATATTGCTTTCATGTTTTGCGTCAATTTTTATTCATCATCTTGATTAATTTGCGTCAATTTGCGTTCATGTTTTGCGTCAATTTTCATGTTGATATTGCTTTCACGGTCGTGTCATTCATGTTTTGCGTCAATTTTCATGTTGATATTGCTTTCATGATCGTGTCATTCATCATTGATTCATATGCAAATCGTAGAACCCAGAAACGGTGAGTATATGCTTTGTAATTTATACTGGAATCGCCATGGAAGTCATTAAGATGCTACTCAATTATTAGTTTTGACGTTTACAATATGGGAAACTGCATACTGTTAAATGTGTGATTCATCATATGAAATTTGCGCACGCACAATATATTGAGATATTGTAGTTCATATACTGCGTTACTTTAGTGTAGAGCATTTGTTACTTTAATGTCTATCATCTGTTACTTTATATGTCGTGTTACTTTAATACACTCCAGTCGTTACTTTAGTGTTTTTCATCTGTTATTGTAGTGCATTGGAGTGTCGTTAGAATTTAGGAAACTGCCATACTAAAAAAAATAAAAAAAAAAGATATTATTTCCTATAATAATGGGACGTGATTGCCACCAAAATAGGAAACAATATCAAAGAGTAACACCATATAAAAAAAAGAAATAAAAAGATATTGCTTCTTATAATTATGGGACGTGATGACTTCAAAATAGGAAAAAATATCAAAGAGTAAGATACTGCGTCATACTCTCATTTCTGATCATTATATGAATTTTTTGCACTAACCTATATCTGGTGTTATTTTAATGAACATTATCTGTTACTTTAATTCACACTATTTGTTACTTTAATGTCTGACCTCTGTTACTTTATATCTGGTGTATAAGCATCCTCTGTTAATTTAATCTAATGTTACTTCAGTGCACTTCATTTGTTACTTTAATTCTTGTTATCTGTTACTTTACTCCATATTTCAAGTTTTGATTGTTTTTTTTCGCCACGTTTATTGGCACTGTTATTGTTTTTCAGTAGACGCAAAAACACATGAATGATGTAGGGATGTGGGTGAGAGTTTCCTCCATACATAAGGCAGATCTTCAAAGATGTAGATGAGAAGAAGAAGAAGAAGGAAACGTCATGTAAATCATCATCTGACGATGAAGAAGAATCAGGAGAAGGAGAAGGAGAAGAAGAAGAAGATGATGAAGAAGAAGCACAATTCTGAGTATGTAGGACAATATATTGTTAGAGTATCATACATTATTCGTTAGAGTAACATACTGAATAAGTTACAGTAACACATTCATTTTATGAGTTTGATTGATTTTCCAATATCTAGTCCTTAGTGTAACATCCTTTATTGGAGTAAAATGAGTTAGAATAACACACATTATGTGTTAGAGTAACATACTTAATGAGTTACAGTAACACAGTTTTAATGAGTTACAGAAACATAGTTTATGATTATAATTTGATTTCAAATATCCAGTTCTTATAGTTACAGGTGTGAAACATTGGAATTATAATGAAGTTTTATAATTTTTGTTTTGGAGTATCCTTAATAGAAACATACATTATTTTTTTTTGTTGATTGAAAGTCCTATTTTTGCAAAAGATTATTATGCCATAATAGATTTTATGAGTTAAAGTAACACAGTTCATAAATTAGAGTAACACATTGTATGAGTTAGAGTAATAGTTTTTGCAAGAGAATATTATACAACGTAACAGATTTTATGAGTTAAAGTAACACAATTCATGAATTAAAGTAACACGTTATATGAGTTAAAGTAACATAGTTTATGGATTATGGCAGTAACATAGTAACATACGTACAATGACAGTAGGAAAATGATGATTTTTTGGTGAAGATGAAAAAAACTTGATTTTGAAGAAACTTGTTGTGTGAGAAAAGAAGCAATTAAAAGATTGATGAGAGAGAAGATTTGCATTGAGATAATTAAGGAGGAGAGAGAAATGATATATTTACCCAGATTTGTTAGTTATTTCCTTAATTACGAAAACAAATCTTAACCATTAATCTATCATTAAATCAAGGGTTAAGATGAGGACTCACGGACTCAAATTTGATAAGTGGACTCACCTGATCTCTCTTCTATATATATATATATATATATATAAATTTAGGATCGTCCGAACCCACTTACACTTCTTTAAACCTCCACTTACACTTTTAATGACTCTATTTACACTTTAAAAATGACCCAAAAAAAAAAGATTTCAGGCCGGTTTGGGCAGGGGGCCGACCGGCCGGCCGACAGTGCACAGGGGGCCGGTCAGCCGGTCTGATGGCCTTATTTTTTTTTTATTTTTTTTTTTTACAATTTTAAAAGTGTAAGTGGAAGTGGAAGGGGTTAATCCCTCCATATTCTCAAACTCCCCATTAGAAATAAAAACAAGGGTTAAGATGAAGAAGATTGGAAGAGTGATGCGCAAACAAAAAAATTAGTTTTCCAGTCATTTCATCAAGTAACATGAAGTAACATGTTGAGAGCCTGCCGTGCTCTTTAAGTCTTTGGTATTTAGTCTGGTGGAGCTTCCACTCACTTTATTCATTAACATTTAATGAGTATCAGACGTGTTATAAAAATGTAAGTTGTATGGAGTTGGAACAAAAAAGTGTAAAAATAAAGAGATGCGGAAAAGTAAGCAAGTATGTATTACCATTTTGGCACTCGAAAAAAGGTCCGGAAGAATGATCGTGTTCCCTCAATATCAAGCTGCACAATAAGCGCTAGCCCAAACAAGAAGAATGCTCGCTGGCGTTTCCTTTCTTGGGGCCAAAGAGTATTCCATGCTGCACGAATGGATAGTCCATTCAGTTAACTATAGAAGAACGCACATCCACCCGGCCCCCATCTTCCAATTCCAAAAACATCTGATTTGGATTGCACTACATTATTTGAAGTGATGGTTAGGGATTTTGTAGGGAAAGGGGGAGGTGGGTGGAGGCGAAGACACGGGCAGTATAAACGGACAAGGATGATGCAGTGGTGGCTCCGGTGGTGGCTAAGGTGGTGCTTTGTCTCGCTCATTTGTTTGTCAATGATTAAAATACTACTCACGATGAATAAATGAATAAAACGGAGAGAGTATGTCTTAGAAAATTATATAAAAAAATGAATTGAAGGGTTTATAATACAGTAGATTACATCCAGACATGTATATACATACCTTGCATAGCGATATTCTCCATACGCCTCTGTCCTAGAATTGTAGTTTTCGAGTAACCAGTCTTGACTAAATTTGCAATTGCAGAAGCATAATTAGGAGCTTCAGATAATGATCTCACAACAGAATACCCTGTCAAATCACATAGAAGTTATTATTCTACTCTGAAAATGACTAATTGGTTTAATATATATATATATATATATATATATATATATATATATATATATATATATATATATATATATATATATATATATATATATATATATCACTATGCAACTGTCATTAATTAAGCTAACTTGTATCCTGCCTGTGGCTGGATGCACCATGCTTGCAGCAGCGCCAAATGCAAGGTTCCTTTGCTCTGTACTGGGTAAGGAGCCACCGACAGGAATGTAAGACCACTCCTACATCACATATCTCTCATTATTTAGTGCATCACCATAAATACGATAAGGAATAATGAGGCAGACACTTCGCACAATGCATCAACTGTGACGGCACAAGTAGAACAAACCCAAAATACATAACCTAGTTCCTACTCATACTCATTCTGATGAGAAACTTGTAATCTGCCTCCAAATTATTACTGTGGATTTTAATGAAAAAGTTAGATTCAAATAGGCAAATGGATTAATTAAGGTCGTGTGTAGCAGGAGTTGTGTGGTATAAAAGTTGGCAAGGAGGACATGTGTGACGTGATATGAGAGCAATTTGACCTTCTATCTGATGCAGTTCGCAGGAGCTCCTCAACAATGGTGGAGAAGGAGGTGCCCGAGTTAACTACTTCGCACTACTTGTAACAGAATTTAGAGAGAGAAAAGATGGAACGAGAATGGGTTTTGTTTAATTGTTATTCAATTGAATATTTCAGCCACACATATTGTTCTATTTATAGCCACACATTTGTAACAAACTTTCTATGTAACTACTTTTGCTGAGCTATAAGTTATGCACTAAGTCGTACTGTATCATACCCTTCTTCTTATAGAAGACTTGACCTCAAGTCGATACCAACTGAGCACAGAACCCAAGATACCTCTCCTCGATTAGATCAGCAAACTCCCACGTCGCTTCGCTTTCAGAAAAAACCTTCCCACAGGACTAGAAAATGGACAGTAGCATTGTTTTGACGCTTAACTGTTCTCCGATCAATAACTGCCTCAGTCTTCAGAATTTCGTCGTCCCTCCTCCCTTGCATCCACTGAGGAATATGAACCTGGCTGGGAAGGAGGCCCTTGAATATCTTCAGTTGCGACACATGAAATACATTGTGTATTTTAGCTGATGTTGTTAATGCCAGTTTGTACGTCATCTTGCCCACTGTGTCAATCACCTGGAATGGTCCAAAGAACTTAGGAGAGAGCTTTTGATTACCTATGACCTACACACTCTTCTGTCTGTACGGCTGCAGCTTAAGAGCGCTCTGACCGGTGGGAATCAGCCTCCAACTTCATACAGTGTTTCGCCTTTAGTAATTGTTGCTTCAACACAGTAATCATAGCTTCTCTTCGTTGTATTGTTCTATCCACTCCATCCACTGAAGTCTCACCAGGAAGGTATGGAAGATGAAGGGGAGGCGGTTGATTGTACACAGCCTCATATGGCGTGAGCTGGGTAGATGAATGAAAAGAAGTGTTGTACCACCACTCCGCTAAAGGTAACCACGTAGACCATTCCCTAGGCTTCAAACTACTCATACATCTTAGGTATACCTCAATACATCTATTCACGACCTCAGTTTGGCCATCCGATTGAGGATGATACGCAGAAGACAACGTCAATTCAGTACCCTGTATAGTGAACAACGCTTGCCAAAATTGACTGAGAAATATGGCATCCCTATCACTGACTATGCTCCTCGGCCACCCATTTAATTTGAAGACATTATCAAGATACGCTTGAGCCACTTCTACTGCAGAAAAGGGATAAGATAGGCCAATGAAATGAGCATACTTACTCAATTGATCAACAATCACCAAAATGGCCTCTTTGCCCTGCGCCAGTGATAAAATCCATCGAGATATCCATCCAAATCTCCTTGGAAATGGCCAAGGGTTGTAACTTGCCAGGATAAGCTGCTGAATCATACTTGTTTGCCTGGCAAATAACACAATGACGAATGAAGTGACTGACATGCTTGGTAAGACCCTTCCAAGTAAATAGCGTCCTAACACGCTTTGTAGTAGCATCCCTTCCTGAATGCCCCCTTTAGTCGAACTATGCATCCACTCTAAGATATTATTTCTGAGTGCAACATCAGGCCCTACAACAATTTTCCCTTTCTTCCTCAACAATCTCAGGTGCAGTTTGTAGTGCCCGACCCTTGACTGTTGTTCCAGTTGAAGCAGGAGAGCAGCAAGGTGAGGATCCAGCTGGCAGCTTGCCTTAATGGCCTCCTCTAAGTCAGATTGAACTGTAGACGAAGACAAGAACAAGATGGAACTACCCTCTACTCTGGACAACGCATCAGCAGCGGTGTTGTTCTTTCCTGACCCGTACTGTATTTCATAGTCAAAGCCCATCAGTTTTGAGAGCCAAAATTGCTGAAATGGGGTAGATATCTTTGGTAGCAAGAGCCATTTGAGACTCTTTTGATCAGTCCTTACGAAGAATGTCTGGCCACTAAGATATTGCTCCCACTTTTGCATAACAAAGACAATAACTAACAATTCCTTTTCATAAACTGAAAGCTTCCGCCATTTGGGTCCAAGGGTTTTGCTAATAAAAGTCAATGGATACCCATCTTGCATTAACACAGCCCCAATACCATCATTAGAGGCGTCACTTTCTAGCCTTGGCATATAACAAGTGCTCTTTCATAAGCAGGAAGACGGCCTGCAGATGTTCCACATGAGCCTCCAAGGTAGGACTGTACACAAGAATATCATCAAAGAAAACTAAGACACTCTTTCTCGACAAAGGTTTAAACACTTCATTCATCCAATTTTGAAACGATGTTGGCGCATTTGTGAGGCCAAATGGCATTACCAAGAACTCATAGTGACCACTATGGATTTTAAACGCAGTTTTGAACACATCCTTATCATGGACACACAATTGATGATACCCTGCTCTGAGATCTAACTTGGAAAATACTGTGGTTCTCGCCAACTCGTCAATGAGTTCATCCACCACTGGAATTGGGAATTTGTCCTTAATGGTGCATTTTTTAAGCCCTTATAATCCACACGCAATCGCCATGACCCATCTTTCTTACCCACGAGTACCACAGGCAAGGCAAAAGGACTTGAACTAGATTGAATGATACCTCTGTCACGCATCTCTTGCACTAGTTGCTCAATAATATCACACCTCATGAGAGGATATCTGTAAGGACGGATATTGATGGCCTAGGCACCCTCCACTAATAGGATCATGTGGTCAAAAACACCTCAAGATGGAGGTAAGTCATTAGGTTCAACAAATAATGAACTGAATTCACCCAACAGTTTCTGTATTACAGGTGGATGGCCAAGTAAGGGGTCAACTTGTGTTGCCTTGCACTCATGGACAGTAGGTCTAACTCCTTTAAATCAGATAGCTGCAAGTATCACAGTTGAGCTACATTGGCAAGCAGTTTGAGAGATGGAGCATGTGCCATAGTCTGCACTTTTTGATTCTTCATACCCCTTAAAACCAGCTTCCTCTCTACCACTTGGAACTTCATTCTGAGTTGCTGGAAGTCCCATTTAATAGTGCCCAAGGTACTTAACCATTGTATACCAAGCACCATATCACCCCCCAAGGGAATTATGAGAATATCAGTTTGAAATTGACTAAGCAACCTTCACTAGAACTTCTTAGAGGCTAGTTGGCAGAGGAGATGTTTCCATCTGCCACTGTTACTGCCTGAGGAGGTATAGGCTCAAGGGTACAACCCAACTTGACGGTGACATTCAGATCCAAGAAGTTATGTGTGCTTCTAGAATCAATTAGGATGTGTATTGGTTTCTTGCCATGATATCCTGTAACTCTCATAACCTGAATCCCTGACTCCCTGAAAGAGCATTAACAGAAATACAAGGTTCACCACGAGGAGGCATGCCACACCCCAATTCGTCTCTTTCATCCACTTCAATATCCTCCACTACCTCACTATCATCTTCCTCACAACCCAAGATCTCTACTGCAATTTGACTGCTTGTACTTGCATCTGTGGCCTCTCTCATATGGCAGTTTGCAGTTTGCATCTGCATCATTGGTATCATTTGTCCTCAATTGATACTGTTTGACTCAATTTATTGAACTACTCCACCACATTACCCCCAATTTCTTCCTTAAACCTTGCACACAAATCAATAATAAATTCGTCCCAATCTACTACTGTTCTTACAGCGATATAACTGTTGAACCATGACTCTGCTCGATCTGTCATGTACATACTCGCCAAATCCACCCACTGATTCGCCTCAATTTTACAGAGATTGAAATATTTCACGCATTTTTTCATCCATAATCGTGGATTTTTACCATCAAAAACTGGAAATTCAACTTTAGGATTAAAGGACATTGGAGGTTTATTACCTATGATAGGAGGTTCCTTATCCCTGCCTACAGGTTGTCCTTCCCTCTCCTTTAGCATCTTGAAGATTTCGCCGAGCATCGACGAATTTTCCGATAATACTGCACCTTGCTCCTCGAGCCTCTGTTCTACCGAAAAAATGCGATTCTCCATTAATGCTTGAAGTTGCTTGACTGTAAGGTGTTTTGATGGCGCTAGAATTTGAATGCTCTGATACTAATGATGCAGTTTGCAGGAGCTCCTCACAATGGTGGAGAAGGAGGCGCTCGAGTTAACTACTTCGCACTACTTGTAACAGAATTTAGAGAGAGAAAATATGGAACGAGAATTGGTTTTTTCGTTATTCAATTGAATATTTCAGCTACACATAGTGTTCTATTTATAGCCACACATTTGTAACAAACTTTCTATGTATATACTTTTGCTGAAATATAAGCTATGCACTAAGGGCAATAACAATGGTGCTAAATAAGAAGTTCCATATTGCTTAAGGAGCTCCTTACCCATTGTTTCACAAAATAATGAGCTCCTTATAAGAACTTGGTTTCTAAAACAAAAAACCAACTTCTTAAATTAGTGATTTGTGCATAATTGAATAAAATAATGAATAAAAGAACAATGGGTCTCACTAAAAAGTTGTTATGGAAATTCAACCACTTAGGAGAAAATAAGGAGTTTCATAGGTAATAGAGTAAGTTGATGTGGCCATAAAAAAATATGGTATGAAACCTATACCATTGCTCTTACCCTAAGTCGTACTGTATCACTATCATCCCACTGAGCTTCACCGAAAATCCAGGTATCAAAGTGGCTTTTCATTTTTGTTCAATTTCATGGATATTATTCCAGATGGTACTTTTATCAAAGGTTCTTTGTCAACAACTACTACTCCCTCCAGAGGAAATATCTTTTATTTTATTTTATTTTTGACTTTGATCTACCTTTTACTTTATTTTATTTTTGTCAAAGATTGCCAAAGTTATACTTCGATCGAGAAAATTCAACTTTTCGACTTAACTACCCTGCATTTGTCAGATGCTACCTTTTAATTTCTTAAACACAGAATCACCCCAATTCACTTTACTCTTTCACCTTGTTCATTTTCTTTCTCCATTTCCAAAAATTCTTCATTTTATTGTAATTACTTCATACCCATAGCATCATCTTCATCTCTCTTTTTTTACATATTTACTTAGAGTAGTTTAACGGTAAAAGCTTTTAATATCTAAAACACAAAATCATCCCAATTTACTTCCCTCTTTCATCTTCTTCATTTTCTTTCTCTATTTCCCTAAATCCTTCATTTTGGTGTAATTACTCAACACTCTCTACATTATCTTATCTTTCTTCTTTACCTGTTTATAGTTTCACAGCAAAAAACTTTTAATTTCTTAAACACAAAATCACCCCAATTCACTTGACTCTTTCGCCTTCTTCATTTTCTTTCTCCATTTCCCTAAATTCTCTATTTTACCTTAATTACTCCACAACCAGTGCATCTTTATCTCTCCTTTTTACTCGTTTATTTAAGATAGTTCAAGGTTTTTCATATTACTTGTTTGATTTTGTTTCAATTAATTATGGTGGTTGAATTAGTTATTTCCATTATTGATTTTACTGTTTTTTATGTTGCTTACATTTTTGAAATAATGTGTGTTGAAATTTGGTTGAATATATGATGAGGATATGAAACCGACCTCCATCGATAAGTACAATGGTGAGAGAGGAGATAAGAGAGAAAAGATGAAGATTGTATTGATATTATGTTGTAACAATTACAATATGGTTAGCATACAGATATTTATACTTGAGACTTTACTCATAACAAACTCAAGTATAGAATAACAACCTAACTAACTGACTAACTCTAGGTAGTAATTAACTCTACTCTAGGTAGCCAGCTTAACCAGTTCATACTCCCCTCTTAAGCTGGAGAGAGTGCTAATGACAACTTGTATTATGTATGTATTTTCACACCCCCTTCTCAAGTTGAAGTTGGATGAGTGTTGAGGAACTTCATCCCCAATAAGTCTGAAATAAAACCATGTTGCTGAGTTCCCAGTGGCTTAGTCATAATATCTGCCAATTGTAAGTGAGAGCTGACATGAGAAGTACACAGGAAGGCCTCTTGAAGCTTGTCTCTCACATAGTGACAATCAATCTCCAAATGCTTTGTTCTCTCATGAAACACAGGATTTTGTGCTATGTGTGGAGCAACTCTGTTATCACACACAAGCTCTAATGGAATGCTGACAGAGACACCCAAATCTTAAAGTAACTTGTGTGTCCAAACTAGTTGACTCATAGTGTAAGACATACACCTATACTCTGCCTTTGTGGAACTTTTACTGACAGTTTTTTGCTTCTTTGTCTTTCAACTATCAATGAATGTCCAAGAAAAACACAGTAGCTACTCAGAGATCTGCGACTGAACACATATTTTTCCCAATCTACATCATTGTATCCCTTGAGAATCAACTGATTGTTGGCAGGATAGAACAAACCATCATTAATAGTCTGCTTTAGATACCTGACTACATGAACTGCAGCCAACATATGTGGTTTTCTAGGTTGTGTCATGAATTGGATGAGGTGTTGTACAACACAAGATACATCAGGGCGACTTAAATTGAGATATAATAACCTTCCAATTAGCCTCCTGTATGTTTCAGGGTTTGGCAAAATATCTCCCTCATCTATGCTGAGGTGTATTCGATCCCCTGTTGTAAAGGAAAACTAGCTGATTCACTACCCTCCATGCCTGAATATTTAATAATGTCCGAACAATAGTTTCTTTGATTGATGGTGATGACTGATTCATTTCTGGCCACCTCCAAGCCTAAAAAATATCTCATCAAACACAAGTCCTTAATGGTGAAAGCCTTGTGCAAACTGTCTTTTACTTCTTGAATCTCTACTTGATTACCACCAGTTAGTAGAATGTCATCTACATAAACCAAGACTATCAAGAGGTAACATGAGGATCCTTTACTACTAGCTCTAGTAAATAGGGAGTAGTCCTGCTTTGACTGAACAAAACCAAGTCCTAAGACTCCTAACAGGTGTATAGTCAACTCAAAGTTCCACTGTCTTGAAGCTTGCTTCAGACCATATAAGGATTTCTAAAGTTTGCATACTTTATTAGTGGTAGAAGTTTGATACCCTGGAGGAAGAGCCATATACACTTCCTCGTCTAAGAACTCATGCAAGAAGGCATTGTTGGTGTCCAACTGGTGTAATAACCAGTTGTTTGTTGATGCCAATGCAATTAGAGCCCTGATAGTAGTGAGTTTTGCAACTAGTGAAAAGGTATGCTTATAATCCTTATCTTTCACTTGATTATAGCCCTTTGCAACCAATCGAGCCTTAAATTTTTCAATTGTGCCATCTGCCTTGTCCTTTATCTTATAAACCCATCTACACCCAATAGCCTTTTTTCTTGCAGGTAGATCAGTAACCACCAATGTTTTGTTTTCATCAAGGGCGTTAATCTCCTTTGCCATAGCTTGAACCCATCTGTCATCCTGAGATGCCTGACTGTCAGAAGGCTCAACCTTCTAAAAAACATTGTTTAAGGACGCCAAGTAATCAGAATCAAACGTGATTAATTCAGCCATAACACTGGCATGTAGAGCAGAATGCTTATTAGGTCATATAAAAACCTTCAGTCTATTTATGAGTTGTCTAGTTCTTGTTGATTTCCTAACTAGGACAGCACCAGTTGGCTCCTCAGTTTCAAGTTCTTCAACCAAGGAACTGGCTTGATTATCATTATGTTATTCCTTAGAACCCTGAGAACCATTATTAGAACCCGTGGGAGAAGTGACTTGTTCATAAAGGAATGTAAGGAATGTCTGTTGGATTGATAAGAGATCCCGTTGATCCTATTGAACCAGGATTTGAAGGTACAACAGCCTGTTTTTAATAAGGAAAAATGGCTTCTTTTAAAAGAACATCCCTACTAATAAAAAACTGCATGTTTCCCCAAATCATACAACTTATATCCCTTGACACCAAAAGGATAGCCTAAGAAGATACACGTCCTGGACCTTAAACCCAATTTATCTCTATGTTTAGCTAGAACTGCATCATAACAAAGAGAGCTAAACACTCTTAACTCCTCATATTTAGGCGGTGTACCAAACAACACCTCATGAGGTGACTTCCAATCCAGTACCGCCATAGGCATTTTGTTTATCAGATAAGTAGCAGTTAACAAGCAGTCACCCCAAAATTTAAGAGGTAGTCCGGATTGTATTTTGAGAGCTCTTGTAGTATCTAGCAAATGCCTATGCTATCTTTCTACTCTCCCATTCTGTTGAGGAGTTCCAGGAATGGTTTTTTATGAATAATGCCCTTTTCTTTAAACATATCAGCATATATACCCTGGACAAACTCAGTTCCATTGTCTGTTCTTATTGTTTTAACTCTAGCACTAAACTGAGTTTCTATATATACAAGAAAAGACTTGATCACTGAGTAAACTTGTTGTTTGTTCTGAATGAGATGTGTCCATGTACTTCTAGTGTGATCATCTAAAATTGTGAGGAAAGACCTAGCCCCTGTAATTGTCCGAACCTTATAAGATCCCTAGAGGTCCATATGCAATAACATAAAAGGCTCAATAGCATGAGAGCTACTTCTGTAAAAAGGAGCGGAATGATGTTTTGTAAGAATACAAGTCTCACAATCTATGGTTTTGTTCATAACAGATGAGAAACCAAACACATGTTTCAGCTTATCTAGTGAGGTATGACCCAATCTTAGATGAAACAAGTTTACATCCTCCTTAATACAATTATTTTTTTTGAACTGAAATAGGAATAAATGCTCTATTAGCAGAACTTGTGCTTATTCCAGGCTCATGACACTCCCATTGTGTTGATATCCTGTAAAGCCCTCCTTGTTTCTTTCCCTTTTGCTATTATAGAGTTACTTGAAAGGTCCTGAAATCAGCATTCACTTGTCATAAAAATGATTCTCGTATTATTATGCTGAAGTAAGGACTCTAAAGGTAACAAGTTTTGCTGGATAGCACATTTTGTAAAATAATTCCAGCAACTAACTCCATGGTACCTATTTGGCTAGCATGTTTAGTTGTCCCATTAGGCAAGGAGACTCCTATAGGCCTACTAAGAGGATGAACATCACGCAATAGGCTTACATTGGTCGCCATATGATCAGACGTCCTTATGTCAATTATCCAACTAGACATATGCAACATATCTAAGACTACAAATGTGGGGGAAACATTAGGTTTACCTGCAAAGCTAACAGCTTGTGTTGTACTGGCACTTGCATTATAGCCACCACTCGTTCCTAGAAATTTCAGGGAGATATTCTTCATCACCTTGTTAGTAATGGTGTCAAAACCATTGACAAGAGCATCATCTTTCTGTATAATCCTCTACGGGTGCTATATCAGACTCACCATAAGCATCTTCTTCATAGGACACATTAACATTGTTAGCTGTCGTTGTGCCACCTCTACCTTCTCTAAAGGTTTTATCAGGAGTTTTCTGCTTAATAGCATTGATTCTTTTAAGCTTGTAACAGATTTCTCTAACATGCCCATATGTGTCACAAAAGGTGCAAGTCTGTAGTTTCCAACACTCCCCTATGGTATGCCTAGATTTGTTGCAGTGAGTACATTTCTTAGAAGACTCCTCACCTTCATCTAACTTAGGTTTCTGTAAAGGTCCCTCAACATGTGCATTATAAGCACCAGGTTCACCCACAACATCAGTTGAGTCACTAATCATCTTCTGCCTCTCAACTTTCTGAAGTAATCCCGGCACTTTACTTAGAGAAGGCAGGACATCCATGGTGAGAATGTTAGACTTAACATGCTCATAACTATTGTTCAGACCCATTAGCCCGATTAACAGTTGAATGAGCTTAGCCTGGATTTCTTTCTCAAGCAGATGCTTAAGTAACTGACAACTACAGGCATCCATAGCACCACATGTGAAAAGAGGAATGGATCTAGATAATCAATTTCGTCTCAAGTACGCTTAATCTGACCATAGTAGTCGACTAATGACTGATTATCTTGAGAAATATTGTTTATATCTTTCTTAAGCTGATATAACTCTAGACTATTAGCTTGACCATAACCTTCAACTAGCTCCGTCCATAGATGTTTTGCAGTTGATGCATACATCACGTTCTGCCTAATAGTTGCTTTCAGAGAGTTTAATATCCATTTACGAACTAGCAAATCACATCTTAACCATTGATGATGTTTTCTATCAGTTTTAGCTGGTAATTTACAAGTTCATGTAACAAATCCCTCCTTATTTTTCGATGCTAATGCCATTAAAATATCTCTCTTCCAAACAAGAAATCCAGTACAATCAAAAACATTACTCGCTAATTCGAGATTTGGTTGATCAGTACTAGTCAAGTAAAGAGGATCATCATACAGGTCATAGCTATGCAAAGATTCATAAGAATCAGAATTCGTATCAAGCATTGTAAGAAAGTAATTGCAAACAGAGAATTGCATAAATGGCGAAATTACGTGCGAAATCTCAAATAAAAAAACACTAACAAACAATTATTGATTCAATTAAGAATGTGGAAGCTGAATCAAGAAAAGGTAATACCAGAAATCAAGAATTTAATCATCAATGGAGCAATTCAGCTGAACGAACACCACGTGTTCTGATACCATATGAAATCGACCTCCATCGATAAGTAACAATGGTGAGAGAGGAGATAAGAGAGAAAAGATGAAGATTGTATTGATATTATGTTGTAACAATTACAATATGGTTAGCATACAGATATTTATACTTGAGACTTTACTCATAACAAACTCAAGTATAGAATAACAACCTAACTAACTGACTAACTCTAGGTAGTAATTAACTCTACTCTAGGTAGCCAGCTTAACCAGTTCATAGAGGAGCAACGAATTTAGGGCACACTTGAGAATTTATTATGGTCAGTTTGTAAATAATAGAAAGTACATACGGAGTGTAAAACTATGTAGGTAAACTGAGTTTTGTTGACGAAAACTGGTATAAACAAGGTGTGCTAGAACTTGATAGACATAGTTAATACTAAATTTGCAATACAAACTATAAGGTTTGTAAAGAACCTTAGAACCAAGAAGATATAAATGAAGCACAACTCTAAGCAAAGCACAAGAAGTAGTGAGACAAGTTGGTTTTTGACTTTCAACTCTCCCTCACCAAGCTAAAGCACCGAGAGATTGTATAAGACTCGCCACACATACTCATTCACGCAAGCTAAGCACAACAATGAAGGAATATGTGCACCAATCTAGACTCTTAAGCAAAGTACAAAGAGACTAATTAGGCCTAACTCAATCAAACTATCAAACAAGTTTGAGTAAGATTTGTAGAGAGTAAAACTATTCAATTTTTCATTCATAAAAATAGCTACCTTTACTACAATGCATAGGAGTCATAAGGTCATAATATGTCCACTTCAACCTTGAAGCACCCCACAAGTGAAGACAAGCTTCATTAAGATCAAGCATGCGCCTATAACAACCATAGAGCATTCCTCATCTTAATTACTTGTACTTGTTGGAATCTTTTGTAAACGGTCATATTATGACCTTATGAGTCTATATCAGGCCTGATATTGAAGTTAGCCTCCTCCAAAGTACCAAAGATCGAACCGGACATACTTGAGCTTTCTTCTTGTCCTAATTCTGAATGTGCCTCCTTGCTTGCACTTGTTGCAACCCCTCCTTCTTAAATGGAGCTTGTCCTTAAGCTTGTCTTGTCTTCTTCCTCATTTTCACCATAATAGGGACTTAGATCACCTATATTGAAGGTACCATGTACACCATATTCTCCGAGCAACTCAACCTTGTATGCGTTTGATCTAATTCTTTCAATGATCTCAAATGGACAGTCAGCCCTAGGCATAAGTTTGCTCTTCCTCTTAGATGGGAACGTTTCCTTCCTTAGATGAAGCCAAAACAAATCCCCGACCTCAAATTCTTTCTTCTTCCTTGGCTTGTTTAATTTGTTTTCTTACACTTTCATAGAGCGTTTGCATTTGTTCAGCCATTTTCTTTGCATCATGGTTGATCTCTTCCTTAGGCACACTTAAAGGTCTATAGGCATTAAAGGATTCACCCCGTAAACAACTTCAAATGGACTATAACCCGTGGCTAAAGATGGTGCCCTATTGAAAGCGAACTCAGCTTGAGCTAACTTTGTATCCCAATCTTTGAGAGATTTGCTTACTATGCATCTTAGGATCCTTCCTAGTGTCTTGTTGGCTACCCTCGTTTTCCCATCTGTTTGAGGGTGGTGAGAGGTGTTAAATATGAGCCTAGTCTTGAGCAACCTCCAAAGGGTTCTCCAAAAGTAGCTCACAAACTTGGTGTCCTTATCCGACACTATGGTTTTTGGAACTCCATGTAGATGCACTATCTCCTTGAAGTAGAGGTTAGCAACACTAAGAGCATCCTCGGTCTTAGTACAAGCAATAAAATGGGTAATCTTGCTAAACCTATCTACAACCACCATGATTGAATTGTTTCCCCTTTGCGTCCTAGGCAATGCCACAATGAAGTCCATACTCACGTCCTCCCATGGTCTTATAGGAATGGACAATGGAGTATATGAACCAGCCTGAAACGAGCTTTTAGCTCTTTGGCACGTAGAACACTTCCTTAGGCTGATTTAAATGTCCCCCATCATCTTGGGCCAATAAAAGTACTCTTGTAGTAAATGCCCCCCCCACCCCCATGCCACTAGCATGAATCTCCTTGATAAACAAACTTCTATAAGTCCCTGTTGGGACACATAGTTTGTTTCCATTGAATAGGAACCCTTGTTGCCAAGCGAAGGACTGAGATTCCTTTACATAAAGCAAGTTTTGCTGTCAACATTTCTATCATTCTCTATTCTAGTCTTTCTAAAAGACTTCTCTATAAAAGTACGTTAGATTTAGAATAATTTTGGAGAAAGTCAATTTATTAATTGAATTGAGCCATTTCCTTTTTAGAAGAAGTCCCAAAATCACTGTTATTAGATCCTAGGCAAATGAAAATGTAAAATGTGAAGTTCACACTAATTGATTTAGAAAAATTCATCTGATAGTTCCCCACAAAGGCAAGAATATCAATCAATTAAGTTATCATATACAATTTGACCGAGAACATACCTCTTCGTAAGTTTTGATGATCCGAACACCCATAGTTTTTAGACGAGCCAAAAGCTTTTCCTTAAGTAGATCAAACGGCATAGCATCAATTGAAGCCAAGCAAGTTTCCTATATACAATTAAGGGTTAATTGAGAACTTATACATAATATAACACCATATTTCAAATTTTATACCTAAACTAACTTTGTTTTCAAAGCTAATACCTTAAATCCTATTTTCTCCTATATTCAATACCAAATCTCAATAAGAAACATAAAATAACAATTAAATTAATGTAAATTAACCCATCATTAACTCTTATCTCTACCAACAACCATATACACCTTTCTCAAAAATCTAAAACACAGGCCATCAACGGTAGCAACAATCTAACACCATTAACAACTCACCATTATACATCCATCATCTAATCAACCCAATATAACCATACCCAAAAATTCGACCCATCTGCATCCCCCACAAATCATCTTTGACGTCGTCATAACTCGCACTCCTGCACCACCACTTTCCTACTCGATCAAATTCAGGTGGCCTAGAACCGGAACCCATTTCACCGCCTCTGCCTAAATTAAAGTCCCTACCACCTCAACTTCTCCATCTTCTAACACATTTGTCGAGCCATGACTCTAGACCACCACAATGTCTCCCCACACCACCGGTTAACAGCTTCAGTCCAACTCCAATCTTCATTAACCGCACTTCACCAGAAAAGACTCAAAATATCACTATACAGTTTCCTGTATCCCCCAACAAAACCACCAGTAGTCGCACCGCACCAATTCAGCCTCCACTCCACTAAACTTCGACGTCTCCACGCC
The DNA here is from genome assembly GCA_958450325.1 of Agrostemma githago. Lineage (NCBI taxonomy): Eukaryota > Viridiplantae > Streptophyta > Magnoliopsida > Caryophyllales > Caryophyllaceae > Agrostemma > Agrostemma githago. The sequence continues at coordinate 5,423,168 of OY288242.1, forward strand.
AATCCTTCGAGCCACGACCTAATTTAGGAACCATAATGACTGTTGGATAAGTATCCCACATCGCCATTTAGTGGCTCGATTATATGCTTCAAAAGAAGCTTCCTTACTTGTTGTTTCACATTGAGAAAATAAGAAAAAATGAGACTTATCCCACATTGACAAAGCCTGGTTGTTATTTTAGCTTCCATTGTGGATGGTAGGGGTGTTCAAAAAGTGACCCGGACCGGTAAACCCGACCGAACCGGACCGTACGGTCCGGTCCGGTCCGGACCGACTACATACCGGTCTGGTCCCCGGTTCTCCAAAAACTTGGATGCCGGTCCCCGGTCCGGTCCGGTTCGGTCCACACATAAAAAAATTAATCAAATTTAGTGTATTTTGTCGGTCCGGTCCGGTCCGGTCCGGTCTTAAGAGGGTCCGGTCCGGTCCGGTCCGGGTTTTTTGTTAACCGGTCCGGTCCGCGGGTTTAGATTTTATGGGTTTCCGGTCCGCGGGTCAAGCCGGTCCGGTCCGGTCCGGTCCGGGTTTGGACCGGTGAACACCCCTAGTGGATGGTATCCCACATTGGAAAAATAGCTTCCATTGTGGATGTTTATAAGCTTCCTCCTTCCCAGTGTTATCACATGTAGTAAAGTGTGTCTTTTATGGAAATGTGTGGGTTTGGCCTCGAACCACACACGTGCGCACTCGCTCGCCTCACCTCGTCTCAACTTAGGTTCGGGCTTTGGGCTATAGGATTTACGTATAAGGATTATTTTTTGGCTTGCTAAAGGAATTTATGGCACAAGTCCCAAGCAATTTGTCAATGCGGGATGATGCATCTGATTCATTCCATGCACCTACCCTTCTCATTTTTGTTGCCCTCATTGATTGAGCTTTGTTTTCTCCGTCAATGCACCTATATATACCCCTTCTACAATCAGTCACAACACAAAAATTATATCCTCTCTTCTCTCCATAGCTTTCTCTCACTAATATTTCTATTTTTCATATATTCGAAGTTACTTGGTAACGTTCTTGGTGGTGTTCAGTTTGCAGTTCCGTATACATCGAAGCTGCAAAGGTTGTGTACTCCTGGGGGTCGATTGTCGAGAAAACCGTGTGTAGTGTACGGGACAAATTCGACTTTAGGACAGTGACTTTGTCATGCCACAGCAAGATAAGCTCGTTCCTTCTTTTTACTACCATATTACTAACAATGACTAATATAGAAATTTCAATTCACTACTCTCTAATCTCATCATTCACCACCATAGCAAACCCCCACCAACTTCCATCTACCAATTATTCCACCATAATCGACCCCCACCTTGCAACACCATTTCCAACAACCAACGTTCCACCTTCGCACGCGCTACCAAAAACCACAACCACTAGTTTTTCAACTAAGGTGAGAAGACGATGAAGGCGTCCTTTCCCGTTGATGGAATAGATGGGGTATGATGGTGCTGGATGGGGAAACTATGTGCCTGTCTAGGATGACCACTGTTATTGGAGATGTATTTGGTTCATGATGATGATGGTGGGAACTTGTGTGGTTTAAATGGGCTTAAGAGTTAGTGCGGAGGGTCAGAGCACCCATAATGAATGAAGAGGAGGTTACTTTCTCTTATTTTTTTCTCTCTCTCTCTATATTTCATCATCTCTTTCATCTACCTCGTTTCTCACTATCTCCATCCTCTTTCCCCTCCTCCTCCTATTCAATTTTTTCTCCACAGGAGATGATCTTCTTAATTAAATTTGTTATTTAGTTTAATTATTTTATTTATAATTAATATTATGAATCACGTGTATTGTTATAATAATTTACAAAGTAATAAATTTAAGTAAAAACCCATTTTATTAAATTAAGACTAATAACATATAAAATTCATAAAACATGGAACACAAAATAATCGCATGCACGTAATTTAATCACTAAAAAAGAAAGTGTGTTACCCAATGTGTATGTATGAAACAAATCAAATATGCAACGTCGTTGTATGTAAGTCTATTGATGGGGAGAAGAAAAATGTTGTGTTGATCTACGCTTAAATTATTGAATGGAAGTATTACGATATATTAACGTATGCACGGTATATTACTGTATATACGGTATTCTAATATGTTAAAAAAACACAATATAATAATATTGTCTGAATATTCTAGATATTATTATTTAGCATAGTATTAGAAAAGATAAATTACAAAATATAACCATATGTTTAGCGTATATATCCAAATCACCATCGTATTTCTATTTCGACTTCCATAGTTCCATCTATTCTATTTCCCGACTCCGTTAAATGAGGTTTTAAATCGAATACCAAAACTACCCTTTTAGTAATTAAAAAAACTCGAGATATAATAAAGTGAATCGATCGTCATCGGTTTCACAAAAAAAAAATCAAACCATCTTCATCTTTCTCCTTCAAACATTCATCCTTCAAACTGAATTATCTCACAGAAAATCAACTTTTACCCTAATATTAGGTTAAACTGAGGAACTTACTAATTTTTGCTTGATTGAACAAGTTTGATTCACATTAACTGTGTGAAAATTGAAAATTATAAGCGAATTGAGTCCCAAATCGCACCCAGAAACCGTAATCCAGCACTAATCGAAAGAAATATGAACCCAGAAAAGAAACCCTAATTAAAACCTTTAATCAAAACCCCAAATTTGTACAAAATAAAAAAATTAAGCAAAGATTATACTTGGGAGGATGATACACCTTGAAGTGTTGAAGGATAAAGATGAGAAAAATTGAATAGATTAATTCAATTGATGAATGTATGGAGGAGAAAGATGAAGATTGTTTGATTTATTTTTTTGTGAAACCTATGACCCTGGCTGATCGATTCATTTCATGATATGTCGGTTTTTTTTTAATTAATGAAAGGGTAGTTTCGGTATTCGGTTTAAAACTTTATTTAATGGAGTCGATAAATAGAATAGGTGGAAGTCGGAATAGAAATACGGTGGTGATTTGGATATATACGCAAAACATATGGTGGTATTTTGTAAAAAAAACAAAGTACATGGTGGTAATTTGTAAAGTACAGGAAATACATTGTGGTATTTTGTAATTTATCCTATTGGAAATAATAATGTTACTAGTATAGACCCCGTGCATGTTTGCACGGTATTTATAAAAAATTATTTAGTTTAGTTAATTATTTATACAAAATACTCCCTCCGAGTTCCTATTATTGTCCCAAAAGATTTTTGGGTGAAAAATAAGGAAGGGGAACTGGGGAAATGAGTGGTTGGAAAAAGGAGGAAGAGAGAGAAATTGGAGAGTAATTGTGAACCACACATTGATAACCTAAAAAGAAAAGTGGGACAAAAATCAAATTCAGCCCAAAAAGAAAAGTGAGAATATAATAGAAACTCGGAGGGAGTAGATTTTAATTAGAAACTCGATAATTTTTCATGATTTTTATCATTGTATTTAGATATAATAAAATAATTTGAAATTAAATAATTAATCAAGATAACGACTTCAACTAATATAATGAAATACGTAGTCCAAAAAATTACTACCTCTGTGTTTTATTTGTCATTCATATTTCTCGAGATGATCATTTCTCTTTTAAATATTTTTTTTAATATAAGAATAATTTTTTTTAAATTGTAAAATGTATGTTCACTTTAAATTTATTTTCAAATAGAGTATAATTTTATACTCTTGATGTTTAGATGTAGTTATTCTCTATAATTTCAGTATATATCACTTGTTCATAAAAATAGTTCATAATTGTTGTTAGAAATTTAAGCAACTACTACTCACTAAGATTGTCCTGTTTCTACAATTTATTTTAATCGATACACCCATTTATTTATTCTTTATATGATATGATTGATAATTGAGTGTGATTCTTTTCTCATTTGTTATATTGATTTTGTCCAAATTGAGAGATAAAAGTTTAGGCGAGAAAAGTTTTGAGAATTTTTATTCTTTTAGCTAATAGGGGATTACAATTATAATATTTAATTACAATCTTATATCAGTTATGATTATTACAAAAATAAAATGTATTTCCGCTGGTATATATATATACACTCTCGATATTTAGTATACACTGACACAAATCATAGAGATTGTAAAATATATTTGCCATATCAGTCATGAGGCTACATTTAGACGTTAATTTAGTCATTTTCGTGCAAATATCATTCCTAAATTATGGTTGCCTTTCATTTATAATTAAATATTCCAATTTGCACGTTAATTTAGTCAGTCATTCCTAAATTATGGTTGTCATTCATTTATACTAAAATATTCTAATTTGTACGAATGATTAATAGTGGGATTATTTTGGTTAATTAGTAGTGGATCTGGTCATGTCAAGTTAACTAAATTTCAGTAATACATAACCAAAGCATCAAAGGCTCAAATATGAGTCCAATATGAATAAAAGAAAAAATTATAGGGGTATTAATCTCTTACTCCGTAGTAAATAATGGGGATTGCATTGAATTTGTTATATTGCACATTTGCACAGAAATATAGAATCAAGAGGATTAATACGGAATAATATTTTCAATCCCCTACAATCTCGTATATTAGGGATATATTTTCAATATTATATTGTTTATTACATTCTGAGGATGACCCCTTGTGGCACCGAAGTCTCAGTAATATATTAGGGATATTCCATTGGATTCGATTACTTAAATATTACTTTCTATCAATATTATTGTTTATTTTCAATATTATTGTTACCATCTCAAATTATATTAGGGATATATACTACAATCTCGTATATATACGTAATATAGACTCTAATTACAATCCTATATACTAATTTTATATCTTAATCTCAATCAAATATGACTTGATATTGTTTTATTTTAAGATGAAATCTTGTAATTTATTATAATCATGATAATAATGAAAATTAATCTTAGTTCATTTAGTCAAGCTTTAAACAAAAATATTATAATTTGAGGATTGATTAATAGTGGATAATTTGGTTAAATTTTGGTTAATTAATAATTTAATAGCGTTAAAAAGAAATTATTTTCTTAATTTTCCTTAATTAAGTTATTGGAGTGTATAGCTTTAGGGTTAATTTAGTGATAATTGAATCAATAAGATATTGGAGAGTAGTGGTAAAGAAGTATTACATATCTAAGGTCAAGGGTTCAATTGGTATATAGCTCATGTTCTTTATTTTTGATGGTGGATAGCTTTAGGCGGGAAAAATTGGAGAAAAATTATTCTTTTAGTGGTAAGGGGATGATAAGATTTAGTATCCAATTTTAAGTTAGATACAGTATTTTCATGATAACATTATCATATTGTATTTCCTAAACATACTAGGATACTGTATATACGGTAATATACCGTGTATACGTTAATTAATATACTGTAATAGGAAAAAATTTAAAAAGGTTGTCTTAAATTTGAGCACATAGTTGCTTTCCAAAATAAAAAAAAGCGTGCATATTGTGGATTTGTGAGTGTATACAAATATATACAAAAACATATATATATGGGATATTAATATTTCCAATTCTTATATCAAAATGAAAATAAAATAAAAATAATGCAATACACATATATCATTGATTAATTAAATAATTGGCACAATGGCCTATACTCTTATTCCTCTCAAATTAGAGAAAAACATATCTTTCTCTAAATAAGAGAACCTTCAATTTTAATCCCACAACTAGTACAAAACTCGTGCCTACGCACGATTTTTTCATTAATTTTTACTTATATAAATAGTTTAGTTACTTACAAAATTATTCCCTTCGATTAAGTTAATAATTTAAATTTTTCTTTCTTTAGTGTTTCAGTCTATCATTTATGTTTTCGCTCTCCGTAAATTTTGTAACTTTTACTTTTTTTTAACCATAATAAAAATATATTATGCCACTACATTACTTTTCTGTATGGGGTAACATTCTATTGGAATGAAATGATTATAAAATTAGTTACTACCTGTATAAAATTAGTCACTACCTTATCTTTCGGTATAAAGTACGTAGTAACATTCTATTAAGTTGAAATGACTATCTTATTAATAAATAGATATGTTGTTCAAGCTTTTATCTTCTATTTATATGTCGTCCATAAAATTAGAATTTTGTAAAAAGTATACATGATAAATAGATCGGATTGCGCCTAATTTATATTCTGTATATCACATAATAGAGTCAGTATATAAGTAGGAAATGATATTGGATGTCTTAATTAATTATCTTACCTATATTAAAAAAAGATTACATAGAACTTTGTATATTTAACGTTTAGTAGGGTATTTTTTGGAATTAATTTGTTCTAAATTTAAGTGATTATGATTAGATAGCGGACATTTAAATTTGGAAATAGATCTGTCAAATTTCGACTTGACTCGTAAAGTCAACCCACTTTAATTTGTAGGTTCAAAAGTCAAGGCCCTAAAATTTTGACCCATGACCAGTTTGGCTCAAACCCGGAATAATCAATTAATTTAGGATCAAAACCCGTCAAACAAGTCGACCCGCTAGATTGATGACGTGTCAAAACTGTTATTACGATATTATTATTATATATATATGTGAGTACATCATATTTGAAATAATAACTAAAAAATTATTAACATTAATATTGTAAATTGGAGTAAAAAATAATAAAAATAATAATTTTATATAATTTTTGTAACATTTTATGATAACAATATTTATAAAATATATTAAAACACAATTTTTGTAAGCTACAATAGTACTAATTATTGAATTTAATTGCGTTAGTGATATTAAATATGATTAATATTTTTCAAATAGTTGAATTGATCAATTGATAGTTAAATAAGGACTTTGATACATTTGCACAATTGGGCTTATAACGAATTAGGACAAAAAAAAAATTCAAGCCCAATTTAGGTAATAAAGGATTGAAATTAGGCGGGAAAGTTGAAATGACTACTTTACCCATCGATTTTGTTTTAGTGAATATAGGTTAGAGGATGAAGATGGTGTTCTCTTAGAAGAGAGAGAGAGAAGATTAAGAGGATGATTTGCATTTGCTGCATTAAGAGGAAAGTTGAAATGACTACTTTACTCCCTTTGTTCCATTTGATTATTTTCATTTGCTTTTTTACACTTGCCAATGCACGTTTTCTTTTGTCTATATATCTAGTTACGTATTTCTAAAAATTATAAAAATTTGATATTTTAAACAATTTAAACAAGATCTCACATGACTATATTTTATATTAGAAGTTACATTGATGATTTCAGTCACCTATGAATAGTGGCTAAAAAACAAATGCAAACAATCAAATGGAACGAAGGGAGTATTTTTGAAACTTATGCTAAGCTATTAATAAGGAGCATTATAAATTTATAATGGAAAAAAGAATTCTTATCATCATTGTGTTGAACCTTGTATTAAGTAGAAAAAAACATTTTAAATTAATATAATTATTGAACTCTTTTAATAAATGTAAATAGATAAAGTTGTATAAAACTTAACGAATTTTTCTAAAAATTTTCAACTTTACCCTTTATGAACCTTTCACCCAATCTAACAATTTGTACCAAATTAACTTATTTCTTCTAGCAATTTATATCCTTTTTCTCAATTTACCTCATTTATTCCTTAATCAATCAAACACTTCCGAAAATCATGAATTTTGATTCCATCGTTGATGAAGTAATATTAATTTTTACTTATTAACTTAATTGAGTTGTTAGGGTTTGATTACTTCAATTGATTTATTTATTGATATGGTGGGGTGGGTAAATTCCAAATGTGTCAGGAGCATGTTGCATTTTTGTTGTAGTTGAAATCAAACAAGAAAATATGACACCAAAATCGAGAAATTGAAAGTCACTGTTCCCCTTCAATATGAAGTTCACGAAACATATGTTTTACTGCCAGATCTAGTATTCGATCATGAATTACAATTACGAAGTACTCCAATTTTGATGAGCAGTCTTATTCCTTAATTCCTTATCAGCATGTAAATGATCATAAATATCTACTACAGTTGGTCGGGATTGATTGGCGTCGTTGTGCGGAGGGACGCGTTCTGGTAGTTCTTTGTTTGTGTATTTAGTGGTGGTGGTTAGAATTCAGGGATATTTTTTAGAGAGAACTAGCAAAAACTCTTGAGAGGGTGGAGAAATGAGAGGGATAAATTGGTAAAATGTTGTTAGAATTGAGTAAAAGTTTTTTAGGAAAAAACACGACCCTAAATTTATTGATGTTTTTTTATGTCTTTCTATATTTTCATTTTCCATATATGATAAATATTTGTAATGATTTAATTTTGTTAACTTATACTCCGTAAGAAATTAAAAGTTGGGTTTGTTTCTTTATTTAGTTTTTTCCTTAATTAAATGTTGGTTTTAGAGGAATTTTTTTTAGAGAGTTACTCCATTCTCATAGTAATATAGAGATTTGGTATCAAATATGGAAGAAAACAGGATTTGAGGTACTCTCTCCGAGTTTTTATGATTCACCCATTAGCTTTTGCGGTGAAAAATAAGAAAGGAAAAATGAGTGGTTCAAAAAAAAAAAGGAAGATAGAGAAATAGGTGGGTAAATGTGAACCACATATTTATGGCCCAAAATGAAAAGTGAGTAAAAGATTAAATTCAACCCAAAAAGGAATACGTTTCAATGATAGGAACTCGAAAGGAGCATAGGTTTTTTTTAAAAAAATATTATCCTAGATATAAAATTTGAAATATGATACTCCCTCCGGTTATTATTTTTCGCCCCACCTCATGAATATATGTGAGGAGTATTTTAATGAAGTGGGGCGAAAAATAGTAACCGGAGGGAGTAATATATAAGCTATAAGTTATCAATTAACCATATAATTAATTAGATAACCTTCCGAAGGATTGAACCAATATAGCACAAGATAGAGTTAGAGGAGGCTGACCTCAAAGAAAATTCTTGTAGGGGACATTGGCATTGCATACAAAAATGTTGGATACGTTGCCTCTTGAGACTGAAAGCTTGTTTTAGTGTAATCTCTATAATCCATGAACACCATCAGGTTTGGATCGTAAGGACTGCCTTCAACCTGAAATCATTCAGAAAATAGCAATAAGTCAGGACTCTTATTACAATGCTAACTTCTTTTGCAAAACCCTCGTATAAAAAGTACAGAGTATTTAAAAAAGATTGCTCAAGCATATTAAAAAAAACTTTCAAACAATCTCTAAGGGATTATCTTGTAGCTGAAAAGGGAGAGGGAAACAAAGAATCATCCCTTATTTTAATCGATTATTGTTGAGTTCAATTTCGATCATCACTCGAATGAAATATATATTTACAGAAAAGGATGGTTAATAAGGATGATATTCTAGTCATTTAGTGGTTACCGGATAGGCGGATACCTTTAGAGATATATTTTTGAACGAATAGATTATCTCATTAATAAAAAGTCATACGACATGTATAACTTATATTGAAATTGAACGGATACAATACTTTAAATTTAGAGTAAAATAAATTCTAATTAAAACAAAGATCTCTAACTTTGATTTCTCCACTTCTGCGGATACTCTTTTAACATATCGTTGTTTAATGATACTTTTAGGGCGTTTGGATGGCAAAATGAGAAGGAAAAGGAGGAGAGGAGGAAGGAGGGAAAAAAGAATGGGAAGGAAGGGGAGAGGAGAGAAAGGGAAGTCATAGAGTTTTCCCTCCAAATCTTGCCTCTTTAGATAGGGAAATGATTTGTCATTGAGGAGGAACCCTCCAAATCCCCTCACTTCCATTTTCCTAACCAAACAAATGAATTTGCTTCATACTTTCCCCTCCCCTCCATTTCACTTTATCCAAGTACTTTGGACCCGCTTTTTATTTATTCTTTCGTAAGTCACCAATCCAAGCCAGAAGTAAATTGTTTCATAAAATTCTGGTATATCATTGATTCGTCTGATATTTTAATATGTACTTCATTTACTTTACTAGAACTAGATTGAAAATTCAACTTAATTAAATTGCAAAGGGCCTACGATAATCACATAATGGCCGAGATAATTGACCCGTTTACCAAGTAAAGTCTCACGAAATCATCCCTCTTTACCTTCAATTACATCCGAAAATGACTTATAAACTTTATATGATCGTCCCTCATTGGTTGTCCGCGGATTCCATTATCAAGAAGTGTATCCACAACTTCTTGTACCAATTTCATTCTCTCATAATTTGCGATCAATTCATTCAATATTTCCTTTTTTAGAGGACAAATTTTTACATTTAAATTATGATTCACAAATACACATTAAATGTTGAGATTACGCATTGAATTTTTGTTAGTAGATCCATAATCAAAATTTGTGATTGTTCCAGAAGAAATGAAACAAAGGGTAGGGCAGAGCTAGGACATTTATTGTATGAGATCTAGCCAATGGGATCCGTTTGGATAACAAAATAGGAAGGAAAAAGAAGGGGAAGGGGAAGGGGATGGAAAAGGAAGGAGAGGAAATATGATAAGTGGTCTATTATTAGAGAGGAGAATGTTGAATAAACAAAATGTATAATTAGCTTGAGTAATGAGTATTTGTGTATAAATAAAATGTTTGAGCTTTCTTCTACACCCGTCACACACAAATTATGGAATCTACAATTCCTGTAATTACGATTATTAATTTTTAACTCACTTAAATATAACAACTATACTATTTTACTTAAAAATTGGTACTAAAAAACAAGGCAACATAATTTTTTTTTACTCGTTTTCTTATCCTAACCCGACTCACTCGTGATGGAAAAATAAAACAAACACAACACAAAATAATTTGTTGTTTTGGGTTTCAATTTTGGTACTGCATGCTGTGGCCTTGTTCTGCAGTGTTGGTACTGCATGCTGTGGCATTCATCTGTTTTGGTTTGTTGTGTTTGTTCTATGTGTTACTGTTGTCGCTTCATCTGTCTATGTATGCCTGATTTTTTATTTGCTTTTGCTAGAGCCACAAAGATGCTAAAGGATTATATCGAAAACCATTTCCATTGTTTGATGCGATGGAGGAAATTTATTCTAAAGATAGGGCAACAGGCGCTAAAGGGAATATGCCTCTTGATAGAGATGATCAGGATGTCATTCGTGAGGCAAGCGAGAATACACAACAAGATGTTCCAAATGCTCAAGATGTTCAAAGTGAAGTGTCAACCAGAGGATCAGAAACAAGTAAAAGAAGTGGAGATGGAAGCGTGGAGGGACGAAATAAGAAAAAGTTGCGTAGAACAAGAAGATATTGAATGTGCAAAAGAGTTTCGAAAATTTAATGGGAGCGATGCTCGAGAATAGTAATACTCAAATTGCTCACTTAACCTCAATGTTAGAAGCACCAAAGAATTTCAAGGTCGGTTTACGTGAAGAACTAGGCAAGGTTCAAGGTATTACTCGGTCTAAGATTCTTACTTTGTGCTCGACTATGACTGAAGTGATGTTGCAGTTTTTCGTGACTTCACGGACGAAGATGAGAAGTATGATTTTTCGGGAATGGTCTTGAGTCGGCTTTAGATTAATGAAGTATTTATCACTAGATTTTTTAGTATGTTTTATTATTATATTTTGATTTCTAAAATCAGGACGCTTTTTCTTTGTAAAAGACAAGACATTTAATTTTGATAATGTTGCAGTATGGTTGGTGCACTGTAATTTTTCGTACGCTTTCTCTAAAATTAAGCTACTGCACATACAGTAGCTGTACTGTGTTGCATGTTAATCTGAAAATGTTATCCTATTACCAAACTTGAGAAATGTTAAGCCAGTAATTATTACTCTAGTATTGCCAAACCATATATCAAGAAAACATTTCAGCATGTATTTATCTCATGGGTACTTATTACTGTTTTGAAATCCCCCCAATGATTCAAGCATGACCGAAAACCGAAACTGCCATGAACAGTCTTAAACCCATCTCGACTTAGCCCCACATGACCATTGAGGTTCCCACCAATAATCAACTTCTCTCCAATAGGGACTTGTTCGATAACCTCCTATAAGTGTTGCTAGAAAACTGGTTTCACCGAAGCACTTAATCCTACTTGTGGTGTATAGGCACTTAGGATAGTTAGGACATCATCCCCAACCACAACCTTAATACATAATCCTATCACCCTTTCTATATACCAAAAGTACATAGGTACGTTTAATATAAAAATAGTACTCCCTCCACTCTGATCCACTGAGATTTTCTCACTTTTCTTAAAAAGAAAAATCCATTAAGATTTTCCCACTTTAAACTTACCTTATTAGACATAAAACTCTTACTATTATACCACTATATATTATCCATATTTACAATAATACCACTATAATTAAACTCCACCATAGTCCATAATATATAACCAAATACTAAAGTTGGTTAGCAATATTATACTATAAACCATGTATGATATACTATCCATATTTAATGTGATGTGACTAGAAGACATCACACTCAACATTTAATTTCATTTTTTTATGCATTTCATATTCAATGTGCCAAAACAAAGTGGGAACATCAACGTGGAGTGTAGTGAGTATACTAATAAAAATAGTCACAATTTATCATAAAAGAGGTACAGTTGTTATAAACCAGTACAAAATGACATGATTATGCTACCTGGGCTACCAAAGTCGGGACCAAATCAGAATCATGGCCCTTGCAACATAGAATTATGCTATATGTATGATAAGAAATAGAGCTTTCTTTGATGGTTATCTAAGACCACCAGCTAAAGAGTTTGAAGATCTGATGGACGAGGTCATTTGTTGCATCAGAACAATGATAAAGAAAGTGAAGCTAAGTCAGGCAGAAAATAATCTGATTGAGAAACTGATAATGAAGTAGGTTTGCTTATGCAGCTACTTTTGTTGAGCTGGTCATTGTCTTTTGATCACGTATACTTACTTGTAATTTGTAAATGACTTAAAAAAATTCTTTGTAATAATATCTCACATTTCATAAAAAAAAAAGAATAAACATAAATCATCAAATGGAACAAATGGTTTATTTAGGGTAGTGCTTAGCATACCTCCACCTCTAAACCATAGGCTGTTTGCACACAAACCCTTGGGCCACCAACTTCATACTCCAGAAGCCTTCCAGATGCTGCACCAGATGCAACAGTCGCAAGCCTAAAATCATGATAGTTTAGTACAGTGCCTCTTAATAGTTCATAACAATGAAACAACTAACATTGCATCTGTTAGTTTACCTGCAAGGAATATTGATACCACCTTCACAAGCGACAATACTATTTCCATCAACTCCTTCCATAATCTTGTCCACCTTCACACTAAGATAAAAGACACCTGACTCGAAACACCTAAAAAATTTAATATCAAGTATGAACCTACACATATAATGATTACACAATACTCAATAATATACTCGTTAAAGACCAAACATAATGTTTTTCTACCTTTTCACCAACTCTTCATGAAGTAAATACCGGCTGACTCGTCCATAAGCTCGACCAATCATAATAGGATTATCATCATCAATATACACGATGGTATCGCGCCAAGCCTGCTCGATACATCCTTCCAGTCCAAGAACTGAAATAGAACTAAAAATTATTGTACACCATACTAGCTTCTTGTTTAGATACTGAAATAGAAAGCTCTATTAGGACTGAGAACTATATGGGCCGGGGTGACATACTAACATTTTATCGATCATTTATAGATACTCAGACCTCCAGCCTTTTTAATGTCCCTAATAACACCTTTGGACTGATAAAATACTAACATATCGCCGCTAACATACCGTTAATAATGATCAAGACGAAATAACCAATACCCAAAATTAAACAACTCTGTTAACGTACATGTATATGGTGTGGAGGCAAAGCACTATGGCCACTGTCAATAAGAACCTCTTTTAATGATAGTTGAAAATAAATTTAATATGTACTGTACTAACTAATAACTATTTCCATTGAAACCAAGTTGTAGCGTAGTACGGAGTATTATTTATGCTGCCTATGGTGGGGTGGATCTTCAAAGTACGTACGTACCTTTGAATTCATCTTCCCAAACTCCATAATTATTGGTGAAAGGAAGATCGGGACCAACGAGGCCAACTTTCAATCCTAATTTAGCTGTTTCTGCGGCCAACGCTAGGCCGGCTGGACCACATCCAATGACCACCAAATCCAGTACAACATCTCCTACAAATATCTGAGGAAGCTACATAAAACAACACGAATCATTCAAGAAATTAGTGAAATTTTGCACATATAAAAGCATATATCATCCAGAGGACTACTCACTGTAAAGAAATGATGAGCTGATAATTATTGTCTTGATTCATTAACAAAGAGTACAATGTTCTTATACTAGTTACAGAGAGCACTAGAGAAAAACCTAAAGACGTGATAGCCACCTAGAGTAATATACACTAGCCTTAATTGTTGATCTACTTGACTAACTTACAAGATCACACAAAGGAAACAATACAAGATATGATTACATGAATTATATGCACAATCAAAGAATATTATGAGGGAACATGAATATTCTTAACACGGTCCCGCAAGATGGACGAGCCCAGAGCGAGACCAATCTTGGAGAGTAGAAGACAAAACCGGGGACGAGCAAGAGGCTTGGTAAGGACATCCGCTAGTTGATCATCCCCTGCAATATGCTGAACACGGAGTTTTTGCTTGTGGACCTGCTCACGAACATAATGGAATGCAATAGCGACATGCTTCATTTTGGAGTGAAAGACGGGATTGGCCGCATAATGCGTGGCACTGAGATTATCAGAGTAAACAACTGGAGGCTCGGTGAGAGGAATTTGGAGCTCAAATAAAAGGGACTGTAACCACCTAAGTTCATTCGTGGTGGACGCAATGGCGCGAAATTCTGCCTCTGTGGAGGATTGAGAAACAGCGCGTTGTTTCTTGGAGGACCAAGATAATGCATTGCGACCCAAATAAGTGATGTAACCGGAAGTGGAGACAGATGTGTCATTGTCTCGAGCATAATCGGAGTCACAGTAGGCATGGAGGGTGGGTGGGGAGTCACGAAGTAGTTGAATACCAATATGTACAGTGCCATTAAGGTACCGTAAGACACGTTTGAGTGCAGCCCAGTGTAAGTCAGTGGGAGCATGCATAAACTGAGCCAATTTGTTGACCGCGAAGCTAATGTCTGGTCGCGTAAATGACAAATACTGGAGGCTGCCTACGGCAGCGCGGTAGTCCGTGACATTGGACAGTGCAGTACCCCCATGTGTCGTGAGTGTCGGGTGGGATGCCATGGGGGTGGTGGCGGGTTTGGACTCGGACATGTGATATTTACTTAGAATGTCATGTATGTACTTGGACTGAGTTAGTAACAGACCATGGGGGTTGGGGGTGACTTCAACTCCTAAGAAATACGACAAGGTACCAAGGTCCTTGAGTGCAAAGTGAGACGCGAGGTGAGTGATAAAAGTGGACACAACAGTGAAATCAGGACCAGTGACAATGATGTCGTCGACATACACAAGTACATACAGACACCGTCTAGACTCAAAGGAGATGAAGAGTGAGGGGTCGGCTATTGAGGCACGGAAACCATGTGATAACAGATGATTTTTCAGTGTCGTGTACCAGGCGCGCGGCGCCTGTTTGAGACCGTATATGGGTTTGGTTAGTTTACATACCTGGGTAGGCAAGTCGGGGTCAGTGAACCCCGATGGTTGAGACATGTATACAGTTTCAGACAGTGACCCTTGTAAAAATGCATTATTAATATCAAGTTGTCGAAGCAACCATCCATTGTTAATAGCAAGAGAGAGTAACGTACGAACCATAGTGGTTTTGACCACTGGACTAAAAGTCTCGGAGTAGTCAACTCCGGGACGCTGGTGAAAATCTTTGGCAACCAAGTGGGCTTTGAATTTATCGATCGTGTTGTCGGAATGATACTTAGTCCGATACACCCATTTGCAACCAATCACGTTGTAAGAGGGGTGGGTAGGGACGAGAGTCCACGTATTGTTGGACTGAAGGGCACCGTACTCGGCAAGCATTGCATCACGCCATCGGGGGTCATGAAGAGCCTGTTTGGTGGTGGTTGGTAATCTGTTAGGTGGGGAGGTGGTGGCTAGGTTAGCATATTTAGGATTAGGTTTAACAATATTGTTAGAGAGTCTGGTGGCGGGACGAGGTGGTGGAGGAGAAGGCGGTGGTGCGGGTGGCGACGTGGATGTGGGAGGAGAAGACGGTGGTATGGGTGTGGGAGGCGACTGGTGTGAGGTGTTGGCCGCAGAAGCACGACGCGAGTAGACACGGGTCGGCGGTGGGGTAGAGGGTGAAGCGGTCGCTGTGGTGTCAGGAGGCTGGGTAGTGGTGGGAGTGGGACCGACTTGGCGTGGCCGGCGACTGTAGACTTGGACGGTGGTGGTATTAGGGTTAGGGGAATTGGTCGGAGGTGATGGGGAGGGGGTGGGGAAGGTCGGAGTGGGGGTTGATTGGAGGAGAGAGGGGAGGAGGTGGTTTGTTGAGGAGGAGGTGGTGGGCCACTGAGATGAGGGGCAAGGGTATCGAAATACCAAGGAGGGGTTTGAGAGGAGGTGTTTGGGGAAGATGAGTCAGGTGAAATAAGAAGGGGATAAGGAAGGACATTGTCATAAAATTTGACGTGTCGGGATACGAAGACCTTATTAGTGACGGGTTCGAGACAATAGTAGGCACTTTGTGTCGATGAATAGCCAACAAAAATACAAGGTTTGGAGCGATATTCCAGTTTGTGACGGATATAGGGTCGGAGCCACGGGTAGCACAAGCATCCGAAACTCCGTAATTTAGAATAGTTCGGAGGTTGTCCGAACAATTTGTTAAAAGGGGAGTCGTGATCAAGTGTTGGGGTGAGAAGACGATTAATGAGATACGCAGCGGTCGTGAAGGGATGTGGCCAGAAAGTGTCGGGAAGACGGGCGTAGGAGAGAAGTGTGAGACCCGTTTCAACGACATGACGATGACGTCGTTCGGCATAGCCGTTAAGTTCCGGTGTGTGAGGAGGGGTGGTGAGATGACCGATTCCACGATCGGAAAGAGTATGTGCCATCTTTATGTATTCTCCGCCATTATCGGAGAATATTTGTAAAACGGGTCGTTTAAAATATTTTTCCACTAATTTTTGAAATCGAATGAAAACCGTCGTTGCATCCGATTTTTGTTTAAGTGGATAAAGCCATATGTACTTCGTAAAATGATCTACAAAAATAATATAATAACGGAATTGATCGTAAGATGGTACGGGAGAGCTCCAAACTTCAGAAAATACCAAGTCAAGGGGAGCGGAAGAAACAAGAGTGGAATCAGAAAATTCTAGTTTATGACTCTTGCTAATATTACAAGAGTTACATGGTAAATGAGAATGCAGAAACTTCAAACTAAATTTATTCGCTAAAAATTGAGAAATTTTGATGGAGGGGTGACCAAGACGGTGGTGCCAGTCAGGGTCGGTGGATGAAAGACGGCTACTGTAGACATCATAGAGAGGGGGACGCCATTCATAGATACCTCCATTAGATGTGCCTTGGAGGAGAATGTGACCCGTGCCCCGTTTCTTAAGAAGAAAAGAAGAGTTAGAAAATTCACAAATGGCATTATTGTCTAGACAGAATTGAGAAATAGATAGAATGTTACGGGAAATTTGTGGAACACATAAGACATTGTTAAAAATAAGTGATCGAGAAGAGGAGGGAATGGAGAAAGAACCTATGTGGGTGATAGGAAGAGCCGAACCGTCACTAATAAGAAGGTCATCGCTCCCATCATAAGGAGCATGGATGACAAGATTGTTAAGATCGGAAGTGATATGATGACTCGCCCCGCTGTCGAGAAGCCAAGGAGGGTTTGACCCGGGCGTGGTGGTAGTGGCGAGGTGGGCCTGGGGAGTAGTGCGGGAGGAAGGTCTGGAGTTGGTTGTATGGGACGGGAAAACCATGTTCGAGTAGTCACGTTTGAACTTATGACAATTTTGAACAACATGACCAACATTCTTACAATATTGGCACTTTCCTTTGAAGGGGGCTGGGGTGTAGGGAGTGGTAGAGTTGGAGGCGGGCTGGTTGGTGGGACGTGGGGTATAGGGGCGGTTTTGGTTGGTGTGACGGTTGTTGTGAGAGGGAGGTTTGGTGGAAACTGCATTTGCGGTGGCAGGGAAAGGAGCGGGTGTAGTGGTGGTGTGCTGAACAGTGAGTTCAAAATTGATGAGTTTCTCGTGGAGAAGCTCGAAGGAGATAGGTTCATCTCGTGCACGGATAGCATCTATAATGGGTTTGTAGAGATTATAGTCTAGGCCACGAATAATTTTGGCAGTAATATCCTCAATGTCCATGGGTTTGCCAAGGACACTGAGTTGGTCAACACATGCTTTTACAGCGAGCATGAAGTCGGTGACGGATTGGGTTTTGGTTTTGGTAAGGATGTCGAAACGGTCTTTTACCTGTAGGATATGACCTCGGGATTTGTTGGCATATGTGGTGGCTAGGAGGGTCCATATTTCACGGGATGTGGGGAGACGCATAGCAAGGGAGCGGATGGGTGATGAAAGCGAGCCGAGTAAAGCACCTTTAAGGAAGTAATCTTGGCGTTTCCAGGTGTGGTACTTGGGATTGGGTTTGGTGACAGCCGGTTCCTTCTCAGTGGAGGAGGAGACCGAAATGGTGGCAGGTGGACACGGGTGTGTTCCATCAAGGATGTTCCGGTCACGGAAACAATTCACCCGGCCTAGGATCCGGGTTGTACAATCGGGTTAATGGTGAACAATTGATCGTTTGATTTCCCTTGGTCTCCCCTTTCCCTCACTCCCTGGATCGGACCTTCCCGGCGGAAATGGCCTGCTCCCTGCACAATGAACGCACAGGGCCTCGGAGGTTGTCCGAGGAAACCCTCTCCGATGCCTAAGTCAGTCCGTGAAATGCCTTTACGAACCTAGCTCGTGAGGAACTAGGCGGCGTTTTTAGGAGTAAGAGTCTAGAGAGAGAAAATCCAACCCCTCTTATGTGGGAGATGGGTAAGTATTTATACCTTCCCACAAGAGAGAGGAGAAGAGAAAGAAGAGGAGGGAAATGGGTGGATGTTGGCGCGACACGTGGACTTACCTTGTCCACCCATTTCCCCTTACCTTAGGCAAAATGACGGATGGGTCCTCGGTTCTCCTTCGGCTCCATTCAGGCGGGAACGCCCTGGAAGCAGGCGGCAGGCCTGGTTTACTCCGTTTGGCGGACGGCCCAAGGGATTGGGGCCACACTTGGAGATTCCAGTGACTGATGGAAAAGCTGCTGGACAGACCTTTCCTCCTTCTGGGACTGGTCGCCTTGGGGCCTGATTGGCAGGCGGCCAAAGGCAGGCAACCGACCCCCATCAATTGGCCCTCGCCGGCTGAGGAGGAACGGGGTTCCAGCTCGGCAGGCGATGTCTTGCTCAGGGACAGCGGGAGGTTGCCTCTTTGGGCACTTGCATTTAATGCGTCGCATGTTCCCGAGGGAACATGCTTTAATTTCTCTGGGCACGCAGGGAGTTCAAACGTCTTTCGTTATGATTACCCTCCTTTGTGTAGAGAATTTTTGGGCAGTGTGCCAGCTCGATGATTGGCTTTCTTCCTTGCAGAGGTGGTTGGGGCACCATTAATGCCCTGCTTCCGTTTTCCGTATAAATTGTATTCTCCTTCACTGTCCTTATGACCCATTTCCAATCTTTGTTTTGTCTTTAATCATGGCTTGGGTCAAGAAAAGTGTGATTCATCGTGGAGTTAGGCATGTTACTTTCATCTTCAGAGGTTTTTGGAGGCTCCGATATGCTCGTGCTGCTTACCTAGCTGTTCGCCGGAGTCGCCGTTCACAACTTCACTTTCGCCGGAGAAGTCAGAAGGCTTCTGTTAGGATGGGCAAACGCCCTAGGAGGTCCTCGCCTCCTGCAGCGCCTAGGTTTAGGCGTTGCTCCCAGGGGGGAGGCTGTTATGACAGGGGATGCCATGAGTGCTTTCCATGGCTGCACCCTGAGCAATTTGGCCCCAACTCTGACACTGATTCCTCCTTGGCGTCAGGTCCCTCTTCGCTTGTGAAGAAGACAGGCTGTCGCACCTGCGACGAGTCCCGGGCCGTCCCCTTTGGGAGGGACTGGGAAGATAGCAGCCATGACTCTGATGACAGCGAGGGTCTGGGCTGCCTTAGCGACAGAGATGAAGATAGAGCTTCTGATGACCCCTTCCAGGGCTCCCCAGACTGGGACTGGGACTCGGCTCTCGGGAGCCCAGGCAGCCCTGGAGATTGTTCCCCAGATTTGGGCGATGACTAGGCCTGCGGGGCGTTTGATTTCTGCCAGGCCGGAACTTTGGGCCTTAATGTATTTTTCTTCCTGTATCTGTCCTGAGATGTAACTTTCTTTTGTAAGGTTTTAATGAAATGAGGATCAGGCGGTGCGTTTATGTGTTGTGATTTTTTTTTTTTTTTTTTTTATTTTTTTCAGGGGGGACGTCATAGGGTGACCAATCTTCTGACATCCCCTGGTCTTCCCGAGGTTTTTCTTGGGAAGCTGCCTAGAGCAAATCCCTCTAGGGGCGACACGTGGGCCGCAGCCCTTGGGTGAATTTCTGAGGGTTGGGCGACTCTTGGCATGCCTTCCTCTCTATAAAAGCGCTCGGTTATTCATTCTTTCATTTTTTTCCAATCTTTCTTTTCTTTCGACATTCTCTCATTCTTTTTCTTGTCAAAAACCCTGGAGTATTGACGAATCGTATCCTACCTTGCACCCCCATTTCCCTGAGACTTCTTTCTTCGGGCTTGCGGCGTGCTGTCAGGCGATCTTAGGTCAGATTTTCATCCTCCACTCTTTTTCTCTCTTCGATTTCCTTTTTTCCGCATCTTTTTTAGAGTAATCATGTCCGGAACCCGTGAAAGGATTTTGCCCTTTATCGACCCATCAAAGAGGGGAGAAGGGATGGACTTTGCCTCCTCCTCTAGGGAGGTTGATTTTGAGGAGGAACACTCGGCGGACAGTGGGGGCGGTAATTCTCCTGAACCCCCTTCGTTCGATGCTATCGACTCGGACGACGAGGCGTTGGAAGT
Organism: Agrostemma githago; assembly: GCA_958450325.1. Lineage (NCBI taxonomy): Eukaryota > Viridiplantae > Streptophyta > Magnoliopsida > Caryophyllales > Caryophyllaceae > Agrostemma > Agrostemma githago. The sequence goes on from OY288242.1 coordinate 5,444,169, forward strand.
TAACCCTTCCCGAACTTCCGGTCCCCTCGTTCGTCGGGAAAAGGGTAGGGTTTATTATTTAGACAGGGCTAAATACCGCATCCCTCTGAGTACTTTCCCTGACCCGAAAAATCGGGAGGTGATCCTCGCCAAGAACGCCGCCGTCGTGATTGAGCGGCTCTATAACTTCGGGGAGGGGTATACAGTTGTTGTCCTCGGCGAAAAGGATACTGTATGCAACCCCCCGGATGGGTGTATAGCGGTTTACCATAAATGTTTAGAGTTTGGCCTTCGCTTTCCCCTCCATCCTGTTTTAGAGGAGATCTTCAGGCGCATGAACGTCGCCGTCGCCCAGCTGACAGCCACAGCTGTCAGGGCGCTGATTTCATATGTCTGGACCTGCCTTTTCCACCGCATGGAGCCTTCCATCGACGCCCTGCGGTTCATGGTGGGCTTGCAGATGGTTTCATCTGGGAGTACGGGCTCCCCTGGTTATTGGTCCCTCTTGAGGCAGAAGGGACATTGTTTGGTGTGGCCTGGTATGGACAGCTTGAGGGATTGGAAGAACAACTTCATTTACATACACAACACCCATGGGTGGAGGATTCCTCGTCACTTCAGGAATCACGTCCACACCAGGATGGAGACCCCTGAGGAGTACCACCCTGGCGTGGGTGGGAAGGCCTTGGAGGTTAAGCTAAGTGAGAAGGAGAAGGAGTTGACGGCCTACTTTGCAGGCCATACTAACAAGTACGGGGTGTATGGCCCCACCTTATGGCTCCCTCATGCGGAGCTTTTAGCGACTGACAATTATTTGACCCGGCTGGGCATGAATCCGGGTCTGGATAAAGGTAGTTCAGGAGTGCTGGCGATTCCTTCTTACTCTTTTGTATATTTCGGAAATGCCTTGACAGCCTGTTTGTTTGTTTTGCAGCTCTTGCCACTTTTATCTGGAGAAAGGGGGAGGTGAGACGCCTGGGCCTGGACGAGAACCTCACTGTTATCCAAAGTCGCCCTTCTCTTCCCCCTGGTTTTAAGAGAGGCGAGAAGAATCTGATGAAGCATTTGAAGGGCCTGTCATTCAGTAGGCCAAGGCTTCCCCCTCCTCCTCGAGTTACGCCCGCCAAGACGGCGGTTTCTGAGGCTACCCCTTCGCCAGCTGCGAGGGCGATTGCTTTCGAGGCTACTCCTTCGCCTGTTGGCAGGCAAGAGGGCCTTTCAGCAGGGATTCAGATTCCCCCGCGGTCGCGGGCCGTAGGTTCCGAGGAGACTGGGGAGAGTACCCCCCGGGCACTTACCAGAAAGAGGAGTCGGGAGGCCCCTAACGCTGACCAGGTGGTGGATTTGGAGACTTCCACGCCTGAACCCAAGCGTCTTGCTCCGGAGATTCCCGCCACCCTTTTCTCTGAGGAGAACGTTGAGTTCCACTATAATGCAGGTGACAGCCAGGATGTTTCTGCCCTACTCTCCGACTCAGGGGCGGTTTTAACTGACCATCTTCTCAAGACCGTCAAGTCTGCTGCCAGTCAAGTGACCCAGTATATTAAGCGCACCTCCCGAATTATGCAGGCTTCCGCGGAGCTGGCTGCCCTTGGTCGCCTGAGTGATGAGGAACTAGCCAACCCCGACCGCCTTTCTGCAGTTGAGAGGGATGTTGCTCTCATTGCCAGCCTGAAGGATCAGCTGGCGAAAAAGGAGACTGAGCTAGAAGAGGCCAGGGGTCGGGCTATCCACTGGAAGTCTGAGAGCGAGAAAGCTACACGGGAAGTGTCTCGCCTGGGGGAGGAGTCCAAGAGAGCACAGCAGGCCTTTGCTGAACTGGAGCAGGCCAGAAAGGCTTTGGCTGAACTGGACCATGCTAAGAAGAGCGTTATTGACCTCGGGGAGCGCCTTTCCAAGGCAAACTCTGATCTGCAGACGGCCCTCGGCGATCTGGCGGCAAAGACCGAGGATCTGGCGGCGAAGACCGAGGAATGGGAGAAAGAGAGGGGTGAGATTCTTCAGGAGGTGGAAATGGCGGTGTCGGCGGGCTTCGTTAATGGTGCTAACTCCTGCCTGAAGGTTGTCATGGAAGCTGTCAGGGAGATGTTCCCGGATTTTGACGAAGATGCCTTCCGGGCCCTCTACACTGCTAAGGATGAAGCTCAAATGCGTAGGCTGTCTGAGGGAGATGCTTCCGGTCCAGACGCTCCCCCTGCTTAACATGGAGGGCAGTCTTCCTCAGAGGGCTCTTGCTCGTCCCCTGCTGCGCCTGTGCCAACGCTTTAATTTCCTTACTTCTTTGCGCGCCGAGCCCTTTGGTGGCCGGCTGCCGTACTCTTGGTTGTAACTATTTGTCTTGAAAACTTGAAAACTTTTGTCTTGTATTTCCTTGACGCTACTTTTTCTTTTATATGTGAATTTTCTGTTTGCTTTTGTATATTTTGATTCTTCATGAGTTTGATTCGCAGCCCGCCTGCCTGTAGGTAGGAGGGTTCTTGTTTGCTTGGCCTGCCCCTGGCATTTGTTTAAAATCCAGGGAGCCTGCCCCCTGCCTGCCCAGGGGTAAGCAGGGTTGTTTTTTGTGTTTTTATACAAGGTTGGGGGGCTTGCCCCCAGTCCTTGATGGTACGGCCCGCTCCTGGCTTCCGCCCAAAGTCCAGGAGGCCTGCCCCCTGCCTGCCCAGAGGTAAGCAGGGTAGCTTTCGCGTTTTTTATACAAGGTTGGGGGGATTGCCCCCAGTCCTTGTTGGTACGGCCTGCTCCTGGCTTTTCGTTCAAAGTCTAGGGGGCCTGCCCCCTGCCTGCCCAGAGGTAAGCATGGTAGCTTTTGCGTTTTTTATACAAGGTTGGGGGGCCTGCCCCCAGTCCTTGTTGGTACGGCCTGCTCCTGGCTTTTCGTTCAAAGTCCAGGGGGCCTGCCCTCTGCCTGCCCAGAGGTAAGCAGGGTAGCTTTTGCGTTTTTTATACAAGGTTGGGGGGCCTGCCCCCAGTCCTTGTTGGTACGGCCTGCTCCTGGCTTTTCGTTCAAAGTCCAGGGGGCCTGCCCCCTGCCTGCCCAGAGGTAAGCAGGGTAGCTTTTGCGTTTTTTATACAAGGTTGGGGGGTCTGCCCCCAGTCCTTGTTAGCCTGGCCTGTTCCTGGCTTTTCGTTCAAAGTCCAGGGGGCCTGCCCCCTGCCTGCCCAGAGGTAAGCAGGGTGGCTTTTTGGTTTGCGTTGGGGGGTTCACTTTTCCCAATTTTGGCAACAGGGGGGCCTCCCCCTATTGCCCCCTGCTCGTTTGTGTGTGAAAGACGCGAGTGTGAACAGGCAACGAGTATAAATCTGTATCTTCTCATTTCTCTTAAAATTTTCTTTTTGACATTGGGGTGGTCGGAGCCGTCGACATTTTTGACCGTCCTCCGCCTTTTTTAGTAAAAGTAAAAACTGCCTGTGTTCTTGTTCAGACGTAATATTTCTTTAGTGTGTCTGCATTCCAGTGAGCATGTAGCTCTGGTCACGGAAACAATTCACCCGGCCTAGGATCCGGGTTGTACAATCGGGTTAATGGTGAACAATTGATCGTTTGATTTCCCTTGGTCTCCCCTTTCCCTCACTCCCTGGATCGGACCTTCCCGGCGGAAATGGCCTGCTCCCTGCACAATGAACGCACAGGGCCTCGGAGGTTGTCCGAGGAAACCCTCTCCGATGCCTAAGTCAGTCCGTGAAATGCCTTTACGAACCTAGCTCGTGAGGAACTAGGCGGCGTTTTTAGGAGTAAGAGTCTAGAGAGAGAAAATCCAACCCCTCTTATGTGGGAGATGGGTAAGTATTTATACCTTCCCACAAGAGAGAGGAGAAGAGAAGGAAGAGGAGGGAAATGGGTGGATGTTGGCGCGACACGTGGACTTACCTTGTCCACCCATTTCCCCTTACCTTAGGCAAAATGACGGATGGGTCCTCGGTTCTCCTTCGGCTCCATTCAGGCGGGAACGCCCTGGAAGCAGGCGGCAGACCTGGTTTACTCCGTTTGGCGGACGGCCCAAGGGATTGGAGCCACACTTGGAGATTCCAGTGACTGATGGAAAAGCTGCTGGACAGACCTTTCCTCCTTCTGGGACTGGTCGCCTTGGGGCCTGATTGGCAGGCGGCCAAAGGCAGGCAACCGACCCCCATCAAAGGAATTTCATGAGATCGTAGCCATGAAGCATGGATTCAACCTGATCTTGCCATTCAAGATAGGTTGTGGGGGTTAGTTTGTCGACCATAGATAGGTTGACGACATATAAGGGAACGTCGGGTTCGTGGGTGTTTTGGATGGTGTTTGTGCCAGTTGCCATTGAGAAGTGGTGTGGGATTATTTTGAGGATCGGTATCGCTCTGATACCATGTAAAGAAATGATGAGCTGATAATTATTGTCTTGATTCATTAAAAAGAGTACAGTGTTCTTATACTAGTTACAAAGAGCACTAGAGAAAAACCTAAAGACGTGATAGCCACCTAGAGTAATATACACTAGTCTTAATTGTTGATCTACTTGACTAACTTACAAGATCACACAAAGGAAACAATACAAGATATGATTACATGAATTATATGCACAATCAAAGAATATTACGAGGGAACATGAATATTCTTAACACACAAGCATTGCAAAAATGCTAAGAAAATTCTTTGTATGAGACGGTCTCACGATAAATTTATTACTCCCTCCTATTTCAAGTATTTCTCTCACTTTCCTTTTTGAGCTTAGTATGGTTTTCTTCTCACTTTCCTTTTTTGGATATAATTATAATCATTCTTTATTTTTCCTTCGATTCTTTATTCTTTTCCTCCACACCTAAACTCAACACCTTTTCACTTTATAACCCACTTTTTACAATTCATACCCCACTTTCTATTCACTTGGAATAGGAGGGAGTATAAGACTTCACATACAACGTGGTTACTTTTTAGCTTACTGGACACATGATAAAAATTATTCATAATTATCTATTATGATTAATTATAGAAACTTTAACATAATGTCATAATCTACTTCCCGAAATTAACTATTGATCTTTTTTAATCAACGCTTTTTTTAACGGTTGAAATTATATTACTCATCACTCTCCTCTTTAAACTCAGTTTTATTTTGTATAAGTGTCTCCGGCGAGCCGTAACCGGCGTTAACGGAAATATCAGGGAAGGGACAAGGGTTTTATTTTCCGGCGCCGGAAAAGGAACCCTTGACTCTCCCTGGAAATTTTGTACAAGTCTTTGGCGAGGCATAACAGAAGCTAACAATAATTCCTGGGAAGGGTCAAGGGTTTCGTTTTCCGGCGCCGGAAAACGAAACCTTTTATAGTAATTCATTAGTGTATATGTTTAGGCGGGAAAATATTTAATAAGGGAGTGACATGTGTCAGCATCTTTTTTATTGATTTCTCTTTTTAGTATACAGAGCATTCTTCTTCTTGAATAAGACTTATATTTTTTACTATGATTCAAACAATAAAATAATTAAAAAACATCATGCTTTGACAAATTTATCGAGAACAAAAAATTAGTTCTTATAGTACCGCTTTTATTTGGTGGGTTGTTTTTAGGATATATACTCCATATTTATAGGAATTCATTAGTGTATACATTTAGGCGGGAAAATATTTAATAAGGGAGTGTGTCAAAATCTTTTTCACTGTTTTCTCTTTTAGTATATAGAAGATGGTAAAAGAAGAGTAGCCAACACTTTTCAGATTTGAATCTCCGTTTTATCTATTGTAATTTGTAGTGAGACAAATTGGACCTTAGTTGGAAAAAAAAACTTATGCATTCAGCTGCACAAAACAAATTAGCAAAAAAAAAAAAAACAGAAATTGAACATTGAAACCTTGTCAGCAAGCTTGGACTGTTGATTCATGGCCTTATTCTGCTGCATTTGAACATAAAGAATTTCAGAACCTCCAGCTTTTCTAAAGTCCTCTTCGTCATAGAAATCTTCTCGAGTAACTACGCAACTACCCTCGCCATTCATACTCTGAATCCTTCCGCCATTTCTACTACTGCTGCTACTACTACTTTTACTACTACCGGAGCAATAATAATCAACATCACGGCATTTCGAAAGCGTAGTAATCCTGATATTACAGAAATTAACAATTGGAGATACAAACATTGCCACGAATTTCGGCAGTCCAAGCGAACAACAGCACTCCATTATTGTTACCACCGATTTGTTAATATCTGGAAGCAAATTGAATATTGTGAGCGCGTTAGTGCGGTTCAATAGAGGCTAACAGGTTGAAACAGTTAATAAAGTTGAGATTTCGCCATTGTAGATGGTGCTTGGCTGTGTAGATTGAACTAGTTTTTTTACCCGTAAAAATCAAATTGTGTTAACTTGCATTTTACTCGACGCATTACTTTTTACCCATATTTTCCCATTGCATACCCTTATCAGAAAACAAACATAATTTCATTCTTCTCCCACCCTCTCTACCCTAACCCAAAAACCATCTTTTTTTTCAATTATCATTGAATACCTCCAAATCTAACTACACATTCATTCAAGTTATTAAATTTAATAGATTACGGATACGATTTTGATTGAAGAACAGATATCAATCATTAATCATTAATTATCATTAATTATTGAAATTAGGGTTCAAAGTTTAATTATCAGTTTTGTTTCAAAGTTCAAAATAATCAGGTTTTTTGTTTATTGTTATTCAAATTAGGGTTCTAGCAAACACTATACTTTCAATTTTTTTGGTTTAGAAACTCAATTCTTAGATTTAATACTTTAATATTGGGTATTAAATTGGAAGTATGCAATCGGATAGTGTAGTACAGTAATGAACTAAGTATATATATTGAGTGTTAGAAAGCAAATTTTGGTAGTCTTGAAAGGTTACTTTTTCATTGTTTTGTAAATAGACTTGTGTGTTGTGATTTTTTCTTCTCAATTCTGTACTGCGTCAAAATTGAAAAAAAAAACATGTTTATTTTGTGATAAAAAAAACGTAGATAAAGTAAAAAAATACTTTATATCACAGATTAAAGTAAATGTATTGCATGAAATTTTTAAATAAATATATTGCAAAAAACGTACTGCGTAAAACTAAAAAAAAATGTACTGCGTTGAGTAAAGTAAATATTAAGAATGAGAAAAATAAAAGAGAGGAAAACAAAAAGGGTGAATTTGAGGGAGGGGGAAGTGAAGGGGGTAAAATCGAAAAAATGGTACTATGTAGAGTAAAATACGTACTGCGAAGAGCAACACCCTAAAGAAAATGCACTCATCACTGATTCTTTTATCATCATGAATCTCAAAAATCAAATTCATAAGAATAAATATAGCATCTCATCCACATGTAGGCATTTTAGGCGCAAATATTGCTACAAGGAGAAAACACCTAACAATAATCGATTTCTCATAGCTTTCACGAATTTAGGGTAGTAAATCAAACACCTAACAATACTGAGTTTTATTTTGTGTCGTTTTAATGAATCAATCCATCTGATGGAAACAAAACTACCCATGAGCCTTGTATGACATCGTCTTACACGAATAATCACATGTGAATCAATCCAGCTGATGGAAGTATAACTACTCTACCCATGAGTCTTGTTACTATTGTATGAGAAGGTCAATAAGAATAATCAGAATTTTTTTAACAAACAGTTATTTTACTTACCGTTGCCATCACAATCAGACAGTTGGGCTTGGTGGCTGGCGCATTTCTTCCAATTGCCTATTTCAAACACGAAGAAGTTGATTAAGTTTTGCAACGACATAATTACTATTCAGAAGATATGTAGTCTACGTTCCTTTGCAATTGACTATCGTTGTCAAGCTGTCAAGACTCGCAATCCAAATATTCAATTTAAAACCTCATGGTTGAAGTAAGGACCCCTTGCCACTTACCAATCCCTTATACGTTCTCATTTCCCTTGTTTATATAACAACATACGTTCTCTCTACTCGATACTTCATTTTATGGAGTACTCCGTAGTTTTTATTGTGAGCGCCGAGACTTCTTGTGTCAAATTTAGTATAGAAAGAGAACAATTTTTGTTAGAAATAATGCAAAGTGGAATTGTTGACCATTCTTGCATAGTAAGAGCATCTCCCATTAGTAGCATATTAAACCTAATTTATTAGTATGGTTATGAATGTCATTATATTTAGAATAATGACAATTCATTTTCCATCATAAAGTGACTTTGGATACCTTTTGAGGTTATTCTCATATGACACTTATTATATAAGTGTGAGAATGATAAGACATATGTGCATATACATCAAAGGTCATCATCCAAATCTATTTGATAAATTCTGAGTATACCATCGAGTTCCAACTCCTAATGGTTGAGTACACAACCTTTTAGGAGTGTTGTGTGACCTTGGGGGACGACGCGCATTCCGATTTGTACCGTAGTCGGGGCGATTTCGTTTCTCATTCAGTGACCTTCATACCACGACACAACAACGTATATTCTCTTTTTATATATCGCCCCTATAGTGACCCAATATTTCCAACATTTGAGAAACAAAATTTGTCACTATTATTGTTGTTGTGTTCATCATTCTTGTCATTGGAATGATTTCTTTTGGCAAAGATATGTGTTTTTGCGTGTAAGATTTAGCCCGCCGTTGAGCGAGGGTGAGACGGCAGTTCGGTATTATGACAATATCTCGGTCTCTAGACCTCCGAATGGGACGTGTAATATGGCGTTGAAAAGCTAAGAAGAAGGGCTAAAACTCTTGAGTTGAAGTCGTGAGCTGATTCTGCCATTTACCCTTCGGAAAAGGGGACACAATGTCGTGGTAGTATGCTGAAAGTTTTTGAAGCTTTATGAGTGAATGGTATTATCTTATTTTATTATCAATATTCATCCTTGAGAATGAGGTATGGTATCTATCAGTTTAGTTATTGTCTTCTTGTGATTCATGATGATAAAATAATTATGTTTGGTAGATGAGTATCATTTATCGTCATTGATTGGAAGATAAATTATTATCTGATAAGAGTAAGATGTTATGTTGTTTCTGAACATACGTTGAATGTGTAAGTCTCAATATTTCATGATGAATGATGAATTTGCACACATGTTTGTATTAGTATACAACTAAAAGGTGAATGGTTTTCTGTGTTTATGGAGAATAGTATATGTCTACGATCAAAATAATTAATGTGATTATTAGTGGAGTAATAATTAATTATTAATGATTTTTGTGCAAATTATGTTGTCTTGGAAGATGACCATGTGGAGATTATATGCTCTTACGAGTAATGAGTGCAATATTTGGATTTATTATATAGCCGTTATAAATTTATTATATAGCCGTTATAAATTTATTCCATGCACTTAATATATATGAAATTGAATATTATTCATTAATCAATTTTAGAACATTATGTATGTTTTGCTTGAGAAAATTGAATATGTATAATATATGTTGGGATTATATATTAGTGTGATTTTTTGTATCCTTATTAATGTTTTGAAAAGGCACGTGTGTACTTGTCTTGTAAATTATTTTGGATACATTTGGAAGAAGAATTTAATTTCACACTAGAGACGCATCAATACTCACTCGAGTAAAATAAGCTATATGTGGGGGTTAAATATTTTATTTTTAATGACACGCATAATCTTGATCAAGTATGTATTAAATAATTGGATGAATTATTTGATAAATTACTCTAAGAATAGATTATGGAATAGATAAATTGTCAGACATAATTATTTGATATCTAAAAGTTGGGATGATTAATGAATGAATAATTTGTATATTTTGTTTGAACGATTATGTTTGTCACTATTTCGTGGTGTGGCAACATGTGGGGGAAATCATTCAACTTATTTGATAAATTTATTCATGCATCAATTTTAGAGTTGATATCTTATAATTTGTGAAGAGTATGTATATCTCTAATTGTGGGGGAAAGTGATGATCGATAGCATGTTTATACATGAATAATTGAACCAAATGTAAGAGTTTTAATTTGTTGACTAAGTCAATAAATAATGGTTGCGTAAGGTCCATTTATTTATGTTGTACATTTGGCTTACACCACACTATATAAGATTATGATGATTGATTTTATGTGAGTAAAGGATATATATTTTAGTTTGTGGAATTTGCAAAAAGAAAATATAAGTGAAACAATCATCGAGATCGTTGTTCTCTAATATAAGAATGATGATGTATATATGGTGCAATATTGTGTAATGTTGGATATTTATAAAGATGTTGGATCACAAGGTGAGATGCACAATGATCATGAGTAAGCTTTCATCTTTATAATAATTTTATTATAAGTCTATTGAGAAGACTGTTATAATTTAATGTATTATGTATGCGTATTATTTTGCTCTTTTAACCTTACCGGGGTAATGCATGGTGATTGGGAGCTTAATATTTATTGCGTAATTGTGGAGACATCAATTGCTATGGAATGTTTGATGCTAATTTCAGCTTCATATTGCTAAAAATGATGTGTAGTGAATTACACATGGATTATGCAGATTTGAGAGAGTTGAAATCATCAAATATAATTTGGTGTATTTGAAGGGTTGAGCATGTAGCTCTTAATGATCTTATAGCCCAAATTTGGGTAGTCCTTGTGAGACGGACTTGATGAGATCACCGTAATGATAAAGGTTGAGCATATAGCTCTTAATGGTCTTATAGCCCAAATTTGGGTGGTCCTTGTGAGACGGACTTGATGAGATCACCGTAATGATAGAGGTTGAGATATTTCTCTTAATGAATCTATATCCCTATGTTTGGGTGGTCCTGTTGTTAACGACTTGATGGATTCACCGTAGTGTTGAGAGGTTGAGCTTTAGAGCTCTTAATGATTCTATAGCTCATAAGTGAGTGGGTTATGTGGAGATATCCTTGATAGAATCACCTAAGTGAGTGTGAAGGGATGACCTCCTTCTATGAGAGATTGAGTTATCTTTCTAGAGCACTCATCAAAATCCCAAGGTTCATTTGGCCATAAATTTGTTGAATTGTATTGCGGAACTCGTGTGGAACTTAAGGTATGATATGTGTTGTGAGGGTAATTCAACCGAAGTTCAATAAAGAATTCAAATCGAAAGATATTCTCTTATTGTAAGTAAGTTGTTGACTCATTTCACTAATACGTTAATTCAAATCGAAAGATATTAATGTCTAAGTGTCAACCTTTTCATATGCTCAAGATTTTTGTTTTCGGTTTACCATTTGCATTAGTGGGGGATTGTTAGAAATAATGCAAAGTGGAATTGTTGACCATTCTTGCATAGTAAGAGCATCCCCCATTAGTAGCATATTAAACCTAATTTATTAGTATGGTTATGAATGTCATTATATTTAGAATAATGACAATTCATTTTCCATCATAAAGTGACTTTGGATACCTTTTGAGGTTAGTCTCATATGACACTTATTATATAAGTGTGAGAATGATAAGACATATGTGCATATACATCAAAGGTCATCATCCAAATCTATTTGATAAATTCTGAGTATACTATCGAGTTCCAACTTCTAATGGTTGAGTACACAACCTTTTAGGAGTGTTGTGTGACCTTGGGGGACGACGCGCATTCCGATTTGTACCGTAGTCGGGGCGATTTCATTTCTCATTCAGTGGCCTTCATACCACGACACAACAATGTATATTATCTTTTTATATATCGCCCCTATAGTGACCCAATATTTCCAACAATTTTTTCATAAGACAGTAAATTTTTGAATAAGTTTTGTTCCCTTTTGTCCATTGTAGGCACATAGTCATTTGGTGTATCCAAAAATACAATACTTTCTCCTTGTTCCTACTCAAATCTGAGCAACCACATTCAAGCTCGTACTTTCATTTTCTTCACGTTAGTAGAAACGTCATACTTTCTCATTGATATGTTAGGCCCGTCAGATGACATGTTCACTGATAAGTGTGGTTTGTAGTGCCTATTTCGTAGTGTTTTGGTCCCATTTTCCTTGTGGAATCGCTCCTTGGGAGCGATTTATGGGCTACTTATGCTTCCTTTAGTTCGTTTCAGGTTTCCGAGACCGATTTGGAAGAGTTGGAGCGATTCCGACTCGATACATACACATTTTGGAGCCAACGAGATAAAGGAACGATGACTCGATGCTTTGGAGTCCACCCCGAGACCTTGGGACCCAATCCCGAGTCCCGAGACCCGATCCCGAGTCCCGAGAATCGATGAGAAGTCCATGAGAGGCAAGGAGGAACCAAAAGGGTCATATTGGAGGCCTACAAGACCCATCCCCGACGGGTATGCACCTCATCCCGTCGGGGATGAAGCGCACAATTGGAGAGGCTACTGCTGGGCCATCCCGGTCGGGACCAACCCGTCCCGGTCGGGATGGTGGGTCCATCCCGGTCGGGATGACCCGTCCCGGTCGGGACCACCCAGTTCCTGCGCGTCACTTTTCTTTCTTCTCCCTTCCATTTGTAACCCTATAAATACCCTTCCTCTTGTAATCTTATGGGATGTTCTTGACCTCTCCTTAAACCCTAGACTACTTTAGGTTAGATTAGATTAGATTAGTGTAGATTAGTCGGTAATTAGTAGTTAATCTTAGTTTAATCTTGTATTATTGGATCTCTTGAAGAATCCATCCAAGATTGACAACCTTGGAGGAATTATTTGGGTTTTCTTATATACAAGTGTTCATCTTTGCATCCTTCACTAGTTTGGTATAATCTTCTTCTCCTTTTACTCTTAATCCTTGTTTGTTCATCCAAGTTTTAATCTTTGTTCATTTTATTGTTCATATTTCATTGTTTTCACTAGTTTCATTATGGATGTTTTGTTGTTTGTGTTGGTTCATCTTGTTAGTGTTAGAATTAGTTTGATGATGTTAGAGTAGTGTTCTTGCTAGGGTTAGTAAGGTGATTAGGGTGTTAATTGGGTGATTAAGGGTTTGTTGGAGATGTGGGTGGAAGATTTGGGTTTCCTCTTGGTTAATGCATATGACATGCTTGATGAATTGCTTGAATGACTAAGTAAGTTAGATTGCTTGTTTTTCTTGCCTTTCCCTTGTGGGTGTTAGTTGTTATGGGTTCGGTTCCCTCATTAAGTTGCGAGAGCCCGGTGAGGACGACCCCTAGGTCGGTCTAAGTTGCGACCGCCCGGATTTGATCTAGGCCATAGCGAGCTAGAACCCCGTTTGTCATATGTGTCGCCAAAATGGGTTCCATGAGGAACCTCTAGGTCGGTTTAAGTTGCGACCGCCCGGACCGACCTAAATTACCCTACTACCTCTTTCATTCTAGCTCTCCCTTGACCATTTCGTTACCCCTTTGACCCCGACCTAATCCTAGCCCGTTTTCCTTGTTATTCTTCCTAGTCATAGTCTAGCTTTCTCCCCTTCTATCATTCTATAGTTTAGCTCGTTGACTTAGTCTAGTATTTGGGCCGACCTAGTCTAGACGCCTCTTACCGTCCCCGTGGATTCGACCCGACTTGCCCTATCTACCCAGTTAGGATTAGCCGGTTATTTATTTGACGGTTGGGATCCACGACAAAATCCCTACCATCAAATTGGCGCCGTTGCCGGGGACGGTGCTAGTTTAGACTTTGTTTTCCTAGTTACTTGACTTTGTCCTTGTGTTTGTGTTTTTCTTTTTTCTTTGGTTACCTTGCTTCTTGTGTGTGTGTGGTTTATTTCTCTCTTGTCTAGTGCCCAAAAAGCACTAGACTTCTCACGTTTGTTCCTAGTCTACAGTTTATGCTTAGAGGTGGTGACTATCTTCTTCTTGCGATTAAGAGCCGCTTTAACGGACGGTTGCTAGAATGAGTGGTTTCCAACCGGGTATGGACTACGATTTTCGAGCAAGCATGGGGTTTGATCTAAACTCCACACACTCGGGAGCCGATATGAGCTACTCCTCTTCTTCCATGAACCAAGGGTATAACATGACGTCCCCCTACCATAATCAAGCTTCTTGGGGTAATCAAGATGGGTATGATCCTCAAGGCTATGAAAACGGCTACCAACAAGTGAACGATTACCAATCCTACGATCATGGTGACTATTACTCGAGTTATCAATGTGAACCCACCATGTTCAATCAAGATTCACCTTATGGAAGCCAATACCACCAAGACCCACCATATTACCCTCCACCCCAACCACAATATGAACCCCATGACCCACAATACTACCAACCACCCCAACCTTGCTACCAACAATATGATGCCCCACCCCTTGGGCATCATCAAGACGCCATGTTTAATCAGGATTATCAAGATTATCATCAAGATTATCATCAAGATTATCATGGAGATTATCAAGACCCCAATGATCACCAATTGCCCGACATGGAGGAGTTTCAATCGCTTCTTCAAATGCAAAGGAGCATCCAAGAATCGGCCATTCAATTGCGAAAAGAACAAGAGGAATTTATGGCCCAAATTCGAGGGGAAAACGAGGCGAGGAATGCTCATTTAAATGCATTATCGGTTCAAACTGTAATGTCTTTATCCCGAGCATCACATTTAGATGGAGGGTGCCCACTTGAGAGAGAGGAGCAACCTAATCACGAAGGCGCCAATGTAGTTCCCTTTGATAGAGAGATTTGCTTTGAAGAACCTCAATCATCTACCCAAAAAGAGATGGATGAGGATATGACCCTTAGTGAAGGCAACATTGGTGAGGAATTGGAGGAGGATGGTGAGTGGGATGGTTTGGTAGAATTTGTGGAGTTGTTGGGTGAAGTTGTTAGCCTCGAGTTGCCCTTGTGCAATAATGTGGATAAGCATCAAGAGCCCCTTGCTAGTGAACCAAGCGAGGACTTGGAAGAGATTGAAACCGCCGGTAGAAGTTTCGATCCTCTTCTCCAAGATGATGTGGGGCCGAGTGATGAAGATAGGGAACCACAACTTGAGGAAAGTGTGGGGGTGTGCAACGAGAAAGCAAGGCCAAAATTGCATTTTGTGCCTTATTTCTTGGAGATGAAGCTTGCTTGTGATTGGAGGCGATGCCTAGGGAGGAAGAGGTCGGTGAAGCTCGTAGGATGGATAGACCCCGGAGATGACTTGAAAGATGACGATGGGTCTTTTGATTCCTACTTCTTGCCTCCACCTTGGAGGCCGTGGAGGTTGGCTAAGCTCGAGCGCTTCTTGGGCCTCCACTATGATGTCGGTAGCGCGTTCGACTTGCTCCTCCATGCCCTTGAGGGCTATGGTTGAAGAAGAGTCCACCATCCTAGGTTTGACGGAGTTCCTAAAGAACCGTCATGTTGTATATTCCCCTCCTCTCTTCTTTAGAGTACTTGTGCTTGTATTTGTGTGTTCTATCTCTTGATTTTGTTAGCTTTGTGATATTCTTGTAATATTGGATTTTTGATGAGCGATGTGAGGGAGTGAATTTGATGTGTACTTTGAGTTTATTGTGTTAGGTGAAGTGAAGGTGACTCCTAGAAAGGAGTGGTTAGTGATAGAGCTTGGACCGTGAGTAAGGGAGTCGGTTTTTGGGGCCATGGGAGTCATGAAGACCCTTCCCGACCGGGAAGGGTGTGTCGTCCCGACCGGGATGGGGCCGTCCCGATCGGGATGAGGGTGCCAAAAACCGAGTCCACTGGAGTGTCATCCCGATCGGGAAGGAGGCTTCCCGACCGGGACGGGTATGTCATCCCGACCGGGACCACCCATCCCGACCGGGATGATCCCCAACTCCTTTTTGGTGCCTCTTCTTCGACATTTTAGCCCACCCAACCATTGTATACCCCCACCCAACCTCCCTACCTTCCTTGCACATATCGTACCACCCACATACTTCATTTTCATATCCTCACTTCATCTTCTACCTACTTTACACCGGTATACACACCAATTTCCACCCCTCACACCATTACCAACCCACTACCTTAGCCATGCAGTTTTCTCAAGCTTGAAGAAGGATGACAATGATGAAGACAAGCAAGTACCTATATTGATTTATGAGACGATGGAGCGAGTGAGTTGTTAACCGTACGGTACGGCAACTATCCTCTCTTTTCCGTTTTTATTGCTTGTTTTCCCCTTGTTTATCCCCTTCCCCTTTGTCATGGTGGCCTTCGAGGCCTTGGTTTTGGTTGCTCCCGACTCTCGATGATGTGACTACATCGAGAGTCATTTTCAAAATCCAAATTTTACAAGTTTTTCACTCTTTCTTTTTGAGGATTTAGTCGGATTTAGGCGGAATCCGGGCTAGGTGACTTGATTACACCTAGTCCTCCCCTCCCATTTCCTTTTATTTCCTTCTTTTTATTTTTTCCCCCATCCATATCTTTTTCTTGTCTCGGCCCATGGTGACTTGACTACACCCCGGCCGGACACATTCTACCATTTTCTCCACTTCATTTTTGATTTTTAGCTTTATTTTCGTAGTTTCTTTTCTTTTCTTTTGTGCTCCATGCACTACGGTCGAGCATGAGGACATGGCTCGACTTAAGTGTGGGGGAGCGATATTCTAGCATAGTTAGCTTTATTTTTTGTAGTTTTTCGAAAAAATCTTTAAAATCCATAAAAATTTGAAAAATTTTCACAAAAATCAAAAAGATTTTCCTTTTGTGTGTTTTCCTTTCGTGTCATTGTGTCGTATATTTGTTTTGTTGTGTGTTTTGCCCCCCTCTTTTCTTTATAGGTTTCCTAATCGCCATTAGCTTTGGAGAGCTTTCAAGACTTCCGGTATCATCTTTATCCCTTTTTCTTCTTTACCTCTTGCGGAGTATGGAGGAGATTTGTGGTGATGTGTGCTCGGGAGGAGCTTTGTAAAGATTGTGGTGGATTTGGAGACTTGTTTGAAGATCGGGGTGGTGTTTGTTTTGTTTATGTGTTGTTTCTCCTTGTTTCGCTGTGTTTTGTTGCTTTTGTTTCTTTTTCCTTCGTTCCCGTTGAGTCTTGGTTTTGTGTTTCGTTGTGTGTCTTGTGTGTAAATGGTTTTCGAAAACCCGGTTTATAGGCTAGTGTGTGAGTGTGTACTTTCCCTTCCTAGTTGTATAAACCGAGTCTTGGACTTTAATCTAGTAGAATGACCCTAAATCAATGAATTCGTTGGTCCTTTACCTTGAGTCCACCTAGCTTACTAGGGATTTACTACGGGATTTGCACTTTTGACCATTATGACCACCCACGGTGTGAAAAGGCCTTGGTTACCGAGTCCCGTCCCTTAGGTGACCGTGTCTAGGATTGTTTAATTAGTCCAAGTTCTCCACTTTTTGTGGGTTTGAAGGGAAGGACGCTCCCCGACTCACCCATTACCCTACCTCCTACACATATCCACACAATAAATTGCAAAGTGTTGATTTCTCTCTTTCTCAATTGTCAAGAAATGCCAAAAAGCCAAATCAAGCCAAAAGGGCAAAGGAAAGAAAAAAGAAAGAAAATGAAAGAAAGAAAAGAATGAAGAAAAGAAAAGGCACAAAAGCCAAAGAGAAAATAGAAAAGAAGAAAAAAAAGAATGGCATGGCAAAACAAAACAAAAATGCAAAAGAAAAGAGAAAATGCCAAAAGAAAACCCGATTCACAAAAATAACCCCTACCTCACAAAAATAAGCCTTTTTCCGACTTTTGCCGTGAAGAGCCTACCAAAGGACCGAGTCCCTAGGAAGGATGATAGCGGCATTAGTCGGTCTTCCCTCATTTTGCATATTTCCATCTTTTTACTTGGACTAGTTAGGCGGTTTTGGACATGGGACGACCCTCTTGGCTCATTGCTAAAGGGGGCGGGGTCTCACTTACCTACAGTGTCGACTAACACCGTGGTTCATCCTTTTTCCATCCCGCCGATCGTCCCGTAGTACGTTCTTAGAAGGTTAGGAGGAACCGAGGTAAGTTACCAACGTTTTTGTTGCTTTGTCGTCATACTATTAGGGTTTAGTCCATCTTGGTTTTTATTGCTAGCTTGGGAACGTTGTCACTTGCCTTGAGTCCTAAACCGGTGCTTCTTTCACCGCTTGTTTGAGGGAAGCGGTATTTCTTTTCTTTTGGGTGCAACCTTTTGTGTGTTTGTTTGTGTGTTTGTTTGTTTATGTGTTTTGTGTCCGGTTGCATCCACAGTTTTGTCGCAAGACCCGACTTGCCTTGCGGAGTGCACTTTTCCTCTAAGTGCACTCGCGTGAGTTGAAAGGGCGTAGGGTGCGCTAATACCCATTCGGCTAGTATAGTAGTTAGTATGTGCTTACTCGAGGGCGAGTAAGGGTTAAGTGTGGGGGAGTTGATAAGTGTGGTTTGTAGTGCCTATTTCGTAGTGTTTTGGTCCCATTTTCCTTGTGGAATCGCTCCTTGGGAGCGATTTATGGGCTACTTATGCTTCCTTTAGTTCGTTTCAGGTTTCCGAGACCGATTTGGAAGAGTTGGAGCGATTCCGACTCGATACATACACATTTTGGAGCCAACGAGATAAAGGAACGATGACTCGATGCTTTGGAGTCCACCCCGAGACCTTGGGACCCAATCCCGAGTCCCGAGACCCGATCCCGAGTCCCGAGAATCGATGAGAAGTCCATGAGAGGCAAGGAGGAACCAAAAGGGTCATATTGGAGGCCTACAAGACCCATCCCCGACGGGTATGCACCTCATCCCGTCGGGGATGAAGCGCACAATTGGAGAGGCTACTGCTGGGCCATCCCGGTCGGGACCAACCCGTCCCGGTCGGGATGGTGGGTCCATCCCGGTCGGGATGACCCGTCCCGGTCGGGACCACCCAGTTCCTGCGCGTCACTTTTCTTTCTTCTCCCTTCCATTTGTAACCCTATAAATACCCTTCCTCTTGTAATCTTATGGGATGTTCTTGACCTCTCCTTAAACCCTAGACTACTTTAGGTTAGATTAGATTAGATTAGTGTAGATTAGTCGGTAATTAGTAGTTAATCTTAGTTTAATCTTGTATTATTGGATCTCTTGAAGAATCCATCCAAGATTGACAACCTTGGAGGAATTATTTGGGTTTTCTTATATACAAGTGTTCATCTTTGCATCCTTCACTAGTTTGGTATAATCTTCTTCTCCTTTTACTCTTAATCCTTGTTTGTTCATCCAAGTTTTAATCTTTGTTCATTTTATTGTTCATATTTCATTGTTTTCACTAGTTTCATTATGGATGTTTTGTTGTTTGTGTTGGTTCATCTTGTTAGTGTTAGAATTAGTTTGATGATGTTAGAGTAGTGTTCTTGCTAGGGTTAGTAAGGTGATTAGGGTGTTAATTGGGTGATTAAGGGTTTGTTGGAGATGTGGGTGGAAGATTTGGGTTTCCTCTTGGTTAATGCATATGACATGCTTGATGAATTGCTTGAATGACTAAGTAAGTTAGATTGCTTGTTTTTCTTGCCTTTCCCTTGTGGGTGTTAGTTGTTATGGGTTCGGTTCCCTCATTAAGTTGCGAGAGCCCGGTGAGGACGACCCCTAGGTCGGTCTAAGTTGCGACCGCCCGGATTTGATCTAGGCCATAGCGAGCTAGAACCCCGTTTGTCATATGTGTCGCCAAAATGGGTTCCATGAGGAACCTCTAGGTCGGTTTAAGTTGCGACCGCCCGGACCGACCTAAATTACCCTACTACCTCTTTCATTCTAGCTCTTCCTTGACCATTTCGTTACCCCTTTGACCCCGACCTAATCCTAGCCCGTTTTCCTTGTTATTCTTCCTAGTCATAGTCTAGCTTTCTCCCCTTCTATCATTCTATAGTTTAGCTCGTTGACTTAGTCTAGTATTTGGGCCGACCTAGTCTAGACGCCTCTTACCGTCCCCGTGGATTCGACCCGACTTGCCCTATCTACCCAGTTAGGATTAGCCGGTTATTTATTTGACGGTTGGGATCCACGACAAAATCCCTACCATCATTCACCCCAATCCGTTAAAGGGCTGAGGGCCTCGATAGCTAATAACAAATTATATACTCGTAGTACATATGGGCATATGGCCATGAAAAAAAAAATAGTACATACTCCTTCCGATTCATTTGTTTCTTTACGTTTATTTTTTGGCACTATTCATGAGTGGGTAGAATATCTAATATAATTTTCAATCTATAAAGTAAAACATAGTCATGTAGGATCTTTTTAAAATCATCCTAATGAATACATCAAGAATATCAAATTTTTACGATTTTTAATAATATGTAAATAAAGATAAAAACGAAACAAAACGTGCATTGAGAAGTGTGATAAAACAAACATAAAAAATCAAATGAATCGGAGAGAGGAGTGATTGTTTTTTTTGGTTAAACGGAGCGCGCACTTAGTCGCATTACAATATTGGAGGAGGGGGTTTCGAACCTGACACCTATAATACACGGTACCTAGTCTTAATCACTAGGTCAAGACATCTTCGATAGAGTAGGAGTGATTGTAGCACAGTGGTAGCTTTGCTGGACTAAAGTATTACAGAGTAGTTTGCTTAGGTGTATGGGGTTCAAATCCTGCCCAACAATTTTTATTTTTTTTTTTAATTTGCTTTTATTTCTTTTAACTCCTTTCCTAAGCTGATTCATTAATGTTAATCTTTCTTCCTCTATATTTTTGTTTCATTTCCCTCTTTACTGTGTTTTACGGTTTTTAAAATATAAAATACCGAGTATATGACTTTAACATAGATATCCATTTTAATAGTTATCATTTGTGGGTGATTTATTAAATTTGTATTGCTGTGTTTGAAAAAGAAAAAAATTGTGTAACAAATATCTTAGGGTTTTTCTACATTATACCTTCTTGTTTTTTCGTTTTCTACCGTATATTCCTCTTATTTTCTAAACTCCAGTTATACCTCTGTAGTTGATTATGCAACATCAATGTTTTGTTTGTTAATGTGATTAAATTAATTTCGTTAGAAATCAGTAAAATGTAATTATTTTAAGCTAAAGAATAGTAGGAAAGAAGGTGGAAGAAAATCAATAAGGTAAAAAAGAATAAGAAGTGGATGTATAAAATGAAGAAAATGGGGAAAATTAATGAGGAAAACTTGGAGAAAATTAATGAGGAAAAGTTGGGAAAAATGGAAGGAATATAAGTCAAAGGTCGTCAAAACTGGTCGGTCATGTCATAGTCTAGAATCGCTGTCTCATGATAGAAAATGGAAAAACAGGAGACTACAACGTAGGAAAACCCAATATCTTATTTATTTAAGTACGAGATTTATAAAATTCGTGTAACAAATACCTATAGAAACTACTTTATAAAAAAATTTGATAGCTAAAAATGCAAATACTGTACATAGGTAATACGGAGTACTTCGTAATATCCGTGGATGGAGTGATGACAATTCGAAAACAAAGTTCAAATTTTCTATTACTCCTTCCGTCTAATTAATTAATTTATTTTGTGAAAAGTATTATATCAAAGCAAAACAAATGATTGAGACGGAAGCGATATAATAATATCATTTTTAAAAATAACTTAAAAATATATGAAATGATATTTGGTATAGGGCCTCCGGAAAATATTTGACACTGGGTCTCTAAAAATCACTTGACGATATATGGTGAAAGAATAATAAAAACCAAAGAAATTGAAGTTTATATTGAAGTTAGCATAAATGTGTTGCTGGAAAGAGGCTAACTTTGATGATATTGGTATTGAAGTATTTTTGGTGAGACAGACAGATCACAGATGGTAGCTTTGATGCCTCACCGTGTTTTTAATTTGCAATTGCATGAGGAGAAATAATCCCATTTTTACATTCCTATGTACTGTGTTCCTTCAATTATGTGCTTCTATACATGTATGTGTATCTATGTGACTATGACCATGTTCTTTTAGACTGAAACTGACTGAACTTAACTTAACTGAACTTAATTTAACTGAAATATAGAGACAAAATATCTCCGAGAGCTGAGCTGAAACTGAAACTGAAACTGAGTGAATATAAGCTCAAAATAATAGGGCCGATGTCTACCATTACAGGGAATCGGCCATGATATTGAGGCTCTAGCAAATACCTGGCCACTACTACTACTACATCTCCAATGCAAATGTCAATGGACCACAAGCACAAAGACACCAACCGGAATAATGTCAAAACAACTAGTGTTTGTGTTTCAATAAACACGCTTCTTTTTGTGCTTTGCATTTGCAGTCACTACATTTCCATTTCCAACTCTACATTCAAGTGGTTTTAACACATTTCCCACGTAATTGAAGACACAGTCAATAATCCCCATTAATTGGAACTACAGGTAAAGGTAAAGGAAGGTCAGTATAGTGTTATTCATGAATGAAACAAATGACTGTCTTACCCTTTGTCTCTGGAAAATAGGATTATATATAACAACATTTGTTCATGCAGTAAACAAAAGTTAGACAACAAAAATAAAAAAAAACAAAAACAAAAAAAGGTTCCACAATTAATTTTACATGAAGAAAACAGAGACTATGAAAGAACCTGGTTTAATAGAAGAGTTAAAGAGTGGCCAAGGGCGTGGAGGCAAGAGTATGAGGCATAGATGAAGAGATATGGTGGATGCCAATGTCGATATTATGATGATAGGGTGTTATGTTTGGTTATAAATATGTGGCAGAATGAATACTACTGAGAGCTAACTAGGATAAGGAAAGATATACCACGGTGGTGAAACCTCTCTCTAGTCTCTACTGGTATAACTGACAAAATGGACCCGATCTAAATTACCTCACCTGATACCGAGTTGAAAATCTAGATTGAATCGTAACTCGAATTTGACCCAGCCTAACCTGGAACTGACTTGAATGTTTTGATAGAAAGCTAGTCGATATCAAAAAAAAAGTTGAAAATAACATACCCGAAAATGACCTGAACCCGAAATAACCTGACTCGATACGAAGTTAGTCTAATTTTCCTAACCTGGAGTGGCATGACCCGAAGCCGACCCTCCAACCCGACCCGGTTGACCAGTTACTAGGTCTATGTAGTACTGTGTGCAAAATCCCAGAAAAATGAACCAATCTGGACCGGAATCTACGGGACCGTAACCGTAACCGGAACTAAAAATTTTGGTCCGCTCTCCGGGCAAACAATTTGGGCATATCTGATTTATGGTCTGATCCATCTCGGTTTTTATCGGTCCGAATCGATTTGGACCGGAAAGATCGGAATTATATTAATTTGATTTAAAATCCAGTACAAACCATTCCAGTGAACGGGAATTTGAAAAATAAATGCAAATTCTTGTCCAACTAGTCTGATCCGGTACACAGTCCTACTCTCTACCCACTCGACCAGTCAAACGAGTAGAATACCAATTAGGTCGCGAGTTGGTGTCATAATATAGGTCATAAATAGTTTAACTTAAATTATACTCCCCCGTTTGTCTTTTATTGATTAGGCTTGTCGTGAGCCTCCAAATTATAATATTTATAGGGGTTATTTCATGACAATAATACCAATCATGGGGGGTTTCTTATATTAGCACCAACAATACGTAATCTCGTTTTAATACCAACTGTGCTTTCATTAAACCCACTATATAATGCCCCTCATTTTTACCGGCTAAAACCAGTCATTGTCACCCTCTTCTTCTTGTTGCGCCTCTTCTTCTTCCCCTTTTATCTTCATCAAATTAAAATTCATCCTCCATATCAACCTCAAGAACCTCAAAAAAATTGTAATTGTGAGACAGTGAAATGTGGCTATTCATCTGGATCATCTTCCAATTCGTATTCTTCAAATGTCAGAAATAACCCTAATTTTTTTGCAAACATAAGCTACCTGGAGTGTTGAGGACTACGAAGAAGGGAGTACATGTCGGTAAACTATTTTATGGATGTCCTCTCTGGCCAGTAAGCTTCATTAGTTGTTAATTGTTTTTGTACTCCCTCCCCACATTAAGGTTTTTCCACTTTCCTTAAAAAATTTTTCTCACTTCAAAACTTTCCTTATTTCTCAATTATATTCTCTTCTTATTAGTTAATCGCTCTGTTTCATTGATATCTTTCACATTTCCTTTTTCAAGCATTTCTTTGATTTCTTCCACTGATAAGGCTAAAGTCGTATCACTTTAATCAAAATAATCTTAACGAACAACTAACAGGTAGCTACCAGTAAGTAAGGGTCGAATCCACAGAGAGACGGATGAAAATCACTAATTATCTAATAATTGATTCTAAACTATTTAAATTCCGTTTTGTTTGAATTGTTATCTAAACTAATGCAATAATATAAACTATGAGGTTCTAACAATATTAAAAGGATTTAGGATTTTTCGGTTCACTATGCAATTAAATTGGGTAAAGTTAATTAATCATTCAATCAATCAATCAAAGTTATTTAGGGCAAAGACACGACCTCTCGGATCTTATGTCAACCTTAGGATAAATTCTGACGGGCTCTCGCAACTTACCAGATTATCCTACCCACTTACTTGTAAGTCTACTGTGGACATGACATAGGTCCACCCCGACGCGGCCACGCGCGGGTTTGGAGAGGCGAATGAATCTCCATGTGAAAACGGATCGAATTGAAATTTAGGTCTAAGTGCAGTCGCCACCGAACTTTGTGGGAGTTCGGACCCGTTCGAGCCCACTCTATGTCGTAGTGGGCCGTGTACAAAATACGGCCCATTTCCGATGTCAGAGTTTATTGGGCTCGTCCCTTTGCATTGCGATACCGATACCGTCACTACCGGTTATCGTGTATAGAATGACTCTCGTGCGCCAACGGTTTCGGGCATCCGGAAACCGAGGTTCTGAGTAAGGGGTGAGGGTACGTGTTGGGAAGCCCACGAAGGACACCCAACCCCGCCCGCACTAGCGGCCTCTACTAGGATATCGAATGACTTTTGAATACGCGCGTTAGTTAAACGGGAAAATGATATGCAAAGATTATTTTCCCTAAGCATGTGAATGTAATTGAAAGGGTTTCTACGTCAATTTAATGCAATTAATTCTAACGTCGGAGTTGAATTTTAGCATGTGGGTTCATTTTAGTACAATAAAATAAACAACCAAAATTGACAAGAGAAACAATAAACGCGTTAGTAACGATATAACGGTTTATGAAATATTGAAATGTGTAGAATGATGCTAGCGAGTTAATGCATGGTTTTGAAAAAATGTTTCACGTGATTAATTAGGCACGTGTTGACTTAAGTCATGAAAAACGATTAACGAGACTCGAATGCTATTATAGGACTCGCGGTTTAACATGATAAAGAGGGCACTCGACCGAGTCATTGTGTGACTCGACCGAGTGGACCTCTGAAAGAGGTTCCGTCCGGATTTTACGACCCTACTCGACCGAGTTATTGGCCAACTCGACCGAGTACATCGCCACTCGACCGAGTCACTGTGAGACTCGACCGAGTGGAGGTCGTAGAGACATTCTGTCTCGTGTTATGAACCTTACTCGACCGAGTCATTGACTAACTCGACCGAGTACGTTGCTACTCGACCGAGTCACTGTGACACTCGACCGAGTGGAGGTCTTAAGAGACATTCTGTCTCGGTTTTGGTGATGACACTCGGTCGAGTGGCACCTGTACGAACCATGTCGTTTGCAATTTTATTGTCGATTTCGAAATTGCTTTTGATTTTTGATGATTTGATGAATTGGGCATAAATATTGTGGAATTTATACTCAATTTTGAACTTACACACCCATTGTATCCCATATTCGATTATTGAATCGATATGGAATACTAGAGTGAAAAATGAAAGAAAATTAATTTAAGTCGCCTTAAATTAACTACCGCGATATGGTAGATTTCCTCCGCGTTTAATAATGTCGTAATTCTAATGAATCGAATGACAATTATCTTAGCATCAATGGAAATCGCGTTAGCTAATTTGTATGACTAGATCGTTAGATTCGACGTCCGATTATGAAATTGGTATCGAATCTAATAGATCAACGCTTGAATTGAAAGACTTTATTCCCTCGGCTTTTCCGACATCGAAATAAGTCCCTAGGGATTGTGTTGCCGGATCCGCGTCAACGGGTTTCGACCCTTAGAAATATGTGTTTTGAATAAGGTTTTTAGAAAATCGATGCAATATGCGACGCAAACGAAAATAAACGAATTATGGTTGAAATTGACCCGTTTCAATAATCAAATGCTAGGGTGTCAGGATAAGCGACCGGCAACGCTGTGTACAGTACACTTGTATATTCGGGTTTCCTTATCCTGACATCCTTCGCACTCGACACAAATCGATGAGTATTTTAATGTCTTAATACTAACGGTATTATCAATATTATGATGCAATAAAGAACTAAAAAAAACAAAAAAACGAGGAAAAGGAGGAAGATGACGAGAGGAAGAGAAGAAAGGAAGAAAAGGTTTTGCACCCTCAACCTACATGTTCTTGTGCTCGGTATGGACTCGTAGTCGCGGCTTTAACACGGGAGTTTCGAGGCTTATGGAGGTCGAGTTGTGGTGGTTAAGGTGTTTGATTCCTAAAGCTAGGTTTAGGGTTTCGATTCCTAGGCTAGGGCTAGGGTTTGCTTAGTGTAGAGTAGGGTTTGATTAGGGTTGTAAAGTGTGTAGAAAGTTGTGAAACTAGAGTTTCCAAAAGTTGTTGAATGATGTTGGATGGGGTTGCTTATATAGGCAAAAGCAAGACACCCGACTAGGGTGACTCGACCAAGTAACCAGCTGACTCGGTCGAGTGGCCCAGTGCGTCAGCCGTTGGGCTTGAAACAGGCCCACTCGATCGAGTGGGTGGGGCACTCGATCGAGTGGCCCAGCTGGGTTGCGCGGGTCCATTGTTTTGGACCACGACTTGGGTTTTTGATGAGTTTGTGTTTGACTTGGACTTTTGATGTTGTGAATGGCTGTTTTGTATGTCTCGGAGACGACTTTGACCAGGGTTGACCCAATCGTAAAAAAGTCGTTTTTATTCCCGGTGTCGGTTTTGGCCCAAATTAGTCTTATTTGATTGGAAACGGCCCACTGGGCCTGGATTCGAGGTCTGTTTTGTGAGACGTGTACTCCATAAGTGCTTTAGCCAACAACTAATGGATTTGAGCCCATATCCGAGCGCGTAGAAACACGTTAGCGTCCGATCATCATCGGGTGTTTTTTGGGAAACTACCATAGACACCTGGCAGTCAAAATGCGGGTGTCTACAGAGCCCCCACTCTGACTGAGGCTTGGACAAGGCGAAAGTCAGAGTAGCCACCAGGCCAATCGAGGATTGAAACCTGGCGGACTTCCGGTCGGGTCGTTTATAGTCCATTAGACTCGCGTGAAGGGCTCGCCAGCCACGAGCTAGAAGTCATACCTGAGCTGATGACGATAACTCCGTGGGGGAATTGGACTTGTCGCATAAGTCCAAGGTGCGCCTGTATGTAGGCCCATCCCGTGAGATGCCGCTGTTGGCTTCCGCTGGGGAGATATAGTGGATTGCACGTCCCTGTTTGAGTCGTACCTGTATAAGTCACATAAAATGCATGCAACACGTAGGTAGTAAAATGACTCGCGCTGAGGGAAATGATTTTTTGAAATTTTTGAAATTTGTTTGGAATTTTGACTCCTAAAGAAATTAGGAAAGTTCGGGATGAATATTTTGTGCTAGTATCGGGACTAGGCTTGCGGGTTGATTCCGATCAGGATTAGGAAACCCTTGTGCATGAAAAGATATGGAAAGAGGTCTATAAAATTAATTCTATAAATACCCCTTTGATGCTCTTGATTTTCTCACAAATCCATCACAATTCACTCTCTTCTAAAAAAGAAAATCTCTTCATCCTTCTCAAGAAACTAGTCATGGGAATTGGTAGATTAACTGTGATGCTGCAAGAGTGGTCCCGACGCTTCAGGGACGCAGATAGGGTAGCCCTTAACCAGACGGGTATAACTCAGCTGTACCCGTTCCGTCAGATGGTGGTTGATCGTTATTTCTTGGATGCATGCTTGGCTTACTGGGACGACATATATCATGTCTTTGCTTTTCCTCGGGGCGAAGTATGCCCTTTACCTGAGGAGATTGCAGCTATAGGAGGATGGAACCCGATACTCCGTCTCGCTGTCCCGTACTCGATCTATGACCCGAGGAGGAAGCTTCGAGAATTTCTAGGGCTTTCTCACAACGAGGTATCCTGTATGATGGAGGGTGATAATATTTCTCTGATCGACTTGGCTGAGAAATTTATGAATCCTCTTGATGTTCGGGTCAGACCGGCTTACAGCCGTAGGGCTTTTTCTTTTTGCATGCTCCATGGTTATGCTTTCGAGGGCCACATGGACTTGCTATCCTGCATGGGAAACACTCGTCTTTTGACCGTAGTGGACTTGATGGAGACTGAACACAGCCCGGCTTGGCTAATCACGGGCGAGATTATCCAAGGATTGGACAACCGCAAAAGGGACTCATCAATTCGTCTTACCGGGAGCACCCGATTGTTGCAAGTACGTTACTTTGCATCTTATTTTTCCCAATTTCTCGATTTTTCGATTTTTTTGATTTTTTGCAAAAAATTTACTGCAGTGGGCACTCGATCGAGT
The DNA here is from genome assembly GCA_958450325.1 of Agrostemma githago. Lineage (NCBI taxonomy): Eukaryota > Viridiplantae > Streptophyta > Magnoliopsida > Caryophyllales > Caryophyllaceae > Agrostemma > Agrostemma githago. Next base: position 5,472,507 of record OY288242.1, read on the forward strand.
CACCCTGACAGTCGACCGAGTGCCCTCGTAGAAACCTCCTGATCTGCTCTCAGAGGTACCACTCGATCGAGTCACCCTGACACTCGATCGAGTGCCCTCGTAAAAGCCCCCTGTTTGTGTTCAGGGGTACCACTCGATCGAGTGTCCCAGGTACTCGACCGAGTGGCCTTAGGCGAACGCCTATTTTGCCTTAAAAACTCATGTTTTTGTTTCTTTTTTCAGATTTGGCTATATGAGAGGCTATCGGTGATAAATCCTCCTCTTGATGCGAGCAACTATCGTCATAACCAGGTGATGACGAGGAGGCGGGCCATTGACTTTTCTCGTCAAATTACGCAAAAGTATTGGGACGAGGTTTTGTCTTTCCATGGTGGTCCGTTAATTCGATGGGTAGTTCCGTGGTGGCCCATCTATCTTTGGACCGATTTGCACCCGAGGGACAGAGCCCGTTATCAGGTGATATTATCTTTCAGGCAAACGGTTCATCTTTATCCGGATCGCATACTAAGGCAGTATGGATGGACCCAGCGAATCCCTGAAGTCGAAGCAGTTGTGAGTAACCCTACCCAACTGACTGATGTAATGTGTGATACCTGGATGCAAAGATGGTACACACGGCATACTTGGCCCGTTGTCAAATCTCGCCATTCGATCTGGGTTTCAGACTCTTACACAAAGTGGACCAAAGCAGGTGATGCTAAAGCCCGAGCTGCGCTGAAGGTTGACGAAGCTTTCGACCTGCTGCGAAGGGAGCAAGCTAAAGACAACAGGGGCTTTTTTGACGAAGGAGACACTCCTGCTACCCTAGTCCGTCTTATGTCAGGACACAAGAAGAAGGCTAAGACACAAGCTGGAGGGTCTAGTGCTAAAGGTGCTTGGGGGAAGGTAAGCCCCCAGATTGACTTGGAAAGAAGACTAGGCCCAAAACTACCTATGCAGGACTGACTTGGCCCACGAGATAGATTACCCGAACACGTGCGGGCTCGCATTGGACCGAAGACTGTGGTGGAAGACCCGACGTCCAAGAAACGGGTTCGTGCTAAGGAGGTTCCCCTCGTGATTCGGGAACACTCGCCACCGCCTCGAAGACCTCAGGCTCCACGCGACCCGAAGGACAAGGGGAAGGGCAAAATGCCCGGATATTAGTCTTCATTATTATTATTTGCGTATTATTATTATTTTTTTGGGTGTGATTTCTTTGTGTGTGTGCCGTTTTTTTTTTGTAATTCCCGAGTTTATCGGTTTAATAAAGACGTATTAAAGAATATCGTTCCCGTCTTTTCGTTTATTGCAATGGTTGTACTCTTTTGAGGGGTTGCCTACGTATCCACGATTAATGGAATCAAACCAAACGTAGTTCAAAATTGATTTGATTGATTTTTGCAATTTTTGAAATACATCAAGATTATTAATTCGAGATGTGCGACAGTAGAATAATTAATTCTAACTTATTGACTTGTCTATAATTTTTGAAAATTTGTAAAAAGACAATTTTTTATAAATTTTTGCAAATGACATTGAGATGGGTTTTATGGGTAGTAGCGCTTCAGCTGGTCCAAGTTGGTTGGGTTAACAAATTCGTTCCCGTCCAAGTCTGTCAATATTACCGCTCCTCCTGATAGGACCTTTTGACTAAGTACGGCCCAGCCCAATTGGGTTTGAATTTACTCCTTGGGTCAACCGATAGTAAGGCACGAACCGATTTTAGGACCAAATCCCCTTCTTTGATGTTTCTGGGCCTAACCCTTTTGTTGAAAGCCCGTTGGATCCTCTTTTGATATATTTGGATATTGTTGAGGGCCCGTGATCGCCGTTCGTCTAGAAGGACTAGCAAATCGTATCGGGCTTGGACCCAATCTGCTTCAGGTACTTGGCTTTCAAGTAAAATCCTGAGGGATGGTACTTCTAGCGCGACCGGTTGGACCGCTTCCATTCCGTATGTCAAGTAATACGGGGTTGCTCCGGTTGCGGTGCGGATCGAGGTTCGATATCCCCATAGGGCAAAGGGTATTTTGTCGGGCCAGTCCCGGTAATTCTCAGCCATCTTTTTAAGTATGGTGACAATTGTTTTATTGGCCGCTTCTACCGCTCCATTTGTTTGAGGACGGTAGGGAGAAGATGTATGCCTTTGAATTTTATATTTTGCCAGCAATGCGGCAGTTTCAGCTTGAAAGTGGCTCCCGTGATCACTGATAAACTCGTGTGGGATCCCGTATCGGCATATTATTTTATTCTGGATAAATTTGGCCACGTGCTTGGCGTTCAAGACACGGTATGACTCGGCTTCGACCCATTTGGTGAAGTAGTCGATGGCCACCAAAATGAAGCAATGACCTCCCGTCCCGGAAGGGTGCACCTTTCCAATTATGTCTATACCCCATGTCGAAAATGGCCACGGTGATGTCATGGTATATAAGAGGGAAGATGGCATATGCTGTACATTGGCAAAGATCTGACAGTTATGGCAGTGTTTGACATACAACTGACAGTCTGTTTCCATGGTGTTCCAATAATACCCGAGCCTCATTATTTTTCGGGCTAGCATATGGGCGTTCATATGCGGGCCGTTTTCACCATCGTGTACCTCGGCCATTACCTTTTCGCCTGTATTTTGTCGATGCATAGGAGGAGAGCCCCTGTGCCGTCTTTTTGTATAATTGCCCGTCATCCGTGCGAACGAATTGGGTCGCCAATATCCGCAGGGCTTTCTTGGTCCGGTTTTCAGTTCCCGGGGGATACTCTCCCGTGGCCAAGTAAATTAGGACTGACTGATACCATGGTTCCGGATCGGTTAGCTCAATGTCTAGGATGACATGTACATACGCCGGCTCAGACCGTCTTTCTACACAGATCGGCATGCTGTTCAGGTGATCCGGGATGTTTAGTAGTGATGTTAATTTGGAAAGTGCATCTGCGAATTGATTTTCTTCCCGGGGTAGATAAATGTATTCTACCTTTTGGAATTGTTTCTCCATAACCCTTACTCGTGCTTGGTAAGCTACTAGATTGGCATTCCGAGTCTTCCATTTTTGGAGCGCCTGATTGATGACCAATGATGAATCACCGTGGACCCGGAGGTTTGTTACCCCTAAATCAGCGACGGCTTGCAACCCGTGAATGCATGCTTCGTATTTGGCTGCGTTATTGGTCACGTCAAAGTCCAATTTGATGGATAAGGGAGTGTGTTCCCCTCGTGGTGAGATTAGCAGAATCCCGACCCCAAATCCTTGGAAATTGGATGCTCCATCGAAATACGAATTCCATGTTTCGGTATCGGTATGGAATATGTCTTCATCAGGAAAGGCCCACGTGTCGGTGTGGTCCTCTTCAGATATCGGGCTATCGGCGAGGAACTCGACTACTACCCGGCCTTTGATGGCTTTTAATGGTACAAACTTGAGGTCAAACTCTGCTAACATTAAAGTCCATCTGGACATCCTGCCGTTGAGGATGGGCTTCTCGAACAAGTACTTGATAGGATCCATTTTGGATAATACATGTACCTCGTGACTTATCATGTAGTGTCGGAGCTTCTTAGTGGCCCAAACCAACGCTAGGCACGTCTTTTCGAGCGTTGTGTATTTGCACTCATATTCGAGGAATTTTTTACTGATGTAGTAAATAGCCCGTTCTTCTGAAACGACTGTCTGGGCCAGCATAGCCCCCATGGCCGTCTCGGTCGTTGTTAGGTATAACGACAGAGGCAAGCCGGGTTGAGGTGGCATTAATACCGGCGGAGCAGACAGTATCTCCTTGATTTTGTCAAAAGCCGTTTGACATTTGTCGTCCCACAGTACCCGTTCCCCTATCTTCAGTTTCTTGAAAATGGGCTCACAAACCATGGTTAATTTTGAAATGAACCGGCTGATGTATTGGACTTTCCCGAGAAACCCCCGTATTTCTTTTTCGGTCTTGGGTGGTTGCATCTCGGTGATGGCTTTGATTTTAGCTGGGTCGACCTCGATGCCGCGTTGGCTAACGATATGGCCCAGTGATTTGCCCGATGTTACCCCGAAACTGCATTTTTGAGGGTTTAGCCTCATGTTGTATATGCGCAGTCGGGTAAAGAATCTTCTTAGGGCCGCAATGTGCCCACTCAGGTCTTTGGACTTAACGATCATATCGTCCACGTAGACCTCCACTTCTTTGTGCATCATGTCATGTAGTAAAGTAGTGGCGGTCCGTTGATAAGTGGCCCCGGCATTAATAAGCCCAAATGGCATAACAGTGTAACAGTAAGTACCCCAAGGTGCAATGAAGGTGGTCTTACTCATGTCCTCTTCTGCCATTTTAATCTGATTGTATCCAGCATACCCGTCCATGAATGATAGAAGGGCATGATCGGCCGTGTTATCCACCAGTATGTCGATGTGTGGTAACGGAAAATCGTCTTTTGGCTTGCCTTGTTGAGGTCTCGGAAATCCACACATACCCGTACCTTGCCATCCTTCTTGGGTACCGGCACGATGTTTGCAACCCAGTCTGGATATTCAGACATTTGTATAAAGCCTGCTTTTAATTGCTTGTCTACCTCTTCTTTGACTTTGAGAGACCAATCGGGCTTCATTCTTCAGAGTTTTTGCTTTACCGGTTTGCACCCATCTTTGATGGGTATTCGGTGTTCCGCTATTTCCCGATCTATACCCGACATGTCCTTGTAGGACCATGCAAAGACGTCCTTGAATTCTTGGAGGAGGTCCGTGAATTGTATTTTCTCCTCTGGATCTAAGGATAGGCCCAACTTAAGCATATGGGGCTCTAAAGTGGTTCCCACGTTGATGGACTCGGTTTCTTCGATTACCGAATCTCGGGACTCCCTTTGTTCGAGCTGCTCGATCAGATGCGTAGGTAGAGGTACCTGTTCGTCGGGTTTCTCAATGTCATTACATATAAAATTTTTGAAATTGAGAAAATTTTGGAAATAAGACAACTCGTATGCAGAACGGTTTTCGTTATTATTATTAATGGTAAATTTTGTGAAAAAGCTCGAAAAGAGCGACCATCCGATCATTGGTCAGTGGCGGGATAGGGAGAGGTCTTGGGACAGGCCCCGAGACCTCAGTGGATAAGGGAAGAGGGGTTACAGACTCGACTCTAGCACCAGACCCTCTAGACTCGGACTCAGACTCCGATTCTGACTCTGACTCAGACTCGGTATCCGGCATGTCTCCCTCGCCGGTGGTCAGCTTGTAGCTCAGTCCTTGGCCATCAGTCCACTTGATGGTCTTCCTCCAGGCCCTTTTCCCTGTGTTTGTACCAACTTCAGTGATCAGCTTTGTTGGGTCAAACCGATTGTTGCGGAGGATCAGATTGACCAGATCATCTTTTGGAGCGGGGACATCCTTGTCTTCCCCAAATAGGAGCCCCAGCACGGGCTCGGCGTTGTTTTCCCCTTCCTTGGACTCAGCTTGAACAAGGGTGAATATATCATCAGGGATGAAATTGCATTCCCGAGCCGTTTTGGTCTCGGGATATGTGATGGTGGGTTGGTAGAGGCCCACTTGAATAGCTCCGAAAACTAGAGTGACGAAGTAATCAGTTAACTTCGGGCTATAAGGGCCTATGTAAGTACCCTTGAGAATGTCGATGGCCCTGTGAATACCGGCCCGAACCACGTTTTCCGGGGTTATAGCATACTCCAATCCGAAATGTGATTCGCCATCATTTAGGACCTCAATGATTTTTCCAGCCGGAAGATACGGCCTTGAGGTAGCTCCTGGTAGATAGCCTAGGTTCTGTAGCATCGTGTCGATGCTAGTTGTGAAGTAGGGCCTAAAGAGATACTCTTCTTCGATCATGCCCACGAAATCAAATCCTCGTGGGTCGGCCCGGTCCGTAGCATTGCAGCTTGCCATGGTAATCGGAGTAGCCTCTAGTGTGATGATGTCGTCCCGAAGTGGCATCTTGACTTTTCGGTGGAGAGTGGAGGATACGGCCTTGACTGCGTGGATCCAAGGCCTTCCTAATAGTAAGTTAAAAGACGAGGTGACATCAATAACCTGGAACTCCAACTCTTTCTCGATTGGGCCCGTTATTATTGTTAACTTAACGGCCCCGGCCACCGGTTTTGGGCTTCCGTCGAAAGCTTGGATAGTCTGTGCTGTCCGGAGGTAGTCGGCATCGGTGATGCCGAGAGCTTTAGCGGTCCTTAGAGGTAGGACATTCACAGCAGACCCATCGTCAATAAGGGTCATTGGGAGGTACTTCCCTCGGCAAATGACCGTAATGTATAGGGCCAGATTATGATTGGGTCCGAATGCTGGCAGATCAGACTTGGAGAAGGTGATGAGTGGGCCTTCTTCTTTGGACTTGCCTTTGAGATAAGGCATGATAGTGGCTACCATTTCAGAAGGGGTAACCTGTGAGTCGACCTTGATTTCATTGAGAGCCTTAGTCAGTGCTTCCCGATGAGCTTGTGAGGTAACCAGTAATTGCCATATGGTTAGATCAGCTCGAACCCTCTTCATTTGTTGAACAAGAGTCGTGTCATTGTTTGGTTCTTCGAGGGTAGGATCCGTCCTGGCAGGTTCAGTGACGGATGTGGGAATAGATCAGAACGCCCAGCTGTGGCGAGGTGGTTGGTGGCTAAGGCTTTGGACTTAGCCTTTCGGACCTCTTCAAGGGTGATGGGGACAGCTTCCCCTTTGGCTAAGTACACATCATCCTCGTCATCGAACCATATCCCGTTAATTTGTGGGATATAGGGAGAGATGAGGTGAGAACAGTCAATTACCTCCCCGGTGAATATTGCGTGGGCATTGAACGAGTTTTCTTTGTTGCTCGGCTTGTCTCCGGGCAACGGGATCTTCCCGCTCTCGATCAGGTCCTGGATTAGATGCTTCAGTTTCCAGCACTTTTCAGTATCATGCCCATTACCACGATGGTATTGACAGTAGGCTTGGGCGTTATAACTTTTGGGCCTCTTTTCTACTGGAAGCTCGGGCATCGGGCCTATCGGTTGGATCAGACCCTTTGAAGATAGCCTTTGTAAGGCATAAGTATAGGTAGTCCCTATATCTGTGAATACCCGATTTGGTGTATTCTTTTTGGATGAGGTGTCAAGCAAATTTACCTCGTCAAAGATGCTGCGAGTTGCAGCTGCAGGTGTGGGCTTGCTCGTATATGAACTTGCCCCTTGATAGCCTTTGGTAGAGGCCTTAGTCAGGCTCTCTAACCTTAGGTCGTCCTCGATCCTAGTACCCATTTCAGTTAGGGTAGCAAAATTAGGAATAACAACATACCGGAGGTGGACCCGGTAGGAAAGGAAGAGGTTCTTGACAAAAGCCTCCACTAGGACCTTCTCACTGGGCTTGTCGACCAGCTTCACACTCTCGGCCCGCCATCGTTGTAGATATTTAGTGAACCCTTCTTTGGGCTCTTGGGCCATCACCTCCAGAGTACGCATTGTAGTCTGGATTTCAGTATTATCGGCGTAATTCCGAGCAAATTCGGTCGCCACATCATCCCAAGTTTTATATTTCTTGGAATCGAGCCTGTAGTACCAGGCCTTGGGATGCTTCTCCAGGGAGGAAGGGAACAAATGTGTAAACATGGTGGACTTCACCCCCTTGACAGCCATAAAATATTTGAAAGCCCGGATATGATGGACCGGGTCTTCGGTACCCTCAAACATAGGAATTCCCATAAGGTTGAGGTTAGCAGGTAGCTCGTCATTCAAAGGCGAATAGGAACGAGCAATTTCGGAGTGGATCGAGTTGCTCGTTGACAGGTGAACTTGTTCTTCGAGTCTGCAAACAACGCTAATGAGTTCAGCTATGGGCCCAGTGGTCCCTGACCCGTCAACAGGGGTCGTCCTTTCTACGGCGCTCAAACGGGTGTCTAACGTTGCTTGGCTAGCCTGGATGGAGGTCAGTTGAGTCTCGATCTTCTCTAGGGCCTCCTTCAATGCGTCCATCTTGCGTTGATGTCGGGTTTCGGGTGGCCTTTCTGTAAGAACACCGCGTAATCAGAAACTAGCCCGAATCCCGGAATAGCAAGTACATCCCAAACAAGACTAAAAAAGGGAAATGACTCGAGAAGAGACACCTAGACGGGTGACTTGTGAAGTGTGGGCCTTCCTTAGGATTCGGCGAGTGGGCCTAGTCCTGTTCGAAGGAAGGTTCACGTGAGACATCCCCAGACTTTTGACTCGATTGTGTAAACGGGCCCTCCTTTGTAGGGGTTTGTCCTACGTAGGTGGGCCTTGCCTTAGTCTAATAAGGCGGACTGGGATGGGGAAGAAACTCGCGATGTAAGATCGACAGAGTTTCGACGCTAAAGACCTTGACAACTTATGACATGACCCGACACTGCTAAATACGGGAAGTCCTAAGAAGAGGGAAGTTTTGAAAATTGATGGTTTTTGGAAAGTCCGAGAGAACTCGGGGAAAGGCCTGATTTTTCGAGAAAATCAGAAAGTGTATCGGGCCTCGATTTTTGAAAGTTCGAAAACGTTTTCGAGTTTTGAATTGGGCAGCTACCGTCTAGAAAATAGGCTATTTTGAGTAAAATCATAAGTCCTAAATTCGGCATGCGACCCGGATTTTGAGAAATTGAATATCTTGAAAAAGATGTATTTTTGAAAAGTTGACGGTTTTTTGAAAACGACACGGAAACCAAATAGCACGTAGTCACACAAGCATTATAACGACGCCATGTATGCTTTACACTAAGTCTCGGTCGGTCTAAGAGGGTCTATACCAGTGTACATAGTCTAGACGTTGATCGGGACAGACTCTCTAAGTCGAATTGAGCTTAGAACATGCCGCGAAACCCACACGAATCGACTATGGACACCTTTTGACATATCCATATTGGAGTACATCAATGGTATAGTGGGACGTCGGTCACCAGTACCGGCCCGGGAAAATATGGGTTATGCATGAACCGTAAGACTAAAACGCGTATTGTACTAGTCAAACGATTTCTATTCGAGTCTCACCCTGAGGATGCCGATGGTAAGTCACACACCAGTTAATCCCCAGCGGAGTCGCCAAATTGTGGACATGACATAGGTCCACCCCGACGCGGCCACGCGCGGGTTTGGGGAGGCGAATGAATCTCCATATGAAAACGGATCGAATGGAAATTTAAATCTAAGTGCAGTCGCCACCGAACTTTGTGGGAGTTCGGACCCGTTCGAGCCCACTCTATGTTGTAGTGGGCCGTGTACAAAATACGGCCCATTTCCGATGTCAGAGTTTATTGGGCTCGTCCCTTTACATTGCGATACCGATACTGTCACTACCGGTTATCGTGTATAAAATGACTCTCGTGTGCCAACGGTTTCGGGCATCCGGAAACCGAGGTTCTGAGTAAGGGGTGAGGGTACGTGTTGGGAAGCCCACGAAGGACACCCAACCCCGCCCGCACTAGCGGCCTCTACTAGGATATCGAATGACTTTTGAATACGCGCGTTAGTTAAACGGGAAAATGATATGCAAAGATTATTTTCCCTAAGCATGTGAATGTAATTGAAAGGGTTTCTACATCAATTTAATGCAATTAATTCTAACGTCGGAGTTGAATTTTAGCATGTGGGTTCATTTTAGTACAATAAAATAAACAACCAAAATTGACAAGAGAAACAATAAACGCGTTCGAAACGATATAACGGTTTTTGAAATATTGAAATGTGTAGAATGATGCTAGCGAGTTAATGCATGGTTTTGAAAAAATGTTTCACGTGATTAATTAGGCACGTGTTGACTTAAGTCACGAAAAATGATTAACGAGACTCGCGGTTTAACATGATAAAGGGGGCACTCGACCGAGTCATTGTGTGACTCGACCGAGTGGACCCCTAAAAGAGGTTCTGTCCGGATTTTACGACCCTACTCGACCGAGTTATTGGCCAACTCAACCGAGTACATCGCCACTCGACCGAGTCACTGTGAGACTCGACCGAGTGGAGATCGTAGAGACATTCTGTCTCGTGTTATGGACCCTACTCGACCGAGTCATTGACTAACTCGACCGAGTACGTTGCTACTCGACCGAGTCACTGTGAGACTCGACCGAGTGGAGGTCTTAAGAGACATTCTGTCTCGGTTTTGGTGATGGCACTCGGTCGAGTGGCACCTGTACGAACCATGTCGTTTGCAATTTTATTGTCGATTTCGAAATTGTTTTTGATTTTTGATGATTTGATGAATTGGACATAAATATTGTGGAATTTATACTCAATTCTGAACTTACACACCCGTTGTATCCCATATTCGATTATTGAATCGATATGGAATACTAGAGTGAAAAATGAAAGAAAAATAATTTAAGTCGCCTTAAATTAACTACCGCGATATGGTAGATTTCCTCTGCGTTTAATAATGTCGTAATTCTAATGAATCGAATGACAATTATCTTAGCATCAATGGAAATCGCGTTAGCTAATTTGTATGACTAGATCGTTAGATTCGACGTCCAATTATGAAATTGGTATCGAATCTAATAGATCAACGCTTGAATTGAAAGACTTGATTCTCTCGGCTTTTCCGACATCGAAATAAATCCCTAGGGATTGTGATGCCGGATCCGCGTCAACAGGTTTCGACCCTTAGAAATATGTGTTTTGAAGAAGGTTTTTAGAAAATCGATGCAATATGCGACGCAAACGAAAATAAACGAATTATGGTTGAAATTGACCCGTTTCAATAATCAAATGCTAGGGTGTCATCAGGATAAGCGACCGGCAACGCTGTGTGCAGTACACTTGTATATTCGGGTTTCCATATCTTGACATTCTTCGCACTCGACACAAATCGACGAGTATTTTAATGTCTTAATACTAACGGTATTATCAATATTATGATGCAATAAAGAACTAAAAAAAACAAAAAAACGAGGAAAAGGAGGAAGATGACGAGAGGAAGAGAAGAAAGGAAGAAAGAGTTTTGCACCCTCAACCTACATGTTCTTGTGCTCGGTATGGACTCGTAGTCGCGGCTTTAAAACGGGAGTTTCGAGGCTTATGGAGGTCGAGTTGTGGTGGTTAAGGTGTTTGATTCCTAAAGCTAGGTTTAGGGTTTCGATTCCTTGGCTAGGGCTAGGGTTTGCTTAGTGTAGAGTAGGGTTTGATTAGGGTTGTAAAGTGTGTAGAAAGTTGTGAAACTAGGGTTTCCAAAAGTTGTTGAATGATGTTTCATGAGGTTGCTTATATAGGCAAAAGCAAGACACCCGGCTAGGGTTACTCGACCGAGTAACCAGCTGACTCGGTCGAGTGGCCCAGTGCGTCAGCCGTCGGGCATGAAATAGGCCCACTCGATCGAGTGGGTGGGGCACTCGATCGAGTGGCCCAGCTGGGTTGCGCGGGTCCATTGTTTTGGACCACGACTTGGGTTTTTGATGAGTTTGTGTTTGACTTGGACTTTTGATGTTGTGAATGGCTGTTTTGTATGTCTCGGAGACGACTTTGACCAGGGTTGACCCAATCGTAAAAAAGTCGGTTTTATTCCCGGTGTCGATTTTGGCCCAAATTAGTCTTATTTGATTGGAAACGGCCCACTGGGCCTGGATTTGAGGTCTGTTTTGTGAGACGTGTACTCCATAAGTGCTTTAGACAACAACTAATGGATTTGAGCCCATATCCGAGCGCGTAGAAACACGTTAGCGTCCGATCATCATCGGGTGTTTTTTGGGAAACTACCATAGACACCTGGCAGTCAAAATGCGGGTGTCTACATCTACCCTTACCAGGCTTTCGATCTTAGGTTCGGGTTCCTAAACATTCAACTAGTTCAACGTCTCAAACTAATCGAACGACGATACAAAACAAGTAGTAAGGCAATAACATATGAATGATCAATCAAAAAAATAATTAAAATAACATCCCCAATTCAATTAACATAGATCCCCTTCAACCCTAGATAAATAAATTAGCTACTCATAATAAACGATAAAGAAATAAAATAATTAAGCATAATAAAGAACAATATGAAAATAAGAGAATAAAAAAAAGATATCAACTACGTAGAACTGAAAGATTAACGATCTAAAAGTATGACTACAAACTTGAAGAATTCTAATGCTAATAAAAAGTCTAAACTAAACTAATGAATATGAAAGTGTAAATAAATCTAACCCCAAGGAGGGTATATATACTAATAATTAGGAGTCTAACATCTTCTCCTTTCCTAAATAATAAGGAAAAACTAACAAGCTAAGAATATTACGTAGATAAGAGTTATGGTAAGTTACGAAGTCTAAACACTGAAAATCCCGTGAAACAGCTTCAAACCGATCGGTTTGGGCCTGAACCGACCGGTTCAAGGCTGTCCCGATCGATTTGGGTTTCTCTGCACTGCGCGACGAATTTGAAATGCTTGTTGTTTCTTCGTTAATTATCGGATTTGGACGTGTGATATATCGTTGGAAAGCTAAGAGAAAGATCTTTTCAACTCCATAAAATTCAGCTCAATCAGAGTTGTAGAGCTCAAGATATTTATGTTTTAAGTTGACCCTTGTTTTGGCGATCACTCTTTCTTCCCGATTTGCATTGATTCGAGCTTTCCAACTTATTTCTTTGTCGTTTCTTATTGTTTCTTCACTTCACGTTCTTCCTCAAGTATTTACTTAGTATCCTATAACTTTTATCACTTCTTCCTTGTGGATTTCATGGCTCGACTCTCGTCATTGCCCAAATATAGCTCAATCGCCTTCATTTGTCTTGTTTCCTACAAAACGTAAACAAAATACCCGGCATAAAAAAGAAGAATAGAAAGCTAGAAAAACAAATCCTACAACACGTAAAATGAACCAAAATAAAGGAAAAATTGGGGTTAAATGTATATACAAAATGAGTTCATCATCCACTTTCCTTTTTTTCTATCATACTTCTCTCTTACCCAGGTGGCCTACTTACTTTACTCCCTCTCTACTTTTACTTATTTTATTGTTTTTCTTAAGAAATGTGCCACTTTTAAGGTAGAAGAAATCAATGAAACGGAGGGAGTACTTTTTTGTGATTTGATATCTCGAACCCCACCCAACAATTTACCACCTTTCATTATTCATTTCTTAATCCATGTGTCATTTATGAGTGGAAATATCATTGTGGGGGGGGGGGGGGGAGTATTATATTTAGGTGGAACAATGTTGGTAAATCCTAATTGCGAACTGTTGAATTAGGTAGAACAATGGTTGTGTTTACTTTGAGTTGTTAAAAGATAATATGGAGGAGAATAAGAACGACATTGACCAACATGCGGAGGGTTACAAATGCAGATTATGGAAGAGAAGACATTGAAATTGAAGAAGAAGAATGAGAAGTTGAAGAAGGAGCTGATTGAATTAAAAAGTGAAGTTGAAAAACATTGTAATGGAGAGATATTAGTGATGCTTTAGTTAATTTGTTCTTGGTTTTTTTTTGCATTTTGTTGGATGATGAAGAACGGTCATTGAACGATGTTATTTGTCGGCTGTAACATTTTTCGAATGTAATTGACTGTTAGTTTATTCGACTGAAATGCAATTCACTTTGAACATGTTGTCAACTTTTGATTCATTTAGATCGATGTACTTATTTTTATTAGATGCAAGTAATGATCTTTAATTTTGCGAAAATCAATGAAATTAGTGAGTTGGCTGAACTGAAATGCATCCTAAAGTTACTGAAATTGTAAAAATCACTGAAATTGCATAAATAAGTGACACTACAGAAATCACTTGCATGAATTCCATCACGACTTGCAGGAATGAACAGAGGGGTGTTGCTTTAAAGATCAGATGCAATAGATGGCTACTGTAAATTCAACACATACAAGCAAAAAGAGATACAAATTAACATAAACGAGGGAAAGAACCATTGCAGGAGACAAGAAATGCATGTTTAGCATCATTGAAAGTAGATAAGTTGGTTGTTACATAATCTGCAAACTGCAAAATCAGTCACACATCCCTAATTAAACTTGCAAATCAGTAGCGTAGATTGTTCGCTTTACTAGAAAACAAGAGGAAATAGCATCTAAAAGTTACATCTTATGGAGCATCTAGTCATTACAAGAAAACTTGCATCAAAAGGTCACTTAAACTACATCCATCAAGAATTTGCAGTGACAGTTGCTTTGGTTCTTTCCCTTTTAGGAGCTTGGTTGGTGGAAACTTGAGTACTTGGCTGGCTACCCGACCCTTCACCAGGTGACATGATAATCCTTGGCTCATTGCCTGGTTCATTGGCAAAGCATTGCCTTGATCATCAAATAGTACTCCATATTTGAAGAAGTAATGTACACAACTGAATCAGGCCCTATTCCCTCTTCCTCAGGAAAGATAGAGATCTGTACAAACAGATTAGGAAACATAGAGATCATATTTGAAGAAGCATACCCTATTTCCTCTTGCTCGACCTCTTCCTCTTGCTTCTCTTGTTCCTCCTCTTGCACCTGATCAGTCAGCTAACACCACCCTTCCACCCCTTCCAATTCTTGTTGATTGAGCAGTTGCATCATGATGTGCTTGAGAGCTTGTAGCACCATCTTGCCTAGTAGAAGGGACACTTTTGGTCTCCCTCTGCCTCTTTCAGAAGGTGGTGACTGATGCGTGCTATTTATATATGATTATTCCGTCTTTTACGCACGCATTTTCATGCATATTGAGTAGCATTGTCTACTATTTTTCCCCAAATTTGATACTTTGTGGTCATGTTGCATCTTATGCAGGTTTGAACCCGTGGACGGATAAACAAGGCAAAAATTGTGCTTAAAGATGAAATCTTTTGCGAAATAAGAAACACTACAAAAAACAGTTTCACAGGCGACCGCCAAAATCGGTCGCAAAAGGGCTAAAAACGGTCGCAAAACTTAAATCTGCGACCGATTTTAGAATATTGCGACCGTTTGTCAATGGACGCAAATCTTGGACGCAAATTTCAAGTTTGCGACTGAAAACGGTCGCAAATCTGCGACCGTTGTTTCGGTCGCAAATATTTCACCTTAGCGACCGAATATTGCGACCGTTTGGGCCCGCCAAAAAATTCCCGCCATATAGAATAATCGGTCACAAAAATATATAAAACGGTCGCAGCAAAATGGTCGCAAATATCTTAAATCGGTCGCAAATGTTACTGGAAAAAGAACTGTTTATTTGCTTTTTTCGTGCCAATCCATATTGAATGGATTTTGTTCATTCAGATTTACATCTTGCCAAAAATAATTTACAGTTCCATTTCCAAACCTCAAACGTCACAAACTCTCCACCAATTAGAGAAAACATTCATTTTATAACTAAATTAAATCCAGCATCTTACAAAATCACGATAAAAATCCTAGTAACATAGTCTTACAAGTTACTAAAGAAAACAAAGAGTCAAAGATCGACAATATCATCAACCTAAGTTGCAGTGAAGGACCCGATCGCCCCGTCATCTGCAAAGTCACTAAAGTCTCGTCGAGGACCAAATTGATTACGATTACAATTGGCGAACATGCTATTGAATTTATCCTCAAACTCTTTCCTCATATTTTCTTGAAATCGATTGTATGCCTCTTCTTGTGCTCCATGTCTTGTTATATTCTGCTCTTGAAGTTTCTTGTTTTGTTCTTCAAGTTGCTTGTTTTGCTCTTCCAGATTCTTGTTTTGTTCTTCAAGTACACTAACTATTCCTGGAGCATATGATGCAACAGACGAAACATCTGAGGAGGATTGATCTTTTTGAAAGTAATAATCAGCTAACTATTCTCGACATCTGAACTGCTTTGCAAAAATTGAAAAATAAAAAGAGACATCAATTAGAAGAAACTATAGCAACACAACAAGGACATAATCTTCTCGAAGTATGAATATAAAACAAATACTTTCAACCCCTGACCCCTCTGGTTCCCTTTATATTCGTATCTAAGTGAAGGATGTTCTCCCAAACCCGGAACAGACAAGCCTATGCCCTATTGGCTCACTTGGGAGGGGAGTAATAATCAGGGATGTGATAGAGCTTAAAATGATAACAAAGAGGAGTTCTGTGATGATGAAACGTGGGAAGAGAAGGTGAGGAAGATCCGAAGAGGGAGATCCAGAGACAGACAATTGTTCCCCACAACGAGAGGTATGCCCTGTTTTCCTCAAATCCACCTTCCAACACCTGCACCCTTTCCATTATCTAGTTCATATATGCTTTTTCACTCCTATCCAAAGCGAGCCCTATAAGTTAAACCAGCTAAAAGAATCTATAGTGCATGCATTGTTGTTTTTTGCAGACCGACAATGATGTGTTACTAGGCTAACGCTAGTTCAAACCAAAATGCACCCATTAAATAAAGGGGTAAGTCATTACAGTATGTGTTAACAAACGATTAGAGTGCTGGTAAGATCAATCTCAATAGCAGATTGGAGCAGAAAAAGGCCTACACGAAACATTATACTTATATATGCATGATGACTTGACACAATTGTGAGGTATCTCACGCCTACTCAGTCTTTAAGGATATCACTCATTCGAATTGAGGTTATCCTTGTGCAATCACGGATGACTATCAAACATAAATGTCAGACTATGACGGGAAAGGAATAAAGCTCTCAGATGCTTTCGAGGCTTATGGATTAAAAGACCACTCCAAGCTTTCTCCACGCTGTCACATGCTAATAAAATCCCTAGGAGGAAAGTCATCTAGTTAGCCACTTCATGCCTTCATGGGCAAAATTTGGAAAAGTATAATTTACTCTTTTCTATGAACATGCTTAATCCCCGCTTCTTGATTTTTTATCCGTTCACTTTATCTCAAAAAAATCTTGGTCAAGGTGTATCTCTTCCCCTCCCCCAAAGAATAAATTAAAAACCCCTCAAACTCTCCACCCTTTGATTTCACTCACCTGCCACAACATCCTAATTTCAGAAAGAGAGTAATAGCTAATGAAGTAGGTATGCACATCCAACAACAGAAAATATACCTTCAGCACACTGACTAACATTATGCGTAGACAACTCAGGCGATTACTGAAAGCCACACTATCAGCAGGAGACTTTAAAATACTCATAAGATCAACTAACTCATCCAAATTTGTTGAACAAAACACTGGGTGCTCCTGCAGAAAAAAGCACACATTAAGCCCTCAACCTATGTTCAGGCGAAAAAATCTTGTCGCAGTAATATTATTCATTAGTTTACTTCCCTCTCATAAAAATGTCAACCTATGTTCAAAATTAATACAGTAGTTTGTATATAGAATTTAGTGATGGCAGGTAAGTCATTTTCACAATGGTGACCTGTGAGGAAAGAGTCATTAGGTCATGTTTTATGGATTCTTCCTCAATGGTGGTTGACTGAGACAAGTATATTGGTCTATTTGTTACGCTAAGCCAGACTAGTCACTGACAGAATGTGCTATCCATTATGCAAGTATTATTGCTATCCATTATGCTAAGTATTATTGATTCAGAATATCATCAATAAAAAGAAATAGAAGGTTACCAATCATTGTGCTACTCAATAAAAGGGACAGATGGACAATGGTGACAAAGCGAGGTTGGTGTGACCTTGAGGGTAATATTTGTGCAACGGACCCGAATAATATTGGGTACAAATTATCGTGATTGTATGGGGCAAAAATTTGTCACCCAAAGCGAAATTCTTATCTCGTTACTTACATTCAGTCCTATGCAAGAATATGTAATGTTTTTTCCACACAAAAAAAATACTATGTTTTTATTAGATTAAACCTTCAATGAATTTTGAAGAAGCATACCAGAGTCGGAATAAAATCTATTTCATGGTTCCCAGCAGACCAAATCCAAGGTTGATAGGCAGCATTTCTTTCAACAAATCTTCCCCACGTATCCCACCTTATGTTATCATGATTTGGGTACTGATCTGCGTAAGAGAGATCACCAACGAACAAAACTGCCTTCCCTTGTGTCGGATTCAACTCATAGTGCGTGACTGTCTTGTTGGAGTCATATGTCTGACCAAGATCCCCTGTTCATATGTTTTCCGGGAATGTGACAAAAAAGTCAGCTACACAACATGTTCTTGGTGTCTCAAAAAAGTCAATTCTCAACATTGCGAGATAAGGCATAAGGGAGGGTCAGACGCTAGTAGCCCTAGTATTGTGCTGGTAACACAATGAAGTTGTTTTCAGATTACCCTACATGACTTGCCAACACAATTATATAGACAATTAACATAATCAATCAATAAGATTAATACCCGTTGGAATATCAGGAGAAATGGCTTTTCTTGGCAGAACCGTTTTGGTGAAATAGAAGGTGAAAGTAGGACAGTATAAATTATGTGTGTCGTGTCCACCGTGGTACCTGTCAGATTCCATGAATGGAATGCTGCACAAGTCATCATCAAAATGGCGGAATTTTTTCAGCCCCATCCTCGTTGTTCCTTCGTATCCTGAAACACATGTGCATTTGATATACATCTTACTAACATCAATCAAATCCGTCAATCAAATTTTCAAACTAAATAGGAACTAAATCCCTCAATCAAATTCTCAAACTCTACACCTCAGCTCGTAATTTGATATACATCTTACTAACATCAAACTAAATCCGTCAATCAAATCTTCAATCTAAATAGGAACTAAATCCTTCAATCAAATTCCCGAACTCTACAATTCAGCTTGTAATCTGATATACATCTTACTAACATCAAACTAAATCCGTCAATCAAATCTTCAAACGCTACAGTTCAGCTCGCAATTTGATACAGTACATCTTACTAAGATCTAACCACTACTACTACGGAGTAAGAATTAAGGAGAATTAAGAAGAATTGATATAATTATGAAAAATCAGTAACATAGAATCAGTAACATACAGTAACATACAGTAGCATACATAAAATCAGGAAAAAAATCATCAATTAAAATACCTAATAACCAAAAGTATGAAAATTTACTGAAGAAGACGACAAATACCGGCGAAGGAGACGGCGTCGACAAATACCGGCGCAGGAGACGACAGTGAAAATGACGGCCGGCGCCGGCGCAGAGGGGAGTAACAATAGTAAGAGGGTTAACGCCGAGGTCCGTCGAGGAGAAGTAACGACGGCGCAGAGGGGAGAGTAACGCCGAGGAGAGTGACGGTGGGGAGAGTCGCGCGGTGGGGGATTGACGGCGGGGAGAGTCGCGCGGTGGGGGATTGACGGAGAGTGGCGGGGGTTTTCAATTTTGAGGGTTTTTAATTTTGGGGATTTTCATTTTTTTGTATCTAATGCTTTCATTATTTGGGAAAATGGTCGCGCCTGAGGGTTTTGTGAAGGGGTGCGACCGATTCCTATTTGGTCGCAAATTCGGTCGCAAATTTAATGTTGCAACCGTAAAATTGGTCGTAAATAATTAAAAACGGTCGCTTCTTTTTCGCGCCTATTGCCCATCGTGTTTCGTGTCTCCTTGCAACCAAATTTCAGTCGCTATTTTTTAATAATGGTTGCAAATTTTATTTTTGCGACCGATAATAAATCGGTCGCAAATATTCGGTCGCCTGTGAACCAGTTTCTTGTAGTGAAAAGAGAATGATCGTTTCCAAACGGGTCAAATAAAAACGTGAATATCTTGAGTTCTACAACTTTAATTGAGCCGATTTCAGTTGTGTTGGAAATCTCTTTCTCTTAGCTTTCCAACGGTATATTATACGCCTAATTTAAAGAAGTAACAAAGAAATGACAAGCGTTTGAAGTTGAGCGCGCAGTTCTGAAAACGGAAACAGGTCTATGATAGTCGAACGACTATCCAAATAGTCGACCGACTATTCAAAATCGTCGATCGACTATTCTCGAGACTGGACGAAGCCCGAGACTTTCCTAATTTGATGTTTAGTGTTAATAGATTTTTGGGCTTTTGTTTTAACTTAGTATTTAAGAAACTATTAGACTAGATTTTATATACCACTTCTCCCTTATTCTCTTTTACTTCTCCTTAGACTCTTCTTTAGATTTCTTCTCCTTATCCTCTTAGAATTATTTTTGCTTCTAGTTTAATTTTTCTCTTAGAAACTCGGTTATGGTAAGATTGCAACATTCGAATCGCCTTCATTCCTTTTGGTAGTTTTATCTGAATCTTTCTTCCTTCTTCCTTCTTCTTCGTTCTGGATTGTTCTTCTTCTTCATATTTACTTATTCTTAATCTTTGTTTTATGCTTGTCGTAATTTTATTATTATTTATCATGTTTAATCTAGTAAAATCGTTTATTAATGTTCTTGATTTAATTATGAGTAGCTAATTTCCTTCGCTAGGATTTAGGGAATCTGCAAATTGAATGTGGTCACTAAATAATTTATAGATCTGTCAACGATATTGTGTCTGAGTTGTCAATTGTAGCAATTAATTGAGATTGATTGATTAAGTCGACGTAATTGATTAATTGAATTGGTAAACTTAAACCTAAGATCGGAAGTCTGGTAAAAGTTAGACCTGCTACAACACATTAGTTTCCCCTAATAAGATCGGAAGCCTTTAGAAGCATGCTAGGGTGAATAGCGGACCGGAAGGACCTTTTCACTACCCCTTAGATCAATATCTGCGACAGACCTGTGACCTAGACCGTGACCATATGAGATTCGTAGTGAACCGACAATCCTATTTTTCTCTCTCTATTTATTCATCCTTACTCATCTTATTTAATTTAGTTATTCTTCTTTGAATAATTTGCAAAACACTACCTAACATTTACCCCTATTTGCGAAGAACTACCTAACATTTTATTTTTTGCGAAACACTGCCTAAACTTTAATGAGTTTTGCGAAACACTACCAAGTGACGGTTTCTGTTAAACTTCCGTCATAGTGGGCCATGTTTGAAGATATTTTCCTTCCCCTTTTCCTCCTCTTTCTTCTATACTCGTGCATCCACGACACCATCAATCATTGACAATTAATGCTAAAGTATATATTAGTAATGATGTATTATTGTAGTTGATGTCAAGTATTTGTAACCACATGCCAATATTTGTCTCAGAGCTTATATCTTTGTTCTTATTTATGTTCTAACTTAGTCTTGGAGCTGCAGAAATTCTTAGGATGAGAGAAGAAACAAAGGAGGGTAGATTGGAAATGGTAGAAAAGAGATATAATACGTGACAATGAAAAAAAAATGTATACAGAAGAAAGAGGGGGGCAAGGAGGGAAAAAAGGAAAAAAAATATGGAAGAAAATATCTTCAAACATGGTCTACTATGACGAAAGTTTAACAGAAAGCGTCACTTGGTAGTGTTTTGCAAAAATCATTAAAGTTTAGGTAGTGTTTCGCAAAAAAAAATATGTTAGGTAGTTCTTCGCAAATAGAGGTAAATGCTAGGTAGTGTTTCGCAAATTACTCTTCTTCTTTTTACTTCTCTTCCTTCACTACTTTTAGATTAGTTAAAAACAACTCATAAAAACCTCCAATTTGGTTACTTAGATAAACTTTAATTACGAGTAGAATTTATTTGTCTCCTTGTGGATACGATCCTAACTTCCCTAACTATATTTTTAATTAGACCTAAGTTGGTTATCTTTGATAGGTATACGACTAGCTTATCAAATTTTGGCGCCGTTGCCGGGGAGACGATGTTTTTCTGCTTGTTAATTTTAGTTTGTCTTTTATTTCAGGGAATTCTAGTTTCCTGAAACGATTCTTATAATTTGTTTTTCTTAGTTATTTTTTATTTTATTTTTATTTTTATTTTATTATTATTATTTATTTATTTTTATTTATTTTTTTTCTTTCTTAGTTTTTTTTTTATTTTTTTTTACTTTTTTTCTCCACCATTATTATGACTATCTTCCACTTCCCTGAATTTGAACATGAAAAACTGCATACTTATTTTGATAGACTTGACTATTTTATTATTCAAAATGGCTATTATGTGAGTGTGTAGGAGGTATGTCATATGATTTACGATTAGGGCTGTTCACCGGTCCGGACCTGGACCGGACCGGACCGACCCGAGGTGGACCGTGGACCGGTTGGGCGCAAATTCATGACCCGTGGACCGGACCTGCAACCTTCAAACCCGGACCTGGACCGACCCTGAGGTCCGGTCTAAACCCGTGGACCGACCCCTTAGACCGTTTGGGCCAATTTTTCTCAAATTGGGTAATTGGGTTGTTCAATTTTAAGTTGGGCCATGTATTAATTTGACTATTACCGACTAACCGAGTAATAAATAAAATCAGCAACAATGACAAATGACAATTTAACTTACAAATTAAAAATCTCAAACTTACAAACTTGTAAATAAAAGTCGAAAATAAAATTTCAAAGTTTTAAAGTAACAATTTATTATTATCTTAAACCAAGTAACCAACACAAATAATTTTATAAAATCCAAAATCTTCTCCTCATCAATGATTTGCAACATTCGGGAAATCGTCGTTGATTGTCGTTGTATTCTCCAGAATCTCCACCCTAATAATAAAAAAATATAAAACAAGTTAAACACGCAAAGTAGCAAACTAAAAAGTTATTAAAAAATGATGGGAGTTCAAACCTTCTTCAATTTTTTCTAGTTCTTCCAATTTTTCCTCCACATCAAGCCCGCTTTCCTTTCTTGAACGAATCCAATCTTGAGTGCATATTAGTGCTTCGACAAGCTTTTAGTAGAAATACCACAATGAACAAAAGTGAAGAGGTCAAGGCCAAAGAATAATAATCCAAAAACTTAATACAAAATAATAAATATAGAACTTTTAAAGAGTACCTTAGGAGTTAATGAACTTCTAAATGGTGTAAGATGACGCCGACCGGCGCTAAATGTAGATTCCGAGGCCACAGTAGAAATAGGCATTCCTAGAACATCACGAGCCAAACGTTCTAAAATAGGATATCTATGACCATTCAATTTCCACCATGTCAATACATCGCAATTTCCCTCGTGTTCACCGGGCACCTCATTCAAATATGATCGCCTTCCAATCGGATCTGTCGTTAACGAAGAACGGGGGATCAAACGATATTTATAAGACTCGAGATGACACACAAAAACAAACAAGTATTCGAAGTAAGTCGAGGTCGGTCCACAGAGAACGGAGGTATTGACAAGTTTAAAGCGATGTGTTTGATGTCTAGAGGGGGGTTTTCTAAGGGTCGAGTCTATGGTCAAGTCCATGCTAGAGGAATCACTACGAGAATGGCTAGGGTAATTAATCTAGGGAAAGACGTTGGGGAGAAGTCGGGATTCGGAACATGGAATGTAAGAAGAACGGGATCGAGTTTTTGTCGCAAAGTTGATAAAGGGAGAACGCCACCTTTCGGTTTCTTCACCCAACCCACCTAAAAACCCGCTTTCGCGGCGAAGAAGGGTAAGTCTCTTGTTATGGTAATTTCTACCCCGAGTTTCCCCATATTGATAGAAATGAGTCAAGGTCGGTCTAGTTGGCCGGACTAAAACAACAATGACACAACAACCACAAACAAGGTAAACCAACATGCAAGCAACCCACCAATACCCCTAAATTCAAATAATCCAAGTCTTCATCCCTAAACCCCCCCCCCCCCCCCAACAAGAAATCTACTCACTAATCATAATGGAGAACAATAAAACATTAACTATGGAGAAACTATCTAAAGCATGCATACTAACTAGATCTTAAGGAAACTAACAACAATATGATGAGAAAACTATGATCTAACAATTACCCACTAAACTATGAAACTACCAAATTAATCTAGAGAATAATCAAGAACAACATGAACAAGATCTAGAGAAACTAACTATACTAAGATGATCTAAGCTAGATAATAATGAGAAAACTAAATTAAATCTAAACTAGAGATAAGAGAGTGGAAAGAGATGTACCAACTATGAAGATCTACAAGAAATAAGAAGTTTGCATGAATAAAGGTTGAAGTTTTGATGGAGATAGTGAAGAACTTGTCACTAATTCTTCAATAAACCCATAAATCTTCAATAAAGCTTGACCTATCTTCTTACAAACTTGTAATCTAGAGAATTGATGATGTAAACTAAGTAGATCTACTACTAATTACTATGTAAACTACTAGATTTTTAGAGAATTACTACTAGAATACTACTAGATTGTTCTACTAATGGTTGGTGTGATGTGATGGAAGACTACACTAATGGAGGCCTACTACTACTTACTTAGTCTAATGATGGATGCCCTGGGCAACAATTTAGGGTTACATATATATAGTAATCTCCTTAATGGGTTTTTAACCTAAAGCCCAAATCCAACTCTTGCTTCATTAGTGAGACAATCACTCCTTGCATCTTCATGGGGTGAAACTTTGCCCTGCGGTCTTGACGATAATTCCCACCGGGTGAAATTTTACCCGGTCAGATTTTCTTCCTTTTTTCGCGTTTTTGGCACTTCTTCCCATCAGGCGAAATTTCACCCGGCCAGTTTCGCCCGGTGGAGAGTCTCGGAAAATCTTCGGGGAGGCATTTTTACCGTCGGGTGAAATTTCGCCCGGTGGTATCTCACCGGGTGAAATTTCGCCCGGTCATTTCACTGGCCTCTTTTCTTGTCTCATTCTTCGTTAATTGATTGGATGGCTTTAAACTTTAAGTTGTGTGCTTTTCTCTTTGGACGGTATTCCCTTCTCTTGTGCTCGTGGAAGCTCGATTGTGATTTCGGTGCCAAATCCTATCAAAATCGATAGAAAAACTACCGAAAACACGTAAAACGCACAAGAGGGACGCTAATGCGAGAAGTACACAAAATATGGCGATAATCGCACTCTATACTTGCAAAACGAGGGGAAAACGGGTCTAAATGTGGGGAAAAATGGTCTAAATTTAGCACACAACAATTCCCCCACACTAAACCGTTGCTCGTCCTCGAGCAAAGACCCAAAAAGAAATTACATACTACTACTACTACTAGCTAGACTATGCTAAGCCGATACGGGGCAATTAACGGGTCCGCTCCGTCCTTTCAACTCACATCGAAATACCCATGAGGTAAGATACTTCCATGCAAGGCAAGTTGGGGCTTGCCCAAAATGGTGGATGCGACTAAACACACAAAAACACATAACACGAAAGAATAGATGCATCCAAAGCAAAATTAAAACATCGAATCCCTCATAGAGACGGCAGGGAAGACACCGATTACTTACCTAGAACAACAATAAACTTCCAAGATAAATGACCCATGTAAATAAAGACCAAAGCCTAATACTATGACAATTAAGCAATATAAATGTTGATAACTTAGCCTAGGTCCTCATAGTCTTCTAAAGGGGTACGACGGGGCGTATAACGGAGTGGAAAAAAGTGAACCATGGATTCGTTAGACACTGTAGGTAGGTGCAGTCCCGCTCTCTTTGGCTAAGCCAAGAGAGTCGTTCCAAACTCGAATTTCCTAAATTAGCTCAAATAAAAAGGTGGAGTGTTTACAATTATTGGGGTGGATCGACTAATCACCGCTATCTTCCTACCTCGGGACTCGGTCCTCTAGTTGGCACTTCACGGCGATGAATCGATCAAAGGGATTTTTTTTAAAGAGATGTTTTTGATGATATGATTTCATTTGAAGCTCCTTTTCTCTCCTCGTTTTTCATATTTTTGTGCCCTTTTCTCTTGCTTTGGTTTGCCCTTTTTTGGCTTTTTGATTTTGATGTGGTTCATAACCAAGCTTGGAGGTTATTTTTGTGTAAACTTATTGTGGTGATGTATAGGTGGAGGAAATTAGGTAAACGAGAACACGCGTCATTCCCGGATAACCCACAAAAAGGTGGAAAGAATTTGGACTAAAGGTGCAATGGTCGTTCGAGCAAGGTCACCTAGAAAACGGGATGCGGGAACCAAGGCCTAACTCCTCCATGGGTGGCCAAGGAGGTCAAATGCAAACCCCGAAGTAAACCTCTAGTAGAAAAGGTGGACTCAAGCTAAAGGATCAACAAATTCATTGATTAAGAGTCATTCAACTAGATTAAGGTTCAAAATCTACAATGGGTTATCTACAATGGAATGTAAACTCTTGTAAAGGTTCGTAATCGGGTTTTCGAAAACATTTGGTTCTAGACACATTATACAAAAACAAAAGGAACACACGAAAAAGAAAGGGCAATAAAAGAAAACACAAGTAAGGTCATGTACTCCATACTCCATCAACATTCGAGCACACAATCAACCACAACACCCAAAATGCTCAACTTCGAGAGCCTCCAATAGCAACAACCTAACTCCTCTAAAAAATTAAAGAAAGAAGGAAGGAAGTTACCTAGCGGATGCTTTCATAATCTCTTCAATTCGCGCAATCAAGGTGGTGGTTACCTGTAAGAGTGGAGAACAAGACCGTACACGAGACACGAAAACATAACGAGAAACAAGAAAATAAAAGAAAAGGAAAGGAAAAAAATGTTTTTGATTTTTCGAGTTTTTCAAATTTTTATGGATTTTGAAAAGATTTTTGAGAAAATAAAAGATATTAGACTCCTCCCCCACACTAAAACTGTACATTGTCCTCACTGGACAAGTAGGGGAAGAACAAAAAAGGACGGAAAAGAAAAATCTTTTTGGATTTTTAGAATTTTTCAAATGTTTTTGGGATTTTTTTTTTCAAAATTTTTGAGAAAAGAAAAAGGAAAAGAAAATAAAGAAAGCGATAAAATAGTGACGGGCCTAGGTGCAATCACATCACCTAGACCCTAGCCAAGTGGCTAAGAAGTAGAAAAAGAAATAAAAGAGAAGAAAAGAAATTAAAACGAAAGGGTGAAAAACTGGGCATAGGTGTAATCACGTCACCTAGCCCGGATTAAGAAAAATTGAGAAAAGTTGATTAAAATTTGGATTTTTCAAAAGGGTCAATGGCGTAATCACATTGCCTAAAGACCGGGAGCAAAACCAAGGCCGCGACGGCCGCAAAAATACCAATGGGACAGTGGGACAACTTGCAAATTTGGTTCGATATAAAACAATCACAACGATTATAATGATGGGACAAGGAACAAGGAACAATATCAATTCAAAGACATACAATTGTAGATGAGTAGAGACTCGGCGACACAATCCACACAAATACCCGCAACACAAACAAACCATATTGTATACCGACTCTTGTAGGGGTGTCTAATTCGAATAGTCATTTGACGCAAAAGAAGCCGTCGGAGTTCCCCCACCGGCATACTCCCAAACTCCTATCTCCCCCGATTCGGTAAGTCGGAATTCATTGGGTCCTAGAGGTAGGTCCCAATTTTGAAAGTTATAAATGTTGGTTCGGTTTTTGTTGGGGACTATTAAAGCACGGTCATGGCTAATGGAGACGAGGCGATGGTCAGGTACTTTAAAGATCCAGGTGGGGAAGTAGGCCTCGTCAAGCCAGACACGGTTATCATGTGGGATAAGATGGTAGGTCGCGTAACCCAAATTTCTTGCTATTACAGTCACAAGACCACCACAGTCGACAGAGGGGCGTTGGGCAACTATGATTTGATGAAAGTGTAATGCCACGACAATAGGTAGGTCAAGGGGGTTAGGGTTACCGAGCAAAGAGTCACTAATTAGTTGCACGACACACACATTGAGGTTGATAATATTGTCGGTAGATGGCAAAAGACAGTGGGAAAGAATTTCAGCAAAATAACGGATGGCAGGGTTACGGATTTCGGCGGTAAAGCTAGAATTTGGTTCAAAATCACGTTGACCCGGCGCTATGCGCTTCCAAAAGTCTCTCCTAGTCGCACTACTTTGCGAATCACTTAGGGGTTCACTTAGTCCGGTACCCGATGAGGGTAAACCAAGAGCTAAGCCAAAGTCGGAAACATTTAAACAGTGATGTCTACCGAAGAGTCTAAATTTGAACTCTCTTGGTGCGGTCGGGTTATCGATGGTAAAGGTACCTAAAAATTCACAAGTCAAGTCTTTATTTGTGCAAGGTACAAAATTAAGTAGCTTACTAGTACCAATCCTACACGATAACTCTCTAATGTCGTCATTAATTCCTAAAAGTTTCGTTGTGAATGGACAAGGCCACCTTGTACTCTGAAAAGCTTTTTCAGAAAAGGTTTGAGCCAAAGGTGTGTTAGGACAAGGTGAGAGTTTAGGCTTCAAAGGCTTACTAGAAGATGAACATATAGGAGGTTTAGAAGTCGAAGTCATACCTTGTTTTCGCGCGGCTCGTTGGGCTCTTGTCTCCATAATAATAATTGCAAGAAGAAATCCCGAAACTTTAGCTTTTCCTCTTCAAGGACCCAAGAATATAATCACCAAGTTGAAATGGAATGGTGAATGGAGGTTTGAATGTGAATGGGTATGGAAAGTGGTTTGATGAGTTTATGATGGGTGAAAATGTGGAGTGAATTGTGAGGAAAAAGGGTGATATAAATAAGGGTGGTTGGGAGGGAAAGTGAAAGTTTTAAAGTTGGTGGTAAAAATTTGGTGTAAAAATTTTTGGAGGGAAAGTTATGGGTGGTAAATATGAAGGAGGGAATTGAAATTGTAATGAGGAGGTGTGCTTTAGGTGATTGAGCGAGTCCATGCCGCCAGGTGAAATTTCACCCGGTCAAGCACCACCGGGTGAAATTTCACCCGACGGACTTTTTGTCGTGAAAATCGTTTTCTGCCATTTTTCCCACCGGGTGAAATTTCACTTGGTCAAAATCTCACCGGGCGAAATTTCGCCCGGTGGTATCTTCTTCGATTTCGACAATTTTGGCAACTTTCCGTAGGGCGAAGTTTCGCCCGGTCAGGTCTCACCGAGCGAAATTTCGCTCGGCGGTTTTGTTTCTTCGTTTTTTCGCCTTGCCCTTTCATGGCTCTTCCAATAGTCACCTAAAGATTCAAATAATGACTCGACTCGCATTACATAATCAATATCTACCACAAACATGCTTGTGGTCTTCAATCTAGCTCCATAACTTCTCCAAAAAGCGTGGTCTTCATTCAAATTAAGTGCTCCATGGCGAAATCCAAGTTCAACCATTCTTCTCAAGCTAACAAACTAATAACACAAAGAAATATAATACATATGTACAAGGCGGTTATTGAGGATACCACCAAACCTACTTCAATTTCGAGAGGGGGTTAAACATCGCTCCCCAATGGGAGCTCACCAAACTTCATGGTAGCGAAGGTCTAACGAACGTGACCGGGGTGATAAATTTTCAAACGTTGTCGATTAACCATAAATTTCCCGGTTTCCGGGCTCGATATCTCTATTGATCCATATGGTTGCACCTTGGTCACTTCGAATGGCCCTGACCATTTTGATTTCATCTTACCGGGGAAAAGCTTAAAGCGAGAGTTGAAGAGTAATACCTTATCACCAGCGGAGAATTCCTTACGAAGTATTCGAGAATCATTCCATTGGCGAGTTCGCTCCTTGTAAATCTTCGAATTTTCGTAGGCTTCAAGTCTTAATTCTTCCAATTCTTGTAGTTGGAGAAGGCGGTTATCTCCTACAACACTCTCATCGAAGTTTAGCTCTTTGATTGCCCATTCGGCTTTGTGTTCTAATTCCACCGGTAAATGACAAGCTTTACCATACACAAGACGATAAGGAGTGGTTCCAATCGGCGCTTTGTAAGCCGTCCTTAATGCCCAAAGGGCGTCATTTAACTTCAATGACCAATCCTTTCGGTGTGTATTTACAACTTTCTCTAAAATTCCCTTGATTTGACGGTTGGAGATCTCGACTTGCCCATTTTATTGAGGGTGGTAGGCTAGGGACATCTTGTGAGTGATACCATATTTCCTAAGAAGGTGTTCAAAGGTATCTTTCCTAAAATGAGAGCCTCCATCACTAATTATGGCTCTAGGCATACCAAATCTCGGGAAAATGACATTCTTGAAAAGCTTAATTACAACCTTAGAGTCATTGGTGGGGGAAGCTACGGCCTCGATCCATTTTGAGACATAATCAACCGTTACTAAGATATACTTGTTACCAAAAGAGGATGTGAACGGACCCATGAAATCAATGCCCCAAACATCGAACAATTCAATCTCTAAGATGGGTTGAAGAGGCATCTCATTTCTTCTCGTAATATTCTCACTTCTTTGGTAAGCATCGCACGTGAGAATGAAAGCTCGAATGTCTTTAAACATGGAAGGCCACCAAAACCCACTTTGGAGAACCTTGGCAATTGTCTTTTGGTTGGCCAAGTGTCCACCATAAGATGTCGAGTGAAGGTGCATCACAATATTATAACCTTCATCGGCCGTAACACATCGTTGGTAAATTCCATCTACACAACGGCGAAACAAATATGGTTCGTCCCAATAATAGCGTCGGGCTTCATAACGTAGTTTCTTTCTCTCTTGCTTGGAATAATCATCCGGAATAAAATGAGATACTAAGAAATTGACGATGTCGGCATACCAAGGTGTAATAGTATCAATGTCCATCAAGGCCTCATCTCTCATAGCTTCATTGATGGGGATACCATCTTCTTCATTATTCTCTTTACTAGCCGTTAGTCTACTAAGATGATCCGCTACCAAGTTCTCCGATCTGGCTTTGTCTTTAATCTCAATATCTAATTCTTGTAAAAGAAGGACCCACTGAAAGAGTCGGGACTTGGTCTCCTTTTTGGACATGATGTAAAGAATCGCCGCATGATCGGTGTGAATTATGACTTTGGAACCGGTAACATAATTTCGGAATTTCTCCATGGCATAGACAACGGCAAGCATCTCTTTCTCGGTTGTGGTGTACCTCGATTGGACTTCATCTAATGTCTTGCTTGTGTAGTATATCACACGTAGCTTCTTGTCAACCCGTTGTCCTAGAACGGAACCAACGGCAAAATCGGAAGCATCGCACATGATCTCAAATGGAAGATTCCAATCGGGAGCTTTGATAATCGGAGTGGTGGTGAGAGCGGTCTTTATCCTGCAAAAGGCCTCAAGACACGAGTCATCGAAAACAAAAGGTGCATCTTTCATAAGCAAAGAAGTCAAAGGCTTAGCAATTTTGGAAAAGTCTTTAATAAATCGTCTATAAAAACCGGCGTGACCTAGAAAACTCCTCACCCCTTTGACATTTGTAGGCGGTGGCAAGTTTTCGATCACGGAGACTTTCGCCTTATCAACTTCGACTCCTCTATTAGAAACAATATGACCTAAGACAACACCTTGTTCAACCATGAAATGACACTTTTCCCAATTTAAAACAAGTCTATACTCTTCACATCGAGCTAACACTTGATCAAGATTTTCAAGACAAGAATCAAAAGATGTACCATGGACACTAAAGTCATCCATAAAAACTTCCATAGATTTTTCAATAAAATCGGAGAAAATAGCCATCATACATCTTTGAAACGTTCCCGGCGCATTGCATAGTCCAAATGGCATCCTTCTATAAGCATAGGTGCCATAGGGACATGTAAAAGTGGTTTTCTCTTGGTCATCGGGATGAATGGGAATTTGAAGAAATCCGGAATGACCATCAAGGAAACAAAAATAAGAATGATGCGCCAATCTTTCAAGCATTTGATCAATAAAGGGAAAGAGAAATGGTCTTTTATGGTGGTCGTGTTCAATTTTCGATAGTCTATACACATGCGCCAACCGGTAATAGTCCCATTAGAAATTGACTCACCCTTTTCTCCTTTAACTACCGTCATTCCTCCTTTTTTCGGCACAACTTGGACGGGGCTAACCCATTTACTACCGATTATTGGGTATA
The DNA here is from genome assembly GCA_958450325.1 of Agrostemma githago. Classification (NCBI taxonomy): domain Eukaryota; kingdom Viridiplantae; phylum Streptophyta; class Magnoliopsida; order Caryophyllales; family Caryophyllaceae; genus Agrostemma; species Agrostemma githago. The sequence goes on from OY288242.1 coordinate 5,504,015, forward strand.
TAATGTTAGCCTCATACAACTTGAGGACTTCCTTCATGACAACCTCTTTCATGGTAGGGTTCAACCTACGTTGACCCTCAACCGAAGGACGGTGGTCATCATCAAGGATGATCCTATGCATAAAAACGTTTGGACTTATGTCTTGGAGGTCGGCGATGCTATACTCGATGGCCTATTTGTGTTTTCTCAAAACAATCAAAAGTTTTTCCAATTGAGGTCCATCAAGGGTAGCATTGACGATAACGGGATAATTAGTTCCTTCAAGAAAAGCATATTTGAGGGAAGAGGGGAGTGATTTAAGTTCAAGATTAGGAGGAGAAGATACCATACTCTTACCCACCGGTAGTGGTTCTACCTTATCTTCATGTAAACATTCATCTTCAAGGGGTGGAGAGTCAAATGGTTCATCTTCTTGCTTATCATCATCTATCAAGCTTTACGCAACCAAACTGTCAATAACTTCAATGGAATTCATTTGTTCAATTATTGGTTGTTTAAGAGTTTGAGAAAGGGAAAACTCTACCGATTCGTTCCCTATGTTAAAAGTTAACTTTCCATTCTTAACATCAACTATAGCACCTCCTGGAGCCATAAAAGGTCGACCTAAAATAATGGGGGTAGTAGTGTCATCGGGCATATCCATGACAACAAAGTCGGAGGGGATGAAGAATCTACCAACTTGAACGGGTACATCCTCAAGTATCCCGAGTGGGTACTTGACGGACCTATCCGCAAGTTGAATTGACATGCTAGTGGGTCTCATCTCCCCCACACTAAGTCTCTTGGTAATAGAATAAGGTAACAAACTAACACTAGCCCCTAGGTCACGTAAAGCTTGATTAACAATAACGTTTCCAACACGACAAGGGATGGAAAAACTACCGGGATCCTCAAGTTTCTTTGGTATTTGGTTCATAAGAATGGCACTACATTGTTCCGTGAGAGAAATACATTCTTTATCCTCTATTATTCTCTTTTTAGTCAAGACATCTTTCAAAAACTTAGAATAGAGGGGCATTTGAGAAATTACCTCGGCGAAGGGTAAAGTTACCTCCACCTTTTTCAACATATCCACGAAACGGCTAAATTGAGCATTCTCCTTGCGTGGCTTAGCTCATTCGGGAAAGGGCAATGGAGGGACAAAAGTGGGAGGCGGTGGAACATTGGATTCTCCTTCTTCTTCGGCTAATCGTTCCGCCTCTTTTCTTTTTGCTTCTTCCGCTTCCATTTGCTCTTTCTTCTTTCTTTGTTCTCTTAGTTCATTCTCCGCATTTTGAAGGACATCGAACTCCGCTTGTATTCCCCGGTTTTGTTTGGGGGAAGTGGGAGATGATTCTTGTGATGCACTTAGTTAATTGACTTTGGATGGAGTGCTTTTGGTGTTCAAGTTCAAGTTCTTGTATGGGTCCTCAAGTTCTTTGCCACCTCTCAAAATAACTGCATTTGCTTGGTGCGAAGGGTCTCTTGGGTTTTGGGGTTGTCCGGGCAAACCATGGGGTGGATGAATTGGGGCGGCTAAGGCTTTTGTTGCTTCTTGAGATTCCCAAACCTTTAGCCTTACCTTGGTGTCTTGATGTTCATTCCATAGTTGCCCAACGGTTCTTTGCAATTCATTATAATTTTCCCATGGGACTCCTCCTTGACCAATTTGAGAATTGTTTGGTTGGCCATAAGATTGAGAGGGTTGATTAAATGGTGGTTGGTTGTAACCTTGGTTTCCTTGAAAATTACCTTGGAACCCTTGATTGTATCCATGATTAAAATGATCACCATGTTGGTTTTGGTAATTGTTGTAATTTTTAGGAACATGGAAGTTGTTACTTTGTTGATTGAAGTTACTCCTTTGATGAGGAGGCATATATGGGGGCATCCTTGGAGGACCTTGGTTAAAGGGCCTTTGTTGACTTTGATTGAATGGCCTCAATTGACTCCCTTGGGCACGTGGCATCGGATTTTGGACATTTTGATTGCCATAAGAAAAATTAGGATGAAATCTTGTGCCGGCATTGTAAGTATTAGAAAAGGGATCAAATTGGGATCTTTGCCCATACACTTGTATAGCTTGGACTTCATTTGGCTCTTCAACATAAATTTCTTCATTAGGAATACAAGAGCTAGAATCATGGTCATAATTGCCACAATGATCACATTGAACTTCCCATGTTAATTGCTTTGGAGGAGATGGTTGCCTTGGTGGAATACTCCCTTGAACTTGGTACATAACTCTAGGAGTAGGCCTTAAACTCATGGCATCCATTCTCTTTTTCAATTCTTCAAGTTCCGCTTGAAGCTTCAATTCATTAGAACTCGTAGATGAGTTCACTTCAACTTTCTTTCTAGAATCCCTCGATTGACCCATTCTAGAGTCACTCCTTGCCATCTTCTCAATAAGACTTTTAGATGCCTCATCGGTGAGAGAAGAGAAGTCTCCTCCGGCGGCCGAATTGAGGTTCTCCTTTGTTCTAGATGAAAGGGTGTTATAAAATGTTTGGGTAGTTAGCCAATCGGGTATTCCATGGTGTGGACATTTGTGCAACAAATCTCTAAATCTTTCCCAAGCCTCACTTAGGCTTTCAAATTCATCTTGTTTGAATGTTTGTATCTCCATGCGATATTGGTTAGTCTTTGACGGCGGGAAATATTTCTCCAAGAAGGCATTAGATAATTGAGCCCATGTTGTAAAAGTATTAGCGGGATGGCCTTGAAGCCATCTACGAGCTCCATCTCTCAAGGTCTTTGGAAATAATAAACGATGCAATTGGCATGAAGTTAATCCATTGAGACGGGCTCCTACTAATTTATCTTTAAATGAAGCAATGTGCTCTTGAGCATCTTCTTGCGAAAAACCGTGAAAAGTGTCTTGTTGAACCGCATTTGTCAAAGAGGCTTTTAATTCATAATTCTCGGGAATCTCTCCGAAATCGACGGGAGAAGGTGTTTCTTCATGTGTGAGTTGGGAATGAGAGCCTAGGGTTGCCATTTGATGTATTGGTGATGATGGTGGATTTGAATTTGGATGATTTGGAGGGGATGGATTTTGATTTAGTGGTGGAGTTTTCGGTGATGGTGGTGAATTTTGTGAAGTGGAAGGTATGGAAGGGTTATTTGGAGTGGGATTATGTGATGTAAAAGGTGTAGAAGATGTATGTGGTAGGATGGGATTAAGGTTAGGAGGTGATAATGAAGGGTGTGGAATGATAGTGGTTGAGTTGTTTCCCCGAAAACATAATACTCTAAAAGTCCTTTACGGCTCCGGATCGAACCACAAGGGCGATGGCGTGTTCCTGGGCATAAAACTCAATTTAAACGATAAGACTCCTAGCACCTTGCGACACTAGGGAAAAGAGAGAAGGGAAAAGAATCAAACACAACAACTAAAAACACAACAATTACTCGCCGTTCCCCGGCAACGGCACCACTTTGATCGCCTCCCAATCGGATCGGTCGTTAACGAAGGACGGGAGATCAAACGATATTTATAAGCCGTTCCCCGGTCGTTAACGAAGGACGGGAGATGACACACAAAAACAAACAAGTATTCGTGGTAAGTCGAGGTCGGTCCACAGGGAATGGAGGTATTGACAAGTTTAAAGCGATGTGTTTGATGTCTAGAGGGGCGTTTTCTAAGGGTCGAGTCTATGGTCAAGTCTATGCTAGAGGAATCACTACGAGAATGGCTAGGGGTAATTAATCTAGGGAAAGGCGTTGGGGAGAAGTTGGGATTCGGAACATGGAATGTAAGAAGATCGGGATCGAGTTTTTGTCGCAAAGTTGATAAAGGGAGAATGCCACCTTTCGGTTTCTTCACCCAACCCACCTAAAAACCCGCTTTCGTGGCGAAGAAGTGTAAGTCTCTTGTTATGGTAATTTCTACCCCGAGTTTCCCCATATTGATAGAAATGAGTCAAGGTCGGTCTAGTTGGCCGGACTAAAACAACAATGACACAACAACCACAAACAAGGTAAACCAACATGCAAGCAACCTACCAATACCCCTAATTTCAAATAATCCAAGTCTTCATCCCTAAACCCCCCAACAAGAAATCTACTCACTAATCATAATGGAGAACAATAAAACATTAACTATGGAGAAACTATCTAAAGCGTGCATAATAACTAGATCTAAGGAAACTAACAACAATATGACGAGAAAACTATGATCTAACAATTACCCACTAAACTATGAAACTACCAAATTAATCTAGAGAATAATCTAGAGCAACATGAACAAGATCTAGAGAAACTAACTATACTAAGATGATCTAAGCTAGATAATAATGAGAAAACTAAATTAAATCTAAACTAGAGATAAGAGAGTGGAAAGAGATGTACCAACTATGAAGATCTACAAGAAATAAGAAGTTTGCATGAATAAAGGTTGAAGTTTTGATGGAGATAATGAAGAACTTGTCACTAATTCTTCAATAAACCCATAAATCTTCAATAAAGCTTGAATAATCTTCTTACAAACTTGTAATCTAGAGAATTGATAATGTAAACTAAGTAGATCTACTACTAATTACTATGTAAACTACTAGATTTTTAGAGAATTACTACTAGAATACTACTAGATTGTTCTACTAATGGATGGTGTGATGTGACGGATGACTACACTAATGGAGGCCTACTACTACTTAGTCTAATGATGGATGCCCTGGGCAACAATTTAGGGTTACATATATATAGTAATCTCCTTAATGGGTTTTTAACCTAAAGTCCAAATCCAACTCTTGCTTCATTGGTGAGACAATCACTCCTTGCATCTTAATGGGGGGAAACTTTGCCCTGCGGTCTTGACGATAATTCCCACCGGGTGAAATTTCACCCGGTCAGATTTTCTTTCTTTTTTCGCGTTTTTGGCACTTCTTCCCATCGGGCGAAATTTCACCCGGTCAGTTTCGCCCGGTGGAGAGTCTCGGAAAATCTTCGGGGAGGCGTTTTTACCGTCGGGTGAAATTTCGCCCGGTGGTATCTCACCAGGTGAAATTTCGCCCGGTCATTTCACTGGCCTCTTTTCTTGTCTCATTCTTCGTTAATTGATTGGATGGCTTTAAACTTTAAGTTGTGTGCTTTGCTCTTTGGACGGTATTCCATCGTGATTTTGGTGCCAAATCCTATCAAAATCGATAGAAAAACTACCGAAAACACGTAAAACGCACAAGAGGGACGCTAATGCGAGAAGTACACAAAATATGGCGATAATCGCACTCTATACTCGCAAATGGGTCTAAATGAGGGGAAAAACGGTCTAAACTTATCACACAACAAAATACCTATTAAACTCGGACTTGGCATATCCACCATCACCTCTTCCCATTTGAACTTGCATTTCAATGGATTTTTTGAAATCTAAATAGTCTCCTTGTTCAAGGGTAGGACTAATATCATGTGTAGTATCTTCGTTGGGAGGAGTTAAAGAACTATACAACCTTCTATACTCATCAAAAAGATCATTTGCCTTATTGTACACTTGCTCTTTTAACTCTTCATCCTTAGGTGCCCCATATATACGAGTAAAAGCAAATTTCAATCCCATTAACTTCACCTTTGGATCAAGAATAGCACCCATGTAGAGTAACACAATCATTTTGTCCACGTCCCCCCAATACTTGTCAAATTTCTTTCTCATGGCACACGCCATTTTTTTAAAATCCTCATCAGTACTCTTACTCCATTTATTCAATTGCTCAAGCACACGAGCAATAAAAAAGAAGGTAGAATTACTTGTAACATACAATGAACCAGAAACTTGTTCTGTCAACGTTTTAAACTCTCTAAGAAATAGAACCAATGATTCCACTATAGTCCAATCATAGTCACTAGGAGCACCAGAATTTTCAATTTCACTCTGAATGAGATTGCCATATTCATCTACAAACTCAAAAGATGAATCAACCTCATCACCGTGGGGGTTAACAGGAACATCAATGTCACCAAACGCATCTTTATATTTCAAAGCAGTTTCCAACATTGTAAACGTAGAATTCCATCTAGTGGGACAATCAAGACTTAAGGACAAATGACATGGTGTGTACTTTTTAGCACATTGTTTGAAGTAACGTAGTCTATTTGGTGAACTACTAGCAAACTTAACAGCATACCTAACCTTACTTACAGACTTCTTATTCAATTTCAATCTATCCCATACAATAAGGTTAATTATGTGGGCGACACATCTCATATGCAAGTAATCTCCCCTACCAATCAAGTTTTTTCAAGTCTACACAAGCCGTGTCATTAGAACTTGCATTGTCCACTGTCAAGGTAAATACCTTACTTTCCAACCCCCAAGTTTTAAAGCAATCATCAAGAAGATTAGCAATATCTTTACCTTTGTGACTATAGATTGGACAAAAGACAATTATCTTCTTATGCAAGTTCCACTCATTATCCACAAAATGGGCTGTTAGACACATGTAATTGATTTTTTGAATACTTGTTGTGTCAATCGTAAATGACACTCTCTGGGATGACTTACAAAGAAACTATGTCAATTTCTTTTTCTCATTCAGGTGAAGTTTATACACATCACGAGCAATAGTAATGCGAGATGGAATATGAAACGAAGGACAAGTAGCAGACATTAGGTACTTAAATCCCTCTTTCTCAACAGCACGAAATGGATACTCATCCATGATGATAAAATAAACAACAGCTTCCCTAACCTTATTTAGGTCCAAAGTCCAACCCTTCAACATACCTTCCCCGTCATTACCCGTTCGATCGAATACTAGCTCAGTTTGTTTGCTTTTTGACTTATTATTTGGAGCATCTGGATTAGACGGACAAACCAACCAATGATTTTTAATGTTTTTTTAGCCATTTGTTGCCCCATCGGACGCAAAATTTTTATTAACACAGTATATGCATTCAGACCTTCGCTTACCATTGTCGTCCAAGTAATCTCGAAAGTGGATCCAGTAAGATGGTTTCCTTTTGACAGTGGCATCGTAATTACGACCTTCAACAGGAGGTCGAGGCGATAACAAAGGTTTTATTTGGTCAACACGTTTCTCTTGAATTTCATCGTCACTTATTACATATGTCGCATCATTTTCTTCTCCTAAATTGGTGCGAGGTCGCTTCCTTTTATGTTCGGCCATCTACGATAGATAAATATATATGTTTGTCAAATTATCAATTAACAAAAACGTAGTAGTTACTAGTTAATTAGGACTTAATGTAATTGTTTTTTACCACATCATTCATTAATGCAACTATGCAAGTGCATATGACAGTACACGCATATGACACTATGACAGTACACGCATCTAATTGCCTCACACAGACACACAGTACACGGCTACACGCAATACGACAGAAGTACAGAACTACTACTACATAATTACAATTTACAAAGAAATAAAGTGCTTTCAACTTCAACCTTCAAATTGATGATTTCATTTCTATTACTCCATTAATTACTATCTCCATTATAGAACTAGAACTACATCATAAATTAAAAAAAAAACACATCAGGAATTAAATTTAAAAAAATAGAACGCAGAAAACGAGACTACAACTCACAAGAGGATGATTTACCTGTAAATCTGCTATGAAGTGGAGACGTGGAATGCAACCGCAGTGTCCTCAAGAAGACAAGAATTCTGATGAAGCTTTTATGAATTATGACATACGAAGTTTACAGATTAGAGGAAGAAGAATTATGGTTTTTGGATGAAGATTGACCTTTTTGGAGAATTAGAGATGCAAAATTGCAAACGTTAAACTTATAGAGTTATAGTAGCAGAGTAACTGGGTAAGTGTAAAGGGATACGTAATTTGTATCATTTCAATTTCCAATTAGTCAATTAATATTAAATCAATCTCTAATTTCAGGGGTAGTTTAAGACGCATATTCCATAAATTTGTATTTATTATCCATATTTAAATTATTTCAAATATTTATTCCTTCACATATTTGATATGCAATCTGAAAAAATCTTTCATACAAAAGTTTGGTTTAGGGTTCAGCTCCAAAATTCAGAATTAACGGTCTGAACCGGGTCTTGCCGGGTTACCCGCGGGTCTATATCGGTACGGAACGTGGACCGGCTACACCAATATTTAGACCCGCCGACCGGACCTGTAGGGAATCGGTCTGATCCGGTCTGACCCTTACGGTTCGGTCCGGTCCGGTCCGGGTTCACGGTCCGGGTTGATTTATGAACAGCCCTATTTACGATGGTGTCAATGACGCGACACGGGCTTATATTGAGGGAAACTGTGAAGGCATGTTTAAATACATGTCTTATGTGAAACGATCGGCGCTACTCCAATATTTAATCCGAAACAGTTTTGAGTCAGAGATAAAAAGGAAGACTGAGATATCGGAGCTTAAGGCGATGATGCAACAACTTATAGATATGCTAACTTTAAAGGAAAACGAGCATGATACTCCATGTAAGTTAGATACTAGAGTTAATTTCTCACATTTCACTGACTATGTTATGACTGAATTTGTTGCATCTATTAGACAGGACATATGCCTATTTGAGGAAGATGATGATGATGTGTATAGTGTTCAATCTCACATCGTTCCCCAAACCCCTATGATTTCTAACTTGATACAGGATGATGACTTGCATTCCTTGGATACTTGTGAACCATCTTATTCTTCTTCGGAGCAACTTTCACACCCTTTAGTCAAATATTCTTCTCATTTTGTGAATGTTGTTGTGGCAAACAATGATTGTGAGATGGAAAGATTTATATTTGAGGAAAATGCGTGTCTGGATGCTTTGACTGATGTTCTTCGTGAGGATAACATTAAGTATTTTGATTCATGTGAATTTGAAAGTGTGTCATTTGATGTCAATTTTGAGATTTTGGAAAGAGGGTTGAACAATAGAGAAGCCCGTGAGCGTGAGAGGAAAGTTCAAACGGACGAGAGTCGGGAAGAGAATGCACTTTTGAATGATACTTTGAGTGAAGAAAGTTTCAGCATTAAGGATACTTGGGATTGCGAATTTGATTTCTTTGAAAAACCTATTTTAGAGAAATTTGACTTTTCCCATTGTTTTGAAGAGGGATCTCTTTCACCCATTGATTATCTTGATCTCGATTCCCTTACACCTTTGCTTGAGCCTATGATTATGGATGAGGATTGTGAGACTCTTTTAGAAGAGATTGTTTTGGCTCTTGATTTATCGTTTGATGGTCGTCTTCTTGAGAGCATTGAAGATGGTGATAATAATAACTCCTTCGAGAGAGTTGAAGAGTATAAGTTTGATGCTTTGAGTAGTTTTGAGTCAGTTGACCCTCCTCTTGTGCAATTTGTGTCAAATGATAAAACTTGGGCTAATTATGAGATATTTGATTTGTATGTCTTTTCTCATAAACTACTCATTACTCTTCTTACTTATCATGCTTATTATTGGCCATGTTTGTTAATGTTGATTCCCTATGAGCACTTTGTTGTTTATTGGTCTAGCTTTTTTGACAAGCTAATGCGATCCTTGACCTATTTTTTAGGCGATTCACATAGGTTACTATGATTGTTCTATATATTTTCTTTGCTTCTCTTGTGTGTTTTTTTGTTTTTTTTTTTTGTTTTTTTTGTGTGTAGATACCGTTTTTGCGACGGAGACATCGACAATTCCGGTTATGAAGAGGATGCTTCGATGCGGTTTGGGGATGTCTCCTTTATATGTATCTTGTAAGTAGTCTCATTTTTTTTCCTTTTACACTTTCATCGTATTTCATTAGACCTGGCAAACAGATCGTGTAGTGTCGTGTTCGTGTTCGTGTCATTGATAAACGGGTCACGAACCCCTCAACCCAAACCCGACCCATTTAAGTTTCGTGTCGTGTTCGTGTTGACTCACTTACATAAATGGGTCATCAACCCTCAACCCAAACTCATTTATTTCGTGTCGGGTTCGTGTCGTGTTTTCGTGTCATGTCCAAATTTGGAAAGTATTAACATATTTATGTTAAAAATGATTAAAAATATTTACACTAATTTAATAATCAGGTTATTCGTGTCAGTTTCGTGTTTTGGGACCTCAACCCAAACCCGACCCAATTAAATCTCGTGTCGTGTTCGTATCGACCCACTTACATAAATGGGTCATCAACCCTCAACCCAAACCCGTTTGTTTCGTGTCGGGTTCGTGTCGGGTTTTCGTGTCGTGTCAATTTTTGCCGGCTCTATCTTTCATATCTTTCCCCGTATTTTTTATGTCTCTTATTGTTTGTTGTACACAATGAGGACATTGTGTGATTTGGTTTGGGGAGGGTATGCATCTGTTGTTTTCATACATCTGCATATTTATTGCATTTCCGTTTGCATTAAAAAAAACACAAAAATATGTTTTTTTTTTCATTTAGTCGAGTCGGAATGATTATATAACCATGATGATTTTGCTTTTATGTCTTCATTAGCTTGCCTATGCCTTGCATCTTTATCGTTTTTGTATATAACTAGTCGACATGCCCGTGCACCGCACGGGACTATATTGTTTTATACTTTTGTAATGTAATTCACAGTTCCGTCTTTTGTAATGAATGAGAAAGAAGTTGAAAGGTCCTAACTAATAATAACCGACTTTATGTATTCAACTCCCGTCTTTTCAATTCCTACCCAATCGCCTCGCGCCAAGTGTCCTACCTTAGAATTGAGCATTTGTTGAATAGAGCATGGATAGTGCTTTGCTTACTATTTAATATATACCCTAATGAACGAGAAAGAAGTTGAAAGGTCCTAACTAATAATAATCGACTTTATGTATTCAACTCCCGTCTTTTCAATTTCTACCCAATCGCATCGCGCTAAGTGTCCTACCTTAGAATTGAGCATTTGTTGAATAAAGCATGGAGAGTGATTTTCTTTCTATTTAATACTCTATATTATAAGATAAGATTACATGCATCATTCTCTTGTCCTTGATTGACTTTACTGAACGAATAAACTTGACTCATTGTTGGCAAACTACTCAAAATTGTAAGGAATTAGAGCCTTAAACTGATGACATTCATGATCAGTTTCTTTTAGGATTGAGAGTAGTACTCCTTATGAGACGTGTAACATCAAATTGCATAAGGATGACATTCGTCTCTTAAGTACCTGTATGCATTCGATTTGTGGTTTTGACACGTGTGGAAGAGGCAATCCCTTTTCTTTTATCTAATTCCCATGAACTTCACATAGCCAATACACCCATTTTGACCCGTTTATTAACTACATGCCATAAATTGTCTACCCTATTCAAGCTAGTTGGTTAATTAGACGGAATTGTATTTTTTTCGGGTGAAATTTGGTACCATGTTGATTGAAGATGGGAATTGAGAAAAAAATGAATTGAAAAGAATAATCAATGAAGAAAAAGAAATAAAAAGAAAGAAAAAATTAGAAGAAAAAAAATGAAGTGAGACAAGAAGAGGAATATATTTTTGCTGATGCGTGCGATTTATATATGATTATTATGTCTTTTACGCACGCATTTCCATGCATATCGAGTAGCATTGTCTAGTATTTTCCCCCGAATTTGATACTATGTGGTCATGTTGCATCTTATGCAGGTTTGAACCCGTGGACGCATAAACAACGCAAAAATCGTGCTTAAAGATGAAATCTTTTGCAAAATAAGAAAAGAGAATGATCGTTTCCAAACGGGTCTACTTAAAACGTGAATATACTGAGTTTTACAACTCCAATTGAGCTTATTCCAGTTGCGTTGGAAAGCTCTTTCTTTTAGCTTTCCAAAGGTATATTACACGCCTGATTTGAAGAAGTAACGAAGAAATGGCAAGCGTTTGAAGTTGAGCGCGCAGTGCTGAGAACGGAAACAGGGCACAGATAGTCGAACGACTATCCTAATAGTCGACCGACTATCCAAATAGTCGACCGACTATTCAAAATCCTCGACCGACTATTTCCGAGACTGGACGAAGACCGAGACTTTCCTAATTTGATGTTTAGGATTAATAAGACTTTTGAGCTTTTGTTTTAGCTTAGTATTTAAGAAACTATTAAACTAGAATTCTACAACCTCTTCTTTTATTCTTTTAGTTTTCTTGATACAACCTCTTCTTTTATTCTTTTACTTTTCTTTAGACTACTCTCTTTAGATTTCTCTCTACCCTCAACTTTTAGATCTAGATTTCTGAATTCTTTTCTTCCCTTCCTTTAAACTCGGTAATCTAATTCTTTCTTTGTTCTTCCTTAATTCTCTTTATTTTTAATTCTTTCTTTCTTAATCTTATTAATTCGTTTATACTTATTTCTCTTTAGATCTATTCACTATGCTTAATTTATTTATCATCTTTATTATTGCTGTCGTAAATTTCTCCATGAATAGCTAATTTCCCTTGCTAGGATTTAGGGGATCCATGAATTGAATATGATTGCTAATTAGTTTATAGATTTGTCTACGATATTGCGTCTGAGTTGTTAATTGTAGCATTTAATTGAGATTAATTGATTAAGTCGACGTAATTGATTAATTGAATTGGTGAACTCGAACCTAAGATCGGAAGCCTGGTAAGAGTTAGACCTGCTACAACACATTAGTTTGCCCTAATAAGATCGGAAGCCGTTAGAAGCATTCTAGGGTGAATAGCGGACCGGAAGGACCTTTTCACTACCCCTTAGACCAATATCTACGACAGACCTGTGACTTAGACCGTGACCGTAGGAAATTCTCGGTGAACCGACAATCCTAATTTTCTCTCCATATTAATTCGTCTTAATTCATCCTATTTATTTTAGTTATTTCTTCTCTTTTAATTTCTCTTCCTTCACTACTTTTAGATTAGTTAACCCAATTACAAACCCCTCGATTTGGTTATTTAGATAGACTTTAATTTCGAGTAGGATTTATTTGTCTCCCTGTGAAATCGATCCCGACTTCCCTAGCTATATTTTTAGTTGGACCATAGTTGGTTATTTTTGATAGGTACACGACTAGCTTGTCATTTGCTATGAGAAAAGAATTGATATCTCTATTTTCGTAGTTATTGGTGCAAAGATGATTTTGATAAGTGTCGAAAATAAGACGCTTAGTACCATGTCTTATTCCTTTTATTGAAGTTTGGTAAGGATGGAATGAATCTCATGTTTGGTTGTAGTCGTTCTAGCTTGACTTTTATCTCCACATATCCATATCATTTTGCCCCTTCTTACCCGATTAGCCTCACTTTATACCATATATATGTAAGTCCTCGACATGTGTTTTGATCCCATTGAATAGGTATGTACGGTTGGTAGAGATTGATATCATGTTAGATTGCATGCATGTTCTTGTAGGTCGCAGTTAGGTGAGTGTTTTGTCTTTCCGATTCTACATATATTTAAAATATTGCCCATAATTGAGTGATGAGCGACCCGTGAGAGTCCGACATAGACGAGTCTTGCAAGGTTGAAGATTCAGTATTGTTGTCATTGATAAGGCTTGTTGTATGTGGTTGTGTGCATTGGCCTTAATCAATATGCATTAAATTGGTTTAGGCGAGTCAGAAGCATAATTAGCTTTGAGTTGTATACCGTTCCATTATGATGTTTTTTCTTTGTCTTGTGCTTGCTTGGGACAAGCAAGGGTTCGGTTTGGGGAGGATTGATGCGTGCTATTTGATCGCCTCCCAATCGGATCGGTCGTTAACGAAGGACGGGGGATCTAAAACAATATTTATAAGACTCGAGATGACACACAAAAACAAACAAGTATTCGTGGTAAGTCGAGGTCGGTCCACAGGAAACGGAGGAATTGACGAGTTTAAAGCGATGTGTTTCATGTCTAAAGGGGGGGTTTCTAAGGGTCGAGTATATGGTCAAGTCTATGGTCGAGTCTATGCTAGAGGAATCACTACGAGAATAGCTAAGGGTAATTAATCTAGGGAAAGGCGTTGGGGAGAAGTCGGGATTCGAAACATGGAATGTAAGAAGGTCGGGATCGAGTTTTTGTTGCAACATTAATAAAGGGAGAATGCCACCTTTTGGTTTCTTCACCCAACCCACCTAAAAACCCGCTTTCGCGGCGAAGAAGGGTAAGTCACTTGTTATGGTAATTTCTACCCCGAGTTTCCCCATATTGATAGAAATGAGTCAAGGTCGGTCTAGTTGGCCAGACTAAAACAACAAAGACACAACAACCATAAACAAGGTAAACCAACATGCAAGCAACCCACCAATACCCCTAAATTCAAATAATCCAAGTCTTCATCCCTAAACCCCCCCAACAAGAAATCTACTCACTAATCATAATGAAAGAAAACAAAACATTAACTATGGAGAAACTATCTAAAGCATGCATATTAACTAGATCTAAGGAAACTAACAACAATATAATGAGAAAACTATAATCTAACAATTACCCATTAAACTATGATACTACCAAATTAATCTAAAGAATAATCTAGAATAATCATGAACAAGATCTAAAGAAACTAACTACACTAAGAGAATCTAAGCTAGATAATAATGAGAAAACTAAATTAAATCTAAACTAGAGATAAGAGAGTAGAAAGAAATGTACCAATTGTGAAGATCTACAAGAAATAAGAAGTTTGCATGGATAAAGGTTGAAGCTTTGATGGAGAGAATGAAGAACTTGTCACTAATCCTTCAATAAACCCACAAATCTTCAATAAAACTTGAATAATCTCCTTACAAACTTGTAATCTAGAGAAATGATGATAGAAACTAAGTAGATCTACTACTAATTACTATGTAAACTACTAGATTACTAGAGAATTACTACTAAATTACTACTAATGGTGATGATACTACACTACACCAATGGAAACTACTAGATGAATACTACTCTAATGAAGGATGCTACACTAATGGATGGTTGCCTACTACTACTTGGATGCTTGGGCAACAATCTAGGGTTACATATATATAGTAATCCTCTTAATGGGTATTTAACCTAAAGCCCCAAATCCAACTCTTGCTTCATTAGTGAGACAATCTCCCTCAACATCTTCATAGGGTGAAACTTTGCCCTGCGGTCTTGACAGTAATTCTCACCGGGTGAAATTTCACCCGGTCAGATTTTCTTCCTTTTTTTGCGTTTTCGGCTCTTTTTTCCATCGGGCGAAATTTCACCCGGTGGGCGAAATTTCGCCCGGTGGAGAGTTCTCGGAAAATCTTCGGGGAGGCGTTTTTACCGTCGGGTGAAATTTCGCCCGGTGGTGTCTCACCGGGTGAAATTTCGCCCGGTCATTTCATTTGGCCTCGTTTCTTGTCTCATTCTTCGTTAATTGATTGGATGGATTTAAACTTTAAGTTATGTGTTTCACTCTTTGGACGGTATTCCCTCCTCTTGTGCTCGTGCAAGCTCGATCGTAATTTCGGTGCAAAATCCTATCAAAATCGATAGAAAACTACCAAAAACACGTAAAACGCACAAGAGGGACGCTAATGCGAGATGTACACAAAATATGGCGATAATCGCACTCTATACTCGCAAAACGAGGGAAGAATGGGTCTAAATGAGGGGGAAAACGGTCTAAATTTAGCACACAACAATTCCCCCACACTAAACCGTTGCTCGTCCTCGAGCAAAGACCCAAAAAGAAATTACATACTACTACTACTACTAGCTAGACTACGCTAAGTCGATACGGGACAATTAACGAGCCCGCTCCGTCCCTTCAACTCACATCGAAATACCCATGAGGTAAGGTACTTCCATGCAAGGCAAGTTGGGGCTTGCTCAAAATGGTGGATGCGACTAAACACACAAAAACACATAACACGAAAGCATAGACGCATCCAAAGCAAAATTAAAACACCGAATCCCTCATCGGGACGGCGGGGAAGACACCGATTACTTACCTAAAACAACAATAAACTTCCAAAATAAATGACCCATGTAAACAAGGACCAAAGCCTAATACTATGACAACTAGGCAATATAAGTGTTGATAACTTAGCCTAGGTCCTCCTAGTCTTCTAAAGGGGTACGACGGGGCGTATAACGGAGTGGAAAAAGTGAACCATGGATTTGTTCGACAATGTAGGTAGGTGCAGTCCCGCTCTCTTTGGCTAAGCCAAGAGGGTCGTTCCAAACTCGAATTTTCGAAATTAGCCCAAATAGAAAAGGTGGAGTGTTTACAATTATTAGGGTGGATCGACTAATCACCGTTATCTTCCTACCTTGGGACTCGGTCATCTAGTTTGCACTTCACGGCGATGAATCGATCGAAGGGCTTTTTTTTCAATAAATAGGAGACGTTTTTGATGATATGATTTTTCATTTGAAGCTCCTTTTCTCTTCTTGTTTTTCATATTTTTGTGCCATTTTCTCTTGCTTTGGTTTGCCCTTTTTTGGCTTTTTGATTTTGATGTGATTCATAACCAAGCTTGGAGGTTATTTTTGTGTAAACTTATTGTGGTGATGTATAGGTGGAGGAAATTAGGTAAACGAGAACACACGTCATTCCCGGATAACCCACAAAAAGGCGGAAAGAATTTGGACTAAAGGTGCAATGGTCGTTCGAGCAAGGTCACCTAGAAAACGGGATGCGGGAACCAAGGCCTAACTCTTCCATGAGTGGTCAAGGTGGTCAAATGCAAACCCCGAAGTAAACCTCTAGTAGAAAAGGTGGACTCAAGCTAAAGGATCAACAAATTCATTGATTAAGAGTCATTCTACTAGATTAAGGTCCAAAATCTACAATGGGTTATCTACAATGGAGTGTAAACTCTTGTAGTAAGTTTGTAATCGGGTTTTCGAAAACATTTAGTCCTAGACACTCTATACAAAAGCAAAAGAAACAGACGAAAAAGAAAAGGCAAATAAAAGAAAACACGAGTAAAGTCATGCACTTCGTACTCCATCGACATTCAAGCACAAAAATCAACCACAACACCCAAAATGCTCACCTCCGAGAGCCTCCAATAGCAACAACCTAACTCCTCTACAAAATTAAAGAAAGAAGGAAGGAAGTTACCAAGCGAATGCTTTCAATCTCTTCAATTCGCGCAATCAAGGTGGTGGTTACCAGTAAGAGTGGAGAACAAGACCGTACACGGGACACGAAAACATAACGAGAACGAGAAAGGAAAAATAAAAGAAAGGAAAAATGTTTTTGATTTTTCGAATTTTCAAATTTTTATGGATTTTGAAAAGATTTTTGGCAAAATAAAAGATAGTAGACTCCTCCCCCACACTAAAACTGTACATTGTCCTCAATGGACAAGTAAGGGAAAAACGAAAAAGACAAAAAAGAAAAATCTTTTTCTATTTTTAGGATTTTTCAAATGTTTTTGGGTTTTTCTTTCAAAATTTTGAGAAAAGAAAAGAAAAAGAAAAATGAAGAAAGCGATAAAATATTGGCGGGCCTAGGTGCAATCACATCACTTAGACCCTAGCCAAGTGGCTAAGAAGTAGAAAAAGAAATAAAAGAGAAGAAAAGAAATAAAAACAAAAGGGTGAAAAATTGGGCATAGGTGTAATCACGTCACCTAGCCCGGATTAAGGAAAATTGAGAAAACTTTATTAGAATTTGGATTTTCAAAAGGGTCAATGGTGTAATCACATCGCCTAAAGACCGGGAGCAAAACCAAGGCCGCTACGGCCACAAAAATACCAATGGGACAATGGGAAAATGGGACAACTTGCAATTTGGTTCGATATAAAACAATCACAACGATTAAAATGATGGGACAAGGAATAAGGAACAATATCATTTGAAAGATATACAATTGTAAAAGATTGAAGACTCACCGACACAAACCACACAAATACCCACAACAAACACAAACCATATTATCTACCGACTCTTGTAGGGGTGTCTAGGTTGAATAGTCATTTGACGCTTAAGAAGCTGTCGGAGTTCCCTCACCGGCGTACTCCCAAACTCCTATTTCCCCCGATTCAGTTAGTCGGAATTCACAGGGACCTGGAGGTAGGTCCCAATTTCGGTTGTTGTAAATATTGGTTAGGTTTTTGTTGGGGACAATTAAGGCACGGCCGTGGCCAAGAGAGACGAGGCGATGGTCAGGTACTTTAAAAATCCAATTAGGGAAGTAGGCCTCGTCAAGCCAGACACGGGGGTCATGTGGTTTGAGATGGTCGGTCGCGTAACCCAAATTTCTTGCTATTACAGTCACAAGACCACCACAGTCGACAGAGGGGCGTTGGTCAATTATAATTTGATGAAAGTGTAACGCCACGAAAATAGGTAGGTCAAGAGGGTAAGGGTTACCGATCAAAGAGTCACATATCAATTGCAAGACACACACATTGAGGTTAATAATATTATCGGTAGATGGCAAAAGACAATGGGAAAGAATTTCAGCGAAATAATGGATGGCAGGGTTACGGATTTCGGCGGTAAAGCTAGAATTTGGTTCGAAATCACGTTGACCCGACGCTATGCGCCTCCACAAGTCTCTCCTAGTTGCACTACTTTGCGAATCACTTAGGGGTTTACTTAGTCCGGTACCCGATGAGGGTAAACCTAGAGCTAGGCCAAAGTCGGAAATATTTAAACAGTGATTTCTACCGAAGAGTCTAAATTTAAACTCTCTTGGTATGGTCGGGTTATCGATGGTAAAGGTACCTAAAAATTCACAAGTCAAGTCTTTATTTGTGCAAGGCACAAAATTAAGCAGCTTACTAGTACCAATCCTAGACGATAACTCTTTAATATCGTTCTTAATTCCTAAAATTTTCGTTGTGAATGGACAAGGCCACCTTGTACTCTGAAAAGCTTTTTCAGAAAAGGTTTGAGCCAAAGGTGTATTAGGACAAGGTGATAGTCTAGGCTTTGAAGACTTACTAGAAGATGAACATTTAAGAGGTTTAGAAGTCGAAGCCATACCTTGTTTTCGCGCGGCTCGTTGAGCTCTTGTCTCCATAATAGTAATTGCAAGAAAAATCCTGAAACTTTATCTTCTTCCTCTTCAAAAACTCAAGAATATAATCACCAAGTGGAAATGGAGTGGAGGTTTGAATGTGAATGGGTATGGAAAGTGGTTTAATGAGTTTATGATGGGTGAAAATGTGGAGTGAATTGTGAGGTAAAAGGGTGATATAAATAAGGGTGGTTGGGAGGGAAAGTGAAAGTTTTAAAGTTGGTGGTAAAAATTTGGTGTAAAAATTTTTGGAGGGAAAGTTATATGTGGTAAATATGGAAGAAGGAATTGAAATTGTAGTGAGGAGCTATGTTAAAGGTGAATTGTCCAAGCTCATGCCGCCGGGTGAAATTTCACCCGGTCAAGCACCACCGGGTGAAATTTCACCCGACGGACTTTTTGTCGTGAAATCGTTTTCTGG
This sequence comes from Agrostemma githago, assembly GCA_958450325.1. NCBI lineage: Eukaryota > Viridiplantae > Streptophyta > Magnoliopsida > Caryophyllales > Caryophyllaceae > Agrostemma > Agrostemma githago. Next base: position 5,523,244 of record OY288242.1, read on the forward strand.
CATTCTTCCCACCGGGTGAAATTTCACCCGGTCAAAATCTCACTGGGCGAAATTTCGCCCGGTGGTATCTTCTTCGATTTCGGCAATTTTGGCAACTTTCCGTAGGGCGAAGTTTCGCCCGGTCAGGTCTCACCGGGCGAAATTTCGCCCGGTGGTCTTGATTCTTCATTTTTCCGCCTTGCCATTTCATGGCTCTTCCAATAGTCACTTAAGGATTCAGATAATGACTTGACTCACATTACATAGTCAATATCTACCACAAACATGCTTGTGGTCTTCAATTTAGCTCCATAACTTCTCCAAAAAGTGTGGTCTTCACCCAAATTAAGTGCTTCATGGCGAAATCCAAGTTCAACCATTCTTCTCAAGCTAAAAAACTAATAACACAAATAAAATATAATACATATGTACAAGGTGGTTGTTGAGGATACCACCAAACCTACTTCAGTTTTGAGAGGGGGGTTAAACATCGCTCCCCAATGGGAGCTCACCAATCTTCATGGTAGCGAAGGTCTCACGAACGTGACCGGGGTGATAAATCTTCAAACGTTGTCCATTAACCATAAATTTCCCGGTCTCCGGGCTAGATATCTCTATTGATCCATATGGTTGCACCTTGGTCACTTCGAACGGCCCCGACCATTTTGATTTCAACTTACCGAGGAAGAGCTTAAAGCGAGAGTTGAAGAGTAATACCTTATCACCAACGGAGAAGTCCTTACGAAGTATTCGAGAATCATGTCATTGGCGAGTTCGCTCTTTGTAAATCTTCGAATTTTCGTAGGCTTCAAGTCTTAATTCTTCCAATTCTTGTAGTTGGAGAAGGCGGTTATCTCCTACAACACTCTCATCGAAGTTTAGCTCTTTGATTGCCCATTCGGCTTTGTGTTCTAGTTCCACCGGTAAATGACAAGTTTTGCCATACACAAGACGATAAGGAGTGGTTCCAATCGGCGCTTTGTAAGCCGTCCTTAATACCCAAAGGGCGTCATTTAACTTCAATGACCAATCCTTTCGGTGTGTATTTACAACTTTCTCTAAAATTCCCTTGATTTTACGGTTGGAGATCTCGGCTTGCCCATTTGATTGAGGGTGATAGGCTAAGGACATCTTGTGAGTGATACCATATTTCCTAAGTAGGTGTTCAAAGGTATCCTTCCTAAAATGAGAGCCTCCATCACTAATTATGGCTCTAGGCATACCGAATCTCGGGAAAATGACATTCTTGAAAAGCTTAACTACAACCTTGGAGTCATTGGTGGGGGAAGCTACGGCCTCGATCCATTTTGAGACATAATCAACCGCTACTAAGATATACTTGTTACCAAAAGATGATGTGAACGGACCCATGAAATCAATACCCCAAACATCGAACAATTCAATCTCTAAGATGGGTTGAAGGGGCATCTCATTTCTTCTTGTAATATTCCCACTTCTTTGACAAGCATCGCACGTGAGAATGAAAGCTCGGATGTCCTTAAACATGGAAGGCCACCAAAACCCGCTTTGGAGAACCTTGGCAATTGTCTTTTGGTTGGCCAAGTGTCCACCATAAGATGTCGAGTGAAGGTGCTTCACAATATTATAACCTTCATCGGCCGTGACACATCGTCGGTAAATTTCATCTACACAACGGCGGAATAAATATGGCTCGTCCCAATAATAGCGTTGGGCTTCATAACGTAGTTTCTTCCTCTCTTGCTTGGAATAATCGTCCGGAATAAAATGAGATACTAAGAAATTGACGATATCGGCATACCAAGGTGTAATAGTATCAATGGCCATCAAGGCCTCATCTCTCATAGCTTCATTGATGGGGACACCATCTTCTTCTTTGCTCTCTTTACTAACCGTTAGCCTACTAAGATGATCTGCTACCAAGTTCTCCGATCCGGCTTTGTCTTTAATCTCAATATCAAATTCTTGCAAAAGAAGGACCCACTGAAAGAGTCGGGACTTGGTCTCCTTTTTGGACATGATGTAACGAATCGCCGCATGATCGGTGTGAATTATGACTTTGGAACCGGTAATATAATTTCGGAATTTCTCCATGGCATAGACAACGGCAAGCATCTCTTTCTCGGCTGTTGTATACCTCGATTGGACTTCATCTAATGTCTTGCTTGCGTAATATATCACAAGTAGCTTCTTGTCAACCCGTTGTCCTAGAACGGCACCTATGGCAAAATTGGAAGCATCACACATGATCTCAAATGGAAGATTCCAATCGGGAGCTTTGATAATCGGAGTGGTGGTGAGAGCGGTCTTTATCCTGCAAAAGGCCTCAAGACACGAGTCATCGAAAACAAAAGGTGCATCTTTCATAAGCAAAGAAGTCAAAGGCTTAGCAATCTTGGAAAAGTCTTTAATAAATCGTCTATAAAAACCGGCGTGACCTAGAAAACTCCTCACCCCTTTGACATTTGTAGGTGGTGGCAAGTTTTCGATCACGGAGACTTTCGCCTTATCGATTTCGACTCCTCTATTAGAAACAATATGACCTAAGACAACACCTTGTTCAACCATAAAATGACACTTTTCCCAATTTAAAACAAGTCTATACTCTTCACATCGAGCTAACACTTGATCAAGATTTTCAAGACAAGAATCAAAAGATGTACCATGGACACTAAAGTCATCCATTAAAACTTCCATAGATTTTTCAATAAAATCGGAAAAAATAGCCATCATACATCTTTGAAACGTTCCCGGCGCATTGCATAGTCCAAATGGCATCCTTCTATAAGCATAGGCGCCATAAGGACATGTAAAAGTGGTTTTCTATTGGTCATCGGGATGAATGGGAATTTGAAGAAATCTGGAATGACCATCAAGGAAACAAAAATAAGAATGATGCGCCAATCTTTCAAGCATTTGATCAATAAAGGGAAGAGGGAAATGGTCTTTTATGGTGGTCGTGTTCAATTTTCGATAGTCTATACACATGCGCCAACCGGTAATGGTCCTAGTAGAAATTGACTCACCCTTTTCTCCTTTTACAACCGTCATTCCTCCCTTTTTCGGCACAACTTGTACGGGCTAACCCATTTACTTCCGGTTATTGGGTATATAATGTTAGCCTCATACAACTTGAGGACTTCCTTCAGGACAACCACTTTCATGGTGGGGTTCAACCTACGTTGACCCTCAACCGAAGGACGGTGCTCATCATCAAGGATGATCCTATGCATACAAACGTTTGGACTTATGCCTTGGAGGTCGGCAATGCTATCGATAACGGGATAATTAGTTCCTTCAAGAAAAGCATATTTGAGGGAAGAGGGGAGTGGTTTAAGTTCAAGATTAAGAGGAGAAGATACCATACTCTTACCCACCGGTAATGATTCTACCTTTTCATCATGCAAACATTCTTCTTCAAGGGGTGGAGAGTCAAATGGTTCATCTTCTTGCTTAACATCATCTATCAAGCTATATTCAACCAAACTGTCAATAACTTCAATGGAATTCATTTGTTCAATCATTGGTTGTTTAAGAGCTTGAGAAAGGGAAAATTCTACTGATTCGTTCCCTATGTTAAAAGATAACTTTCCATTCTTAACATCAACTATAGCACCTCCGGTAGACATAAAAGGTCGACCTAAAATAATGGGGGTAGTAGTGTCTTCGGACATATCCATGACAACAAAGTCGGAGGGGATGAAGAATCTACCAACTTGAACGGGTACATCCTCAAGTATCCCGAGTGGGTACTTGACGGACCTATCCGCAAGTTGAATTGACATGATAGTGAGTCTCATCTCCCCCACACTAAGTCTCTTGGCAATAGAATAAGGTAACAAACTAACACTAGCCCCTAGGTCACATAAAGCTTGATTAACAACAACATTTCCAACCCGACAAGGGATGGAAAAACTACCGGGATCCTCTAGTTTCTTTGGTATTTGGTTCATAAGAATGGCACTACATTGTTCCGTGAGAGAAATACATTCTTTATCCTCTATTGTTCTCTTTTTAGTCAAGACATCTTTCAAAAATTTAGAATAGAGGGGCATTTGAGAAATTACCTCGGCGAAGGGTAAAGTTACTTCTACCTTTTTCAACATATCCACGAAACGGCTAAATTGAGCATTCTACTTGCGTGGCTTAGCTCGTTCGGGAAAAGGCAATGGAGGGACAAAAGTTGGAGGCGGTGGAACATTGGATTTTTTTTCTTCTTCGGCTAATCGTTCCACCTCTTTTCTTTTTGCTTGTTCCGCTTCCATTTGCTCTTTCTTCTTTCTTTGTTCTTTTTGTTCATTCTCCGCATTTTGAAGGATATCGAACTCCGCTTGTATTTCCCGATTTTGTTTGGGGGAAGTGGGAGATGATTCTTGTGGTGCACTTGGTTGATTGACTTTGGATGGAGTACTTTTGGTGTTCAAGTTCAAATTCTTGTATGGGTCCTCAAGTTCTTTGCCACCTCTCAAAATAACAGCATTTGCTTGGTGCGAAGGGTCTCTTGGGTTTTGGGGTTGTCCGGGTAAACCATGGGGTGGATGAATTGGGGCGGCTAAGGCTTTTGTTGCTTCTTGAGATTCCCAAACCTTTAGCCTTGCCTTGGTGTCTTGATGTTCATTCCATAGTTGCCCAACGGTTCTTTGCAATTCATTATAATTTTCCCATGGGACTCCTCCTTGACCAATTTGAGAATTTTTTGGTTGGCCATAAGATTGAGAGGGTTGATTAAATGGTGGTTGACTGTAACCTTGGTTTCCTTGAAAATTACCTTGGAACCCTTGATTGTATCCATGATTAAAATGATTACCATGTTGATTTTGGTAATTGTTGTAATTGTTAGGAACATGGAAGTTGTTACTTTGTTGATTGAAGTTACTCCTTTGATGAGGAGGCATAAATGGGGGCATCCTTGGAGGACCTTGGTTAAAGGGCCTTTGTTGACTTTGATTGAATGGCCTCAATTGACTCCCTTGGGCACGTGGCATCGGATTTTGGACATTTTGATTGCCATAAGAAAAATTAGGATGAAATCTTGTACCGGCATTGTAAGTATTAGAAAAGGGATCAAATTGGGATCTTTTCCCATACACTTGTATAGCTTGGACTTCATTTGTAAACTTCTTCATTAGGAATGCAAGAGCTAGAATCATGGCCATAATTGCCACAATGATAACATTGAACTTCCCATGTTAATTGCTTTGGAGGAGATGGTTGCCTTTGTGGAATACTTCCTTGAACTTGGTACATACCTCTAGGAGTAGGCCTTAAACTCATGGCATCCATTCGCTTTTTTAATTCTTCAAGTTCCGCTTGAAGCTTCAATTTATTAGAACTTGTAGATGAGTTCACTTCAACTTTCTTTTTAGAATCCCTCGATTGACCCATTCTTGAATCACTCCTTGTCATCTTCTCAATAAGACTTTTAGATGCCTCATCGGTGAGAGAAGAGAAGTCTCCTCCGGCGGCCGAATCGAGGTTTTCTTTGGTTCTTGATGAAAGGGTGTTGTAAAATATTTGTGTGGTTAGCCAATCGGGTATTCCATGGTGTGGACATTTGCGCAACAAATCTCTAAATCTTTCCCAAGCCTCACTTAGGCTTTCAAATTCGTCTTGTTTGAATGTTTGTATCTCCATGCGATATTGGTTAGTCTTTGACGGCAGGAAATATTTCTCCAAGAAGGCATTGGATAATTGAGCCCATGTTGTAAATGTATTAGCGGGATGGCCTTGAAGCCATCTACGAGCTCCATCTCTCAAGGTCTTCGGAAATAATAAACGATGCAATTGGCATGAATTTAATCCATTGAGACGGGCTCCTACTAATTTTTCTTTAAATGAAGCAATGTGCTCTTGAGCATCTTCTTGGGAAAAACCGTGAAAAGTATCTTGTTGAACCGCATTTGTCAAAGAGGCTTTTAATTCATAATCCTCGGGAATCTCTCCGAAATCGACGGCAGAAGGTGTTTCTTCATGTGTGAGTTGGGAATGAGAGCCTAGGGTTGCCATTTGATGGATTGGTGGTGATGGTGGATTTGAATTTGGATGATTTGGAGGGGATGGATTTTGATTTTGTGGTGGAGTTTTCGGCGATGGTGGTGAATTTTGTGAAGTGGAAGGTATGGAAGGGTTATTTGGAGTGGAATTATGTGATATATAAGGTGTAGAAGGTGAATTTGGTAGGATGGGATTAAGGTTAGGAGGTGGTAGTGAAGGATGTGGAATAATAGTAGTTGAGTTATTTCCCCGAAAACGTAATGCTCTAAAAGTCCTTTCCGGGTCCGGATCGAACCACAAGGGCGATGACGTGTTCCTGGGCATAAAACTCAATTTAAACGATAAGACTCCTATCACCTTGCGGCACTAGGGAAAAGAGATAAGGGAAAAGAATCAAACACAACAACTAAAAACAATACAATTACTCGTCGTTCCCCGGCAGCAGCGCCAATTTTTGATCGCCTCCCAATCGGATCGGTCGTTAACGAAGGACGGGGGATCAAAAACAATATTTATAAGACACGAGATGACACACAAAAACAAACAAGTATTCGTGGTAAGTCGAGGTCGATAGGGAACGGAGGAATTGACGAGTTTAAAGCGATGTGTTTGATGTCTAAAGGGGGGGGTTTCTAAGGGTCGAGTCTATGGTCAAGTCTATGGTCGAGTCTATGCTAGAGGAATCACTACGAGAATAGCTAAGGGTAATTAACTAGGGAAAGGCGTTGGGGAGAAGTCGGGATTCGGAACATGGAATGTAAGAAGGTCGGGATCGAGTTTTTGTTGCAACATTGATAAAGGGAGAATGCCACCTTTCGGTTTCTTCACCCAACCCACCTAAAAACCCGCTTTCGCAGCGAAGAAGGGTAAGTCACTTGTTATGGTAATTTCTACCCCGAGTTTCCCCATATTGATAGAAATGAGTCAAGGTCGGTCTAGTTGGCCGGATTAAAACAACAAAGACACAACAACCACAAACAACGTAAACCAACATGCAAGCAACCCACCAATACCCCTAAATTCAAATAATCCAAGTCTTCATCCCTAAACCCCCCAACAAGAAATCTACTCACTAATCATAATGAAAGAAAACAAAACATTAACTATGGAGAAACTATCTAAAGCATGCATATTAACTAGATCTAAGGAAACTAACAACAATATAATGAGAAAACTATAATCTAACAATTACCCATTAAACTATGAGACTACCAAATTAATCTAAGGAATAATCTAGAATAATCATGAACAAGATCTAACGAAACTAACTACACTAAGAGAATCTAAGCTAGATAATAATGAGAAAACTAAATTAAATCTAAACTAGAGATAAGAGAGTAGAAAGAAATGTACCAATTGTGAAGATCTACAAGAAATAAGAAGTTTGCATGGATAAAGGTTGAAGCTTTGATGGAGAGAATGAAGAACTTGTCACTAATCCTTCAATAAACCCACAAATCTTCAATAAAACTTGAATAATCTCCTTACAAACTTGTAATCTAGATAATTGATGATAGAAACTAAGTAGATCTACTACTAATTACTATGTAAACTACTAGATTACTAGAGAATTACTACTAAATTACTACTAATGGTGATGATACTACACTACACCAATGGAAACTACTAGATGAATACTATTCTAATGAAGGATGCTACACTAATGGATGGTTGCCTACTACCACTTGGATGCTTGGGCAACAATTTAGGGTTACATATATATAGTAATCCTCTTAATGGATATTTAACCTAAAGCCCAAAGTCAACTCTTGCTTCATTTGTGAGACAATCTCCCTCAACATCTTCATAGGGTGAAACTTTGCCCAGCGGTCTTGACAGTAATTCTCACCGGGTGAAATTTCACCCGGTCAGATTTTTTTCCTTTTTTTGCGTTTTTGGCTCTTCTTTCCATCGGGCGAAATTTCACCCGGTGGGGGGAAATTTCGCCCGGTCGTTTCGCCCGATGGAGAGTTCTCGGAAAATCTTCGGGGAGGCGTTTTTACCGTCGGGTAAAATTTCGCCCGGTGGTGTCTCACCGGGTGAAATTTCGCCCGGTCATTTCATTTGGCCTCGTTTCTTGTCTCATTCTTCGTTAATTGATTGGATGGCTTTAAACTTTAAGTTGTGTGTTTCACTCTTTGGATGGTATTCCCTCCTCTTGTGCTCGTGGAAGCTCGATCGTGATTTCAGTGCAAAATCCTATCAAAATCGATAAAAAAACTACCAAAAACACGTAAAACGCACAAGAGGGACGCTAATGCGAGAAGTACACAAAATATGGCGATAATCGCACTCTATACTCGCAAAACGAGGGAAAATGGGTCTAAATGAGGGGGAAAACGGTCTAAATTTAGCACACAACACTATTTATATATGATTATTCCATCTTTTACGCACGCATTTCCATGCATATTGAGTAGCATTGTCTACTATTTTCCCCCGAATTTGATACTTTGTGGTCATGTTGCATCTTATGCAGGTTTGAACCCGTGGACGGATAAACAAGGCAAAAATCGTGCTTAAAGATGAAATCTTTTGCGAAATAAGAAAAGAGAATGATCGTTTCCAAACGGGTCAAATCAAAACGTGAATATCTTAAGTTCTACAACTTCAATTAAGCTGATTAGTGTTTCAAGTTGAGCGCGCAGTGCTGAAAACGGAAACAGGTCTATGATCGATAGTCGAACGACTATCCAAATAGTCGACCGACTATTCAAAATCGTCGATCGACTATTCTCGAGACTGGACGAAGCCCGAGACTTTCCTAATTTGATGTTTAGTGTTAATAGACTTTTGGGCTTTTGTTGAAACTATTAGACTAGATTTTATATACCACTTCTCCCTTATTCTCTTTTACTTCTCCTTAGACTCTTCTTTAGATTTCTTTTCCTTATCCTCTTAGAATTATTTTTGCTTCTAGTTTAATTTTTCTCTTAGAAACTCGGTTATGGTAAGATTGCAACATTCGAATCGCCTTCATTCTTTTTGGTAATTTTATCTAAGAGCATCCCCATCCATCCTCCATTCTCCATTCTTGGAAGAGAATGGAGAAAAATGGTTCCTCCATCCATGAAGAAACCATTCTTCATGGAGAATAAGAGATATTTATTCTTTCAAACGAATGGAGTGGATAATGAAAATCGTGGGTCCCCATGATAAAAATATTAATATTAAAATAAATTAAAGTGATGTGTAAATGAATGAATGGAGTAATGAAATGTGTTGAGACCCACGGGAGAATAAAAACTTTTATGATGGAAAAAGTAGGATAAAAGTAATGAGGTGGGTCCCATCCAAGAATGAAAAAATCATTCTTTGATGAGGATGCTGTAAATCTTTCTTCCTTCTTCCTTCTTCTTCGTTATGGATTGTTCTTCTTCTTCATATTTACTTATTCTTAATTTTTGTTTTATGCTTGTCGTAATTTTATTATTATTTATCATGTTTAATCTAGTAAAATCGTTTATTAATGTTCTTGATTTAATTATGAGTAGCTAATTTCCTTCGCTAGGATTTAGGGAATCTGCGAATTGAATGTAGTCGTTAAATAATTTATAGATCTGTCAACGATATTGTGTCTGAGTTGTCAATTGTAGTAATTAATTGAGATTGATTGATTAAGTCGACATAATTGATTAATTGAATTGGTAAACTTAAACCTAAGATCGGAAGTCTGGTAAAAGTTAGACCTGCTACAACACATTAGTTTGTCCTAATAAGATCGGAAGCCTTTAGAAGCATGCTAGGGTGAATAGCGGACCGGAAGGACCTTTTCACTACCCCTTAGACCAATATCTGCGACAGACCTGTGACCTAGACCGTGACCATATGAGATTCGTAGTGAACCGACAATCCTAATTTTCTCTCTCTATTTATTCATCCTTATTCATCTTATTTAATTTAGTTATTCTTCTTTTTATTTCTCTTCCTTCACTACTTTTAGATTAGTTAAAAACAACTCATAAAAACCCCCGATTTGGTTACTTAGATAAACTTTAATTACGAGTAGAATTTATTTGTCTCCTTGTGGATACGATCCTGACTTCCCTAACTATATTTTTAGTTAGACTTAAGTTGGTTATCTTTGATAGGTATACGACTAGCTTATCAGTGACACCACTCTATCCTTGTCAGGGCATGTTCTCTTATTGTGTTGCTTTGACTTACAAATAGAGCAAGTCATTTCTACCCCATGTTTAGTCAACTTTCCACTCTTCTTTGGATCCTCATGTGGATCTCTTCTTCTTCTTTTCCTAGGTCTACTAGGACCTACTTTTATGGGTGGGGGATCAAGGGGAAATTAACCTTTGGCCAATCCTCTTAAGATAAGTGTGCATTTTGTACATTTCATGGACATAGTCCTCAGCATGAGCATGTATGTCAAAGATTGCAGCAACAACATGTGCACATGGTACAGCAATTAGATCACATTTCCTACAGGTACAAGTTCTAACTACCAAATCAACTTTTACCTCATCTATATATATCATGCCTAACCTGGTACAGAGTTGCATTAGAAGGCAAGGCAGTACAATAAGCAACCTGTTCCTTCTCCTTTTCCAGCCTTGCTTGAATGCTAGGACAAATTTGTCTATTGCAACTTCCATTTCCCTTTTTTTTCTTCACCAGCCTTTGCGTCAACATTGTTCTATTGTTTTCAAGCATGTATATCATATGCTTTGCCCTAACATTTATAATGTACGCATTGAAGGTTTTTTCCATGTTGTTTACAATTACGTCATTACTAGTTCTTGTACTGATAAAGGCCCTGCAAAACAGTTGGGGGTTACATGCCATAAATGCATCAACAGCATTGGGGTCAACCTCCCTCAAAGCAGACATAGCTTCATTAAATTATGCTTCATTGTAGGCTGGGTATTCCTGGGCATGAATTCTGTGGTATGTTTGTAGATAAGTTCTAAAAATAATCAACATTTTTACAATACCACTAATACTGTGACAGTGTTACACTAACGATTATTGTTGGCATTTAACAGTATTCAGAATCAGGTTTTTGCTTTCTGAATTTTATGATGGCATTTACTTTTTTTTAGGTTCCCTTAATTAACCTCTATAGTTGAGCGTCGACGAAACCTGATGCTTTGCCAAATCTTGAAGATGAGGTTATTCAAGGCTATAAAATTTGGAGCCATCTTAACAGGCATGACCTGAATTATGACTGTGACATGGTAACACTTTGTTCTGCGGCATATTTGGTCTTTTGAGTAAATGTTATATAGATGATTGTTTAACAAGCTCATGTGATTGTAGGTATTTATTCTTCTTCATTATGAAAGCCACTTCTTTAGTGCTTGCATATATTTCGTTTCGAGGAGGATTGAATATCTTGATAACAAAACTTTCTACGTCAGATCGAGAAAAGTGAAGATGGCAAAGATAGTTGTGAGTATCTTTGTTTCTGTAACACCGTTACTGTTACATTGTTTCTGTAACATTATTTCCGTAACATTGTTTCTGTAAAATTATTTGTGTAACATTGTTTCTCTGAAGTAAAGATGTTACATTTTTTTCCAGGCAAAATTAATGGGAAAGTTTATGGTAGAAGAAGGCATTAAAAAAGGCAATGAAGTGGAACATTTTGAACTTCATAACGTCAAGTTTGGATGGCAGAACAATTCTTCTAATTTGGATTGCGGCTGCTTCTTAATTTTCCACCTCACTTTCTACATGGGGAAGGTGTTTGATTGTGTTGGTCTCAACGATCCTTAACAAAGAATTATCTACCGTGCTGAAATCTGTGCAATACTTGTGTTGAGTGACATGAATGATTCACGACCTGACTTTTTGGAAAGACTAAAAAAGATCAACAGGGATGAGTTGCAGGAGATCCTCGGTGCATTAGTGCTGGTATGATCGCATCCGTACGTTTATATTGTAAATATCTCTTTATTGAGTCAATTTCTGCTTTCTATTGACCATCAATGTCGTTGTAATGCTTCCGGTATACGGTCATGCTATCAGAATCTCGTAACATGGAAAAAATTTCCGCTGAATGACGTTTTTGAAGGATATCAAATTATAATACACGGTTTTAACTTCTGTAAGCATCTGCAACGATTAAAAAAAAAGAAAAAAAAAAGTAAATTGAGTGCAACACGAAGCCTTCCCAGGAAAGAAAAGAAAAAAAAAGTAAAAGGGGTGCAACACGAGGCCTTCCCAGGAGGTCACATATCCTAATACTAGGATCACCCAAGCACGCTTCACTGCGGAGTTCTGATGGGATACGGTGCATTAGTGCCGGTATGATCGCACTCGTACGTTTATATTGCAAATATCTCTTTATTGAGTCAATTTCTGCTTTCTATTGACCACCAATGTCGTTGTAATGCTTCCGGTATACGCTCATGCTATCAGAATCTCGTAACATGGATAACATTTCCGCTAAATGACACTTTCGAAGGATATCAAATTATAATACACGTTTTAACTTCTGTAAGCATCTGCAACTATTAAAAAAAGAAAAAAGAAAAAAAAAAGTAAAGAAAAAAAAGTAAAAGGGGTGCAACACGAGGCCTTCCAAGGAGGTGATCACCTATCCTAGTACTACTTTCGCCCAAGCACGCTTAACTGCGGAGTTCTGATGGGATATGGTGTATTAGTGCAGCTATGATCGCACCCGTACGTTTATATTGCAAATATCTTTTTATTTAGTCAATTTCTGCTTTCTATTGATCAGCAATGTCGTTGTAATGCTTCCGGTATACCGTCATGCTATCATAATCAGTTAAACTTAGTTAGGAAATTAAAAGCATTAGACTGAGACAACTTATGGGATCCGTTTGTCTCTTGATTTAACTGAAACTCTCATATACTCTCTCTCATCCATTCAATTCTTTACATAGTTCTTCCATTTCTCTTCAGAAAAATGGTCCCCACATAAAGAAATGGTATATGACTCATTAGTGGATTATAACTGGGTTGGTTAAGTTTGGTAGTCCGAGTAGAGGAGCAACAAGTGGGACTCTATTATCTTCGTGTCTCTTATATCGAGAAACTTACACTACGAGAGTACTAGACTTATTTTTGTCTTGATTTATATTTATAATGCTTGTATTCTTGGATTGAAATTCCACTCACACCAGTATAATCCTTCAGCAAAATGTACTTAAACTTCTACGGGATGACGGAGGATATCAACATGTTGAGCAGCAATTTCGATAATGTTTGTTGGGCGTTTGTTACTCGACGCAATAATAGAGTGACCCGTGAACTTCCTCATTTTAATTTTGGTGTGGTCCGGTGTAAAACCTCCGTGTATTGAACTTGTAGTGATGTCTGATTTGGCTGATACAATACAATGTCATCCCGATTGTGGATTTCAGAAAAAACTAATAAAATAGTGCCTACGTAAATAGTGTACCACCAAAACTAGTAAAGCTACTCCCTAATGACATTTTTATGTGAGAATTGAAATAAGATCCCAAAACATGAGAAGGAACAAATACAGGCCTACAGTTTCTCTTCTAGGTTCTTAAAAATGCATTATACATTCTTGAACAAAACTCACTTTAGTTACAATCACTTGTACCTTGAAGAGAAGATGATTATCAACAGTTGGCAGCAGAAAAACCCCAGGCCTCATAATTCACTCGCATTCAATCAGCTGGAACCCAAATCGACTGTGATTTGCCTTCAATAATCATAGCGGTACCCAAATCAACTCTCACACCAAAATTCTTATGAGGCGGATAAGAAGTAAACTACCAAATTTAACAAAGAAAACAGGGGACGCCTTGCTAATGACACAATTCAGAGATAATCTTCATCTCCACTGCTGAAAGATTCCAACATGTCACTGCCATCATCATCGTCATCACCTTCCCCCACAATCTCCACTCTCCCATCAAACCCTATTCCGTCCATGAAAAAGTCGCCATCTTCATCATCATCATCATCACCGTCAGGGTCAGTGCCACTGTCATCGTTGCTGATGTCATCCGCATCACTGTCGCCATTAAAATCTGCTCCCAAAATAGGGTCCAGGTTAATGTCGTCCTCATCATCATCGTCGTCCTCCTCCTCGTCATCCTCACTCTCCACATCATCAGGATCAGAGTCGTCATCTGGCGGTCTTCTCCGACCAATCTCATAAACTCTGGCGGATGAGAACATCTCATCTTGGTCATCCATGGTTACCAACCCGACAAAAGAGTCAGATGGCTCCCTGGCTAAGTCAAGAACACAGCGGTCCACAGGAATGGTCGCAATATCAGAGTAGCTGACAGCATCCAAAGTGCGGAAAGCTGAAAATAGTGGGTGTTTAGCACGGCGCGTGTGAACAGCAGACATAATGTCATCGATGTTCCTCCTTAATATTGCATAAATAGCATCCCCTGCACTGTTAAATGTAATCACTGTCTGGTCAAGAGAAGGTACACTTCTAAGAAGCCTGAATTTCCTTAAATCCCACACTTCGGAATTTATAATAACCTGTCACGTGTGCAAATCGAATGACATCAATATACTATGAAGCAAACAAAGGGAGTATATAAATGCAATAATAAAGCCATGTCATGGAAATCTTCAACGGAATCTGATGACATGATGACATAGAACGACGTTGTACTCCCTTCATCCCATCTATACCGTCTTTGTTTCACTTTGATGAGCAAACACTATTACGCTTGAACAAAAATTTTCACCATATACAATGACCACTGCCAAGTTTTTGAAACTGATAATCTCAAAAACTTGTTTTGATAAACCAAGCGAAAGATTTTGCATGGCATTTTTACATAAAATTGGAAAATTTAATGGTCAAACTTCACATTGATTAACCTTTAAAGTCAAATGAAAACTACATACTAAAATAAGCAAACTTAACTAAACTTTTCTTTTTTTAACTTGGAACCTGTGACCATTTTTTTTTAAAAAATATTATTAACGCTTTCAACTTTATTTTGAGCTCGAAAGTGTGTATTTTTTAGTATTCTCCTTATTACTATTACTACTATTATGCATTTTTATAGCATTGTTTTATTCGAGACAACAACGAATCCGGATAATGATTCATGTTAGCCGCCCCAAATCTTTTTGGGAATAAGACTGATGTTTGTTGTTGTAATCTTGGCTTTAGTTTCAAAAGCTGTGAGCCGCACCAAATGGACTCGACAACGAGCGAACTTCGTGCACTAATTTGACTCTAGTAGGATAAGTGAAAGGGTACATAAGTAAAATTATTGTTCAAAAGACACCACACCCCACTTATTTTAAGTCACTATTTTTTTGTGCAAAAGTGAATGTCTAGATTGAATGACAATGAAAGAGGCTAAGGTAGGAACAAATGGATCAAAGACTCAAAGGGAAGGTTATAATAAAAAATAGATATGAAGGGAAACTAAATACTTAGGTTAGTATTCTGCATATAATAACTGTTAATCAATTATCAAAAATATAATATATTCAACAAGTTATATTAGTTTCTACATATAATAATGGTGGTAAGCCCCTAAATTCCTAATCTATTATCAAAATTATAATATATTCTACGAGTACAAGTTAAAATAGTATTCTACCTATAATAATTACTCTCTTTTATGAGAGTTTTGTTCCCATCTATTGGTGGGTTTTATCTCTCAACATGAGAGTTTCTAGATCCTTCAGTACCTTAATTCTTGTTATATGGTACTACATATATCATCAAGATTATCGACTACAATCTATTGGATGAAATCGATTCTATTCAAAACATCAAAAGATCTGAAGACCCTCTGGTGAAAGGTTACATCAAACCGATAAGCTAATAGAATAGAGGATGTGCACAAAAGGAGCAAATCAAATTTGATAAGAGTTTTCTTTATTTGATTTGTATAGATTTGTATCCGTTTAAATTTTATATACTTTGTAGATATATGACTTTTTATTAATGAAATGATCTATTCACTAAGAAAATACTTATGCACGGAGTACTGTGTTAAGGGCACCTTGTGCAATATGCGCATTGGGGTGAGCCTTGCAGTTAAGTGCCCAGTTTAGAACTAAGATCTGGGCATGGATCTTCTGTCAATGACTATATGCCTTTCTAAATACTTGACATACCTCATTTCCAGCAGGATGGAAACCACCGCCACCATAATCTGTGAATTGATCAAATCGATGGACTGGTCCTGAAGCTCGTTTATCCCACAGGACTCCATTCCAAAGCAGCATTGTATCTGATGGGCTAAAATGTACGAGAGAGTATGCATGGCCTCGACCTGAGGAGCCGGAAGAAGTGTCTGACAATGTTTGATCTAACTGGTGGGTTTGTACGTCATACAAGAGTATCTCCCTTCGGGATGTTTCAGTGGGCAAGGCTGCAAAACGAGTACCAGTATTGCTAAACCTAGCAGCTTTACATGCTTCAAAAGATTGAATTGGCCCCCCTGATATCGAAGATGCATCCCACAGCTTCACATCAAGAGAGCTTGACGAAAGCACGAGATTGGTTCCATCCAAAGGGTTCGACTGAACAAGTATTACAGGAGTCTGATGGCTGATGCAACTCTCTAAAATATTATTGCTACTGAGGTCAAATATTTTTAGCTCACCGGAGTGACCTCCAGCAGCAATCTGAGATGAACTCCCAAGAAACGTCATGCATGTCAAAAGAGCAGCTGCGTCATCCCGGCAAGTTCTCCACGGCCTAAATCGACTGTAAACGAACTGGCGATCCTTCTTACTTCCGTGGACCCCACCATACATGCTACGAAATTCACGGGTGGCAACCCGAGCAGTCACATTAGACGGGGCATCGAGGCTTCTTCGAGGTTCGGGACAAACATGAGGATGTAACAGAGATAAGGGAGGTAAAGTGGTTATGGGAGCAGGGCATTGACGATGTTGATGCTTCAAGTACTGAACAACAATGGAGTCCAGCGTTAACCTCTCGGAACTGGCAGCCAGATCAGCACCATGATTTTCATCAAAATTTTCAACCTGGCCTGCAAATGGTGTTTGCCGACTGTACAAATCCTTGACACTGGAATTTAGGGTAAAATAGGCAGGTGCATCACTTAAAAGGCTACCTTTGCGACCATCAGTAGGAGTCTGGAATACAGGAGACTTAAATCCTTGATCACCAGCATTCAACCGCTTTGCTGAAGATGATAGAACTCCCTCTTTCAGATCTGTTAACTTTCTTTTCAATGGCAATACTATTGGTGTTTTAGTAAGCTCGGTTTCAGCAGTTATCTCTGAAGTGCATGCCGATGGAAGTGGGTCCACAGGTGACAGAGCCTTTCTTGAGCTACTTTGGACCTTGCTTATTGGAGGTGTTTGGAATTCGGTCACCACACGGGCCTTTATTCGAGAATTAAAACTAGGTGAGAAAACAAGAGGCTTCTTTTTCAAGGAATCCGATAAATCACGATTTAGGAGGTCCTCATTCTGTGGAATCACCTTTGAAATATTGAGAAATCCTGCAGGGGTTCGTCCAGCTGGCCAGTGAAATTGTACAGAAGATGTTTCATGAACAGTAGCATGGTGAGTAAAAGACGAAGGGAGAGACAAGGATGGCAAAGGTGTCAACTGAGCCTCTTTTAATAGTGTAGCAGCACTTGAAGATAAACCACAGGCTTGTAGATGCTCATGTATAAGCAACAAAAGTTCCCTGCCAAAAAAAAAAAACACATGAGAAACTAAAAAATTATCCAAACCACCAGATAAGAGAACAAAAAGTCAACATACCTAGAGTGATATGTGATCGGAGTAGCTGTAGCTATGGCAGCTCTCTCTATACGTCTCAAAGTCGGGGTAGCTGCATCAGTAGCAGCTAAAGTGCTTGCACGGCCTGAATTTGTTACAATCTGTGAAACAAAAAGGGAAATAAGCATCCAAACTCGCAGAGAATACCAGATAAACAGCAAAACATATTTGGCTTATAATATATGAACTGACAGCACAAAGACTACAAGATGTTTAGGCATTCAAATCCATTCAAAAAGGGTGTAGCACAAAAAAGGGAAAAAATACTTGAACATCAAGGAGGTGTAGGCGTGTAGCCACAGGCCTCACGAGTGATCATTAGTATAATAGTATTAGAAAGAGTAGGCGTACAGCAAGAAAGAACTAGTCAAAACTAAGAAGATAAGCATGCATGAACCCAGGGCATTGCTTACATGCAGCTAGAAAAGACCTCAGTAGTTTTCCCTACATGTACAAGCACACATCCAATGAAACAATGATTTATGCACACATTTGCAGTTAGATACAGTACTGTCATGTCTCACATATTCACTTACTCCCACAAACCAACATTCAATACAACCAAGAACTACTCCCTCCATCTGTGACATACATTTCATTTACCATTTGACTTTTTCACAAATACATTCCAATTTTAAGTATTTTTTTTACAATTTTGGATATATAATCTCATTATTGTCCTATTTTTTTGCTAATATTACATAGACAACCTCCACTTTTCTACTAACCCTTATTACCTTAAAGTAAAACATTTTTTGTAATTTGGAAGTGTAGTTGTATTTTTATTCCTTACATCATACTCCTGTCTCTAAAATACCTTCCATAAAACCAAAAGTGTACGATTTAATGTGTAAACAAAAGGACTGCATATAATGATGCAAGTGGGTTAGGTAGGGTAGATATGTGACTGAGATTAAATGCAAGTGGAATGTTACAAAGTACTCATAAAATAATGAAAATGAGAGGTATTTCAGAGACGGAGAGGGTAAAATTTTCATATGTCATTACGTATTTGTGAAACCAAGGGAATACAACATTTCTATTAATACCAAAGACACATAAAATAGCCACACGCCATGGCATTAAGGTGATAGAATGAAGCAACACAGTTTCTCATTACATGAGAAACTATACAAAAAATGTTGATATATGGTGGCTGGTAACTCAACATCTGAACGATATGGCAGATATTTAACTAATACCAAATGCATGGCTGATACAGCCAATATTACACTGTTACAGTTATATTAGACTGATATGGCCAATATTTATCAATCAAACAAAAGATGAATTAAGCCACAAAATCTCATGTTCCATCAAGTAAGCGACCATGATTTATATATACCATATCCCAGAAGAAATTCCTTGTGCAGGAAGATGGCTAGCACCACATGACAAGCATATTTGCAGTCGTTATGCAAGACAGTAAAGACATTACCAAAATTGCTTGCAAGAGTTATAAACTTATAATCATACCGCAATCAACTCTATAGCAGCCTGTGTGAGCTCAGTTTGCCAGCGATTCTGGTCAGTTCCAGGCATCTGACTACCCAAATCTCTGATTAGTTCAGATAACTTTTTCCCAACCTGTGAAAACAAAGTACAAAATGAGACTTTTTCTTGAGGGAACAGCAATTTACATTATGTTTAGAATTCAATTTTATTATTTGAAACCTGTTCACCTTCTAAATTCCCAAACATATGACTAAGAATAACAAAAAGTTCAATCACCAATGTATTGTCTGAGAGAGAACAGGATAACCGCTTATACCTGAAGTTTAGTCAATATGTGAGCTATAGTGGCATCCCTGGCTAAACCGAGTAAGACTCGGCATGCAAGAGCACGCAGACAATCAAGAGTGGCTGGGGACATCACCACACGTGTTTGAAGGAGTTGCAAAAGAGACTTAATACCATTATTGGAACGGACAGCCTCTCTTGCATGACGATACCCTTGTTCCAACTGGGCGGCAAGGCCAGCACAACCTGCTCCCACACCCAAGGAAATTCGTCGATCACCAACTAGTCCAGAGACCATGCAGGATGCAGGACTTTGAACGTTATTGTTTGCAGAGGAAAATCGTTCCACGTTACTAGGTTCACCTATTTTTTCCTTTGATTCACTCTGATTAAGCAGGGAAACAGCTCGATCTGACACATTTTTATCCCTTACCTCTGTATGAGGAACATTCTGGGCAGAGACCAACTGCTGAGTCTGAGCAAGAAGAGGTGATCTATTGCTGATTGATGGTGGAGGGCAAACAAGGTTGATCAACACATTTAGAGCCTGCTGAATAATCTGACAAAGATTTAAAAAAATAGTGAACTATTAATATGGTTGCAACCAAGAAAACATCTTACAGCTCTTTGAAAGTACAACATTATCATTAGCTTACATCAGGGTCCAGATAACCAGGGCCATTAGCTGCATCCAAAATAACAGCTATCCCAACACGACTATTGCTCAGCGTGGCAGTAACAATTAACTTCCGGCTATAAGGTACTAATGTAACAACATGCAAAACTCCCAAGGCATATTGAAGCAAGTCGTGGAGATACCGCTCAACAGGAGGAGCCTATATGAACAACAATCAGTTAGTATTATTGCTCATATGCTGAATTTTAAGAATCCACTTCCCATAGGGAAAAGACAGTAACCTGACATAACTCTAGCATCGTCACATGTCCATTACAAGCTAGAAATCTGTCAACTGCTGGCCATTTAGCTCTTACTAATGCAGGACCAAGTTTCCGATCCTTGTGTATTTGGAGGAACACTACATCCATTGCCTCATTACTTATGTCAAGAGGCTTATAGCCAGCTCTTACGCTTAAAGTATGACGAGCGGCACTTCGATTGCTTTTGATTGGACGGATGCTGTCCACAAGCAACAAAAGCTGCGCTCTAAAATACTGTCGCAGAGCAACACATGTGTGATATGCTATCTGTTTCTCAGAAGACGTTAGAACATCACCATTTGGCCGATCATTCCTAAGTGTTCCAGGAGAAGCAGCACCCAGGGTCCCAGAATTAACCCCTAACCTTACAGAAGCAGCCTCGTGTAGAAGGCCAAGCACTTTCTGAACACCGTCCTGAGAATCAAAAGCCTCAAGAACAACTCTGAAGACAAATGCGGCCGCAAAGAACAAAGCTGCATTTTTTCTAGCCTGCTCCAGCTGGCACTGCAGGAGCTGAAGACCCAGCTCAACCACCTGTTTAATGATCTCAGACGGCAGAGCACATACACGCTCCATAATTCCCTGAGTAGATCAACATCAGCACAACATTAGAGATTTAGGGGAAAGTCAATCAAGTTTAACAAAAAAAGAGATTTAAAAGTAAATAAATAAATAGGCTATAATATTATACATTTATACTCCCTCCAAGTCTAATTTATCTTCCATATTTCCTTTTTGAGCTAAGTCACCTTATCTTCCCTATTACCTTATTTGGACATATAAATTCCCAAGGTATGACAAGAACACCCATTGTCCTCAATCTCCTCATGCTCTTAAAATATCGGCATATTCCTCTTCACAATCTCCCACCCACACCTCAATTAGACATTAATCCACCCTACCCTACCCTCACCACCACTACCACTGGCATGCCCACCACTTCACCACCACCACAGACGTGCCCACCACTTTAGCACCGACAACCACTCGACTTCACCACCACCACAGGCATGCCCACACTTTACCACCGACAGCCTCTCAACTTCACCATCAGCAACCTACAGGCCACTCTCACCACCATTACCCTTCCACTTTGCCGACCTCATAATACCCTCAACCACCTCTTAATATTCACACCACCATCTAATTCCTAAACACCTTACTCACTTCAAGAAAACTAACTCCTTGAATCAAAATGCCCTTCCTCCCACCCACCCCCCACCCCCCAAAAAAAGAACATAGATTTAAATTTTTCGAGGTTAAGAGAAAGTGATTCCGGTGGAGGGGGGTTTTCAAGGATTGAATTGGGGGTTTCATAAGGTAGGAATAATTTTTAAAGAAGTTTTAATTGGAATATTAAGCACTTTGGGGGGTGCTTCGTGGTAATACTAACGGCTTCTGAAGACCATCTGCGAATTTGAGCTCAATCGGTGATATTTGAGGCTGCTTTGCAGTGGCTGGTGTTAGGTTGGTGATCTTAGGGCTGGTTTTGGTGGATTCGGCTTCGTTGAGTGGTTGTTTTGGCTGCGTAAACGGTATTGTAGGTGGTTGATGGTGGTGATTAGTTTGTGCCGGTGGTGATGAACTGTTGGCCATTGTTAATTTGTGTTGGTGGTGCACTGTAGTTAATTTATGGGTGGTACGACTAAACAAAGCTTGAGACTTGTGAGAGAAAGAGATTGGTTGGGTAATATGATGGCAAAAAGGGTAAATGACCCTTTTTCTTATTTTTGGTGTACAAAACAATGGGGAAGATAAGTCTGAATAGGAGAGAGGAATCTATGTTACGCACACTCTATGCTAATTGAACAATAGAACACTAAGCCACCTTGTTGCACACGACACGAGCCACTTGTGTGATAAGGCAAAATTAGGCATGATGCCAGAACTTGAGATTGAAATTTCAAGGATGTCAAGAAAAAACAATAAGAGGAAGGAAAAGATAAAATAATGTAACAAAAACACTTCGAAGAAGAATAGAGAGGAGAGAGGCATGGGAGAGATGAGGGATCGGTTAAAATAAACAGGATAATTAAACTCCCTCTTTTTTATTTTCATGTACTATGTAGCAAGGGTACTTTATATAGGTGAAAAGTAAATTAAACTCCTTTATTGTTGTTCATTTTTTTTCCTTCCCAACGCATATTAGAAACTAGTTTATACTCTAGATACTTAACTCAATATCAGAAATGCAATAAATATATTTTCATAAATACAAGAGTTGGGTTCATTCAAGTATATTACAAAGACGAGTTATGTCCAGTGTCTACATAATCGAGTCTGAATGATAGATGTCCAAACTATTTTAGCAGTATCCTACATTGTCCAATGGACATGTATAAAGCTTGACTATTCTGATGAAGTTTCACATACTTTAGGCTTAAACTGCCGTGTGATACCCATGTATTGAGTCACCAGTGTCTTATACGAGATACCAGAAAACATAGGCTATAACTGACCTGAAGAGAGCCGATGGTAAACAAGCAGGAAGAGAGGCCAGAGAATGTCTGCAGGACTCGCGGCACTTCAAGCAACTTTTGGATACCACCTCGATCCACAAACACAGCAGCAAATTTTCTATGAGCTGCCAGGGCACAAATTAGCTTCAATACATCAGGCAGGAATGACCCGATGTTTGATTTCATTTTGTCTGTGGAAAATTGCACCAACAAAGCGATGCAGACATCCACCCCCCTTTCATGCAATACAGGGCCTAGAACTTCAACATACTCTCCAAGGATCTCAAGGCACTGAATGCAAAACTTCTCTCTCTGTTGTGAAAGGAAGTCACTGTCTGGAATAGAAAACTCTACAGCATCCTCATTCCCTTCTGGTTCAGCAACTTCAGCTTTTGGTAAAACCGCATTGACAATATCAGGATTCCTGTACACCATACAGTTAGACATTTATGTAGATGTACCATGGAGTGATAGCTTTCGCGCAAAAAAAAAAAAAAAAAAAAAAAAAAACACTTCTCAAGGATTTTTCCATACAGATTTTCGGATCGTCTTTTTGGGTGGCAACTTCACAAGGATTTTTCCACTTTCATTTCTTTCTATTTTTGGTGAAAGTACAGACCATACTATCCTAATTCTAAATAATAATCACAATATTACAAAAAATGCCATCAAATACCTTACTTAAACACAAATGCACGGCATGTACTACTCTAATAACTCCATTTACACAACTTAATAGAGTAGGTTTTAGTATTGAACAACTTAACACTTCGCAAAAATCAATGAGGAACATCGTTAAAAATAAAAGTTACTGTGGATATTTGCAAATCTCAAATCAAACTCAATACCTGGAAACTTCAATTGCATTAGCAGCATCAATCACTGTGGATGCTGCCCTAGATGCAGCCAAAACCGCAGCCTCTTCATTGTTAGTACTTTTAAACTCCTGTTAATGTACAAAAGATTAAATAAAAACACGGGTTACATTACCAGAAAAAAAAAACCCTACCCATCAAGGATGAGGGATGTCAGGAATGTCTTTCAAAGGTTTGCTTACGTCAATAGCTGCACTTTTGACCAGCTCAGCAGCAGCATCGCCCACAGCTTTTACG
This sequence comes from Agrostemma githago, assembly GCA_958450325.1. Taxonomy (NCBI): domain Eukaryota; kingdom Viridiplantae; phylum Streptophyta; class Magnoliopsida; order Caryophyllales; family Caryophyllaceae; genus Agrostemma; species Agrostemma githago. The sequence continues at coordinate 5,547,152 of OY288242.1, forward strand.
GCTTCTACAGGTGCATTGGCAGCCCTAGCTTCAGCTTCAGCAGCTCTAACAGCTGACTTGACAAGGTCTGAAATGTCTTTTGTGCCAATTTTGCACTCCTGGAAGCAGTCATCGCTATCTTCTCTTTCAGTCAAACTAACCCCAGCAATCTCCCTAGATTTCTTGTTATCCGTCACCCGTTTCCCATCAAGATTTCTTACTAAACTCCTGTCCCTACCACTACGACCTTGCCCTCCACGACTTCCTGACCCAGGAGATAAAAGTTGTTCGGCCTCTGTACTATGTTCATTTACCCTAGTTTTCCCCCTAGAGCGCATCCACCCACGGTTTACTCTACGCCTAGAGGAATCATCTCTAGAGCTTTCATCAACATCTTCATCATGAATTGATCTTCCAGGACCACCTCTCTCCACAATTTTTAGTGTACCATCATGCAAGTCCCGAACATGCCACCGGTTGTCATCATCAATATCTGCTTCATAGAGGTCATCTTCTTTATCCAATCCAATAGATGCACGTGCATGCCAATTCAGGCTTCTTTCCTGGTCCTTCTCACTGCTTAGTTCTTCTAAACGACCATCTTCTAACGTCTTAGAGTCATCTAGAGAAGATGTATCAACAGTCTGGCGTAACCTAGCACGACTTTCATCTCTACTTCTTACACCTCCAATAGAGACATTTTTACTTTCAATAGCACGACAAGGGTCTTTTTGACTAATACTTGTCTCCCCTAGAACCCGATTACGAAGATAACGCATCAGCTTTGCTGAAAGGCCAGATGTCAAGACGTCTTCAACTACTTGACTACCACTGCAAGCATTCACAAAGAGTCGATGTAAAAACATACTCCGTAATTTATAGTGTAGGGCAGCTCAGCAATACCACTTAAATGTATGATGTTGAAGCTACCTGGTTAAACATACAGCAAGAAGGCCCGTAGAATAGGTTTTTCGCATATCGAAATCAGAAGGTTTATTTCCTCCAAATTGGCGTTGCCAGATGCCACCATCATCGGATGAACTCACACTGTCATCCAATACCCAGTTCTTAATGTTCTCTAAGACATCTTCTTCAAAGAGATGGGGATACTGCATGGTAAAGCAAAATGTGGGCATTTTAAGATCCAAGGTGGTTACATATGGGTAAAGTGAGAGGTTAGATGTTTAAAACATTACCATCCAAGTCAATGAACAGCTGAGAAGAACCCTCACAGCGGCAGCCTGGACAGACATTGAGTATCTAGACTCGGACAGAAATTTTGATGATATCAATTCAAAAAAATCATCATTCTCCTGAAGAAGAAGAGAACAGACGCTTAAACACGTAAACGATTTGTGAGGAGCAAAAAAGTACTTCCACCATACCAAACCAAAATGTTCTTCCCATTTGATTACTATATTATAGTCTGTATGGAGTATTATACTACCTCCATCCCTCCCTTAAAAGATTGACCCGTTTCATTTAAACACTCCTCACAGGAAAATAGGACTATACACTGAGCATTGTACAACCAAGATAAATTTATTGTTGAGCTTTTGTATATATAACTGAGTTGTAAGTTTTTTTGAGTTTAATCGTTTATGTGATTTAACTCGACAAGTTTACACTTAAAAGCTCAGAAAGTTCAAGCAAAACTTGAAAATCATAAGACCAGTTGTACATGGAGCTATGTACAACAATTGTATAATCTTCTCATTGCTCCTCACATATAATGACGGAATGGGACGGAGGGAATATATTATATACAGTAAAAAAGAAAGCGGGAATGACTGACATAAGAGAGCTAGATTGCTTACTCGGATTAAATTACCCAAGCGTCCAATAGTATGGGAAGGGCGATTGTTAGCAGAAGAGGAATGATCGGATTGAGCGATATACCTGGACCAAAATAACCAATAATCAATAATCAAATCAAAGGGAGGGCATAAGAATAAGAATGAAAACAAGAGTATGAGCGTAATTGCATTATCGTCGACTATGAAGAATTAGGGTTAGGGGGTAAAAGAAGAGGAAAACCTGGATTCATGGAGTTCAAGAAGAGAAGCAAGGGCATGGAGGTGCTTAGGATTAGGGTTAGGGTTATCAGGCCACCTCGTTATCATTTCCATATGCTTTTGCGCTTCCTCTAACACTGCTTCCTCCATCTCCGCTTCTTCGCCTCCGCCTCCGCCGCCGTCGCCATTTCTACTGCCTTCCGCCGCTGCGCCACCGCCACCCTCGTCCATTCAAAACAGGAGTTACGACTCCAGATTATTACCTAATCGTAAAATGAGTATGAAGAGGCCACAGACAGACTAAACTATAACCCTTCCGACTGTGCGTTAGTATAGGAAATAGAGAAGTGTATACGGGGTAAATTATACGGAGTAATTGGAAGCCATAGATTGCACCTTCTGCGCTCTACTCTTCGGCCTTTTGGAGAACACCAATTTAAATGAAGAAAAATATATTCGTGCTTATGAGGGCATGTGTTTACAATGATCCACGTGTTTTATACGGAGTTTCTATTTTTATCGTTCCGACTATCATTTTGTCGTGTTTTTTAATCAATTTCGTTCTGAGTTGATTAGTCCAATAATACATAATTTTTCTCAGATTAAATGAAATTGGTACGAAATATTATTTTGAGAACACGACTTAAAATTGTTATTATTCTTTATTCCTATTAAATACTCGTAGTCCAATATACTCCCTCCACTTATTACTCCATTTTTTAATGTTCTTCTCGTATGCTTTATAGTTTATACACGTTTCTTAAGGAATAAGAATAGAGAATGAAAATGGGAGAAAAGTTGATACAAGTGGACCATGGTAAAAAGTATTAAAAAATGAAGATGTGAGAGACTAATATGGAAAGAATAGAAATTGATAAAATATTAAAAAACAATTCAAAGTGGAATATGGCCAATATGGATAGAACATTAATAAATAAATGGAGGGAGTATATAAAAGGTATCTCGAGATTGATTAAAATAAATATTCACGAAAAAATAAAATAAAAAATTGCGATGAAAATGAATTACGAAGTACATTGCTTTCTCGAGGGAAAAAAAAGGTAAATGTTTTGACGAAGCTTAACTAAACTGAGTTTCGAGTTTAAAATAAAAATTCAAGCTTACATAAAAATGAACTTTGAAATTAAAACCGTCGAAACAAGAACTCGATTAAAAAATTTTGAAATTCAAGCTTACATAATTTTTTTTTAATGTACTATCTTCAGTCCTACAGCTTTCGCTATCTTATTTTCTTTTGGACAACTTTATTTGCATGACATCCCATGATAACTATTTCACACCATAAATCAACAGCTTCCTGGCGCGTGCAAACAACCTTCAACGCCACCAAATTCGAGGTTAATCCAAATATACCCGAGGTTGACGCGTTCCAAGAGAGGTACGTAGTTGTATTTCGCAATTATACTCTACATAATGTTATGTATGAACAAAAGTTTAGAAATTAGTCCATTTAAAAATTAGTCCAACGGAAGTTATACAATAGGTATCCTGTTCTCAATAGAGTTCCTGCAGTCTTTCATCGCAGGCCCCAAGTAATTCTCTCCAATACGTAGAGGAGGGTACGGAGCATGAAAGCTTTGAACTTAGTGTCCACGAAGTGCTATCAATCAGTCAGATTATCAAGAATGAGAAGGTTCTACATTTTATTTTTTAGAGTTTACAACTTCTGGTCATGTTCTTTGTCTTCTTTTCCATTAGACAATGTATAATCACTGAAGATGTATCCAATCAGAGTGGATATTTCTACAACGTTGCAACCGTAGTTGACTTGGAGGCTACCGCCGGGTGGTACTATCACAGCTGCAAGTCCTGCTAGTCGAAGGCTGCAAGGAATGAACATGGAAGGTGGATTTGCAGTCGCCACGGCTGCACTAGTAATACTTCCGGTTTTCCAGGTTCAATTCCAAGGTAAGTATTATTCAATCGCAATCAGAATTAATTTGGTAGTTCAATAGTTGTTGTCTATGGTGAGTACCAAATTACATGACCATTTCGGTTGATTTGTCCTCCGACTTTCGTTGTAGGTACCAACTGAAGTTTGCTGTCAAAGATTTCTCAGATATTGAGTGTCATTTCGTTGTTTTCGACACCCAAGTACAACATTATGTTGGTGATATAGCACAAGCTTTGCTTTCCAGAATGGAGAAGGTAAATTCTACATTATCCATTGCCTGTGTCCTCCACTCTATTTCGACTTAATCATTTCACGATTGGCTGTCTTAAACTATATTCCGCAGGATGGTGACGGTGATTCATTTCAAGGAGAGCTTTCGACTTTTCTCGACAATCGTTACCTGTTCAAGATCTTCATACACGAAAAATTCAACGTTGAGCAATCTTCAAAATCCTACACTGTTCAATGGATGTCTGATGACGCAGACAAGATTTTTCATTTTTCAATGAAATACGAAGAAGCTCTTAAGGTACTATTCACGAAGACGCACCTTTCAATGAATATTTTTATCAAATATTCAACTTTTTAATTCCTACTTTAATTGCGTCAATTTACGAAAAAATCTATTTCCTCTACCGTACACACAGCTTGAACTTGAGGAGTACAGTCTGACAACAACGAACCTTGAACGGATGATGGTCAACAGAAATGTATAGCTTCCTTTCCTTCCACATTACAGAGTTTGATTTCTTTCCCATACCCAATGGATTACAACAATCTTTATTCCCCTGCAGAATGGTGGATCCTCCTCGAGTGGTGTCAAGATTACCGACCAATTTATGACTGTGGGCGAAAGTTCGTCCGCAGGAGACACTTCCAAGGAGCCAACAACCGCCGCCAGTGCTATAGAGGTTTATATTCACCACTTCAGCTGCTGTAGATATGTTATTGCCTGCATTTATGTTTATATTTTGACCATACAATATTTTCCTCGACGTTCCAGGTTATCGACTGTGAAACATCATCTACTTCATCCCGTATCACTCCTATTAAGAGGACCAGTATTGGAATTTTTCTTGACTCCACTTCAGCAAATGACGCGACACCTGACTTCGGTTCCGCCACCAAAGACCCCAATGCAGTTACCAAAAAAGAAAAGAGTGTTTAGGACGAGAACCATATGAAATGCAATAACTGGATTTATGCAATTAAACCGATTAGCAATTTATTTCCCCTACTGTATATTGACATTTTATTTCCTACTTTGATGCACTTGATGAGAACCGAATTCTCATTTTAGTTTCCAATTCTGCTTAATTCAATTTACGGTTACAGTTTATTTCACACATTGCTTCACGACATCTCAATTCGAATTTTAATTTATTTTCAAAATCCCTTTACTTAGAACCTTAGCTACAAACCCGAACAACCTTCACGATTGGGAGTTGGCTCACTATCATGGACATCTTCAATGAAAATAATTTACAGGACAACTAATTTCATGGGAATTATTTACATAACAGCATCCACAATTACCAATTTACAGAATGTAGTCCGATTTTAGTATCGCATTCTGCAGAATTCAATTTACACTCACAATTTATTTCCCACACTGCTTCACGACATTTCAATTCGTATCTTAATTTATTGGTTACTGAATCCCTGTACTTGGAACCCCAATTAAAACCCTCAACAACCTTCACAATTAGGAGTTGATTTACTATCATTATTATACTTGATCAAAATAAATTACATTCACAAGTTATTGTCCACGTTTATCATGAAATTCTACTTAGCTGTTGAATGTACTCCTCCTCTTCATCTAACTTCCCCTTTTAGGTCTTGCATATTGTGGACATGACATAGGTCCACCCGACGCGGCCACGCGCGGGTTTGGGGAGGCGAATGAATCTCCATATGAGAATGGATCGAATTGAAATTTAGGTCGAAGTGGAGTCGCCACCGAATTTTGTGGTTATTTGGAACCATTCGAGCCCACTCTATGTCGTAGTGGTCCGTATACAAAATACGGCCCATTTCCGATGTCAGAGTTTATTGGACTCGTCCCTTTGCATTTGATACCAATACCGACATTATCGGATATTGTGTATTGAATGACTCTCGTGCGCCAACGGTTTCGGGCATCCGGAAACCGAGGTTCTGAGTAAGGGGTGAGGGTACGTGTTGGGAAGCCCACAAAGGACACCCAACCCCGCCCGCACATTAGCGGCCTGTACTAAGAATTCGAATGACTTTCCAATATGCGCGTTAGTTGAACGGGAAAATGATATGCAAAGATTATTTTCCCTAAACAAGTGAATGGAATTGAAAAAGAGTTTCTAAGTCAATTTAATGCAACTAATTCTAACGTCGAAGTTAAATTTAGCATGTGAGTTCATTTTAGTACAATAAAATAAACAAAAATAAATTGACAAGAAAATAACAAACTTGTTAGTATCGGTATAACGATAATAACAGTTTGCGAATAATGTAGTACGATGCATGGTTTTGAAAAGAATAGTAGGTCACGTGATAGATTAACACGTGTTGACCGAGGTCAAGGAAAAAAATATATCGAGATCTAAAAAAAATGTTTTGTCTAAAAAAAATGATGTTCGAAGAATAATAATAAAAAAGAGCGAAATTGCTTTCTTCGGAAAATTGATGATTTTATTAAATCGCGTACAAATATTGCGTAATTTGCACTCGACTTAATATTTTCGATATTCGTCGTATTCAATATTCGATTATGAAATCGATATTAAATACTTGGAATAATTTATACTCGATTTTAATTTTGATGCCCGTCATATCCCATATCCAATTATTGAATCGGTATGAAATGCTAGAGCGAAAACTTGAAGAAAATAATATAAGTCGTTTTAAATTAACTAGCACAATATAAATTTTCTCCGCGTTTATTAATGTCGTAATTAATTCAATTGAATTAGAGGACATCTATATTAGCATCAACGAAAATCGTGTTAATTAATTTATTTGACTAAATCATTAGATTCGACATCCAATTATTGAATTGGTATCGAATCTAATAGATCGACACCTTAAAAAAAACTCGCCTTGATTCCCTCCGCATCCCGACATCATAATTAATTCTTGCGAATTGTTTGATGTCGGATCCGTATCAACGGGTTTCAACCCTTATTAAAAGATGCTCGATAATTTTGTATTTGACGAAATATGCGATTGAACGAAATCTACGCGAACGGAAATAAAAATTATTATTGAAGTTGACTCGTTTCAATAATCAAGTGCTAGGGTGTCAGGATAAGCGACCGGCAACGCTGTGTGCAGTACACTTGTATATTCGGGTTTCCTTATTCCGACATCCTTCGCACTCGACACAAATCTACGAGTATTTTAATGTCTTTTGATACTAACGGTATTAACGGTATTATGACGCGAATAAAATAATAAAAAAACGACAATAACGAGAAAAGACGCGAGGAAGACGAGAAGGGAGAAGAAAAGGGGTTTTTGCACCCTCAACCTACATGTTTCTTACGCTCGGACGGGACTCGTAGTGGCGACTTGCACGGGAGTATCGAGTATGTAGGCTAAGTTGTGGTAGTTTGGGGTTTTGAATTCCTAAAGCTAGGTTTAGGGTTTGATTAGGGTTTGAGTTTGATGTTTATTAGGGTTGTAAAAAAGTGTCAAATTGATTGTGCATGGGGATGTTTATATAGGCATTGCCCATGTACTTTGGTGTCTACGGTTTTGTGCCCTGACGGGCTTGACCTGATGGCCCGTCTGAAGGTGGACTGTTGGTTTTGCTTCTTGAGTTGGACTTTTTGTATTTGAGTGGCTGCTTTGATGTGTCTCGGAAACGACTTTGACCAGGGTTGACCCAATCGCTAAAAGTTGGTTTTATTTCCGGTGTCGGTTTTGACCCAAATTAGTCGTGTTTGATTCGGAATGATCCACTGGGCCTGGATTCGAGGTTGATTTTGTGAGATTTGTACTCTATAAGTGCTTAAGCCAATGACTAATGGATTTGAGCCCATATCCGAGCGCGAAGAAACACGTTAGCGTCCGATCATCATCGGGTGTTTTTTGGAAACTACCATAGACACCTGGCAGTCAAAATGCGGGTGTCTACACATATAATACCCTTAAGCGATCAAATTGAAATTCTCCAGTTCTCGACTCTCTTCAAGATGATATCACCAAATTGATTTGTTGCTTACGCGGTCGTAGAAAGATTTCTCGGATGAATTACGATTATTTGTAACATCATCGTCTATAACACTAATCAGACGAACCAAGTCCAGAATTCTACACATTACTTCAGCGCGGTCATCATAACAATATATTCAATCTCCATCCCATTGGGAACACAACACACAGTTTTCTGATGCAACTACTCAACTGCAAGTCCTTTCGACTCCTTTTCATTGACAACCAGCTCCCATAAATATACATGTATATTCCAAACTCATTGTCTTCAGTCACACCAATTCCCTTAAAGTACAATTTCTACATCCAACTATCATGAATAGTTGTAGTAAGGAAAACGAAAACAGTAACACAAAAAAAGCAAAGAGGAGGACGTCCCGTATCGACATTACAGCAAGTTCTGAATCTGATCCGTCCGTTATAAAAGAAGGCAAGTCAAAGAAGAAGAAAAATATTCATGGTTAGTATTCCACAATTTCCTACTTCGTCTTGCACGTTGTAATTTACATGATTTCTTTTTGTTCTGCACCAAGGACATTGTTAAACCAATTTTTTTTTCAGTTGCTTCTAGGTCGCCTTTCAATGATATCACAAATGTGTATACCAGTCCTGAACCTACAACTCGCTCAACTATAGCAAATACACTGACACTTGATTCCGCAAATGTCACTAACTCTGATGTCTTCCTCAACCAAGGTCATACTATTCCACTCTACTTCACCATTTTAATTCATGATCTTTCCATATATATTATCAACAATTTCTGACGTCTGTTACAGATGTTATTTCCTCGCGTAATGGCAATGAAGCACTGCTTGGTAATGGCAAGTTATTATTGAAGGAAAAAGGTATCGAATGCTACTATAATGTTCATTTGCTTGGAGCACCTGACTATAATATAGAGTAAGTAAAGTGTCACTAATTCGCTTAACGTTATTCCTCTATTTCCATCAAACTACAGGGAAGGGGATTTTGACACATCACGATAATGATGTTAATCCGCCCAACTGTGCGTCTGAAAGTAGTGAGGTTGATGAATTTCCAAAGACTCATGAGAATCCTCTATCTGGTGACATTTTTTTTCGTTTTCAATTGGAAACAATTTTTATGTTTCTGAATTTGTCAAAAAGGTTCGCTATTTACCATATTGCTTAATGTCTACACCCAAATTCGCGTACAGTTGTGACAGTGCACAACGATGATTTTTGCCGTGGTGCTAATGATCAGACACCAGTCGAAAAACTTCGTGACGGTATGTATCCTGTCCCACAATGGTCACTTGCCTCTTCCCCCAAGCAATTTACTAAAATGAATACACCGTCTGCGTGAAATTCAATGATTTTGTGTCTGTGTAATACCAGTTGTTGATCTTGAAAGACATCTAATAACATACCTGCTTGCCAAACAAGCGCGCCTGGATCGCAAACATATATTGTCGGATAGGAAGAATGGACATAAATCGTTCGAAGAATCAATGTACACTATTAACGACCCATATATGGATTGGCGTACAAAACTTGCAAGGCAAAAAAACATGGTAAAAATATCGGCTAGAAGATCAGGGAAATTAATTCAATCGTCTGTTCACAGCACTCCTGACACGCAGATTGATGATCTTACCACAGGTTTTTTTTCCAGAGTTTTACAATTGCATAGTAAATAATTGTACCGCAGTTAATCTTCTTGAATTATATGCACCCCGTCTCTTGGTACGTGCAGCTGTTGTCGGCCGTGTCGTGGAAGACATTCGTGAGGCTGCAGCTAGAGACACATCCACACCCAGAAGACTGAGTTCCAACAGACACTTCAACTCCTCGACACATAGCGATGTAATAATTCAAAGTTTAGCGCGTGACATCTTTGGAGAAGTTAGTGAAGACTATCACTAGGGTGATGATTCAACGGAGGAAACAGGTTAGCTTCATGTTTACATCAACGCATACAATGAACCTATTATTTAGTGGGATGTATGAGTAGTCGTTCTGCTAATTACAGGGTGGATAGGCTATGACGATATCGGGGATCCGGAGTACAGGTGCCAAAGATGCGCTGCACTGCTATGGTATGGTGAGAGAGATAAAATGGATCGAAGACCGTTGGTGCCTACTTTCAACATGTGTTGTAGAGATGGTATTGTCAAGCTACCCTACTTAACTGAACCCTCACAACCTTTGAATGATCTCCTTCACGGTGTGCACCCGAAAAGTGGTCATTTCAAGGATAATATCAGGTGTTATAACTCGATGCACGCTTTCATGTCAAGTGGTGGTAAAATTGATCACTCCGTAAATAAGGGTAGAGGACCATACACTTACAGGATAGGTGGACAGAATTCGCATAGGATTGGAAGTCTACTTCCAGTGGATGATCAGCCACCGAAATTCTGCCAACTGTATATATATGACACCGAGGACGAAATTAAAAACTGGAAGAGAGCCCTTATGTAAGTTGGCAGAATTAAATCACCACGTTATTTATTCACAAACCTTTTACGGCGTACTACTTTATTGTATCAGAGTTGTAGTGTTTTAAGGTTTTTTTTGTACGTTTTCAGGGGTCAGTCACAGACAGTTGACAAGTTCGACGACAACCTAATGTCTGAAATTAAGACGATGATTGACGACTACAATCCTTTGGCGAAATCATTCTGTATGGCGAGAGACAGTATTTTGAACTCGGAAGACAGGTGTGAGGTCCGGTTGCGCCTTATTAGTGGGAGAAATACTGACGGCAGAATTTACAATTTGCCTAACGTGTCAGAAGTTGCAGCGCTCATAGTTGGTGACGTTGAAGACATTGTCGACAATAGGGACATTGTCGTTGAAGAAAAAAGTGGACAACTTCAGCGTATATCAGAATTGCATCCGTCGTACTTGGCGCTTCAGTATCCTCTCTTCTTTCCACGGGGTGAGGATGGATTTCGCCTCGGGATCAGCCTCTGTCAGGACTCTATTGACTCGAGTTTGAATCCAGAAACTGCACGCAATAACCTCACACTAAGGGAATGGTTCGCGTTCCGTTTGCAAGATCGGCCAGCAGAGGTCGAGCCCGACACGTTGCTCAGAAGCGGTAGACTTCTTCAACAAATAATTGTCGATGGGTACACAATGATTGAAGCCCAACGACTGAAATTTCTTCGATACAATCAGCCTAGCTTACGATCTGAGAATTACAAACAGTTGTCCGCTGCAGTGTCTAATGGTGAAACCGATTCGTCATCTGTTGGAGTGAAATACATTGTTCCTTCGAGCTTTGTTGGCGGGAAAGGATATATGAGGGAGAACTACCAGGATACGATGACGATTTGCAAGTGGTGCGGCTTTCCTAACTTATTCATCACTTTTACTTGCAATCCTAAGTGGCCCGAAATCGAACGTTTCGTATCTAAGCGTGGTCTGAAAGCTGAAGACAGACCCGACATAGTAACACGTGTATTCAAGCAGAAACTTGATCTATTAATGAGGGATTTCAAGGAGAACCACATTTTCGGTAGAACAAGAGCAGGTACTCATTTTGCTTTTCCCCTTCCCCTGTACATCGTCTGTTACCATACTATCCCTATATTTAAAATGTGTATCTAAAATACTAGAACCACGATTTTCTTGCAGTCGTGTATACTATCGAGTTTCAGAAACGTGGTCTTCCTCATGCTCACATCCTCCTTTTCCTCCAACGTGAGGACAAATTCCCATATGCAACCGATGTTGATGGTATAATCTCCGCAGAAATCCCTGATCCATTGGATAACCCAACCCTACATCAGGTCGTTCGTGACTTAATGATTCACGGGCCATGTGGTCTGGCAAATTCGAAGTCCCCTTGCATGGTTGAAGGTGTGTGTACCAAAAGGTTCCCCAAGGCCTTTTCACGGTGTGTGTACCGCTGGGGCTGCAACTAGGACGAACCCTGATGAAATCGACCAAATCCAAGAGTACTACGACTGCCGATACATATCACCGTGTGAGGCAACATGGCAGATTTTTGCATTTGATATTCATTACAGGACCCCACCAGTTCTTCGATTGGACTACCATCTCCCGAATGAACAGAATGTAGTGTACAATGAGGACGATCCAATAGAAGATATTCTTGCACGCTCAAGTGGAGGTAGGACAAAATTCACCGTGTGGTTAGCTTACAATGCTGACCATGAAGAATCTAGGGATTTGACTTACGCCGAGTTTCCGACAAAGTACGTTTGGCATCAGAAAGAGAAATGTTGGGCGCCTTGGAAACAAGGTTTCAGTTTAGGGAGAATGTACCACATGCCACCAACTGGAGGTGAGCGGTACTACATGAGAACTCTCCTTAATTTCGTGAAAGGACCTACGAGTTACGAGGATATACGTACCGTCAACGGCACTGTCCACGAGACATTCAAAGACGCATGTTACGCGCTAGGGTTGCTTGGCGATGATAAGGAATACATCGATGCAATAGTGGAGGCAAGTGATTGGGATTCAGGGTCGTATTTGCGGAATTTGTTCGCAACCTTGCTTCTATTCGGCAGTCTGGTAAAACCAAAGTACGTATGGGAGCAAACGTGGCACCATCTTTGTGACGATATTCTACACCGACGAAGGAGAGAGCTGCTGAACTTTGGTATGTGACAATGCTTCCACATACTCGCTTTCATATTTTTTTTTATTACTTATTTTAATCTAATTGATATGTATACGCAGATCTGCAGATGACAGATCTCGATTTACAAAATTATGCCTTGGTAGAAATAGAGTCGTCACTGCAGACGAATGGCAGTTCGCTTTCCAAATTCCCCGAAATGCCTCTGCCAGATTACAACTTGAACTGCGTCCACTCCAACAGATTAATATCCGACGAACTGAACTACGATAGGGAAAAGTTGAGTTCTGACCACCAACTATACATGTCCTCCATAACTGATGAGCAGAGGTCGGTGTACAATGAAATTATGGCTGCAGTTGAGAACAACAAAGGTGTTGTTTTCTTCTTATATGGTTACGGAGGTACGGGTAAAACCTTTATCTGGAATACCCTGTGTGCAGCATTGAGAAGTAAAGGGGAAATTGTCCTACCAGTTGCGTCTAGCGGCATCGCTGCAATTCTACTACCTAGAGGTCGGACGACACACTCAAGGTTTAGCATCCCCATTAATGTTGACGAGAGGTCTACATGTTCAGGAATCAGACCAGGGACTGATCTTGCTCAACTACTCATCAAAATGAAACTGATTATTTGGGATGAAGCACCAATGGTAAGCCGATACTATTTTGAAGCACTTGACCGGAGTCTAAGAGATATAATGAGAACGGTCCACACCGATCTAGCCGATAAGCCTTTTGGTGGGAAGGTTGTCGTTTTAGGAGGAGACTTCAGGCAAATATTACCTGTCGTTCCGAAAGGCAGTAGGCAAGACATTGTCCACGCAACGATATGTTCCTCACCTATATGGAGGGACTGCAAGGTATAACTACCTGCGTACTGCAATAGCGTTGTTAAGTTCATATTTCCCATATTATTCTAACTCCGTATTGCAGGTATTGGAACTTACGCAGAACATGAGGTTACGAACTGGTGGACAAGGGGCAAATGCGGAAGAGATAGGGCAGTTTTCCGAATGGCTTCTCAGCATTGGCGATGGTCGAGCAGGTGGTCCAAACGATGGGACAGCTACTGTTCAACTACCGGACGAAGTTCTTATTGAGCCGGGTCCTGACCCAGTATCATCCGTTGTCACTAGCACTTACCTTGGTCTTCTTGAAAACCTCGACAATCCGCAATATCTGCAGGAGAGAGTTGTCCTCGCCCCAACCCACGACGAGGTCGAAAAAGTTAATCAGTATGTTCTGTCACTTATGCCATGAGAGGAGGTTGTCTATCTGAGTGCAGACGAGATTAGTGTCGATGAAACAAGCTGCGTCATTAAAGATTTGTACTCTACGGAGTTCCTCAATTCAATTCAATGTTCAGGTCTGCCAAATCACGCACTTACCCTTAAAGTTGGTGCTATTGTCATGCTTCTTAGAAATATTGACCAGGCGAACGGTCTTTGTAATGGAACACGGTTGGTCATATCGAGACTTGAAGAACGTGTTTTGGAAGCTACTATTATTTCAGGCTGCAGAAAAGGCGCCCAGGTTTACATACCGCGCATAAAGCTTTCACCTTCGGACGAGAGTAAGTTCCCCGTTCGTTTCGAAAGGAGACAATTCCCAATTTCTGTTCGCTTCGCAATGACTATAAACAAGAGTCAAGGACAGTCACTGTCGAACATAGGTCTTTTCCTCCCCAAACCTGTATTCACTCATGGCCAACTTTATGTAGCCTTCTCCAGGGTTACAAGTAAGAGTGGACTGAAAGTCCTCATACTGGACGAAGACTGCTTCGACACTAATTCGACTACAAACGTCGTCTTCAAAGAAGTATTCTCCATGTTGAGTTAGATAGTCATTTACATGGCTAGGAAAAATGTAGTAGTGGACGTATTCTACTGTCATTGCTATTCTGTGAACTTTTTTTCTAATCTTTATCCGTGTTCTACTTTTTCGCAACAACATTTACATCGACATCTAATACTCCTTCCAAACATTTACTGGGACACACTTTTGCAGTAGAAGGAAGTGTAACTGAAATCACACTTCTCATCTCTCCAATCCTTCATGGAAGGTTTATGCTGTCGTGTGAGTACGAAGTTCGAAGTACATACGCTTAGAAAAGTGAGAAAACGGACTCAGGTATTAGATAACATTAAGTTGGCAGCATAGATAGTCGTTTGTATGTCCCCGTAATATTTCAGATGGGAAGTACTCTACTGTCATTTATACATTGTGTATTTGTTCTCAAAGTTTACCCTGGGTGTACTACTTTGCAGCAACATCGTGTTCAATGTACAACATTCGGCCTCACATTTCTCATAATCTAGGAACGCATTTCTGAACTCACTTCCTCACTCCAATTTTATAATTTTACATCGTCATTTCTTACATGAAGTACAGCCCCCTGCTCAGAAGTCTGCTCTTAGACACAAATTCTATCGACCTCATAAGCATAGTAATTGAAACATAGACACTTTTTATTCTTACTTGTGCTACCCTTAAGATGAAACTCTCTTTTGCAGTACAAACACTTTGTACTGAATTCCAACTTCTTTTATCTATTAATTCACTCTGTATTTGTTTCCGAAGTTAACTAATAATATGATTACTGTTGTCCGATGTACGAAAGATGAGGAAATTGAATATCCAGAACCGTCGACTTAGATAGGGTAGGATCATTTTAGCTTCAAACATTACTTAGCATTCCGATAAGGTTCCATACATATTGTAAGGTGTAATATATTACACCATGAAAATTTGCCCATCTATATGGACGACAAATGATAACAACTATTAGTTATTTCTTACGACCGACAACCACCAAGACCACAAACTTACTACGAACATGGAGGAATAGCATGAAAGTTAAAAACATATTACATATATATAAATATATATTCTAAGCAGGGATCACCGACTTCTGCAACAAACCACAAACATGGATCACTATTTCTGCAACCTTGGGTACTGACTGGCGTTCTAGGCATTCCTTCGATAGAACCCTGGGTACTGACCGGCGAGCAGGTTCATCACAGACACATACGTCGATACTGGATCGTTGTCAGAGTAACCAGCCGTCACGACATCATCTGGAACCACCCTGTAAACTGTTCTGTATTTTATGTAATCGTAGTCGTCTTCAGTTAGCACCCAGGCATGCGGACCTGCTGTAGAATTAGTCTGATTCTCATAGTTGGCCTTCCCCTTCCCGGCCCTCTCAAATTCGCATTGTAGCTTGAAGGCTTGCCTGTAGGTGTCCATATCATTCTCAAACTCAAGCACAACTGACCTCATGAAACATTTTGTACTACCATTCCAGATTGGTCTGTGCTGCCTGATAAGATAACCGAGGCGCCTGAACTCATCACGGAGGGAACTAAAACTCCTTCCTGTAACCAAGTTACCCTGTGTTTCATAGGGCAAATTGTGCACTATCACCATGGGAGGGTAAGAGTATTTTGTAGGCATTTTCACTTAATAGAACGTTTTTTTTTTCTGCTGGTTTTGCTTATGTGCTGCTTGAAGATAACTTCTTATTTATAGAGTCTCAAAATCTACCATGCAATTTCAACCATTACCTATTATTGACAGATGTAATCTAACCCATTCAAAAACAGTAAAAGTGAACTCTAATTGATTGCAAATTTGACGAAAATGGTTTGCAATGGTCAAATCCTAAGCCCCTCATCTTGACAGGTGTTTGGGGAAGGGTACCATGTCAAGCAAGCTATCAAAATCAGTCTTATTGCTGCGAGAAAACATTGAGTAAAAGAATATTACCTTTCCAATGTGCACTCTTCCCCAATTGTTCTTCCCTATTTTACAGAGATGCCCGTTTATTCTCAGCAAAATAAGTGTTGAAATCACTATTGGCTGATTGACCACTCAATCAAAGTGTCAGATTTCATGTACAATGCCATGATCGGACGTGATTTCTTTTTCCTCAGCTGCTGAAAATCTTCAAACAATTACAGGGGAGTAGTTTTCTGGAAAAGAGAAATAGTTGAAGTACTGTTTTGGTTAAGCAAGCTTTAGTCAATAATATGTACTGTTGGTTATGATCTGGCCTCATGTTAGTACGATATTTGTTGAATATCAGTACGTAATAATGAATTAGTACACCACGTAATAATGAATCAGTACAGAATGACAGCCCCCCAGATACCCCGTCCAATCCATTACGATAATTCCACTCCGTTATACACATGTAATAGCAGCGTTCAAATGTAATCGAGTTACACAAATAGAACTCAGACTTATTTCACTTACCATCCTTCCTCTACAATTTGAAATCCTAACTAATTACTATTGTGACAGTACGAACTCTGAGAGAAGTAAAACCCATAAATTAGGAATTAGTCCGCCTTTAATCATCAGGGGTTCAAACGTTAAATTGCATTTTAATAACATTCCATACGTATGTCTGAATACACACTTTTGCAGTAAAAGGACGTATAACTGTAGTCACACTTCTTATTTATCCTCTCATGCATGCACGATTTAATTACATCTTTATGTACGAACTTCGAACTACGAAATATTAGAAATGGCATAACACAGACTCAGGTCTTAGACCGTGTGGGACAATATAAGCTTCATACATTAAATTGCATTCCGATAACATTCCGTGGTTACACTACATCATAGGTAATAATAAACAACACCCCAAAAATATTTCCACGAACATAGACTTAAATTACTAACGTTTCTTACTAATTCGTTACAACCTACAACAACCAACTTGAAAAAGTTACTACCCACACAAAGGATACCCATGAAAATTAAAAACATACATATATATACCAATCATTGAGAACTGATTCTTGCAGTCTTAAATTAAAAGTTACTAGACGTTCATTCCATAGAACCTTGGTTATAGAACCTTGGGTACTTATTTGCAAGCAGACTCATCACAGATGCATACGTCGACACTGGATCTTCGTCAGAGTCAGAGTATCCACCAACTATGAGATCATTTGGTACCACCGTGTAAAATGTTTTCTCTTTCGTGTACACGTAGTTTGCTTCAGTTACAACCCAGGCATGCGGCCCCGATGTCGAATACAGTTGATTTTCGTAGTCTGCCTTACCTTTCCCAGCCATCTC
Source organism: Agrostemma githago (assembly GCA_958450325.1). Taxonomy (NCBI): domain Eukaryota; kingdom Viridiplantae; phylum Streptophyta; class Magnoliopsida; order Caryophyllales; family Caryophyllaceae; genus Agrostemma; species Agrostemma githago. The sequence continues at coordinate 5,564,935 of OY288242.1, forward strand.
GAACGCTCGCTGCAGCTTGAAGGCCTGCCTATACCTGTCCATGCCAGACTCAAACTCCATCACTACTGCTCTCATGAAACAGTTTGTTTGACCATTCCAAATTGGTCGCTGCTGTCTAACGAGGTACCCAAGGCTCCTCAACTCATCGCGGAGGGAACTTAAACTTCTTCCAGTCACTCGATTACACTGCGTTTCATACGGCAGATTGTGGATTATAACCATGGGAGGGTAGGAATACTTAGTAGGCATTTTTTCTTAATAGAACTTTAGTTTTACAGAGGGTTTGCTTATGTGCTGATTGCATATCACACCCAATTTATATAGTCTAAAAATTTACTATGCATTTCCCACACTTTTCTATGCTTGCCAGATGTTAATAAACCTATCCACAAACAATAAAAGGGAAACCCAATTGCTTGCAGATTTGAAGAAGGGTATGCAATTTTCAAATCTAAATACATGAATCTCGCCAAGTGTTGGGGGAAGGTTATTATGGCAAGCAAGACATCAATTTCAATACTTATTGCTGTGAGAAAACATGGAGCAAATGTAAATTACCTTTTCAAGATGCACTCTATCCCAGTTGTTCTTCCCTAATTTCGCCAGATTCCATTAATTTTCAAACGAAAATGTGTATAAATCATCATTGGCCGATTTACCGCTCAATTCAAGTGCAATAGTCTAATGTCACCTTTATTTTCGGAAGTAGGTTTTCGTTCGTCATATGCGTAAATGGATCTCACGTTTTCTGAATTTTTTTCTCGACTGACAGAAGCAGTATAGTTGAATGTGATGACTGTCCTTTAAGGGGAAATTGTGTTCTTTGATTTTTTTTGTCAAACTAAGCCATAGTCATTTCTACTTATTAATGACTTAATGTGGTCTATGTCGACCCACGTTAATGCGACCACACTGAAATGAAAAGCGTCTATTATCGGCAATCCTAGGTATTAAATCGATTGTGATTAATACTCCATTGTTTAAAAGCTGTCTTCGGTTGGTTGCTAATTGGTATACCATGGTGGCGGTTTGGGTAGGGAAAGAGATGTGGATTAGAATAGGGGTGTTAAGTTTTGTAGACCTAACATTTGCGTGTCAACCGTAATTCATATCTAATTTTGAGATAGGTAGTCAAGTACTCGCTTTTGTAATGCAACATTTGTGTTAACTACCTTTTATATATCTGTATATTTCATTTATAACGTTCGTTCCTTCGTCTACTCACTTATGGTTTTCACCGACTAACGTACTACGAACGCAACGTAGTACAAATATATTTCTATATAAATCTCATCTCGACGTTATCTACGTCAAGATTACATGGTTGAAAAAAATTTATGATTTACTATATTAGAAATTCCTGTACGTCGTTACGGTTTTATCTTCCCGTATATTCTGTACACTGTATTCACCACATTTGTACTGACAATTATATGATTAATACCCTATCCTTTTTCTATAATAAGAAGTTGAAACAACTTTAATCAATGTGGTAGTTAAAGTGTTATTTATAGTGTTTTTTGTTACGTTGCCTTCTCTTTCTTGCTTTTACATACATCTTCTTCTTTCACGTTATTTGTGGTATATTTGACTTACTTTGCTCTTATAGAATACAAATTCAGTTTACGTATATACTGTTCATGCATATAACATTTGATCTACATTATTTTCCCCAATATGTCGTCCCTTTTTTGTCGGAACACGTTCCCCTCCCAACCCCGTGACGTGTCACGGGTATTACACTAGTTATTCTTTATTCCTATTAAATACTCGTAGTCCAATATACTCCCTCCACTTATTACTCCATTTTTTAATGTTCTTCTCGTATGCTTTATACACGTTTCTTAAGGAATAAGAATAGAGAATGAAAATGGGAGAAAAGTTGATACAAGTGGACCATGGTAAAAAATATTAAAAAATGAAGATGTGAGAGACTAATGTGGAAAGAATAGAAATTGATAGAATATTAAAAAACAATTCAAAGTGGAATATGGCCAATATGGGTAGAACATTAATAAATAAATGGAGGGAGTATATAAAAGGTATCTCGAGATTGATTAAAATAAATATTCACGAAAAAATAAAATAAAAAATTGCGATGAAAATGAATTACGAAGTACATTGCTTTCTCGAGGGAAAAAAATGGTAAATGTTTTGACGAAGCTTAACTAAACTGAGTTTCGAGTTTAAAATAAAAATTCAAGCTTACGTAAAAATGAACTTTGAAATTAAAACCGTCGAAACAGGAATTCGATTAAAAATTAAATGAATAAATAGATTGAAACGAAAATACTTAGGAGGCGTTTGTTTCATCAAATGGTAAGGGAATGTAATCTATAAAGGAAAAGAGGAAGAAAAGAAATGAGATTACCTCAAATTTAGGTTACTAGTTGGAAAGCCCGATTACCTCAGACACAAATACATTTTCAGTTACATATTCGTAACAATATTCATTTCTTACATTTGTAGAAATTTTCGATGTTATTAAGAACTCTTTTTATAACTCAAAAGATTTCTGTTTTTATATCTAAAGACGAAAGATTATTTTATTTACATAATAAAATTTCATCAACTTCTCGATGTGGGATCATCTTACCTCAATTTATAATCTTAAGCTAAGAGAGTTGTTATAAGACTCAAAAGTTTTTTGATCATTATCTAAAAAAGAACGATTTCTCTTATTTATGATATAAAATTTCTCACCTCATCATAATTTTTCAATTTTGGATAATTCAACTTAGAGTTATACCCGTAGTACTCTTCAAAACTCTTTTTAGAACTCAATCAAAAGATTTCAGGTTGAAATCTAAAGGCAAATGAAAACCCTTAATTGAATACGAAGGAATAGAATTCCATCAACTTATTACTTCGTATTATTTTTTGCTGCGAGATATTTCTATTTAAATTTATAGTCTTGAGAGCTGTTATGGGCTCATAAGATTTTTTGGTTAATATCTAAAAATGAATGATTTCTCTTATGTATGAAACAAAATCTCATCACTTCATCATAATTTTTTGATGTGAAAATAATTTTACTTAAGTTTATACTCTTAAAATCTTAAAAACTGCTCCATTTTTAAGATCTAAATGATTTTAGGTTCATAACTAAAGACGAATGATTACTCTTAATTATATACTTCATAATAGAACTCCATCAACTTATTATAATTTTTCTATGTGTGATATTTCTACTTAAATTTATTGTGCTAAGAACTTTTTTAGGACTCAAAAAAATTTTGGTTGATTTATAAGGATGAATGATTACTTTTATTTATAGGGAAATGATAAATACAGACCTTAGGATTACATCTAAGAGTGTAAAAGAGGAAACAAATAAATTCTTAGGGAAATGATAAATACAGCTTTTAGGATTACATCTAAGAGTGTAAAAGAGAAACAAATAAATTCTCCCTTCATTATTTAATTTTTAACTTTATACCAAGTTGAGAAGGTATTAAAGGCTTAAAAACAACCTTAAGGGTTTTATTTAACGTAACCCTTATTTATATAGTAGAATTTCATCCGCTCATTAAAATTTCTCGATGTGGAATAATCTTGCTTAAACTTAAATTTATAGTCTTAAGAACTGTTATAAGCCCCAAATTTTTTTTGGTTAATATCCAAAAATGAATGTTGTCTCTTATTTATGATATAGAATTTCATCACCTCATCATAATTTTTCGTTGTGAAATAATTTTACTTAAGTTTATAGTAATCTTTAGAACTCAAAAGATTTCATATTAATATTTAAAGACGAATTATTACTATACTCAGTAATAGAATTCCATCAGCTATTATTATTTTCCGATGCAAAATATTTCTACTTAAATTTATAACCTTAAAAGTTGTTATAAGACTCAACAAAATTTTGGTTAATATCCAAAAACGAATGATTTCTCTTATTTAATTATGGTATAATAAGTAGAATTTATCACCTCATCATAATTTTTCAAAGTGAGATAATTCTACTTAAGTTTATAGTATCAAAAACTCTTTTTCGGATTCAAAGATTTTTGGTTAATATCTCAACTCGAATGATTTCTCTTATTTATGATGTAGAATTGCATCACCTCATCATAATTTTTCGATGCCGGATAAATCTACTTAGGTCTTTATAATAACTAGTATAGACCCCGTGCATTTATGCACGGTATTTGTAGAAATTTATTTAATTTAGTTAATTATTTATATAAAATAGATTTTAATTAGAAACCTGATAATTTTTCATGATTTTTATCATTGTATTTGGATATAAAAAAAACAATTTGAAATTAAGATAACGACTACAACTAATATAATGAAATATGTAGTCCAAAAAATTACTACCTTTGTGTTTTATTTGTCATCCATATTTTTCGAGACAATCATTTCTCTTTTAAATATTTTTTTAATATAAGAATAATTTGTGTAAATTGTGAAATGTATATTCACTTTAAATTTATTTTCAAATAGAGTATAATTTTATATTCTTGATGTTTAGATGTAGTTATTCTTTATAATTTCAGTATATATCATTTGTTCATAAAAATAGTTCATAATTGTTGTTATAAATTTAAGCAACTATATTTCTACAATTTGTTTTCATCAATACACCCATTTTTATTTTTTAAATATTTAACCCGTAAGTATTCTTTATGATATGATTGATAATTGAGTGTGACTTTTTCCTTATTTGTTATATTGATTTTGTCCAAATTGAGAGCTTAAAATTTAGGCGAGAAAAGTTTTGAGAATTTTTATTCTTTTAGTAATAGGGGATTACAATTATAATATTTAATTACAATCTTATATCAGTCATGATTATTACAAAAATAAAATGTATTTCCGCTGTTATATATACACTCTCGATATTTAGTATACACTAACACAAATCATAGAGATTGTAAAATATACTTCCCATATCAGTCATGATGCTATATTTAGCATATATTTTTAATGATGCACGGTATATATGATATTATGATATGACATATTTAGCATATATATATAACGTATATTTAGCATATATTTAGCCTTAATAACGGAGTAGGATTATATGTAGTATATCCAGTAGATATTTATTTGACAATATAAGCCCAACCAAATATACTAAATGACCTAAAAATGGGCCCATATGGTAGTAGGCTGGAAAATTTCGGAGGATTGTTATTTGGTTAGTGGAATTGATTTAACGATATTAAACGGTAGGATATCACATCAATCAATCAATTAATTGCACATTTATCAATTAATCAATTAGCATAATATATAGAATATGATTGTATATGATATATGCAATAAGATTGTGCATATCATAATAGTATGACATATCATAACAATATATAGAAATTATAATACAAAGTAATATCTTCTAGTATAGACTCAAATAACACATGTATATAAGACATAACACATGATATATATCACATGCGTATAATTGTTATATTATTAAGGGTACTCTAATACTATTACCCTTTAGAAATTATACTGTCAAAGATACTCAGAAATACAATTATTGGTATTACACGAAACTGGATATGAGATTTCAATTATCGGTATTACACGAAACTTGATATGAGATGAAATATAACGTGATATAATAATTATGGCATATATACAGATTATATAACATAATATATGGAAAATAATATAGATTAAGACATGATTACGACAGATAATAATTTCAGACTCATGTTGACATAACCCAATTTATGACAAAAATGTACGTGGTCTAATTTTAAGTGCTTATTATGCCAATATTTATACCAAGTGCATTATAAAATCTTAAGTAAGGTAAGTTTTTGACCCCTTCTTCGGTAATTGTGCAATTATACTAAATATAGATACGGAGTATTTGCTTGGGGGCTACTTAACGTCGTCCGTCTATTTACTTAGTGTCGTCCATAATTTATGAGTAAATTACCAATTTGCCCTTTTTAAATTTACTAAACTAATTTAACTCAACTACTCATTAACCTAATTTACCCTACTATTTATCAACGTCATTCTAATTACAACTTGGACAACAACAACAACTTTACTGTCGAATTCGACAACTTTACTGTCGAATTAATAAAACGCATATATTTTGAATTTTTTATTATTCGACGATTAACCCGGACATCTCGAACGCGGAAAATAGTTTTCCTTTTAATTTGAATTTGCCCTATAACGAAAATAATTCGGACGATGACGTAATCGAGGTTAGTCTTTATTTTTGTCATCGTGAACGCAATTATGATTTGTATTATTTTTCGTATTAGACGTGACAAAAGACTTCGGCCCAGATATTAATCGTAAAAGCTCGTACCCGGAATGACTAGCGAAATATATAAGACCGGGTGTGGGGACAGGCGTAGAACACCCACGACTAAGCGTAGGTTGAGTTTTAAAATTTCTAAATCTCGTCCTGGGGACAGTCTTAGAACAGTTAGGACTGAGCCCAGGCCAGGTTGAGTTTTAAACTTTCTAAATCTCGTCCTGGAGACAGTCTTAGAACAGCTAAGACTGAGCCCAGGTTGAGTTTTAAACTTTCTAAATCTCGTCCTGGGGACAGTCTTAGAACAGCTAAGACTGAGCCTAGTTTGAGTTTTAAAGTTTATAAATCCAGTCTTAGGGACAGTCGTAGATATCCCAAGTTTCTGGGTTTTTTTATTCGATTTTATGTGTATTTTTGTTTGTTTATTGAGTAGTATTTTCCGTAGGTATATTGAATTGCTTTGTCAAACATGCACATTAGAAATTATAATCGATATTATGGTTTCGTAATTTAAGTTACTAATATTTTAGTTTACTGATTTGGATGATGTTGTTTGTTAAATGGTTGCTGATATACGCCTCAATTTGGGCGATTACAGCGTCGAATTTTGGTCTCAAATCGATAATCAATCATATAATAAACTAAAACCAACTGATGTATAGAAATTAAAAACGATACCTTGAACTCGAAATTAGTATGTCAAGATTGAATTAATTGGAGTCGGATTAAGCGTAAGCTGTTTAATTGTAGTTCAATTGCAATTGAAATATGATGGAAGTTGATGAGTTGAATGTTGGAAGATAATTTTAATTGAATGAGTAAAGGGGAGGGGTAAAAAGAGTTAAACAAAGTGAGGGTAAAATGGGTATATTAGGTAAAATACGGACGACACTAAGTAAAATTATGGACGACGAGAAGCAAAAGTGATTTGCTTTTAGGATATACCACGTGCAATTGTACTATAACCCAATCAAATATAGATATTAACCAATCACTTATTCTACTTGGTTTTAGGATAGTAATTGTGGACTTGTATAGATATTCGGTTGACAATGTAAGCCCAACCCAAAAATAGGCCCATTTTGCACTAGGCGGGAAAATTTTGGAGATTGTTATTAGGTTAGTGGAAAGGGGATCAATGTTGTCGCTTAAAGTAACAATGTATACCCTTGCTTATTTATAAGGGTTATTTAACGACAGTATTACCAACTACTCGTATAAGGCGTCTTCCCAAAATAATATGAATTTCAATAAATCTGAGAATAATACGTATTATTGGAGTAGTTAAACTAGAGTAGTATAAATGACTTTATAACCAGCTACATCAGGTCAACTAAAATTTAACCTGCTACTTATCCTTCATTCTCCTCCTTAGGCCTGGATAACGGGTGAATCGAGTCAGGTTTGGTTCGAGTCAACTTCAGGTCGGGTCACTTTCGTGTTATAATAATCGGGTTGACTTCGGGTTGGGTCGGATAATTTCGGGTTCGGGTCATTCTCGTGTTTGTTGTTTTCAACTTTTTCTTTTAGGGATATCGACTCGTTTTCTATGATAATAGTCGGGTCAGTTTCATGTTAGCTCAGGTCAATTCGAATTACGGGTCAAAATCAGGTCCTCAGTTCGGGTGTCGGGTCGGGTTCAGTTTGACTTATTTGGGTCGGATCAGTTTTGTCAGGTCGACTCCTCCTTACTTCTCTCCTTCATCCTCTCTCTCTCCATCACCTTTGTGCTTCTTCAGTGTTTTTTTCTATACGTTTTGTTTGGATTAACGTGTTGATTTTGGTGTTGGATTGTGTTATTAGTTCGACTTGGTGAGGTTGAAGGAAGAGAAAGACGAATGATATTAATGACGTTTAATGCTCCGTACACTGAGTAAGTGAAAATGAGTGAAGTAATATGAAATAAATTAAGATTATTTAACGACAATAATATCAACTACAGGGCGTCTTCCCAAAATAATACTAATTTCAATAAATCTGAGAATAATATCTATTATTGGAGTAGTTAAACAAGAGTGGTATAAGTGACTTTATAACCTGCTACATCAGGTCACCTAATTAATATTTAACCTGCTACTTATCCTCTATCCTCCTCCTCCTGCTTAGACCTAGATAACGAGTGAACCGTGTCGGATCAGTTTCGGGTCGGACCACTTTTGGGCTGTAATAATCGGGTTGACTTTGGGTCGGGTCGGATAATTTCGGGTTTGGGTCATTCCCGGGTTTAATGCTTTCAACTTTTTTAGGGATATCGACTCGTTTTCTATAATAATAGTCGGTTCATTTTCGGGTTAACTCGGGTCAATTCGGGTTACGGGTCAAAATCAGGTCTTCAATTCGGGTGTCGGTTCGGGTTTGCCAAGTCTACTTCTCCTTATTGCTCTCCATCATCCTCTCTCTTCATTACCCTTCATTCTTCTTCAGTTTTTTTTCTATACGTTTCGTTTAACGTGTTGATTTTGGTGTAGAATTGCGTTGTTAGCTAGATTTGGTGATGTTGAAGATTTTAAAGAAGAGGAAGACGGAGGACATTAATCACGTTTAATGTCCCGTACTATGAGTAAGTGGAAAGGAGTGAAGTAATATGAAATAAATTAGGGTTATTTCATGACAATAATACCAACTATAAGGGGGCTTCATAGAATAATCTCAACTATACGTAATCTCGCTTTAATATGAACTATGCATTCATTAATCTAATTTCGATATGGACAAAATTATGACCTGCTATTACCGGTAATAGTGACCAGTTGTGACTTTCTAGGATCCTTGAGTGTTCCGTCGTCGTTCATGAAAGCCAAAACAACAAGAAAATTAAAGCATTTTTTTTCATGACTTCTATAATACTAATCAGAAGAAAAAAATGATAGATGAATTTTGGGAAGATTCAATTTTTTTAAGGGTTATTTAACAGGAATAATATCAACTTTGGGTGATATTCCATAAATAAAACCAACTTTAATTAATACGGGAATAAAATCAAGTATGAGACATATTATACGAGAATGAAATTGCCTCTTAAATGACCGGATGAAGTCGGTTTTTGTGGGTCCCATACTATTAATAAACCCACATTTTCATCTTCTTCATTCCCACAAGTCCACAGCAAACTCAATTTTCCCCATAACAAGACTTCAAGGTCATAAGTCTTCCATGGATCAACCTATGTTTTTAATCAAACCAATTAAAAAGAATACTAATAGGAAGCCCAAAATAACCCCTAAATTAAACCCGAAATAAAAAAACCCTAAATTAGTAAAGGAAACCCAGAAAAATCGATTTGGGAAAATGAAAACAATACTCACCATTGACATTGCCGACGCAAAGGATTGAGAAATGAACTTCTTTACGACTATAACCCCTGAAAATTGGTTTTCGACAATTTTAATGTTAATTATAAAGACGGACAAGATGAATTACCTTCGAAAGTTGATAAACAAACAAAAATTTCGAAAAAAAAAATTACCTTCAACAAGATGAATTGAGGAAGAAGAAGATGAAGTGAAGCATAAGATGAATTGAGGAAGAAAAAGATGGGAGTGAAGATGAATTTTGAAGTTAAAAAAACCCAGAATTGTACGGGGTTACAAGAAAGATCAGTATTAGTGAAATATGACAGGCGTAGGCGGTAGCAGGTGAGATGATTCTATTCCCATATAATATGTCTCATACATGATTTTATTCCTGTATTATTTAAAGTTAGTTTTATTGATGGAATACCACTCAAAGTTGGTATTATTCCTGTTAAATAACTCTTTTTTTAACCAATAGCCGAAATTGAAGAGGAAGGTTCAACCGGTTTTCTAGGTAACCGGTCACCTATATCAATGAGAGATTAATGAAGGCATAGTTCATATTAAAACGAGATTACGTATAGTTCAGATTAATCTAAGAAGCCTCCTTATAGTTGATATTATTGTCATGAAATAACCCTATATAATGTGAAAAAGGAAAGTGAACGGGTTCTACCACTAACTGATCATCTATACTACTCTGGTTTAACTACTCCAAAAATACGTATTATTCTCTGATTTATTAAAAGTTGAATTATTTTCGGAAGACGCTCTATAGTTGATATTATTGTCGTTAAATAAAATTAAAGGTGAAAAAGGAAGGTGAAAGGGTTCTACAGGTAACCGGTCAACTATACTACTCTGGTTTAACTACTTCAATAATACGTATTATTCTCAGATTTATTAAAATTGATATTATTTTGGGAAGACGCCCTATAGTTGGTATTATTGTTGTTAAATAACCCAATAAATTAAAAGCAAAAAGGAAAGATGAACGGGTTCTACCGGTAGCTGGTCACATATATTATTCCGGTTTAACTACTCCAAAAATACGTATTATTCTCAAATTTATTAAAATTGGAATTATTTTCGGAAGACGCTCAATATTTGATATTATTGCCGTTAGATAAAATTAAAGGTGAAAAAGGAAGGTGGATGGGTTCTACAGGTGACCGGTTACTTATACTACTCTGGTTCAACTACTCCAATAATACGTATTATTCTCAGATTTATTAAAATTGATATTATTTTGGGAAGACGCCCTATAGTTGGTATTATTATCGTTAAATAAACCTATTTATAATAGTACAATTATGAATGCATTTGAAATGATAGTAAAATTCAAAATTACGACTTCATATTTATAATTGTAGATACTATGATCACTACGTTAGACCATGCGATGTGGTTGATAATCTTATTTTCTTAAATATTTGGTTGATATCTAAGGACGAACAATTACTCTTATTTATAATATAATATTTCATCACCTTCTAATATTTCATCAGCGCACAAGTTATAATAATGAATGTTTCACCACGTTAGTCTTAAGACCATGCGAAGTGGTTGATAATTTTTTTTTCTTAAATTTTTTGTTGATATCTATGGACAAACAATTACTCTTACTTATAATATAGTATTCCATCACCTTCTTATATATAATTTTCTTCTTATAATTTTTTGATGTGGGTTAATTTTTTGGTTGATATCTAAGGACGAACGATTACTCTTATTTATGATAATAAAATAAAGGAAAAGAAAATATATCTACTTGTATTAGGATGATAAAAAGAAATAATAATAATAATTTTATTTTTATTATTAATTATTTTAAAATTTTAATTTTATATTTTTAGAATTTCTAAAGAATTGGAGTATAAGATTTTGGTTTATAGTCTTAAAAATTCTTTTTAAATTCATTTATGCCTCAAAAGATTTTTTTATTAATATTTAATAACGAATTATTACTCTTATTTATATAATAGAAATCTATGATCTCGTTATAATTTTTCGATGTGAGATAAAGTTATTTAACTTTATAGTCTAAAGAATTTTTTTAAGACTCGAAAGATTTTGGTTAATATCTAAAAATGAGTGATTATTACTCTTATTTATATAATAAAATTCTATCACATTATATCATAATTTTTCAATGTGAGACAATTTAACTTAAGTTTATATTCAAAAAATCGCTTTTTTTAAGACTCAAAAGATCTTTAGTTGATATCTAAGGAAAAATAATTGCTCTTATCTATACTATATAATAAAACAGCAAACAAAGCATGTTTTTTTGGCGCCAAAATGCACATTCCTAAATCATCTCACTTTTCATATTAATCTATATAATATAAATATTATAAAATTTATAATAACCATTAATCTAATGTAATACTTCGTATTAATCAAAAGTTTCATATTAATAAGATATTTTTGGTATGTAAATTTGTTAAAACGTCAAAGACACAAGTTTATAATATTTTGATGGTAATATAATTTATCACGGGTTAAAACATTTGAAAACACCATAGATATAAATATGTTGACAAAACAACTTATTATATTAACTGCGATTTAAATTATTTTTATACTAATAATCTAACATAGATTAAACATTGTCAATTTTTTTTTTTTAAAAATTTAGTAGCTAGGTTAATAACCGAGTATATAAAAAATACAGTATAAACAATATTCTCTTTAATTACACGTTATTTAATACTCCGTACATTTGAAGACATTACTCAAATATTTTGATTAGTTTTGCGATTTAAAAAATATTTTCCTATTTCTAAATTATACAGTTGATAAATAGTAAAAATAAAATAATAAATTTTTTATTTTAAATCTTAAATGAAATATTCTATAAGATAAATATATTATAAATACCGTGCATTGCACGGGGTCTATACTAGTTTATAATATAGAATTTCATCCCCCATCATAATTTTTCAATGTGGATAATTTTTACTTAACTTTATAATCTTAGGAACTTTTTTTAAGACTCAAAAGATTGTTTGCTGATATCTAAAAACAAATTATTACTCTTATTTATAATGAAGAGTTTAATCACTTGCTTATCATATTTTAGCTTTTTTTAGACTCAAAAGATTGATTGCTCTTATTTATTTCAGGAGTAATATAGAATTCATCGCCTTATTATAATTTTTTGATGAGAGGATTTTCTTTTACTTAAGTTTATAATCTTATGAGGTCCAACTTTGGTTGTCTTGTGAGGTGATAATCGTCGTTTTATATAGTGATAATTTTTTAATCTTAAATGGAGTAAGATCGTTTTTTCTATACAAATTCATATGTTTTTTTTATCTAAATTTTTAAAAAAATCGAGTCTGAGGTGGAGTAGGATTTTTTTTTCATACAAATTTTTATATTCCTTATTAACATAAAAAATATATTAATTTTTTTTGACCAATCATATCGTCCGAAAAGTTCCTACTTTATTAATATATATATTGATTGATTGTTTGGTTTCAATTAAAGGGAATGCATCTCATCCAACATTGATGGTTTGCCATCGTCAAAATTAATAAAATATTATTTCGTAATATTTATACATTATATCGGAAATAATATTTAAAATTTATTAATTTTAATATTAAAATTACAAAATTAAACTTTGTGTAATTTTTATATCTTTTAATAATAAAATATTTATAAATAATAATCCATAATTTTTACAAATTTTTAATTCTAAATACGATGATTAATAATTTTCACAAAATCTTGGAAGAGACGGTCTCTCAATAAGACGGTCTCTCAATAAGACTACTCTTCAGTACCACTCTATGTTTTATTCGTACCCTTAAATGACAACTTTGTTTTGTACCTGTTTTTATAAGAATCGTACCCTCTTTATATTTGTATACTCTTTTATGTTAATTGTATCTACTTCTATTACGTTTGGTACTACTATTACTTTCATTTGTATTTAGTCTCTTAGTTAATGAGAGACCGTCTCTCAGGAGATCTACAATATGATTAAAATTTTAAAAATATTTTTTTTTAAATTGGTATATTAAGGGGGTAAGAAATTATTTTTTATCCATATTTTGACCTAAATCTGGCACGTATTTGACCCGACTCGATAGTGTGGTGATGGTCATAGTGGTGGTGGGTGAGCAATAAGTTTCTTTTTAGACATTTTTATTTTATTGAACAATAAGTTTTTTTAATTTTTTTTTTGTCATCTTATCAAAAAAATATGCTTTTAACCCAAAAAAACATTACTACGTAGTATTTTGACAAGAAAGTATTTTATGCACATTTTCATTATTGTGAGAACAAGTTTTTGAATAACAATTAAAAAAAATACAAATTTTCGAAAAAAAATTAAAAAACAAAACAACAACCACTGATTTGATACCAAGGTATCAATTCTCGTACCCACCTCCCCTTCGGCATGAGAAACTCATACCTCATGGGTTGAGTATGGGTATGAAAACTAATAAAATGTCAAACAAACACGATGACGATAGGGGTGAGCAGAAAAATCCGATGCGGTTTTTATCCGTATATAATACGGTATACGATTACAATTGTACGAATTTTTGGATATCCGATACGAATATTGGATATACAATACGATTTTCCTTAAAACTGTAGCAGACACGTATCGGAAAAAATTGAAACCGGATATCCGATTTCCGTTCCGGTTTTTTTAAAACAATAAAAATCTGAAAAATATAATCCTAATATGAATTATACAAAAAGAATCTGAACTCACAAATTATTCTCAAAGATCAAAAACAAAACTATTAGTGAATTTATGATATTATCTAATGAAACGTATTATTTTGCTAGAATAATGGTACCGTAAGACATATTTATCATATTTTTTTTCGTTTTTTTTCTCCTTAAATTAATTTATATGAAACGTAATGTTGTTTAAAAACAATTAATTACTCTTAATTACAAAATGAAAAATTATTTTTTAAAAAGAAAAAGAAAAATAGAAGAAAATATAAAATCGGATACCCATATCCAATTTGCTCATTCCAATCCCATACCTGCATAACGCGAACCAAATGACCCTCAATTTTTCGTTTAAATTACCTTTAGAGTCCGTTTGGATAATAAAATAGGAGGGAAAGGGAGGGGAGGGGAGAGAAGGGAGGAAAAAGGATGGTTGTTTGGATAACACGAATGAGGGAAGGAAGGGAGAGGAAGGTTGATTAAATTATGTTTTATTAAGAAGGAACGAATGTATTATATAACCTTTGTAAATACGATTATTAATTTTTGACTCATTTAAATATAACAAAAAAATGAATTAAAAATTGATAAAAAAAAGTTTTTATTTTATTTTTAATTAGCTCAACTTAAATTGAATGTGTCTGAACTGAACTAAACTGAATCCGTCTAACTGGAGTGAAATGAAAGTGTCTGAATATAAGTCCACAAGAAGATGACGTTCTCTTAACCCGACTCACCCATAAGGGCCATAACGGAAAAAACAAGGCGTCATAATTTTTTTATCCTAACCCGACTCAACCGTAACGAAAAAAAGGCGTCGTAATTTTTTTATACGCTTTCTTATCCTAACCCAACTCACACGTATCAGTGGAAAAAAAAAGTCGTCGTAATTTATCCTAACGACTCACCCGTAACGAGAAAAAAAAAGTCGTCGTAATTTATCCTAACTCGACTCACCTGTAACAGGAAAAAAAAGGTCGTCGTAACTTTTTTTTATCCTAACCTGACTCACAAGTATCGGAAAAAAAGAACAAATTGTCGTAATTTATCCTAACTTGACTCACCCGTAACAGAAAAAGAAAGGTCGTCGTAATTTTTTTTATCCTAACCTGATTCACAAGTATCGGAAAAAAAGAACAAATTGTCGTAATTTATCCTAACTCGACTCACTCGTAACGGGAAAAAAATCGTCATAATTTTTTTATCCTAACCTGACTCACAAGTATCGGAAAAAAAGAACAAATTGTCGTAATTTATCCTAACTCGACTCACTCGTAACGGGAAAAAAATCGTCGTAATTTTTTTTATTCTAACCTGACACACAAGTATCGGAAAAAAAATCGTCGTAATTTATCCTAGCCCGACTCACCCGTAACGGGAAAAAAATCGTCATGATTTTTTATCCTCACCCGTATTGGGGAAAAAAAATCGTTGTAAGTTTTTTTATCCTAATCCGATTTACTAGTATCGGAAAAAAAATTGTGAATGGTCATGAATGAGTGAAAAATGTCGGAGGAATAGGTTTTGTTAGTAAGAACAAATTAGTAACTTTGTAATTAATGGAAAGACATCCATTTTCCTTCCAAATCTTACCTAAGTTATCAAGATTTTATTTTACACTAAAATGTACTCCCTCCGATTCTTTAGATTCGCAACGTTTACTATTTGCACAAATAATAAGGTTGTGAGTGGAGATGGTGGGTCTCACCAATAAAGTAAAAAGTTTACACAAACAAAAACCTACCTATTATAGAAATGTTGCAAACCTAATGAATTTGCCAAATGTGGAATATGTTGCGAATCTAAAGAATTGGAGGGAGTATAAATTACATCCCTCCCTTTCCTCATCTTCATTTCTCTTCCTTCCTAATTGGTATCCAAACAAAGGAGTCATCCCTCCCATGTCCTCCCTTTTTCCTAAATTTTCCTTTATCTAAACACATCTGTTGAGACTTTGAGTCAGAAAAAGAAAAAAAGTCTTTGAGTACGACAAAGATTGCACAATGATATGCAGTTGGAAAGGGGCGTCCCTCTAAAATAGGAAAATCAAAGTGAGTGATGGATGAAGAAACTTCATGTCCAGCACCAGCAGACCAGAATATCCGCTGGAATATGTAACTTTTCATTTCTCTATGTAAATAACCCACCATCATCCTTGAACATACTACTTGTATATGATTTTTGGTGATTAAATTTGAAGGGTTCAAGATGAACTGAAGAAAAGATTAATCAAAGAAGATGAATTTCCATGGGAATTGCCATCGTCATCGTCATCGTCATCTAATGAAGGAGTAAAAAAAGAGGTGTTGAAATACATAGGAGGAGTGGATGTAAGTTTCTCAAAGGAAGACCCTTCAATTGCTTGTGGAGCACTTGTGGTTTTGGAGATTGCTTCTTCCAATGTTGTTTATCATGACTTTTGTGTTTCCAAACTCCGCATTCCCTATCTTCCCGGCTTTCTTGCTTTCAGAGAGGTACATACCATACTCCATCCCTATCCTCTATCTATGAATCTATGATCAGGATTGTTACTACATTATACATGCTTCAAATCCACTTCTAATGGTGTAAGTTAGGCTTTCATTATGTCATCCTCCACCCCAATCCCGCACCACTGCCACAAATCAATTGTTTTTAATAGAATAGAAGCGGATCTCAACCATCGTCTTTAAGGTTTTGGTTGGATTGGTTTCGTAACATGGTATCAGAGCCAGGTCACGAGTTCGAACCCTGGAAGCCCCAATATCTCCAACTATCAAGGGGAATCTTATCACATGGTACGAGGAGCCTGAGGGGGCGTAATAGAATATAATATAAGGTTTGTACTGTTGTAGGTTCCGATACTTTTGAAGCTTATAGAGAAAATGAAGAGTGAAGCTCATCCATTTTATCCTCAGGTAACTCTTGTATGTTGACTTTAAATGTCTACCCATTTCATACATGTATCTGAAAGTTTATGTTTTCCTCTTACAACCTTGCATTGTCCAATTCTCTTTATGATTTCTTCCTTGCTACGACTATATTTTACGCTAATACATTTTCTTTTATTGACGGTTACTTTCTGGTTCGTTTGTCCATCGATTCCTGATGAACAAAGTTAAACACCGTGCTAGCTATCCTATCTGTATTTTTGCCTAGTATAACATAGTTCATGTATTTTGCCCTTGGCAATCGGTGCCTACTGTATATATATATATACACACACACACACACACATATATTTGAATTTTCCCCTTTTGGAGAATGAGCTGGTAGAAATCTATCAAAAAATGTCTTTGGAAGATTCTCTTTTTGCTTCAGATATTTGATCTTGTTACTGTGTTAACATTTGGTAATTCCTTCCGATTCCAAATAATTAATTATCCACATGTAATTTTCCCAATTTATTGGCAGCTACTGATGGTTGATGGAAATGGATTATTTCATCCTCGCGGTAGGTTCTTCTGGCTCCGACTCATATCTCCTCGTGGATAAATGAGCTTCTCATTCCTCATCTTACCATTTACTTCATGTTTAAAGTAATTAGTTTTATTGGTATATCCCTACTATTTCTATAAACTAAACTTTAGTCAACGTGGACAATAAAAGTGGGATGCAAGGAGTAACATTCAAGATGGGGTCTTCGGTCATGAATGTGTATTGTACATGATATATTTTCTTGAACTTAAATTTCCGGGTCTTCAAGGGACAAAAGCTCTTTAATATGTTGGCTGCTAAATACTGTGTTGAGTTGTTTGTATGTGTTGTTTATTAACGGTGCGACCTTCAGCCCAGAGGACTGTGTAGGCCACATAATCAAGATTCAAAGTTTGGTCAGCCTATCTTTGAACCAAGTTGGCTGTATTTGAACAATGTTCATTCCCAAACTGATGGCTAAAGGTCTATATTTGAACCCAGTAATGTTCCACAAACACATACTTACTTTCTGAACCAAATCAATTACCAAACTGTGCAATGATTCAACACTGGTGGGCATTAGTGGAATTTGTCAAGGCATTGATTGTCACTTATAGTTACTACCATTTTTTCTTTCAGGTTTTGGATTAGCTTGTCACCTTGGTGTCCTGGCTGATCTTCCAACGATTGGAGTTGGGAAAAATGTGAGTTTTTTATAAACGTAGCACATTAGCAGTTACACATTTGGCTTATGCGTACTTGGAATATCGCTGAATAAACTTTAGAAGTAGCCATCATTACATCCGATTCTGTTTTTTCATATGTAATGATTCAGCTACATCATATTGAAGGCTTGAACCATTATGAAGTTCGGGAAAAATTGGAAATTAGTGAAAATAAAGAAACAATATTCCTCACTGGAAACTCTGGACATACCTTGGGGGCGGTAAGTCGGCAACAAATTCCAATTGCTTGTTTATAGACTTATTTACGATTACTTATTTACTGAGTATAAACTTATTTATAGAGGCCGGGGATACACTTGCTTTTTTTTTTTCACGCTTCTCCATCTATCTTCCATTTTTCCCCTGGGACGTGGAATCTGATTAGAATTTGTGGTTATTTAAGGTTATATGGTGTATTTAAGATCTAAATTTGGAAAAGATGAACCATACAGTTAAGACGATCTGGATTTGCTGCTTTTGTGATGGTGCTTCTGGTATCAATTAAGGTTGTGAGTCTTGTGACAATGAAATGCTACCATGCTTTGAAGGTTTTGAAGATTACTGCGGCCATATTTTACCCATTTGAGATTAGGCTATGATAACTGATTCCATGACTGAAACCGAGATTTAGTACTATGACTATGCTGTTAAACTGGTAGTCGATGTGAATGTCATCTAGCTTTTGGTAAAGTTAGTTTATACTCCGTATGTGGTTGCAGTCATCTACTCCTGCATAGCATGAGCATAAAAACTATAAATGTGACTCCTTGTTTTCTTCTTAAAAAAGAAAGAATAACAAAGGCACATATACGGGACGTTGTGCCATTTGAAGCAAAACCCCAAGGCTACATTGATTTCAAGGAGGCGAGTTGAGCAGAAACTCATATTCTGAAAGAAATTGTTTAGTAAATTTTTGTGTGTTAGTCACTTAGTATTGCTCGATTCATTGGTCGAGTTAGGGTTTCAGTTGAAATTTGTTATTCTACATATTCTTTTAGTCTTGCCATCTTTTTTCGTAGGCTGTGAGATCAACGGCAGATTCATCAAAGCCTATATTTGTGTCTATTGGTCATCGGATTTCTCTAACCATGGCTCTCAAGATTGTTAAAATGACCTGCAAGTACCGTATTCCAGAGCCTATCAGACAGGTTATGACTACTTTATTTTCTTCATTTAATTTGTTGACGTAGTTACCTTTGAATAATATCGCCTTTCAAACAAGTTATTGAATTTAGGCAAGTAGGGATGAACTTATGTACTTGCAAAATTGCAGGCTGATATAAGATCACGAGAGTACTTGCGCGAGCACGCTTTAGATGATCAAGTCCATATGCGCGAGCACGATTACTCTGTCGGCACACTACGTGTAGTGCAAATGAACAGTAATGTTGGAGCATGAGAAGAGATTGTGACTCATATAAACGAGGGGTTCAAAATGGGCTCGAGGCAAGTAAATATTGAAAGGACCGTAGATACATCATACTCCTACTCCCTCCTATTCCTCTTTTTCTTCCCTCTTTCCTCAATAAGAAGATTATTTTATGATTTTGAGTTTTATAACAAAGTTTTCGAGTTTTACTATAAACTTTCTGAGCTTTAGTATAAAGTTGTCGAGTTAAATCGCATCAATGATTAAGGGCAAAAACTTCCAACTCAGTTCAGAACCAATATATATATATATATATATATATATATATATAGAGAGAGAGAGAGAGAGAGAGAGAGAGAGAGAGAAAGTAAGGCTCTTATGAGTCATCTCATCCATTTGGATGGGGATGAGGATGGATGAACAAGATGCATCCTAGTATTTGCATTAAAAAAAAAAAATTACGTTTCTAAAATAGCTCCCATGAGTTTAGGAAACAATAACTCCCTTGATCACGTTCATTCATCATTAACGTTCATTCATCATTAACGTTCATTCAAACCTGAAAAAAAAACTCTTTCTTCATCACGTTCATTCATTCAATCAATTCTGTGCTCGAAATCCCGTTACAATGGATTCAATGACCGCGTCATCTTCTTCAACTGTTGATAAACAATTGATCGAGTATAACAATGGTGAGTTTCAATATTTTTTCACGTTTTGATTCAATTTTTATCCATGGATACATCATGCGTCAATTTGCGTTCTTTTTTACGTCAATTTTCATGTTGATATTGCTTTCATTGTCATTTCATTCATCATAGTTTCGTATCAATGGTTAATTGCTCTCTCGATCTTTATAGATTACAGGGTTTTATGTTTGTTATTTAGATTTTTCATTATATCTACTGATACTATTGTTTTGATTTCTATTAATGCAGAAACGTCGTTGAAGTAACATACCTTCTGAGTTAAAGTAACACTTAATTGCAATTACAGTAACACAAATGAACGTTGAGAAAAGGGTTTTGATGATGATGTCAAAGTAACGTACTGTACTCGTTAGAAAAACACAACTTAGGAATTGAAGTAACACATTATTTTCATGGGTGTAACGTTGTTCAATTTTGTGCAGGTGGTATTGGCAAAGATGCGAACGCACATGACAACACTGGAAAAGGTGGAATTTTATTCATTTGATTAATCATGGATTAATAACAATGGTTCATTGCTCTCGTTTTAGTATAGATTCCAGGTTTAACGTATGCTTCACTGATATTATTGTTTTGTTTTATGTTGAAGCAGATGAGAAAACTGAAAAAGACACTGATTTTATTGTTTTGTTTTGTGTTGACGAAGATGATGAAACTGAAGAAGACATTGAGGAAGATGAGGAGGAACAAGTGTTTTGATAATACTTGTGTTTTTAGTCATTCTAAGAATTTTTTTTTGGTTTACAAGAATAACTGATTTTGTACACATTTTTTTTACACATAGCACTGTGCTACGTTGCAATTAACTCTATATTTTATTTAATACATGTGTATTTTGTTAGAATAACATCTCATATCTATTGGAGTAACACCTTTCTTAAGTTACAGTAACAGACATAATCCATGAAAGTAACATCTCATATCTATTGGAGTAACACCTTTCTTGAGTTACAGTAAAAGACATAATCCATGAAATTAACATCTCATATCCATGAAATTAACTCTATTTTGTTTAATACATGTGTATTTGGTTAGAGTAACATCTCATATCTATTGGAGTAACACCTTTCTTGAGTTACAGTAACAAACATAATCCATGAAAGTAAATGAGCACATCAGCGTTGTTTAAACAAAACAAATGATTACCAAAGTAACTGAGGATAACTTGGATTAGAACCATTCATTAGCAAAAGAACAACTTTCGTTCTTTAAAGAACCATATATAATGCGTCAGAGTGATTGATGATAATATCAATGAAAGTGATTATGAGACCACACCATTAATATCAATGAAACTTAATCATGAGACAAAGAATAACATCATTAATCACCTTAACATCATTTGTTCATTAAAGTAACAATTATAATGCGTCAGTGTAATACACTGATTATGAGACCACATTTGTATCTTGGGTAAACTCCATTCATTCCCATAGTAACATCAGTCGTTACTTAGAGTAACAGGTACAGTCAATCACTGTAACAGAATGAACAAATTCACAACCAAAAGAAGAAGGTGGCATAATTCATAATATTTCATAATCAGAAGAAGGTGACATAATTCATTGGACACATCATTTTTTCCGACCCTTTGTTGGCTTGGTCTTGGGACCATCGATGATCTTTTGTCGTCTACGTTTTCCAACAACCGCGACCGCACCCTGTTCTTGTCTGCCAATACGAATATGAAGATTACCTTTGCTTGAGTTGAAGATGAAGTTGAAGATGAAGATGAAGGTAGCTTTGCTTGAGTTGAAGATGAGAGGATGATGCGCGGGTGTGTTTTGAAAAAAATCAGAAGTTGAGCGATTGTGTTTGGGATGATGAAGGTGGAGGGTTTTAGTTAGGCGGGTGAGTTTGAATGAAAATATTGAATGTGAGGTAACATGTTTCAACAGTTGGAGAGAATTAAGGTAAGAGAGAGGATTTTATTATATTTTTACCAAAATATGTTAGTTATTGCCTTAATTATTAAACTTAATCACCACCAACCATCCCCCTCTAGATCAATAGTTGTAAATAGGACTCATGGACTCATAATTGAAAAGAGGACTCACTTGATCTTTACTCTCTCTCTCTCTATATATATATATAGAAATAGGATCAAGGGAGTTGGTAGTAGATTGAGAAATTGAGAAGTTGTGTTGTTGACCCTTGATCTTGGGTTGAATGAATGATGTGTTTAAAAAAAAAAAACAGTAAACTGACACAACAGTAGTGGAGAGAAGAAAGCACCCCTCCCCTCAATCACACTTCGCAGCAGTGGAGAGAGGGAAACATCCTCTCCTCAATCAAACTCTCACTTCTTTATTCTCCCTCCTTACAACTTGATGCTCTCTCATCTTCATCTCCGTCTATCAAATAAAAAAAACATCATCATCTTCAAGATCTATTCATTCATTCAACAAAAAAACATCTTCATCTTCAAAATTCATTCATTCAACAAAAAAATAGTTTCTTCATCTTCAAGCTTCATTCATCCAACAAAAAATAAGAACATCTTCATCTTCAAACTTGATGAATGACGGAAGTTTGTAGAATATCTTCATCTTCATCTTCATCCTATCATCATCTTCATCATGCGTAATGTTCTTACAGAATTGTAAGGTCACACACTTTCAGTTGTATAGTCATACTCATTAGGTTGCATAGTCACACTCATTATATTGTACAATCACGCAACCGTACACTCATTGTAGTCACATATTCAGTTGTATAGTCACACTCATCATGCTGTATAGTCACACTCGCTGTGTGGTAGAATCACGCAGCTGTAAAATACCTTGGATTAAGGTATCATTCGTTTAATCATCTTCATCTTCATGATTGTTTTTTTTCATACCTTCTTTTTTTGGTATTTATAAAATTATTCATCTTCATTATCCAAAAAATATGAAAGTTGAATATGGATGAATGGACGACTGTGACCTCAGTAACGACATTCTAAAAAAATTGAAAGTATTAATCACATACAAAAGTATTTAAACATTCATTAAATATTCAACCTTCATTCATGTTGTTTTCTTCTATAGTTGATTTCTTGTTTGTAAAACACATTTAAAATTTCAAAAAATTACTGAAACGTTCTACTCTCCTATCACAAATATTACCACAGGCGACTATTAGACGTAAAATGAGCGACTTCGATTCATCCAACAAAAAAAAGAAGAATTTCTTCATCTTTAAGATTCGTTCATCAAAAAAAAAAAGAACAACTTCATCTTCCAACTTCATTCATCCAACAAAAAAACATTCTAATTAATATATGTTCTAGTTAGAAATATTATTTTGATTGACTGTAAAAACATTTTAATTAAAAAAAAGAACAACTCATTTTGTGCGTAATGTTCTTGCAGAATTGCAAGGTCACACACTTTTAGTTGTATAGTCACACTCATTATGTTGACGTTTGACATTATGCATAAAATGAGTGTGATTCTACAACATAATGAGTGTGATTCTACTGCATGACGAGTGTGACTACAAAATGAAAAACCAAAATCTGTCCCGATTATACAATATTAGTAGTGTGACGATACAACATAGCGAGTGTGACTATACAACAAGGCAAATGTGACTATACAAATACGACCACTTTTGGCTACAAACCAATTGGTGCACAGCTGCATGGTTTTAAAGGTGAAAGAATAAGTGATTTTTCTATAGACCTCGCGTGATTAATTACGAAACCAGAAAATAGTGATGAAAATATATTTACATTAGAAAAAGTCCATCCTTTACCTATAGTACGTCAAACATAAAAACATTCTAATCCACCAAACATTCTTTACATATAGTACGTTCATCCTAAAGCAAATATTTTATCCGATATAAATACTCAAGAGTTTAACGATGGTCTCCGGTACGTGCGCAACAATACATTGTCCGATTACGTGGTTGGCCGCTGTATCTTCCATGACTTTCTTCTTCCCACCGCCCCTTTTAACAACATTCATCTTTCCACCAACCATTTCGCTGCAACAAAACACACAATCAATCTAAATCACACAACACAACTGAATATTGACTACAATGACTGTACAACTGCATGATTGTACAACATAATGAGTGTGACTATACAACTTTAACTGTGTGACTATACAACATAAACGGTGTGATCCTACAACATAATGACTGTAATCCTACAACATAACGAGTATGACTATACAACTTCAACTGTGTGACTATACAACATAATCTCTGTGACTATATAACTAAATTATACTCATACTTATTTATACTTCAATCATCATTAGCAAAGAAGATTACATACACTAATCACTGCAAGAATTTGTGTGACTCTACAATATAATGAGTGTGACTATACAACACCAACTGTTTAACTATACAACCTAAAGTGTGTGAGTACAAAACTGAAACTGTAAAATGGAAAATAAAAGCCATACAGTCAATTATTCTTCAATCATCATTAGCAAAGTCACATTCATAATTAGAAAGATGATTATACATACGAATCAGAGCAAATTATTTAAACATTCATTAAATATTTAACCTTCATTCATCCATATTCAACCTTCATTTATTTTGTGAATAATGAAGATAAATAATATTATAAATACCAAAAAAAAGAAGGAATGAAAAATAAAATAAGCATGAGGATGAAGATGATTAATTATTTTAAGATGCTCTAAAAAGATAAAAACAAATACCTGAAAATCGTCGAGGTTCGAAAGTAGGGATTTGACGAAAGTGGAATCTTGAACGTAGATAAAAAAAATACCTGAAAAAAGTCACACACTTTAAGTTGTATAGTCACAGTCATTATGTTGCATAGTCACACTCATTATGTTGTAGAATCACGCAGCTGTAGAATACCTTGGGATTAGGGTGTCATGCGTTTAATCATCTTCATCTTCATCTTCATCTTCATCTTCATGCTTGTTTTATTTTTCATACCTTTTTTTTTGTATTTATAAAATTATTCATCTTCACTATCCACAAAAAAATGAAAGTTGAATATGGATGAATGGACGACTGTGACTTAAAAAAAACGAAAATATCTAAAAATTCATTAAATATTCAACCTTTATTCATCCATATTCAATCTTCATTATTTTTTGGATAATAAAGATGAATAGTTTTATAAATACCAAAAAAAAGAAGGTATGAAAAATTAAACAAACATGAAGATGAAGATGATTAAACGCATGATACCTTAATTCCAAGGTATTTATAGCTGAGTGATTAAACGCATGAGATGAATAATTTTACAGCTGAGTGATTCTACAACATAACGAGTGTGACTATACAGCATAATGAGTGTGACTATACAACTGAATATGTGACTACAATGAGTGTACAGCTGCGTGATTCTACGACATAATGAGTGTGACTATACAACTGAAAGTGTGTGACCTTGCAATTCTGTAAGAACGTTACGCACTAAATGACTTGTTCATCTTCATCTTCAATCTTCATTCATCTCACAAAAAAAGAACAACTTCATCTTCAAACTTCATCTTAAAGATGAAGTTGTTTTTTTTTGGATAATGAAGATGAATAATTTTATAAATACCAAAAAAAAAAGGTATGAAAAATAAAAAGAAGCATGAAGATGAAGATGATGAAGAAAAAGAAGCATGAAGATGATGATGATGAAGATGAAGCATGAACATACCTTCGTATGATGATCGA
The DNA here is from genome assembly GCA_958450325.1 of Agrostemma githago. Lineage (NCBI taxonomy): Eukaryota > Viridiplantae > Streptophyta > Magnoliopsida > Caryophyllales > Caryophyllaceae > Agrostemma > Agrostemma githago. The sequence continues at coordinate 5,591,028 of OY288242.1, forward strand.
AGTTACTGAAGGAGTATGTTGTGTTAAAAACGTAGTATGGTCGGAGTAGTTGACGGAGTATGGTCGGAGTAGTTGACGGAGTATGGTCGGAGTTATTAATGGAGATTATTTGTTGGGGCTTTTGTTAGAGAGAGATGAATTGAGTTGAGAAATGAATTGAAAAGGAGGGGATTGGGAAGGGTATGAGGGAAGTAATGTAGGGATTGATTTGGGTGAGGGGATGTTTGGCAGCCTTATGACATTCTTCCCCCCCTTTTTTTAATTGAAGCCCATCCATCCATCTTAAGATGAATGGAAGGTTAGGATTAAGACTAAGGGACTCTTGGGAAGTTAGTAACTCCCTTGACCCCCCCTCTCTCTCTCTATATAGGCAAGATTTGATATATTTGTCAAATTTGGTACAATTTACCTTTTAGTTGTGGTCATTGGATCTCACATGATCAAGAACTAAGATTAAAACTCTCTAAATCCCCTAAGCAATTTTTTTCTCAGATTTTTATAGTCATTGACTTATTTCGGTGTACGGACAAGATTATTTTAATGAAGAAACATAGTTATTTTATAGTTAACTACTCAATTGTTTACTGAGAATAATGTTATCAGGTTATACGTTTATTTCAATGTAGATACGTAGTGATTCAAATGTAGAAAGTCAATTATTGTATTGAATAACTTGTGTTGTATTGAGATGAAATTTAAATATTATAAATTTTAGAACAATGTTATCTAATGTTATGTAGTTATTCCAATGTAGAAACTCAGTTATTATAATAAATAACTCGTTGTATTGTATGTATTGAGATGAAATTCAAATATAATTAACTTTATAATAATGTTATCTGATTTTACGTAGTTATTTTAAAGTAGAAACTCAGTTATTATAATGAATAACTCATGTTATTATATTTGGCTGACATTCAAATCAATCAATATCAATATCAATCAATCAATATATATACTAGTATAGACACCGTGCCCAACACGGTATATATAGAAGTTTAATTTTTAGTTGATTATTTTATACGAAATAAATTTTGATTAGCAATTCATTATTTTCTCATATTTTTCATTTTAATATTTTGTTTTGAAAAAATAAATTAAAAATAAACTAATCAAAATAGAGAGTTTAGCTAATAGTACCATAAAATGTGTATTCTAACATTAATACTACTCCACTCTTTTTTAATTTGTCATTCATGTTTCTCGAGTCCGTCATACTTCTCTCCTCAATATTTATCAAAACAATATGAAATTTTTTAGTAGTTAGCATGTTGTGAAACTCCCTCCAATATGTCGTAAATAAATGATATTTTTACAAAATGAAAATTTCTTCCTCTATATTTTGTGAAACTTTTTCATAAGAAGTTTAACGATATACTACTTTGTATTTTGTAATTTTAAAAAAAAATTAAAGTAAAAATTCATCTTGGAAATAAAATTGCAATTCATAGAAATCATTTTTTTTGTCACAGAGTTAAAAAAATCAAATCATAAAATTTCTAAATTTATTTTTATAAATTTTGTCATTAATGACATTGAATATGTTGTGAATTTCCTCTTTACTTCTTTATTTAGAAATTAGTGCATTTTGGAGGGAAAATTTTAGTAAGTGTTATTCTTTTAGTATATAGAGGATATCAATTATCAAGTGCGTAATTACCTTCATTCATACACGATATCTCCCTAATTATATTTTTATCTTAATATTATTAATAATTAAATTGATCTTAGTAGTATACTATATTTGGTATGCTATGTTTCTAAGTGCATAATTATGCTTTAATATTAATCTTAGTAGTATGCTATATTTGGTATGCTATATTTTTTGACTATACTATTATATGGTCAAAGATACTCTAATATTATTAACCTATAAAAGTTATACCGTCAAAGATACTCAAATATGCACAATTATTCTAAAAAATAATTAATATTATTACTGTCTGTAAATTTTAATAAAATTCGGATTTTTATGGGATAATTATATGAAAAATTGCATGTGTATTGATATGTAGCATAATTATATGGGTTATTTGAATTGTAATAATAACAATTATGGCATATAGCGTGATATGGAGTAAAATATAACGTGCTATAATAACTATGACATATATATGGATTATATATGGATTTTATGGCATAATATGTGGGAAATAATGTAGATATGGATTATAATGTATAAGAATGTAGATATGGATTATATATGGATTATAACATGTAATATTTAATAATATTTGGATTATAATGTAGATATGAAATTTATGCATTATATATGAAATTTATGGCATAATAATGATTATATCAGGTAATCATACTATATTATATCACCTTATATCACGTTAAATGCATATATGCATAATTAAGTCAAAGCATATATGGAAATTCTAAAATGTAGATCGATATATTGATATATGGATCAGCCCAATCGCCTTAATAATTAAATGACCCAATGAAGATAAGCCCAATAAGTAGCCCAACAAAGTAGGCGGGAAAATACATGAGTATTGTTATTTTGTTAGTGGAAAGGGGATTTTAAGATTTTTTCGAGCGATCTCATTGGTTCATTTCATCAAATCTCAAATTAGGAAAGTATCATAAATAAATAAATAAATAAAATCAACTAGAGAATCTTTTAAATATTATAATATATATTTAATTTATCATATTAATGGGATGTTTTACCATGCTTAGTTAAAAACCTTTAGAGTTCATTTCTTAAAAACATTATCGTAAACTAAATTATAAAAATGAAATAATTATATTCGTGGTAAAAAATGCTTTCATTAGAGTATAAATTTCATATTATTTGTTTCACATTATGTAATGAATTTATTACATATAACAGTTTTAAAATTATCCCACATCGACAAATTATAATATGATGATGAAATTCTATATTATAAATAAAGAGTAATAATTCGTTCTTCGATATCTACCAAAAGTCTTTTGAATCTCAAAAAGAGTTCTAAGACTATAAACCTTAAGTAATTATCTTTTGAATCTCAAAAAGAGTTCCTAAGACTATAAACCTTAAGTAATTATCTTTTGAATCTCAAAAAGAGTTCCTAAGACTATAAACCTTAAGTAATTATCCTATATCGAAAAATTATGATGAGGTGATGAAATTTTATATTATAAAGAGGAGTAATCATTCGGTTTTAAATACATATCGACTAAGAAAAACATTTAAATTTTCCCACATCGAAATAAATATCGACCAAGAAAAACATTTAAATTACGGAAATTTCCCATGGTATCCTCGAACTATGTCACATTACACATGGTACCCTGCTTTTAAGTTTGTTCCCTTGGTAACCTTGAGTTTTATAGTTTAGTTCCCGATTTGCTCTTACCCAAAAATGGAAAAATTTGATGTTTCGGGATGATCGAGCTTCAAGGTTATGGTGATGAAGTTTTTCCATTTTTTTTGTACAAGTCAAGAAGGAAGTGAAAAGAATGAGCGAGTAAGTGTGGATTGTTTGTTCTTCTTCTGCCAAAATAGAAAGGGGAGTGAATTTATAAGCACTTGTGTAACGACTAGTTCAGTAAACTAGTCGTTGCTTTGCTTCAATAAGTCATTACTTTCCTTTCAGGGGTACCATGAGAACAACTATGAAAATTTAAGAGTATCATGGGAACAACTATGATAACTTAGAGGTATCATGAGAACAACTATGATAAATTAAGAGTACCATGAGAACCCCTCTTCTTTTTTTTGAAGAAAAATAGTTGTTGAGTGATGTAGTTAATTTTTCTCCAAAATTAATTAACAACTAGTCATCCAACTTTTGGTCATAATTTAACGACATCATGACAGAAAATTGGGTAAGGGCAAATCGGGAACTAAAATATAAAGCTCATGGTTACCATGAGAACAAACTTAAAAGCAGGGATACCATGTGTAATGTGACATAGTTCGAGGGTACTATGGGACTTTTCCCTTTAAATTATCCCACATCGAAAAATTATGATGGGGTGATGTAATTCTATATATTATAAATAATAGTAATCATTCAATTTTAAATATCGACAAAAAAACTTTTAACTCTTAAAAAACTTTTAATATATAAGACTATAAACTTAAAATCATTTCACATTGAAAAATTATGATGGAGTGTTGAAATTCTATATTATAATCAAAAGTAAGGATGTATTTTTTTTAGTTTTAAAAAGAGTTTTTTAAGACTATAATCTTAAGTAAATTATCTCACATCGAAAAATTATGATGAGGTGATGGAAGACTATAAACTTAAATAAATTATCCCACATCGAAAAATTATGATAAGTTAATGAATTCATATTATTAATAAGTCTAATCATTCGTTCTTAAATATCAATCAAAAAAACTTTTAAGTCTTTAAAAGTCTTTTAATAAGATTACAAACTTAAGTAAAAATAATCTCATATCGAAAAATTATAATAAGGTGATGAAAATTTATATTATAAATAAGAGTAATTATGTGCTCTTAGATATTAACCAAAAATCTTTTGAGTCTTAAAAATATATAAAGACTATAAACTTATAAAACTATTCCACATTCAAAAAATTATAAAGTTTCATCAAACAAAAATCTTCTGAGTCTTAAAACGTTCTTAAGACTATACACTTAAGTAAAAAAATATAATAAGCATGCAGAAATTCTATATTATAAATAAGACATAATAATTCTTTCTTAAACATCAATCAATTAAGTAATTCGCTCACATCGAAAATTTCTGATGAGATTATGAATTTCTACTAAATAAGAGTAATCATTGTTTTTAAATATCAAACAATAATATTTTGAGTTTAAAAAAGGTCTTAATAAGACTACAAACTTAAAATTATCCCGCATCGAAACAATTAAAATAAGGTACGGTGATGATTCTATATTATTATAAATAAGAAAACAAATTTTAATTAAATTATCTCACATCGACAAATTATAATAACGATAAATTGCTATATTATAAATAAGACTAAACTAATTATTTGTTCTTAGATATCAATCAAAATCTTTTGAGTCTTAAAAAACTCTTTAAGTTTATAAACTTAAGTAAATTATCTTCACATCGAAAAGTTATACTCTCTCTTTTGAGTTTTTAAAAAACCAACAATATTTTGAGTTTCAAAAAAGGTCTTAATAAGACTATGAACTTAAAATTATCCCACATCAAACAATTAAAATAAGATACGGTGATGATTCTATATTATAAGTAAGGATACACATTTTAGTTAAATTATCCCACATCGACAAATTATAATAAGACGATAGATTTCTATATTATAAATAATGTAGTACTTCGTAGTAATCATGTGCTCTTAGATATTAACCAAAAATCTTTTGAGTCTTAAAATATATATTAAGACTATAAACTCAAGTAAAACTATCCACATTCGAAAAATTATAAAGTTTCATTAAACATAAATATTTTGAGTCTTAAAAAAGTTGTTAGACTATACACTTAAATAAAAAAATTATAATAAGGTGATGAAATTCTATATTATAAATAAAACTAATAAAAAAAATTCCTTAGACATCCACCAAATCAAGCAATTCTCCTACATCAAAAAATTATGATGAGGCTATGAATTTCTACTAAATAAAAGTAATCATTGTTTTTAAATATCAACCAACAAAAAAACTTGTTTTTTTAAAAAACTATGATGGAATTCTATATCATTTTTTAAAAATTATGATGAGGTCATGAATTTGTAGTCTTTTTTTATTTGTTTTTAAAAAACTTTTGAGTTAAAAAAAGGTCTTAATAAGACTGCAAACTTAAAATTATCTCACATCAAAACAATTAAAATAAGTTACGGTGATGATTCTATATTATAAATAAGACTACAAATTTTAGTTAAATTACCCCGCATCGACAAATTTAATAAGGTGATGAAATTCTATATTATAAATAAGACTAATTATTTGTTCTTAGATATCAATCAAAATCTTTCGACTCTTAAAAAACTCTCAAGACTATAAACTTAAGTAATTATTCCACATCGAAAAATTATACCCCTTCTCTTTTGAGTCTTAAAAACACTCTTGAGTCTTAAAACACTTTTTAGGCTATAAACTTTTATTTATAATAGAATTTCATCGTATTATCATATTCTCTTTTAATGAAATGAGGCAAAAAATAGTGACCAAAGAGAGTATGATAATACGATGAAATTCTATTATATAAATAAAAGTAACCATTTCTCCAAATTATGATGAAGTGATGTAAATATATATTATAAATAAAACTAATCATTCGTTCTTAGATATCAACAAAAAACTTTTTAGTCTTAAAAAAAGTTCTTAATAAGACTACAAATAAAGTTAAATTAGATTCACATATCGAATAATTATAATGAGGTGATAGAATTATTAATCTTTCGTTCTAAGATATTAGCCAACAATCTTTTGAGACTAAAAAAAGTTCCTAAGACTAAGACTATATAGTTAAAGTATATTTATCCCACATCGAAAAATTAAGATGGGTTGATGAAATTCTATATATTATAAATAAGTGTAATCATTCATCTATAAATAAAAGTTCTTAATTAGATTATATCTAAACTTAAATAAATTTAAGTAAAATTATCTCACATCGAAAAATTATAATAAAGTGATTTTTTTTATTATATAAATAACAGTAATCATTCATCCAAAATATATAATAAGATGATCAACTTCGATTATATAAATAAAGAGTAATCGTTTGTCCTTTTAACTTAGATATAAAAACAAACTCTTTTAAGTCTTAAAAATAGCTCTTAAAACTATAAACTTTAATTAAGTAAATTATACAACATCGAAAAATTATGATGAGGTAATGAAATTTTATATCATAAATGAGTCATTTTTCGGTTTTAAATATCAACCAAGTCTTAAAAAGCTTTTAAAAAGACTACAAACCTAAGATTATCCACATCGAAAATATTAAAATAAGGCGATGATTCTATATTATAAATAAGAGTAATCGTGCATTTTTTTGGGTCTTAAAAGCAGATCTTAAGACTATAAACCTTGAGTAAGTTATCCTACATCGAAAAATTATGATGAGGCGATAGAATCTTATATTATAAATAAGACTAATCTTTCATTCTTAGATATCAATTAAAAAATTCATTCGTTCTTAGATATCAATCAAAAAATTTTGAGTATTAAAAAATCTCTTAATAAGACTACAAATGTAAAATTATTTCCACACCGTAAATTTATAATAAGGTGATGAAATTTTATATTATAAATAAGAGCAATCATGTATTTTGTTGAGTTTTAAAATAAGTTCTTAAGACTATAAATTCAGTTGAAATTAAGTTTGATTGCTAATATCATGTGATCATATTATTTATTGTAATGACATAGTTTGATTAAGTTTCTTATTTAACGAATGTACATCATCAATGTAATTAAGCCAACTAACCCGTGCAGCGCACGGGCTTTAATCTAGTATACTAATAAAACAGGAACTTTTCGAGTGATTTGATTGGTCCAAGTTTTTTTAATATATTTTTTAAGTTAAATAAAGAATATAAAAATTTGTATATGAAAAAAAAATCCTACACCATCTAAGACTCGATTTTTAAAAAAAAATTTAAATAAAGAATATAGAAATTTGTATAAGAAAAAAACATTCCTACTTCATTAAGGCTCAAAAAATTATCACTATATAAACCGACGATTATCAGCTCAGTCTTACAAAACTCCGAAGATTATAAACTTCTTAAATAAAAATTATCCTACTTAAAAAAAATGATGACGTGGTGATGAAATTCTATATTATAAATAAGAACCATCATTCTTTCATACATATTGACTATCAATCTTTTATTTGAGTCTTAAAAAACCTTCTAAGATTATAAACGAGTATATTAATAAGAGCAATCATCCGTTATATCAACCAAAAATAAAAAATTATCTTAAATTTTTTCAAATTCTACTTAAATAATAGCAATAATTCGTTCTTAGATATGAAGTATCAACCAATAATATTTCGAGTTTTAAAAAAGATCATAAGATTAAACATAAGTAAAAAATTCCCCAATCGAAAATTATAATAGGGTGATACATTCTATATTATTCCTAAGATAAATAAGAACAATTAATCTTTTGAGTCTTAAAAAACTACTAAGATTATAAACTTGAGTAAAAATTATATCATATCGAAAAAATATGATGAGGTGAGGTGATGAATTTTTTATTATAAATAAGAGTAATAATTTGTTTTTAGATATCAACAAACAATATTTGGAGTCTTACAAAAAGTTCCTAAGATTATGCAGTCAAGTAAAAATTATCCACATCGAAAAATTATGATGAGCGATGAAATTCTGTATTATATATAAACAAGAGCAATCATACGTTCTTAGATATCAAAGTTTCTTAGTTTTCAACCAAAAATCTTTTGAGTCTTAGAAAAATCTCTGAAGATTATAAACTTGAGTAAAAATTATCTCACATCGAAAAATTATGATGAAGTGATGAAATTTTATATTATATATAAGAGCAATCATTCATTCTTAGATATCGATCAACAATCTTTTAAGTCTTAAAAAAGCTCCTAAGATTATAAACTTAAGTAATATTATCTCACATCGATAAATTATGATAAAATGATGAAATTCTACATTAATAAACTTAGTTATCAACCAACACTTCAAAATTATCCCACATCGAAAAATTATAATAGGTTGATGAAATTTATATCATAAATTAAGAACAGTCATTCATTCTTAATTAGTTATCAACCGACAATCTTTTGAGTCTTAAATTATCCACATAAAAAAATTACGATATTTCGTATGTATATATTGATGCTTTTTTTAATTTAAGGGATATGATTGGTCTGTTTCATCAAAACTCGATTCAGGAAAATATCATAAATAATAAAGAATCAAGTAGAGAATCTTTTAATTATTATATATATATATTTAATCCATTATGTTAATGTGATGTTTTACCATTTAAAGTAAAAACTTTTAAGTTTCATTTAACAAAAAATTATCATAACAAAAATATACAAATGAAATAGTGTTGTGAAAGGAAGAAAGAAGAGAAAGTAGAGAGAGATAAGAGAATGAGAGAAATCAGAGAGATGTTTATTCATCCCATCAAGGGGCATATATAGTACATGGTAAATCTAGTGTTACATTATAATGGGCTATAAAGTCTGATGGACATCTATATATTAGGTTCCATAACACTCCTCCTTGGATGTACATCACTAAAGAAAATGTCTCGTTAAAACTTTGACTAGAAAAATCCGGTGGAAAAACACTAGTGAAGGAAAAATAGTATATAAATCTTCATACATGCATAACAGGCTGCCTCATTAAAACCTTTCCATGGAAACCCCAGTGGGACAAAACCATGGCTTAGGAAAAAGAGTACAACGCGTGGTTACTCCCCCTGTAATTACACAACTTGATATTTAATGAAATAATTCATGAGGGAGTGGGTGGAGGATGTGTGGAGGGAGATGGAGGATGAGGAGCGAGGGAAGGTTATGGTGGGTTGTTGGGCGATGTGAGAGGCACGCAATAAGTGGGTATTGAGGGGAAGAGGGTTTGCATTGAGGATGTGTTGACTTGGGTTCTTGACATCATGGCGGAGTGTGAGGGAGTGGAAGAGGGGATGAGGGGACGGGGTGACCAAAGCGGGACAAGGGGTGGAGGAGGCGCGCAGAAGTGGGAACCTCCGCCTATAGGATCGATCAAGATCAATTGTGATGCAGGATTACGGGGTGGAGGGGGTAGCATGGGAATTGTGGGGCGGGGTGAGGACGACCGTATGGTATGGGGAGTGTGTGTCAGGCGGCCCGGGATGATGGATGCTTATGCAGCAGAGGCAGAGGCAATTTTCCAAGGCATCAAGGAAGCTTGGAAACGGGGATACCGACAGGTCATTGTTGAAAGAGATTGCAAGACGGTCATTGATCATCTACGCTTAGCAAGGAAGGGACGAAGCGAATTGTTCCTCATTTTAGATGATATTTTTGCTTTTGCTTATAATTTTGATTGTATTAGTTGGTCTTTTGTTCCTCGTTGTTGTAACCGTGCCGCCCATCATGAGTCCGCGCGTGCTATGTCATTTTCTGTAGGAAAGCAAGTTTGGGAGCATTCCGGTCCGGCGAACGTGGAAGTTGTTATTTCTGATGATTTTTATGCAATTATATAAGCCCACTTGTTGGGGGGCATTTTCAACAAAAAAGAAGAGTATTCTACTATTCTCTTGGTTCAATGGTAACCATTGAAATAGTAAATGCAACAGGGCACTTGGGCCGGTTTTCGATTCCCACTAAGGAATATTTCTTTTGAAAATGTTATTTTTTTTCCACTTAATTTTTACAGTGATAAATTATAACAATTAAAGGGCCTCTTTGAATTTTTCTCACTAGGCCTCCAAATTGTCCGGGCCGTTGTTCGTTACTGTCCTATACCTACATGATAAGTGATAAGCGTTATTTATATACATATTTGGATCCCCTTAATTGTTAGTTTTATCTCGGTTTTCGTGCTTAACTCGTTAATAATGATGCAATATGCTTTGAATGTCGATACTTCCGTATTTGTGTGTATTTTGTAGATTTGGATGCATTTGGAGCTAATAAGAGCATTATGGAATCGATAATTGAAGAATTCACATCTAAGCGTGGAATCGAAGGAAGAAGATGCGGAATATACGAAGAAACAAAGACCCAAGAAGGAAAAGACACAAAACGAGATGAGAGATCGCCTACACAAGGGTCAACTTCAAACGTTCATATCTTGAGTTCTACAACTCCAATCAAAGTGATTTTGGTGGAGTTGGAAAGCTCTTTCTCTTAGCTTTCCAACGGTATATTACACGTCCAATTTGAACAAGTAACGAAGAAATGAAAGTCGTTTGAAGTCGAGCGCGCGATGCTGTGACCTACAGCGCTACTCGATCGAGTGCCCCGACTGCACTCGATCGAGTGCTACTTCGTGAAGCTCCTGCCCATATTTGGGTGTGTCACTCGATAGAGTGCCGTCAGGCACTCGATCGAGTGCACCCAATCCGGGCCACACGTCATTCTTATTTCGACTTAGAATTTGGGCCTGCTTTTGAGTCCAACTGATACTCTTTATATATCAGTTGTCTGACTCTTGTTTGGGACATCTTTTATCTTTTCTTTTACCTTCTTCTACACACTTTTTATTATCTTAGTTTTCTTAGTCTAGTTTACTTTGCGAGATACATTGAACCTAGTTCTCCGTCTCAGATCTTGAATTCTCCGGTATTATTATTCTTAATTTTAATTTCAATTTCAGTTTCTACTTTAATTTCCGTCTTAATTTATTCTTTGTATTGTTTTATAGTGTAGATTTATTATTGCTTCCGTAAATTAATTTGTATCGTTTTTGTCATGTTTAATTGCAATTCGTCTTTTGTTAGTCCGATTATAATTAATATGCGTAGCTAGATTTCATCTAGGGTTTAAGGGGATCGATGCGTATTATTAGGGTGATAGTCAATTGATCTGTTTCTAATCGTATGAACTATTGCCTGAATATCGTTTAAACTCTGATTAATTGTTTGATGCATAATTCAATTAATTAGTATCGCAAATTAGGACTTTTCGCCGACCGGGTTAAGAACTAATTAGGCCACGATAGTTTGGGTAGACTGACTTAATGCTAGCGACCGCAGGTTAAGTTTAGATCTAAAGGTTGTAGTGTACCGACCGGACCTACACCTTAGGTAGTTCGATTATTGACCTGTTAGTTGACTCCCTGACCCGAGTAATATTCATTGTGAACCTGAGACCCTAGACTTTTTTTCCTTATTGATTTATTTATCAGTAATTAGTTATTAGTTTACCAAACCAACCAAAACTGTGACCTATAATCTAGAATCTAATTTTTAGGATAAATAATTGAATTCCCATCTCCTTGTGGTTCGACCCCTGACTTCGCTATCTACATTAGTTAGTGACCTTAGGGTATCTTTGATTAGGGATACGACTAACCCTGTCAAATTTTGGCGCCGTTGCCGGGGAGACGGTGTTATTTAGTTGTTTATTTATTTTTAGGTTCTAGGTTATTTTTTGTATATAATTTTTTTTTTATTTTGTATATAATTTTTTTTTTATCGTTCACCATTATGACCAATTTTTACTTCCCACAATTTAAACATGAGCCACTACATAATTATTGGGATAGACTAGAGTCTTTCATTATTCAAAATGGCTTTAATGTTGATATACGGGATATGTGTCATATGATATATAATGGTGTTGATGATGAGTCACGGGCTACAATTGAGGAAAATTGCGGAGGGATGTTTAATTATATCTCTTACGAGGAACGATTGGAAATCCTTAAATATTTAGCCCGTAATAGTGCTGAATTAGAGTTGAGGCGGAATAATGACAAGGCGGAAATCATGGCTTTATTACTACAATTCATGCAAGCTCGACAAAAGCAAGATACTCAAATAGGCCAATTGCTAGATCATTATGAAATCTTGAACAATCAAATTGCCCAATTAGCAAGTCAAGAGCAACAAAGTCAACCGGGTACGCCTATAGAAGTAGTGAAGAACCTCCAGGTAAGTGTTCCATCTCCATCTCTTGTGAACATAATTGATGATGACGATGACGATGGGTATAATGTTCAATCTATTCAAGATCACCAAACCGCCATGAATGACTGTAAGCTAGAATGTGTATTTTTTGAGGAAAACGTGTGTTTGGATGCTCTGAATGATGCTCTTTTAATTGAGGATAACATTACGGATTTTGATTTGTGTGATTTTGAGAGAGTGTCATTTGTTGTTAATTATGAGGTTTTGGAGACGGAATTGAACAAAAGAGAGGATCTTGAGCTTGATAGGAAAAATCAAAGGGACGAGAAGAATACAGTTTTTGACGATTTCTTGAGTGGAAGAAGTGTGGCTACATGGGATAGAGAGAATGATTTCTTTGAAACACCAATTTTAGAGACATTTGAGTTTTTCCCTTATATTGAGGACGACCCACTTCCACCTATTGATTGTCTTGATTATATTTCTCTTGACCCTTTGTTTGAGCTTATGATTAGTGGGGAGGATTGTGATAAATCTTTCACGGAGATCGGTAAGATTGATCCTTTGAGTAGTCTTAGGAGTTCTAACTCTTCTTTTGTGCAATCTATACCCGATGATAAGCCTTGGGGTGAATCTGAGATATTTGATGTGTATGTCTTGTCTTACGAGCCGCCTATTAACATTCTTACTCTTCTTATGCACTATGACCACCATGCTGAGGATTGGTCTTGCTCGTCTGATAGGCTAAGACGATCATTGACTTTGTCTCTGTTTGTCTTCTATATATCCTGGTGCTACTTATGCTTTTGTGTAGCACATGCGCAGATGTTTGATCGACTCTTGAGAGCCTTAAGCTGTTTTGATCACAGTCATCTGTGGACAACTGATCTATAAGACGAACCCCCACTTTGCAGCTGGTTTGGGGGAGCTGCCCTTGTATACGGTAATTTCTTTCCTTTTCATTTTTGTTTTTCATGTTTTCTTAGGTTTTTCCTTCCCCTTAGGTCAAGTTGTCCTTAGGATTGGCTGTGGATTTTCTGTCTTATCTGCTTTAGAGTCACATTGAGGACACTGTGACATTTAGGTTTGGGGGAGAGTTTGTGTGCTTTTGTGTGTTTCATTTTCCGTAGTGTGTTTTACTGCTTTCAAAAAATATAAAAATCCAAAAAAAATTGAAAAAATCATAAAATTCCAAAAATATTTTATTTTTTATGTGGTGTGTCTGATGTAGAAGCATGCAAAACGGCGATGATGATAATGCTCTTAACATGATTTCTCCTAATTTTCAGCTTACTTCGTGCCTGAAAACGTGTTTTGTCTCGAGATTTGATTAAATTGATATGATATGCCTATTTGAACTTTTAATTGTCAAATGAGTAAATTTGACCACTTGTCGGCAAGCCACAAAATTCTGAGGATTTTAGAGCTTCCTAGGCCAGTAACATCCATAACTGGTCTCATTATTATTTAGGAATTGAGTGATTTTCTCCTTGTGGAATGTGTAACATCAATTTGCATAAATATGACATCCGTCTCTTGATATTGAATACATGTTTGGTTTGAGGAGGAGGTACATGAGGAAAGGCAATTTTGTTTTTGATGAGCTCCACATAGCAAAAAATGACCCATTTTTACTACCTTGTAGATTTAGGTCGTTTTCCTTTGTTTAGCCCATTTCAGCCGTTGTAAGTCTGTTTTTATTGCCTATATTATTTAACTACAACCCAGAATAGCCTACCCTGTCGGGACAGTCGCAGTGAACTTAGTTGGGAATTACTTCACTAATCGGTCATATTTCGAGATTTTTACATCTTTTGGACTTTAGTGTGTAATATCGTTGGTGCGACTTTGTACTCGCCTTCCCCCTATCCAAATTGAAAAAAAAATAGAAGCATGAAAGAAAAAAGTGAAGAAAAGAAAAGGAAATAAATTGAAAATGAAAAAAAAAATGAAATATGAAAAATATGCTTCTTGTAATATTTCGGGGAATGGTCGAAAAGATTGAAACTAGAGATTAATTGAGAGGATGGACAAAATTCCCTCTTACACCTAATCTTGAATTTATACCTCTAGTTGGTGGTTCGACGTTATTTGCTGGGGGTTTTTATGGATAGTTTTTATTGTGTAGCTGCGATTGGGCCCGGTTTTTGCTCCACATTCCCATACGTGCTTAGGCACAATCCATTTTCTTCCCTTACTCATTTAGCCACCCTTTGTAAGTCCTTGGCATGTACTATGGTCCTAATTGGTGAAACACGTATTTGATTGAAGAGATTGATTTCATGTTCGATTGCATGCATGTTTCATAAGTCGAGTGAGTGTTCTTATTCTTTCTTATCTTCACATTTATATACTCACCCGTTCTTATGAGTGTTGAGCGATAACCGCGAGGAAGTCCGACATTGATGGTCTTGCAAGATTGAAAGGTTGGAAAACAATTGTTCATTTAACGCATGATTATTGATTTAGTTATATTTTTGACATTGTGTGTTTTCTAACCGACTTGAGCCGATTTTTAGTAGAATGATTGTAATCTTGCTCTTAGTCGTGCTTCGCAACACTTGTCCTCTCTTATATTATATGTTTGGTTTGCTTGAGGACAAGCAAAGGTTTGGTTTGGGGGAGTTTGATAAGCGTTATTTATATATATATTTGGATCCCCTTAATTGTTAGTTTTATCTCGGTTTTCGTGCTTAACTCGTTAATAATGATGCAATATGCTTTGAATGTCGATACTTCCGTATTTGTGTGTATTTTGTAGATTTGGATGCATTTGGAGCTAATAAGAGCATTATGGAATCGATAATTGAAGAATTCACATCTAAGCGTGGAATCGAAGGAAGAAGATGCGGAATATACGAAGAAACAAAGACCCAAGAAGGAAAAGACACAAAACGAGATGAGAGATCGCCTACACAAGGGTCAACTTCAAACGTTCATATCTTGAGTTCTACAACTCCAATCAAAGTAATTTTGGTGGAGTTGGAAAGCTCTTTCTCTTAGCTTTCCAACGGTATATTACACGTCCAATTTGAACAAGTAACGAAGAAATGAAAGTCGTTTGAAGTCGAGCGCGCGATGCTGTAACCTACAGCGCTACTCGATCGAGTGCCCCGACTGCACTCGATCGAGTGCTACTTCGTGAAGCTCCTGCCCATATTTGGGTGTGTCACTCGATAGAGTGCCGTCAGGCACTCGATCGAGTGCACCCAATCCGGGCCACACGTCATTCTTATTTTGACTTAGAATTTGGGCCTGCTTTTGAGTCCAACTGATACTCTTTATATATCAGTTGTCTGACTCTTGTTTGGGACATCTTTTATCTTTTCTTTTACCTTCTTCTACACACTTTTTATTATCTTAGTTTTCTTAGTCTAGTTTACTTTGCGAGATACATTGAACCTAGTTCTCCGTCTCAGATCTTGAATTCTCCGGTATTATTATTCTTAATTTTAATTTCAATTTCAGTTTCTACTTTAATTTCCGTCTTAATTTATTCTTTGTATTGTTTTATAGTGTAGATTTATTATTGCTTCCGTAAATTAATTTGTATCGTTTTTGTCATGTTTAATTGCAATTCGTCTTTTGTTAGTCCGATTATAATTAATATGCGTAGCTAGATTTCATCTAGGGTTTAAGGGGATCGATGCGTATTATTAGCGTGATAGTCAATTGACCTGTTTCTAATCGTATGAACTATTGCCTGAATATCGTTTAAACTCTGATTAATTGTTTGATGCATAATTCAATTAATTAGTATCGCAAATTAGGACTTTTCGCCGACCGGGTTAAGAACTAATTAGGCCACGATAGTTTGGGTAGACTGACTTAATGCTAACGACCGCAGGTTAAGTTTTGATCTAAAGGTTGTAGTGTACCGACCGGACCTACACCTTAGGTAGTTCGATTATTGACCTGTTAGTTGACTCCCTGACCCGAGTAATATTCATTGTGAACCTGAGACCCTAGACTTTTTTTCCTTATTGATTTATTTATCAGTAATTAGTTATTAGTTTACCAAACCAACCAAAACTGTGACCTATAATCTAGAATCTAATTCTTAGGATAAATAATTGAATTCCCATCTCCTTGTGGTTCGCCCCCTGACTTCGCTATCTACATTAGTTAGTGACCTTAGGGTATCTTTGATTAGGGATACGACTAACCCTGTCAATAAGTTAGCTTGAATGAACACAAGATGTTACATTGAGGGCTTACTTTGGATGAAGGTAATTATTCCGGGGGTAATAGAGCAAAAATAAACTAAAAAATGACGGAAAGTAGAGGATGACGCTAAGCGGAAATGGAGAAAATTAAGGAAATATAGCTTATTTGGGGGGAATTATTACTCCCCTCTCCCCCCAAGTAATGCATTACCCCCCAATGGGGGTAATTATTCCTCCCTTCTATCTCTTTTACATTATAAAATGTCACAACCAAGCAACAAGTCCATCCATTTCTAGTTCATTTTTGCTCTATTACCTCCGGAATTATTACCCCTATCCCAAGCGAGCCCTGAAAATTAATAAACTTGTTGTGTTTCACATGTCACGGTAGAATGGGTTGAGTCACATGATTTATGCTCGATGATGAAAAACGATATAATCCATTATATTTCTCATGTTATTCACAAGATTTATGCTTTACTATTTTACTTCTCACATGCTACTCACATGATGTATGTTTCACTATAATTCATATCGCATGCTTGTTTCACATGTCGTATCTTCACATGCTAAATTGAACTTACTTCATGTGTATCTCACATTGTATACAAGTCGACTTGTAATGTGACATGCCTTCTTATCTGTCAATTCGGAGTCGTGGTAGGCAGGGACGAAGCCAGGATCGGAAATGACCACATGCCGATTTTAAATACTTGGCTTTTAACTATGTATTGTAGACTACGCTACTAACCAACTTTATATACGAGTATTAATTAATACTCCGTATTGGTGTTAATTCCGTAGTCCTTAATGAATTCACATCATTTTGGGAGAGTCGGTATAATAATATTATCTTATTAGAATTCTTTAATTACTATTTGAATCGTACAAAGTGGTTATTCTTCTTTGTTTAAATATTTATTATATATCAATTTTCCTTCAAATAAATTGATTATGTATTTTATTCTACGTTTTTTTTCATGAAAATACGAGTATTAATTAATATACGAGTATTAATTAATACTCCGTATTGGTGTTAATTCCGTAGTCCTTAATGAATTCATATCATTTTGGGAGAGTCGGTATAATAATATTATCTTATTAGAATTCTTTAATTACTATTTGAATCGTACAAAGTGGTTATTCTTCTTTGTTTAAATATTTATTATATATCAATTTTCCTTCAAATAAATTGATTATGTATTTTATTCTACGTTTTTTTTCATGAAAATCTATGTGTCGAAGAAAAATAGTATTGAGACTCTGAGTATATAAATTACTAGGTGATCTAATGCTCCAAAATGAGAAATGATCATTTCTACCATGTAATGGTCCCAAACTTTATCTAAATATTTTATAATTAAAATAGTAATCATCATATTATTAGAAGTGTAAAATACAATGGAAACATTTCTTTATTCATATGAAGGTATGTGAACAGTCATTGACCAATTATTAAAAGATAAAAAACTCTCTCTCTAGGTAGTGTGAGAAAGCCTTCTTCTTTCCTTAACTCTGAAGAAAAGTTTCTTCCCCTTTTAGTGGGGTGGAGGATCGGGTTCCGGAGTAATCTCCAGCTTGTTTAACTCTCTTGGTCTTCGTGTTCTCTTTGATTGGTGGTAGAAGGCTGGCGAATTGTATTATTCTGATTAGTGTGAAAAGTGTTTCTGTTGAGTGTAGTAGACCTAGGTTTCTGAAGATCACTATCATTGTGCTTTTTTTAATCTGATTGTGGAGAGTATCTGAAGAGTTGGGGGCGTTTTTGTGCTCTGTAGACGCATGCACTGCAGAGAAACGTTTGGGATTTCGAGGTTGGGTCTCTCAGTTGTGGGTTCCAATTGCATGCAATATAAATCTGAAGGATGGATGATCAGAAGCAACCATTTTGTGCTCACAAGAACTCGAGAAAATTTAATTAAAAAAATCCTTTAATCAGTTTAAGAGGAAATCCAAAATCAACAGATTAGAAGGTATGGAGGGGGATGAATATAATTTGGTTAATGTGGATGTTGAGATCAGGCATGCACTCTAAAATGGTAACTTGGAAAATGGAGTTGTGCATGAAAATGGTGACGATTTGATTGTACATATTTCTTCTTCCTCGGGAGATAGTAGTCACTTTAGCGATGAAAGAGGTGATAGGAGAGGCAGGGTACCTAATGGTGTGCTACCTAATGGTCATTTGAGAAGGAATAATTTCAGAAATGTTGATAGAATGGATGATATCGAGGATGACGATGAACTTGGAAACTTCAATATTCCCGAGCAACCCCCAAGAATGGATCGTGAAGAGGACTTCGGGCAGGAATGGAGGTTGCCAAGGGCAGGAGCTATCCTAACTCTCAATCCTGAGATCATTCAAGGTAAAGTTGATATTTACAGTAAGTGTGTTTTGGGGTTTTTGGTGGACTATAGAGAGTTTGATGCTTTTGCAATTAACTTAGCTATTGAGGCTAAATGGAATACTAGGGACATAGTTACAGTGTACAAGATGGATGACATTTTTATCTTTTACTGCGAAGATGAACGAGATAAGCAAGATATCATTTACCGAAGTGTTGCCTCTTTCTATGGAGCGTTAATGGTATTCAGGGAATGGGTAAGGGAGTTGATCCCTAGAACGGTGAGGTTTCCTATGGCTAACTTATGGGTGCGGGTTGTCGGGTTGCCATTTGAGTTCATCAATAATGACGTTGGTAATGTAATAGGAAGAATCTTGGGACAACATTTCTGGGTGGAGCCAATGGAGGTGTTCCCGGATAATGATTATATTCGGATCATGGTCACTATTATGCTGAATGAACCATTAATTCCTAGTTTCTTTCTAGCATGTGAGGATGGCATGTTGGTGTGGATTCAATTTAAATACGAAGAGGTATTCAAGTATTGCGTGCGCTGTGGCAAGATAGGTCACAAATTCACGAGATGTGCTGCATCTCCCAGACAAGTTTCAAGAGGAATTAACTCCATTCTTAGAAGGGCTGTTAGTCGGAGGTTCGTTATCTTTCAGACAGAGTCGAACCATGGTATTTTCAATCTAGATATGAGGGCCACTCCGGCAAGAGCTGGGTTTGCTAATTCTAGAGTTCATTTTGGACTTGATGATTTGGGAGCTTTCCAGGAAATCTTGTGGGAAGATAGATTGGTGAATTTTGATCTGGATAACACGCAAGGAGGAACAGTCTCGGCAGGTATGAGGTTTTTACCAAATAATATTCCTTTTGCTGGCACAGTTTTGTATCCTGTTGATGGAAGGAATAGGCAAAGAAGAGAAGCAAGAGGAAATAATGTCGACAGGATGGAGGTGGACGAGAGTCAACAGGAACAACAACACCAACAACAGGAACAACAGCAACAAGATGTCAGACCCATGGGTGACATTGCGAGGAGGTTGTTGATGGAAGGGCCACACGACATGGGTGGAGTGATGGGGGACCCTAATCATGTCCCCCATGGGTTCCATTACGAGGATTCGTACATTCAAGCCATGAATGTGGAGGAGATGGAGGACGACACTAACCCAGATTGGGTGAGGCAAGAGGCTATAAGAAAAAGGGTGGAACACGATGTTAATACTGCTTTGACTGAAGACGAGGGTGAAGGACTGGCACAAACGTTTTTCACACCCACTGGATTCCCCATCATTCACCATGAGCCGGTGAGAGAGGACAACAACCGTCATGGTGAGGGGGATGGTGATCAAGGGCATCAACATCAAAATCGTAGAGAGGAAGAAGATCTAGGAGAAAATAATGAGAGAAGAAATTGGGGGGGGGGGGAGTTGAGGATAATGATTTAGGAAGAGAAGCAGTTGATATTGAGCAGGATGGATTTCTAGTGGATGTACCGGTAGAATTAGTTGTTGATGTGGTTCCCAGGAGGGAAGGTGGGGCAGTGGGCGTTGAGAGGGTTGTGGGTGTAGAAGATAGGGATGATCCAACAGTGGATGAAGAAGGAGTTGGCTTGGGATTAGGGTTGAGGGAGAAGGCTCAAGAAGATCAGAATCACATTCTATCTGATAATGAAACAGAGGAGATGGTGCTGGTGGAAGAAGGTTATGATGATGATGCAATCATGTTGGAAGAAACTCTTCAAGGAGGCCATCTGGGTGTTAATGAGAATTCACAGCTTTTTGTCGTGCCTGAGACGCAAGGAACTGATGTGGCTTTTTCTTCTTCGCTGGTTAATTCGATGAGGGAAAGGGGAGAATCGAGTACTAGAAGACCTGTTAGTACTGAGAGGAACTCTGTTGAGAGGAACACTGTTGTTTATAGGAGGAGGAAGAGGAAAGCCTACTCGGAATCAGAATTGGGAGATAGGAAAGTGAAAAATATTGAAGAAGAAGAGCTGTACTTGTTTGATGGCAGTAGTGCGAGGGCTAAGAGGAGCCGTGGAAACGGGAATCATGAAGGCGGTTGGTTTTGGCAATATGAAGTGGTAATCAAGGACATTGTGGCTCATGGAGCTGGTTTTGCGGAGGTTGAACCAAATCAACCTCCTGATGAAGAATGATGGGTCTTTCGTGGAATTGTAGGGGTCTTTTGGATCCGCTCAACCCTACAATTCCAAAAATTAGAGCGCTTCTGAATCGTTATAATAATTTAGACTTAATATTTCTTTCTGAGACTAAATGTGCTAGAGCCGTAGTAGGCCAATCATGTAGACCTTTTGGATTTTCCCATTTTGTTGGATTAGACGCTAGAGGTTCTAGTGGGGGTTTATTTGTAGGATGGAAGGTAGCCACGACTTTCTCGAGCATTTTTGTTTGCTCCAATTTTGTAATCTTGCGATCCAATATTATAAGTGGCTTTCCTTGTTATTTGGTCTTGGTGTATGGTGAACTGGATGTGACTTTGAGGGATAGTGTGTGGGAAAGATTGGGAAGGTGGATTAGTTCTTTCGAATATCCGTATATCCTATTAGGAGATTTTACTCAAGTGGACCAAGTCGAAGATAAGATGAGTAAGTCTAATAGAACTATTCTGGGGATGGAATCTTTCTGTTATTGGAAGATTGATCATGAATTGATTGATGTCCCTTATAAAGGACCTAAGTTTACATGGTGCAATAATAGAAAAGGAGTTGATTTGGTTTTTGAAAGACTAGATAAGGTGTATGTGTCGCGGGATTGGTACAATATTTATCCGGATTCTGGTATTATACATCTACCCATTCAATTGTCGGATCACGCGCCTATCATTTTCAACAGTAAAATGACGTTTGACAAAAGAAAGCGACCTTATAAGATTGAAGTATGGAGTCTCCATTCGCAAGAAGGTATCGAGGTTGTTAAGAGAGGCTGGAGTGGGGGCGTTAAGGGATCTAAAGGATTTGTTTTAATGAGAAAGTTGGAAAGAAGTAATAAGAGTCTTATGGCTTGGAGGTTAGATAAAAAGAAAGAGTGGGGGAAAAAATGGGATGAGTTTGATGTAGATCTTTCTTTGGAATTAGAGAAGATTTTCGATGGCAGAAATGAAGCTAATTATTATGATATCCATGGAAAGTTGAAAGAGTTTTCTAAGGCGGCTGCATTATATTGGAGACAAAGAGCAAAGGTTAAATGGGCGGCGGAGGGGGATATCTGTACCAAATTCTTTTTTAATTATGTGAAGGGACGTAGAGGACGAAATCTTATCTATAGTATTAAAGCTCAAGATGGGAGTTGGACGCAGGATGTTAATTCTATTGGAGAAATCTTCAAGAAATATTTCAAGACCTTATTTAAAGTGGACGAACATTGTATGAGTTTCGATGATTATGATGGTAGAAACAGAGATTTCTTTAATGTTCTGAAAGGGATTATTAGTGAAGAGGACAAGGAAAGATTGAGCAGAAATTTCACGCCTCAGGAGGTTAGGACAACAGTTTTTCAGTTAGGGGATTTCAAGTCGCCGGGTCCTGATGGCATTCCGGCAGAATTCTATAAGAATTGTTGATCCTTCATTAAGGGAGATGTTACGGAAGCAGTTTGCGCATGTCTTAATTCAGGTTTTGTGTTGAAAGAAATGAATAAAACCTTTATTACTCTTCTTCCAAAAAATTCGTGCCAGGAAACTGTTGAACAATATAGACCTATCAGTCTATGCAATGTCATTATGAAGATCATTACGAAGTGCATTGTCAACAGAATGAAGAGTTGCAGGTCTACTATGATTGGAGAATTTCAAAATGCTTTTGTGCCTAGTAGATCTATTCATGATAATATTTTGATCGCAGATGAATGTATGCATAGGCTCAATTCTCGCACTAAAGGAAGAGTCGGAGATATTGCCTTTAAGGCTGATATGAGTAAAGCCTATGACAGGATCGATTGGAATTTTCTCAAGAGCGCCCTGATAGGGTTAGGCTTTCCAATTAACTTGGTTACGCTGATAATGGATTGTGTCACTACGGTTTCTTACAGTATTTTAATCAACGGGGTTCCACTCGAACTTTTCAAGCCAAGTTGTGGGTTAAGGCAAGGTGATCCTCTATCTCCTTATCTATTTGTTATTTGTACTGAGGAATTGTCTAGACACCTTGTTGAGAGAGCAGATTCACAGGAGATTATTGGTATTAAAGTGGCTAGAAATGCGCCGCCTATTTCCCATTTGTTTTTTGCTGATGACTCTCTTTTTTCCTTTAAGGGAAAACTGAGAATTTGGTTAATTTCCAAAAATTGCTCGACAGATATTGTAGATTATCGGGACAGAAAATTAATAAGGAGAAATCTGCAATGGTTTTTAGTCCAAATTGCAATCTGGGGGTTATTCGGGATAGTCTTAAGATGTTTCGATTGAAACCTTGTGCGAAGCTGGGTAAATATTTAGGTATTCCTGATATCAGTGACACGGGGCATAGAAATATAGCTGGGAGGATTCTCGAACAGGAGATGACTCGTATTGGTTCTTGGAATGGAATTTTTTTGTCTCCAGCTGGCCGTCTTACTTTGATCCACTCTGCGCTTGCCAATCTCTCAAGTTATTTTCTATCAGTATTTAAAATACCGGTAAGTGTGGCTAACAAGGTTAACGCTCTGTTAGCTCATTTTTGGTGGGCTGGAAATAAGTCGGGTAGGACCGTTCATTGGAGGTCAAAAGATCATATCAGTCTTCCTAAGTTTGTTGGTGGGCTCGGAATTAGGAGCATTGAACTGACAAATCAGGCGTTTCTTGCGAAAAATGCGTGGAGGATAATCAAAAATAAAGATCTTCTCATTAGTAAGGTTTTTACTGGAAAATATGGCCAAATTAGAAATTATGAAGAGTTTAGGAAGAACAGGAGTAAGGGCTGTAAGTCTAGGGCATGGTTAGGAATTTTAAAAGGAAGGGAAACTCTGGAGAATGGTTTGGGTTGGAAAATTTGTAGTAGACAGGATGGGGTTGGACCTGACATTAATATTTTCCAAGATAAATGGGTTAACGGAGGTGTTCCGATGATTAGAGCCGATGTTAGTTTGGAAGACAGATCTATCAACGCCTTGGATTGGAGAATTAAGGATCTCATTACAGAAGATAAAAAATGGAATAAAGAAAGAATACAGCTTATTTTTAATAAAGAGTGGTGTAGGAAAATTCTCGCTATTCCTATTGTTCCGTCCCAAGAGATGGGTAATAGGTGTTTTTGGAGTAGGACGAGGAATGGAGAGTATAGTGTGAAGAGCGGTTATTTCGAGCTTATCCAAAGAAGATTTGGAGCGAGTGAGAGGTTTATCAAGGATAATAACTTGGAGTTCAATATTTCTAGCTTTTGTAAGAAAATTCTTTGGAAACTTCCTGGACCATCTAATTGGAGGATTTTCATTTGGAAGATCATTTTCAATGCCCTCCCTATCGGCGCGGAGAGGGCTAAAAGACATTTAACGGGAGCTGTTAACTGTGTTTTATGTTCAAGAGAGGATAATGAGATTTTGAATATGGATGATGATCGATGTCTGGAGACTCAGGATCACTTGTTTAGGCTTTGCCCGATAAGTAGGATTCTCTGGAATGTCTCTGGTTTCGATGGTTTAATCCAGGAGGGGGAGCATCTGGAATTTCATGATTGGTTAATCGGGAGTTTAACTCGCCTCTTTCGCAACGATGATTGTTTCAAAGGGTTGTTTTTCTTTATCAATATTTTGTATAATGTTTGGATCTTCAGGAATAATATCATTTTCAATGGCTCTTCTAAGGAGGTGGTTTGTTTACTCGCAAGATTTAATGAGTCCCTTCTCACAATTAATCAATGTTGGGAAGATTCGAAGAAAAGGAAGGAAGACACGAAGAATAAGAATCGTGGAGTCGAACGATCGGAAAAAGAATCAGTCAGAGATTGGATAAGAGACTCGAAAGAATTCTGGTTAATTTCTCCTCAGCAGCATAATATGGGGTGTACAACTACAGTTATTAACGTGGATGCAGGTTGGAAGGAAGATGGAGAGGCAGCGGCTGGATGGATTGTATCGGAGAACGCTGGGGGTGAGAATGGACGAGGACAATGTCTTTTTTTGGCGGAATCTGCTATCCAAGCAAAAACTATAGCTGTTTGGAAGGCCATTCAATGGGCTAGATTGAAAGGGATGCTTCACATTACTGTTCGGTCCGACTGCTTGCAGCTGATATACCAGATAGCTGGTGTTGAAGACCATCATCACGAGATAAAGGATTTGTTAGATTGTATTATAGAGGAAGCAGTTTCTTTTCATTGTGTTTCTTTTATGTTTGTACCTCGAAACTTGAACACCCAAGCGCATAACTTAGCTGCAGCAGCTATGTATGGGTGATAAAGTGGGTTTGTTTCGTTGGCAGGAAAAAAAAGGTATGTGTCCTAATAAACTAAGACAAAAATCTAAATGGAAGAAGTTAAAAAAAAAGGTTTAAAAGAAAATTGTGAAAAAGAACGAGGTTAAATATTAAAAGAGGTATCTAAATGGGAAAAGTTAGAAGAAAAAAAAAGGTTAAAAAGAAAATTGTGAAAAGGAATGAGGTTAAATATTACTAAAAGAAAAGAAAAAGTCGGGAGTGCGACTCGAACCCCTGACCAAAGGGGGCCCTTTCAACTACAGTAGCAACACCATCAAACAGGCCACAAAGAGAATACTGAACATTCATGTACGCTTAATCTTCATATTTCAATCCAGGCCATGGCCCAGTATGGCCTACTCCTAGCTTCGTCACTGGTGGTAGGAGGACGGTTAGGTTACTCTCACTAAGTGGGATAATTTTCTATTTTTGTAAATTGTGCAGGATGTCAAATTACTGGGCTTACAGGGGAAACATGTGCAAGTGAGGAGTGGTCTTGCTTAATTTTAAGTTTTCAATTAACGCGTCCACATGTAACCCTAAGCAATATTAAGCTCGTACTTAAAATTGCAATTCATATTATGATGTTGTAAGTGACAATCGGTTCTGGTATTAATGAAATACTCACTTGAGTCGACGATTTTATTTTTTACCACTTTTTACGACTTAATTATTTTTTGCCTTGTTAATTAATGTCAGTGGAAGGACCGAGTTATTACAAATATAGACATAAAACACAAATAATGTAACCGAAAATGATGTTGAAATGTGATTCAACACATTCAGTTAAGTTAGTCAAGTTGCTGAGTCTTAGGAATTTGTTATTCAGTTGTTTAAGTTGATCTAGTCATGATCCTAGTATATAGAACATGATGAGCAATCGTGTGTAGTGGAGTCCTTAGTGGTGTCAGTTAGAGGAAGAAGGAAAGTAGGAGTCAGTTGTTGGAATAGCTTTTCTTTATAAATTGTTCTAGTCCTAAGCATCAATTTATCAAATAAAAAACACAAAAATCTTCCTCTAAAAGTATTCTTCTCCAAACTGTTTGTTACATTGATAACATTTGTTATCAAAACATAGGCTCGCTTTTTGGAATTGTTTTCATAATGTCTACTAATGGATCGAGTTCCAATAGTCTTTCAGTGTCTGTTTTCACTGGTGTAAGGTTTCAGTTTTGAGAATTGAAAATGAAAACACTTTTCAAATCTGAAGAACTATTGGAGTTTGTTGAGCATGGGTTTGTTGATTCAAAGACAGAAGACCCTGATGCTGGTTGTGTGCTAAATTTAGACCGTTTTTCCCCTCATTTAGACCCGTTTTTTCCTCGTTTTGCGACACTTGAGTGCGATTATCGCCCTATTTTGAGTATTTCTCGCATTTAGCATCCCTCTTGTGTGTTTTACGTGTTTTTGGTAGTTTTTTTTATCATTTTGATAGGTTTTGGCACCAAAATCACGATCGAGCATCCATGAGCACAAGAAAAGGGAACACCGTCGAAAGAGCAAACCACACAACTTAAAGTTCAAAGCCATCCAATCATACGACGAAGAATGAGACAAGAAAAGAGGCCAGAATATGACCGGGTGAAGTTTCACCCGTTGAGAATTGACCGGGCGAAGTTTCGCCCGACGGTAAAATTTGCCTCTCCGAAGATTTTCCGAGAGCTTCTCCACCGGGCGAAATGACCGGGCGAAATTTCGCCCACCGGGTGAAGTTTCGTCCGATGGTAAAGGCGTCCAAAAATGCAAACTGGAAGAAACTCCACCGGGTGAAGTTTCACCCGGCGGTATTATTCCGTGTACAATAGGGTGAAGTTCCACCTCATGAAGATTAAAGGGTAATTGTCTCACTAATGGAGCAAAATGTTGGATTTGGGCTTTAGGTTAGGAAACCCATTAAGACATTACTATATATATGTATACCCTAGTTAGTTGCCTATTACCTCTCCATTATTTTAGGAGGGTGATAAGTCGCTATTTTACCGGTTTTTGTCCCACATTTATACTCTTTCTTAGTTGATTCTATTAGCCGTTTTGCTATTATTTAGTCATTTTGTGTCTAATTAGCTTAATAGTCGGGTCTAGCCTAGTAAGTCTAACTTTACGTTAGTTTTTAGATTTTTGATACTGCTTCGGTTAATTTAATATTGTAGGTATCGAGAACGGTCGAATTGGCTAAGACCGGGATCAAGAATCGAGACAAAGCCAAGCGGGTAGCAGTTTACCACACCCGGATTCGCAACAAGCTCCGACCACCACCATTTTACGGCTCCACTCTGGCCTAGATTCCGAACACCGAGTATCACCTTCGCCGACGCCGACGTCGAGACCCCTACGTCCTCTGTTTCTCGATTGATTTCAGGGATAAGGAGTTTGATTGTTTTAAATTTAGAGTTAAATGACCATTCAACCCTTTATTTAACTCATTTTGATCTCATTTAAGGGAGGGCAGTTTGGTCTTTCTATTTTTTGTGATATTTATATCACAAAACCCTCATTGTGAAGAGGGAGCCGCATGAAACCGTAGAGAAATGGGAGTAGTAGGCAGTAGAAAGAATCCATTTTTCCTCTCCTAATTTTTCATGTATTTAATTAGTATTAATCTAGTTCTATTTAGTGGATATTTAGTTTCTACACTATTTCCTTCTTCATTTATGCAATTCTCCATTTCTTCAAGTTTGGTATAGTTTCTTTACTCTCTCTTTTATTAAAGCTTGCATCTTTATTAATTTTTTTTATGTCTAATAGTTTGATTAGAGTAATGGATAGTTTAATTGGTTTAATTTTAATCATGTTAGAGTAATTTATTTCTAGGGTTGAGGAAAGCTCGGTTTGTCTCATTTTGTGGGTTTTGTCGTGGGTTTATGATCTTGTCTATTATTGTTGATGTTCTCCATTGATTGGCATTTTTGTATGATTTACTTGTCTTGGCCATGATAGGTGAATCGTATTTCGTCGAGCTTTTTTTGGGGTGGGTCGACCTAATAGTAAGTGTGAGAGCCCGTTATTAGGACCGTCCCGGGTGGATAGAGACTCGAGAGAGAGACTTTATCTTCCTAATTACCGACCATAGTCGACTCGTTTGTGAACTCCGTTTATTCCCTTGAGACTATCTCGTTGACCTTGACCCTAGTCCATTTTATCGTATTTGTCTTCTTTTGTTTGTTTGACTTTAGACCTTCTTCCTACCAAAAACATATCTTTTTTTTGATTAATACCTTACCTAGACCGAGACCCTTATTTAGCTAGACCGTCCCTGTGGATTCGACCCGACTTACCCTCGACTACCCAAGTTTAGGATTAGTTAGTTTTTACTTTGATCGATCGGGATTCACGACAAATCCCCGTCCGTCAGAGGGATGACATTAAGTCATGTTCCATTAGTTCCATTCTCTCACTACTTGCCCCTCCATTAGTAAATGATCATAGTAGTAATTTAGTAATTCTCTATAATTCTAGTAGTATTCTAGTAGTAATTTAGTAGTAGATCTTCCTAGTTTTCATCAACAATTCTCTAGATCTTCATTCAAGTTTGTAGAAGATTATTATTTCATATTTTATTTGAAGATTTTTGGGGTTTATCACGGGATTAGTGACAAATCTCTTTATTCTCCTCATCAAGCTTCATCCTTTATTTATGCAATCTTTCTTTTTATTGTTAATCTTCATAGTTGGTACATTTCTTTCCACTCTCTAATCTCTAGTTTAGATTTATTATTGTTCTTTCAATATTGTCTTGTTTTATTGTTCTTTCATTATTGTCTTGTTTTGATCATCTTTATTGTAACAACTCGGATTTTCGATGACTTAAAATAATAGATAATGCGGAAAGTTATCTAAGTCATTTAATTAAAATTATATCAGAGTGTAAATAAATCCGGATCGCTACGGATCCTTACAATAAACGACTATTAATTACATAGTCTAGATTCACTTAGTACAGAATATAGATTGTATTTTATACAAACATATTATTAAATCTGTCGCTCGATTCCCCCAACGTCTTAGACCTGCAAAAAAAATAATACAGTGGACACTAAGCGAGACAACAACCAAGCCGTTCATCTAACATCACCTCGAACACATAAGACAATCATGTGAATAACAAATAATATGCTTACAAAAATATTAAAGGATATCATGTAACAGATAGTTTCCTGTAATTCAATTATCAACATGTGAGGTGATGAAAATAATAAAGTTTAAAAGATGGGACATTGGCAGCCATTTGATTTTAAAATCATTTTTCACGTAAACAGAGAATAAACACACGAGTCGTGGCTCCTAGTATCACCGTTACACCCTATTGGCTTGCATCTCACCAATAGAAGTAACCGTGTTACCGACTCGTAGACCGAACCGATCTTATGAGGTTTACATCTCACCCATAAGGCTCAATTGGGCCCGAACTTCTATTATATTATACGTTTATTCAAACGGGGTTCTGGGCTGAAATGAAAGCTGATGATTACATTCTCTGCATCACCAAGAGGGAACCCGCAGTTTTCAGAATCCTGTTCTGCCCCCACTACCTAGGTGGTAATACTGATCAAGTATTTGTCTATACATGCGCATATATCCTACGCAGACTCTTGAACCGCAACTCTCACTGCCGTAGGACGACTACCTTAAACACTAGGTCGACTCTCGGACCGCAGCCTCCAAGTCTGCTTTTCATTACAAGTGTAGTTGAAACACCACGCATGGTAGGATCCAACACAAGCTATTCGTCCCAGATTCGCATCGTAAACTTTATATAAAAGTCGCCCGTTAACAAGTAGTACATTATTTGGTGACCTTCAATAATTGGTCGGACTCATTTGAAACAGTCAAATCCTCAAATTCTTACTCTCGGTGTGACAACGTTACACTTTAATCCTCAAGTGTCACCCAAGACATTATATCCCAAATATCGTATAATATTTTTAAAATAGTAAATTCTTTTAAATGAAGTTTAATATAAAAATAAAATTTAAGGTATAATAATAATAATAAAATATTATTTTAAAATTTTTAGTTTCTGAAGAATATAAAAGTTTCTGAAAAATATAAATTAAGTCGTACTTAGTCGATTTACAAAAGTTGATGTAAAATCATTTTTAAAAATATTTATAAATGTCGTGTAAAAATTTCGGAATACAATAAATTCATTTATTTTAGAAAATGAGATTTATAAATTTTTACCTATATAAAAATAATAAGTGAAGTTTTATTAAAATAAAACATTTTACAAGTTACTAATTTACTCTATTATTATAATATATATACAAATGTAAAAGTACTAAAGAAAATTAGATATGACCAAAGTTACAATTATATAAAATACACACAAATATAAAGTACATAGAATAAATATACATAGAAAATAGAATTAAATAAATAAAATACAATAAAAATGATATAAATAAATTTTATTATTTTAAGTTCTTTTATTCATTTTCTCGTTTTTTCCATATAAACAAAAATGTAAAGGTGATAAATAAATAAATTAAACGAGTGATAATTTAGTCAAGTTGAATTTGGTCATAAATAAATATATAACACAAATAAAATATCACGTAACATTTATATATATATATATATATATATATATATATATATATATATATATATATATATATACATGTGGGATTTGGTGTAAACACCCTAACAATCTGAACCGTTGATCTTAATCTTGATCAACGGTTGAGATTAATCATCAGAAGATAACAAAATCCAAAAAAAAAATTCACAACCTACCTCTCTTTCTCTCTCCTCTCTTTCTCTGTCTTCTATCTAGGGTTACATCAATTTTCCTCCCAAAAACCCCAAATTTTCTCTCAAAAATTCATCATCCTATCATCCTGATTCATTCTACCTCGAAAATTTGATCAATTGTATACGAAATTCGTTCAATTCATATACAATTCGTTCAATTTAATTCAATTTTAAGAAATTCAATTCAATTTTCAGAAATTCAATTAATTATATTTAGTAGAGGACATGCTTGGTCAAATAATTGATGCTGCGCAAGATACGTAGGACCTGCAGAAGAGTTACCAGACTGGAGCATGGTGAGCATGGAGCATGGATTCCATCGTAAACCAAAGTAATTTTCAGAAATTCAATTAAATTATTAGAAATTCAATTCAATTCGTTCAATTGAATATATGTGTTGGAGTAACTGAGTATATGTGTTGGAATAATTGGAGTACTTGAGTATGTGTTGGAGTAATTGCATATATGTGTTGGAGTAACTGAGTATATATGTTGGAGTAATTGAGTATATGTGTTGGAATAGATGAATATATGTGTTGGAGTAGTTGAATATATGTGTTGGAGTAACTGAGTATATATGTTGGAGTACTTGAGTATGTGTGTTGGAATAGTTGAATATATGTGTTGGAGTAACTGGGTATATGTGTTGGAGTAACTGAGTATATGTGTTAGAATAGTTGAATATATATGTGTTGGAGTAATTGAATATATGTGTTGGAGTAACTGAGTATATGTGTTAGAATAGTTGAATATATGTGTTGGAGTAACTGAGTATATGTGTTGGAAGTAACTGAGTTGGAGTAACTTAGTATATGTGTTGGAATAACTGAGTATATGTGTTGGAATAGTTGAATATATGTGTTGGAGTAATTGAATATATGTATTGTTGTAACTGAGTATATGTGTTGGAGTAACTGAGTATATATGTTAACGTAACTGAATATATGTGTTGGAGTAACTGAGTATATATGTGTTGGAGTAACTGAGTATATGTGTTGGAGTAACTGAGTATATGTGTTGGAGTAATTGGAGTACTTGAGTATGTGTGTTGGAATAGTAGAATATATGTGTTGGAGTAACTGAATATATATGTTGGAGTAACTGAGTATATGTGTTGGAATAGCTGAACATGAGCATTAGAGTAACTGTGATTCTGGACTGGAATAGCTGAACATGTATAACTAAATATTTTTTTTAGAATACTTGAATATATATGTTGGAGTCACTAAATATTAGAGTAGTTGATTAATAAATATGATATATATGCATGACCTACTCGGAAATCTTTACGACTAAGTCAAATGGATGGGACAATATGACGTTGAAGACATTCATACAAGTATACAACTCAGACGATGAAGGCATACGATGTTTATAATATGATAGTTAATAATAGTTGGATTACTTTGTGTTATATCTTGGAATACTTGGTATTATAACTTGGAATACTTGGTACCTTATATCTTGGTGTAAACTGTTAGAGTAACTCAGATCAAATGTTGGAGTAACTGTTATCCAATATAAGAATAACCAATTATACGCATTGAAGTAACAACAACATTAGAGTGAAGAGTATAATTGAAGAACAAGAATTGATTGATTCAATTAATAATGAGTAAATATTGGAGTAATTATTGTCCAATATAAGTATAACTGATTATATGCATTGGAATATAACAACAATATTAGAGTAATTGAAAAAAAAGAATTGATTGATTCAATCAACAATTAGTAAATGTTGGAATAACTGCTGTCCAAAATAAGAATAACTGATTATAAGCATTGGAATAACAACAACATTAAAGAAATTGAAGATGAATAATTGATTTATTTAATCAACAATTTGATTGATTGTTGGAGTTGCTGCTTACAAGCATTGAAATAACTAAATTCGTATAATTACATATCATTTACAAACCACCAAACATAATGCATCTACAAAAAAAATGAAATATTAAAAGAAGTATTTTATGTCATCTTTGCTCCCCGAGTATGTCCATCAATTCTAAAATTTAACGTCATTCCCAAGTATGGCTTCTTCTCCATGTGGTCTAATTTTTCTTTCCCCGAGACTTCTTCTTTCCACGACATTCCCTGAGAAAATCACTCGTTAAATGAAGCCAAATTAATGCCAAATTACGCAAGATAAGGATAAGAGGCAAGCATTCCCTAGCTTTGTGGGGAACAGAAGATGGCTTGGGAGCCTACAAAAATGCAAACAGTATGCATGTTCAGTGCAAGAAAGACATAAAGAACAAAGAAATAAAGAAAAAGGAAATGGAACTTACAAAAACACCACCAAGTTTGTCAAACATCCAATGCTTGGGTGCATAACTGAGCCTCTTCAAATGCTTATGCAAACCCCTCTCATGTATACATACACAAACAAACAGTTCACGTCAATAATAATACAAAAACCCAGGAGACCGATTTCAAGAACTCGAGACATTGTTAAGAGGTATGGAAAATGCTCCAAGTAACTCGACTTCTTTACCACTAACAGATGAACAATTGAAGGATGGAATCAACAGTTTAGAGCGACAAATTAACCATAATTTGGAGCAGCTTACAAGTCATATCCCTTGTGAAACCTCGACTGTTCCGGAATCTAATGCAAACGATTCTACCGATTTCCTGCACACGCTCCAAACTCCCCCATCAAACCAAACACATCTACCGTCTTATTTCTTCTTGTTCTGTATGAAACTCCTGCACACTCAATCAAGATCCGTGTCTATTCCTCCAAGTAACCCTAACCCTAAACTCGACAAAAATACCCGTCAAACTCAAAACCAACCAAATGTGGACGGTCTTGAAAATTTTTGGATCAAGTACTACATTCAATCAACTCATGCAAAACCAACGGTAGTCAAAATCGATGCATTAAAAAAGGCAACAACCATAAAATGTCACTGAAGCATTTCGACAAACACCTTATGTGCCAGTAAAACAATTCACAATTCAGCTCTTAATCAAGAAAAAAGACGAAAAAGAAGAAGAAGATCGAGGAGGATATCGAATACCTAAACGAAGACGCTGATTTCCTATCGTTGATAGCTGGTTAAGGACAAAATTTGACTCAGCAAAATCACCCGAAAAATCAGTAAATCAGCAACAAAAAAACGTAACATTCTGAGAAATTAAAGTTAAAATCAGCAAAATTACCAAGTTCTTGAGCTAATCAACCGCACAAAAAGCTTCAAACAACTAAAACTAATGAAATTAGGGCGAAACTGTAGAAGGAATTGAAGAAATTGAACGATGATGATGAAGATGAAAGGGAGAATGAATTACTTGATGAAGAAAGAAAAGAGAGAGGGTAGAGAGAGAATGAAGAGAGAGAAAGACAGAAATCAAAATGACGCACGTAAGTGAGGAATGAGGAGGGTTTTGTTTGGTTTGTGAGATCTAATTTGAGCCATTGATCAAGATTAAGATCAACGGTCCAGATTATTAGAGTGTTTACACCAAATTGGTGTGTTTACACCGGATCCTATTTATATATATATATATATATATATATATATATATATATATATATATATATATATAATTTAGTCATACAAATAAGTCTAAATATTTAAGTAAGCAATTTAAAGGTCGACGGGGTCAACAATAACGTCTACGTTAGAAAAGTCGTCTTTTTCCTCCTTTTAAAGAAATTTTTAGCTGAAATGATTTGACCCAAATACGGTTCCAGAGAAGTGATTCCGCCAAATACCGGGCAGCTCCTCATTCCCGATGCTCCAATTATATAGAGAAGGACGAGGGAGTAAATATAATATAGTAAGTAGTACGGAGTATGATAAGTAGAAGTAGTAAGCAGTAGTATTAGTAATATTAGTACGTAGCACGTATAGAGTAGTAGTATATATATATATGATATATATGTAGGAGTATGAATGTATATAGATAGTGAATAGATGTAGTGAGTAGTACGTAGGACTTATATATAGTACTCCCTCCGTTCCAACGAATTGTATACGTTTGCTTTATGCACGTATGTCGATACTCGTTTTCTTTTGTCTATATCTTTAGTTACTACATGTTAGTTAGATCTTTAATTACATGTTTTTATAATGGAATAATCTTTAATTTAACGTAAATAAAATATTTTATTTACGAAAATAATTTTTCAAACGTTAAACTTGGTTTAAGGTTTAAAATTGTAACGCTATTTGAAAAATACGGGGTGTTACATTTATTTATGTTGTTTTAGTTTTATTGATGGTCATTTTAATCATCTTTGTGTTGTTAGTTTCTCTAGATTTTACTTATGTTGCTCTATATTACTTTCTAGTTTATTTTGATAGATCGCAATTTCTTTCATAGTTTAGTGGTTAAATTGTTAGATCGTAATTTTCTTATCGTTTTGTTGTTATTTTTTTTAGATTTAGTTATTATGCATGTTATAATTAATTTCTCCTTTGTTAATGTTTTGTTGCTTTCCATTATGAGTAGTGAGTAGATTTCTTGTTGGGAGGTTTAGGGATGAGGATCTTGGATTATTTGAATTGAGGAATTTTTGGTTGGTTGGTTGCTTGTTGGTTTATCTTGTTTATGGCTGTTGTGTCATTGTTGTTTTAGTCCGGCCAACTAGACCGACCTTGACTCATTTCTATCAATATGGGGAACCTCGGGGTAGAAATTACCTTAACTTGAGACTTACCCTTCCTCGCCGCGAAAGCGGGTTTTTAAGTGGGTTGGGTGAAGAAATCAAAATGTGGCATTCTCCCTTTACCGATGTTGTGACCGACCCGATTCCGAGACTCTTAGACCCCAATTTCCGATTCCCGACTTCCCCCTAACACCTTTTCCTAGATTGATTACCTCTTGTCATTTCTCTTGTTATTTCGCTAGTTATTTAATTTCCGTTTTTTACCGCATTTCTAGCATAGACTCGACCCTTAGAACCCCCTCTAGATTCCAAACACGTGGCCTTTAACTCGGTACTACGTTCCGTTCCCTGTGGACCGACCTCGACTTACCACGATTACTCTAGTAGTTTTTGTGTTATTACGAGTCTATAAATATTGTTTGATCCCCCATCCTTCGCTAAACGACCGATCCGATTGGGCAAGCGATCAATGCTTAGTTAAAGAAGAAGAGAAAGAAAGACTCCAAGGCCTCATTATTCAGTAACACTTGGATGAAGAAATCTTCTCAAAAATTGCATCAGCAACCACCTCAAAGGAAGCCTGGGATATCCTCAAGAAAAGGTATGTAGGTGACAAAAAGGTAGTCAAGGTTAGGCTATAGTCTTTGAGACGAGAGTTTGAGACGAGTTTCATGGGTGAAAAAGAGTCTACACAATACTATTTGTCGAGAGTGTCTGGGGTGGTACAACAGATGAAGGCATATGACAGATGAACAAGTTGTGGGGAAAATTTTGAGAAGTCTCATAGCAAAATTTGATTATATTGTGGCTGCCATAGAAGAATCAAATGATCTTGAAGAGTATACCTTTGACGATCTAGTGGGGTCACTTCTTTCACATGAAGAAAGCATCAAAAGAAACTCTGAGCAAGTGGAGGAGAAGACACTGCAAGTGAATGATGACTCTTTCACGGGAAGATCAACTACCAAGGTAGAGGTGGTAGAGGAGGTAGAGGAGAAAGAAGAGGCTCTAAGGGAAGGGGAAGTGGTAGATCCTCTGGCCAAGCAGAAGAGTCAGGGAGCAAGGAGTCCCCTGAAATGCTACTACTGTGTAAAAACCCTGGTCACAAAGAGATCAATTGCTGGAAGAAGAAAAGAGATATGAGAGCAAG
Organism: Agrostemma githago; assembly: GCA_958450325.1. Taxonomy (NCBI): domain Eukaryota; kingdom Viridiplantae; phylum Streptophyta; class Magnoliopsida; order Caryophyllales; family Caryophyllaceae; genus Agrostemma; species Agrostemma githago. The sequence continues at coordinate 5,627,999 of OY288242.1, forward strand.
TCAACCTGATCAGCAAGCTAATGTTGCTGCAGAAAAGGAAGAAAAAATCTTTCTTACAAGTTCAGAAACACAAGACAAGGTACAAGGTGTGTGGTACATTGACAGTGGCTGCTCAAATCATATGTCAAGTACCAAAGCTTTGTTCAAATATTTGAATGAATCCAAGAAGAGTAAAGTAAGGTTGGGAGATGAAAAACAACTGGATGTGGTAGGCATTGGTACGGTTGGTGTCAAAACTGAGTCGGGTAATACTAAACTTCTGTGCAATGTTCAGTATGTACCACTTTTGGCATAAAATCTGTTAAGTGTGGGTCAATTGTTGGACTCAGGTCTGTCTCTTACCTTTGACAATAAGTCTTGTGTAGTTAAGGATAAGAAATCCAATGAGGTCATTGCTGAGGCTCTCATGGGTAAAAATAGGATGTTTTCCTTGGATTTAGCAAAAAGGGTAGACAAAGCCTTGACAGTGAAAGGTGATGACACTGCAAGGTTGTGGCACTTAAGGTACGGGCATTTGAACATGCAGAGTCTAAAGTTCTTAGGTTATAAGAATTTAGTAGATGGATTACCTAGGTTAGGTGATCTGTCATTCTATGAGAGTTGCACTCAAAGAAAACAGTGTAGAGGATCATTTCCAAATGAGAGTCCATGGAGAGCAAAAGAGTGTTTAGGTTTGTTACATGTTGACTTGTGTGGGCCAATGAATACTGAGTCACTCGGTGGGAGTAAGTACTTTTTGCTTATCACAGATGATCATAGCAGGATGAGTTGGGTTTATTTTCAACAAACCAGGAGTGAATCATTTGGGAATTTCAAAAAATTTAAGGCAATGGTTGAAAATCAGAGTGGAAAGAGGATTAAAACTCTAAGGACAGATAGAGGAGGAGAGTTTGTCTCACAAGAGTTTAATGAATTTTGTGAGAATCATAAGATTAAGAGGGAACTAACATCACCCTATTCACCACACCAAAATGGGTGGCAGAGAGGAAAAATAGAACTGTGGTGGAGATGACTAGGAGCATGTTACGGTTCAAAGGCGTGCCAAATGTCTTCTGGTGTGAAGTGGTTGCAACAGCAGTATATCTGCTAAACATTTCTCCTACAAGAGCTGTGGTAAACAAAACTCCATATGAAATATAGAAAGAAGTAAGGCCTACTATTAGTCACTTAAAGGTCTTTGGTTGTGTTGCATATTCCTTGACTCATTTGAGAACTAAGTTAGATGAAAAATCTACTAAGTGCATCTTTATTGGTTATGCAACTCAATCAAAAGCATACAGACTCTATGATCCAGTCAATGCCAAGGTCATTATCAATAGAAATGTGGTGTTTGATGAAGAAAGCAAGTGGGATTGGGAAAAGAAGTCTGAAGACAAGGAGATTCATAGAGTTTTCACACCTGAAAATTCTAATGAAACACCTCAGGAAGACAATGTTGGGAACTCCTCTCCAACTACTCCTGGTCATGGAGGTTCATCACCTGAATACTCTAATTCAGAAGAAGATACTGGTCCAAAAGGCGTGATATCCCTGATTGATATCTACAACACCGTGGCTTTACACTAATAGTCACAAAACCATCAACCTTTGCTGAAGCACAGAATCAGACTGAATGGCAGACTGCAATGCAAGAAGAACTCAAGTGTATCCAGAAGAATGAGACCTGGGAATTAGTTGATCTACCAACTCAGAAGAATGTTATTGGTCTGAAGTAGGTTTTCAGGACCAAGTACAACACAGATGGGTCCATATAGAAGCACAAGGCACGGCTAGTTGCAAAGGGGGAATGCACAGCTTGAGGGAATTGACTATGGTGAGACATTCTCACCTGTTGCAAGATTTGAGACAATTAGAGTTATACTTGCATTGGCTGCGCAATTTGGCTTTCTTGTGTTTCAGTTTTATGTTAAATCAGCGTTTTTAAATGGTGAGTTGCAAGAAGAAGTTTATGTGGAGCAGCCTCAAGGATTCATCAAAGAGAATGAAGATCAAAAAGTGTACAAACTGAAGAAGACATTGTATGGATTGAAACATCTCCAAGGGCCTGGTATAACAAAATTGATCACTTCTTTACAAGAGAAGGATTTAAGAGAAGTGAGAATGATCCCACTCTATACATCAAGAAGCAAGAAGGTTATGGGTTTCTGGTAGTTTGTCGTATGTAGATGATATCATCTACTTCAGTTCATCCCCAAAACTACTGGAAAACTTCAAACAAACGATGATGAGTGAATTTGAGATGACAGACTTGGGTTTGCTGCAATACTTTCTTGGTTTAGAGGTTAAGCAGAGAAGCAATGGTATATTTCTTAATCAAAGAAAGTATACTCAAGATCTACTGAAGAAGTTCAATATGGATGGAAATGATGTTGTTATCACTCCAATGAATACTAATGACAGGCTCCAAAGAGATGATGGAACTCCTAGTGCTGATGAAAAGCTGTATAAAAGTCTAGTTGGTGGATTGAATTATCTAACACACACTAGACCAGACATATCTTAGTGTGTTAGTGTTATGTCGAGATACTTGCACAATCCAAGCAAGCAACATCTGGGTGCTGCAAAGAGGATTATGAAGTATGTGGCTGGAACATTAGAGTATGGAATCTGGTATTCCAAGTCAGAAAAATTCAGGCTCATTGGTTACACAGATAGTGATTGGGCAGGAAACATTGATGATAGAAAGAGTACATCTGGTTCAGTGTTCAGTTTTGGAACTGGTGCAGTAACCTGGAGCTCAAAGAAACAGGAAACTGTGGCCTTGTCATCCTCTGAGGCCGAGTATGTTGCTACAGGAGCAGCATCTAGGCAGGCTATCTAGTTAAGAAAACTCTTAGCTGATCTGGGGTATAAGCAAGAGAGTGCAACAAAGTTATGGTGTGATAACAAGTCAAGCATAGCAATGGCAAGAAATCCTGGGTTTCATGCCAGGACCAAGCACATAGAGGTTCAACATCACTTTATCAGAGACTTAGTGAGTGATGGGAGTGTGGAGCTAAAGTTCTGTGTAACAAACTTGCAGATGTCGACCTATTTACAAAAGACCTGACTCAAGAAAAGCATCACTTGTTCATGGAGATGATTGGAGTCAGGATGTCTGAATCAAGGGGTGGTGTTGAAATATGATTCAACACATTCAGTTAAGTTAGTCAAGTTGCTGAATCTTAGGAATTTGTTATTCAGTCTTGCAATTATGTGTAGTGGAGTCCTTAGTGGTGTCAGTTAGAGGAAGCAGGAAAGTAGGAGTCAGTTGTTGCAGTAGCTTTTCTTTATAAATTGTTGTAGTCATCAATTTGTCAAATAAAAAACACAAAAATATTCCTCTAAAATTATTCTTCTCCAATTGTTCGTTACATTGACAACAAATGAACCCATGAAAGAAATGTCGAGTATGAGACATTCATTTATTAAATATATCTTTGGGGCGAGATATAATAATTAGTAAGAAACTCGTTAACAACAACCACCACAGTTTGATGGTACACATTGTTGAGACAAGATATCTGGTCCATACTTTCTGACCTCATGGATAAATATTTTGCCTGCTGCAAAGTAGTTTGCAGTTAAATCCGAGAGGTTCTTAAGATAAGGGTAAAGTTGTGGCCTATCTTCAGTAATAAGTTCCTTCAATGGCCCAATTTCTGCGTTGGGTGGTGCACCCATTCCAGTTGCTATGGATATCCTAGCTTTCTCTCCATTCGATACCACCCTATGAAGTGGGCTCTTTACTCTTCCATTTGTCAGCATCTACACAATAATAATTAAAAGAAGAAATTAATCAACTTATCAATTTTTTGAAGCAAACGACTTCAATATATCAATAAGTAACATAATATCATGTACAAGTAACACAAAATGATGCATATAATTAGAAGGTGAGGAAGTTGGAATTACCTCCAACATATCAGAAGTATTGACAACAAGGGCATAAGGGACAATGGCAACTTGATACCATTGACCATCTTTCTCAAATTGGAGGCCTTCAACCTCATTGTCTGGCAGCACAGTGGTAAACATATTTGAATCTGTATGTTTCTTTATTGCGAGTATTCTATCCGGGTATGGACACATTGGACTATAATTTATTCTTGCAACCATTGTCCCCTCATTTGCATACTTGTTGATCAAGTTATCTTCCGGCAAATTCAACATTTTTGAAAGTGCCTTGAATAATATCTCTCTGATTCTGTGTGTCGCTAAGGCATACTCCTCAAATACTTGCCTGAAATTTGGTATTGTTTCGGAAGGCCAAAACCGGTAGCTACGATGTTCAAGAGGGTATAAAGTAAGCATAACTCTGTCTAGCCAGTTAAAAGCTTGACTGTCGGCCATTTGGTCGTTTCCCCAACCTTCCATTCTATCATATTTCCACCCTCCTAGCTTTCCAGTGGATCTCGCATACTTTTGCTTCTCTTCTATTGGAAGGCCAAAGAATTGTTTGTTATACTCAAGTGCTTTATCAAATGTATCATTGTCTATGCCATGATTAACAAGCTGCAGTATTCATTCATTATTAGTAGGAGAACCAACCAAAATATCATTATTAATTAGTCAGTCCGATACTTTTACAAAAATAAAATATAATTATATCATGAGATTTCTTTACAGGGGCAGACCTAGGGGTTCGGGTGGGCAAGTGCCCCCAGCCATTTAGGAATAACTAGTTATGAATAATGTATAATATTTGTAAGTTGGGTTTGGTGCGTTGGTTATTAATACTAGTTATGAATAATGTATAATTTATTAAGATTAGACAACAAATCTCCTGAATTTGAATTGATGAACAAAGCTTCATCTACCTTTTCTTGATTTTTGGTGAATTTTGTTGAATTTTTTTTTTCTTCAATTTCAGTCATTGTTGATCAAGGAAATGAGAAGGAAGAGAGAGAGAGAAAGAAACGGATTTGGTTTATTTTGTTAAAGGAAGAGGGGATGTTTTTAAGAATAATATCGGACATTAGATGTGATTCAAATTTAATGGTTCTAAATAGTTCTCACAGTTCTCATTGAGAGATAGGTTCTCACCCGATCTTAACTATATATGTGTGTATTTCATGAACCTAAAGTCATGAACATATATTTCATACTATTATTGCAAAAATATAATATATATAAAATGCAAATTTTACCATTTACTATTTGCTAACTATTCAAATCTGTTATAACTACCATTTTTTGAAACTTTATAGTATAAGTAAGAGTAATCATGTGTACTCTTAGATATTAACCAAAAATCTTTTGAGTTTTAAAGATATCTTAAGACTATAAACTTAATTAAAACTATCTTACATTCGAAAAATTATAAAAGTTTCATCCAACAAAAATCTTTTGAGTCTGATCTTAAAAAAGTTAAGATTATAAATACACTTAAGTAAAAAAATTGTAATAAGGTGATAGAATTCTATATTATAAATAAGACAAATAATAATTCGTCCTTAGACAAATTATAATAAGGTGATGGATTTCTATTACGGAGTATATAAATAAGAATAATCATCTTGAATACAAATAATAGTAAAGTTATCCCACATCGACAATTTATTAATAAGCTGATAAAATTTTATATTATAAATAAGAGTAGTCATTTGTCGTTAGATAACCACCAAAAATCATTTGAGTCTTAAATAGGTCTTAAGATTATAAACCTTAAGTAATTATCTCACATCGAAAAATTATGATGAGGTTATGGAATTCTACAGGATCGTCAAATAGTTACGGGTGACCTTAGCTTGTTCTAAATTTTAAAATGAGGCCTATATTTAAAAGAAAAATCGTATTAAAAATAATGTGTCGTATACTTGTGTATTATGTTCAATTAGTTTTACATATTCCGTCATTAGTATATTTCTAGATTCAATGTATCTTCATCTTGTGATGTCATTCGGTATATATAAAAAAGAAAAATCGTATTAAAAATAATGTGTCGTATACTTGTGTATTATGTTCAACTAGATTAAAGCCTGTGCGTTGCACGGGTTAGTTGGCTTCGGGTTAATTGGCTTAATTACATTAATGATGTATATTCGTTAAATAAGAAACTTGATCAATCTATATCATTATAATAAATAAGATGATCGCCTCAACTAAGTTAATTTCAACTTAATTTCAACTTAATTTCAACTAAGTTTATATTCTTAATAGTTTATTCTAAAACTCAAAAGAATACATGCGAATAATTTTTTTGATTGATAATATAAGATTCTATCGCCTCATCATAATTTTTCGATATAGGATTACTCAAGGTTTATAGTTTTAAGATATGCTTTAAAGACCCAGAAAAATGCACGATTACTCTTATTTATAATATAGAATCATCACCTTATTTTAATTTTTCGATGTGGGATAATTTTAGGTTTCTGGTCCTTAAATTTGTTGCTTGATATATAAAACCTGATATAGAATTTTATCACCTCATCATATTTTTTCGATGTGGTATAATTTAATTACTTAATTAAGTTTATAATTTTAAGAGCTATTTTGAAGACTTAAAAGAGTTTGTTTTTATATCTATGTAGATGATAGACGATTACTCTTTATTTATATAATCGAATTTGATCCTCTTTTATTATAATTTTTCGATGTGGGATAATTTTAATTAAGTTTAGATAATATAGTCTAATTAAGAACTTTTATTTATAGAAGATGCATGATTACTCTTATTTATAATACATAGAATTTCATCACACCATCGTTATTTCGATGCGGGATAATTATACATTAACTATATACTTTAATTATACATTTTTTTAAGTTCAAAAGATTGTTGGTTAATACGGAGTATCTAAGTACGAAAGATTACGTAGAATTATATCACCTCATTATAATTTTTCGATATGTGATAATTTTAATTTAACTTTATTTGTAGTTTTATTAATAGCTTTTTTTAAGACTAAAAGTTTTTCGATATGTGATAATTTTAATTTAACTTTATTTGTAGTTTTATTAATAGTTTTTTTTTAGACTAAAAGTTTTTTTATTGACATCTAAGGATGAATGGTTAATCTTGTTTATAATATAGAATTTCATCACCATAGAATTTCATCGTCTTATTATGGTCTTAAGAGTTTTTTGAAGACTCAAAAGATTTTGATTGATATGAACAAATAATTAGTCTTATTTATAATATAGAACCATAACCATATTATAATTTATCGATGTGGGATAATTTAAGGAAAATTTGTAGTCTTATTTATAATATAGAATCATCACCGTATCTTATTTTAATTGTTTTAATGTGGGATAATTTTAATTTTGTAGTCTTATTAAGACTTTTCTAAACTCAAAATATTATTGGTTGATATTTAAAAACAATGATTACTCTTATTTAGTAGAAATTCATAACCTCATCATTATTTTTCAATGTGGGAGAATTACTTATTGGTTGATGCCTAAGGAAAAAATTATAATTAGTCTTTTGTGTATAGTCTTAAGACCATTTTTAAGACTCAAAAGATTTTTGTTTAATAAAACTTTATAATTTTTCGGATGTGGGATAGTTTTACTTAAGTTTCACCATATTATAATTTTTCGATGTGAGATTATTTTAGTTAAGTTTGTAGTCTTATTAAGAGATTAAGACATACAATTTTTTATTGATATTTAAGAACAAATGATTAGTCGTATTTATAATATAAAGTTTCATCACCATATGTGAGATTATTTTTATTTAACTTTGTAGTCTTATTAAGAGACTTAAATGTTTTTTTATTGATGTTTAAGAACGAATGATTTGTCTTATTTATAATATAGAATTCATCAACTTATCATAACTTTTCGATGTGGGATGATTTATTTAAGTTTATAGTCTTCTATCAGTTCGTCAATTTTTTTCCGATGTGAGATAATTTACTTAAACTTATAGTTTAAGCTCTTTTTAACTCTTGATTATAATACGAATTATAGAATTTCATCACAATTTTCAATGTGGGATGATTTTAAGTTTGTAGTTTTGTATATTAAAAGCTTTTTTAAAATTCAAAAGTTCTTTTGTTGGTATTTAACCCATAGGGTTGTATTTAACATTTAAAATATTCCACTTTTAGTATAAACATATGGATTATCTTATTATATATTTTGGATGAATGATTACTCTTATTTATATAATAATAAAAATTCACCTTATTATAATTTTTCGATGTGGGATAATTTTACTTAAATTTATTTAAGTTTAGATATAGTCTAATTAAGAACTTTTGTTTATAGACAAATGATTACACTTATTTATAATATATAGAATTTCATCAATCCATCTTCATTTTTTGATGCGAGATAATTATACTTTAACTATATAGTCTTAGTCCTAAAAAATTTTTTTTGTCTCAAAAAATGGTTGGTTAATATCTAAGAACGAAAGATTACATAGAATTCTATCACCTCGTTAAGAACTTTTTTTAGGACGAATGATTAAATCTTATTTATAATATAGAATTTAATTACCTCATCATAATTTGGAGAAAAGACTACTTTTATTGATATAATAAAATTTTATCGTCTTATTGATAATAATATAGAATTTCATCAACTCACTATAATTTTGTAAATATGGGATGATTTTAAATTTGCAGTCTTACATATCAAAAGTTTTTTTTAGTAGATATTTAAAACCGAATGATCACTCATATTTATAATTTAGAATTCCATCACCCCATCATAATTTTTCGACGTGGGATAATTTAAAAGTTTTTCTTGGTCGATAATTACTCTTATTTATAATATAAAATTTCATCATCTCGATGCAGGATAATTACTTAAGTTTATAGTCTTAGAAATTCTTTTTGAGATTCAAAAGACTTTTGGTAGATATCGAAGAACGAATTATTACTCTTTATTTATAATATAGAATTTCATTATCATATTGTAATTTGTCGATGTGGGATAATTTTAAAACTGTTATGTGTTATAAATTTATCACATAATGTAAAACAAATGATATGAAATTTATACTCTAATGAAAGCATTTTTTAACACGAATCTAATTATTTCATTTTTATAATTTATTTTACGATAATGTTTTAAAAAAATGAACTCTAAAGGTTTTCACGTCAAAATTGTAAAATATCACATTAATATAATAAATTAAATATATATTGTAATAATCAAAAGATTCTCTAATTGATTTTTTTTATTATTTATGATACTTTCCTAATTTGAGGTTTGATTGAACGGACCAATGAGATCGCTCGAAAAAAGCTGATACTTTCCTAATTTGAGGTTTGATTGAACGGACCAATGAGATCGCTCGAAAAAAGCCTAATATATATATATATATATATATTGATTAGTTTTACGTATTCCGTCATTAGTATATTTCTAGATTCAATGTATCTTCATCTTGTGATGTCATTCGGTATATATAAACCTAGCTTGATTAATCAAATAGACAAGGCATTACGTAAACTTACATACTCGTATATGTAGACACCCGCATTTTGACTGCCAGGTGTCTATGGCAGTTTCCAAAAAACACCCGATGATGATCGGACGCTAACGTGCTTCTATGCGCTCGGATACGGGCTCAAATCCATTAATCGTTGGCTAACACACTTACAGAGTACAAATCTCACAAAATCAACCTCGAATCCAGGCCCAGCGGACCGTTCCGAGCCAAACAAGACTAATTTGGGCCAAAATCGACACCGGAATTAAAACCGACTTTTTTGCGATTGGGTCAACCCTGGTCAAGGTCGTTTCCGAGACATACAAAACAACCATTCACAACATCAAAAGTCCAACTCAAGAAGCAAAACCAACAGTCCATCTTCAGACGGGCCATCAGGTCAAGTCCGTCAAGGCAAAACCCTAGACACCAAAGTGCATGGCCATGCCTATGTAAACACCCCAATGCAACACATCTTTTACACATCAAATTCAACCCTAATTCAACTTTTTACCACTTCAAAAAGAACCCTAATCTTATACATGCAACCCTAATCAAACTCTAGCAATTCTACACTAGCAAAAAAAACCTAAACCTAGTTTTAGGAATCAATCCCGAGCCACCATAACTTAACCTCCATAAAACCTCGAAGACTCTTGTGTTAAAGCCACGGTTACGAGTTCGATCCGAGACAAGAACATGTAGGTTGAGGGTGTCAAAACCCCGTTCTTTCCTTCTTCTCTTCCTCTCGTCATCTTCTTCGCTTTTTCTTACTTTTTTATTTTTTTTATTTTTTTTCTTTATTGCATCATAATATCGATAATAACTAATACAAAACATTAAAATACTTATCGATTTGTGTCGAATAAGAGGGGTATCGGAATAAGGCAACACGAATATACAAGTGTACTGCACACAGCGTTGACGGTCGCTTGTTCCAATACCCCGATTATTTGATTATTGAGATAAGTTAACTTAAACAATATATTTTTTTTATTTCGTTTTCATCATTGCTCGAGTCATATATTTACATTAATTTTCAAAAACAAGCATTATATTTAATAAGGGTCGAAACCCGTTGATGCGGATCCGACATCAAACAATTCGCAAGAATTAATTATGATGTCGGGATGCGGAGGGAATCAAGGCGAGTTTTTTAAGGTGTCGATCTATTAGATTCGATACCAATTCCATAATTGGATGTCGAATCTAATGATTTAGTCAAATAAATTAATTAACACGATTTTCGTTGATGCTAATATAGATGTCCTCTAATTCAATTGAATTAATTACGACATTAATAAACACGGAGAAAATTTATATCGTGCTAGTTAATTTAAAACGACTTATATTATTTTCTTCAAGTTTTCGCTCTATCATTTCATACCGATTCAATAATCGGATATGGGATATGACGAGCATCAAAATTAAAATCGAGTATAAATTATTCCAAGTATTTAATATCGATTTCATAATCGAATATTGAATACGACGAATATCGAAAATATTAAGTCGAGTGCAAATCACGCAATATTTGTACGCGATTTAATAAAATCATCAATTTTCCGAAGAAAACAATTTCGCTCTTTTTTATTATTATTCTTCGAACATCATTTTTTTAGACAAAACATTCTTTTTAGATCTCGATATATTTTTTTCCTTGACCTCGGTCAACACGTGACCTACTATTCTTTCCAAAATCATGCATTCATCACATCTATATCTTTATTCAATTTATTACTCGTTACATCGTTACTAACGGTTTGATTGTTTCCTTTGTCGATTTTTGTCGTTTATTTTATTTTACTAAAATGAACCCACATGCTAAAATTCCACTTTGACGTAGAGTTAATTGCATTAAATCGACAAAGAAACCCTTTTCAATTCCATTCACATGTTTAGGGAAAATAATCTTTGCATATCTTTTTCTCGTTCACTAGTAGAAAAAAGGTAATTTGCGGCTCCAAAAAAATCCCTTATTTGAGGCGTTTTTCATGATGCGGCAAATGGCTGGGCCGCAAATAGAAAATTGAGGTGCGGCGACTGTGAAACGCCGCAAATAAGCATACTATTTGCGCCGTTTTTCTAAAAAAACGCCTCAAATAGACCACTTATATGCGGCGTTTTTATAGAACGACGCCTCAAATAATTAATTTAAAAAATTTTAAAAAATATACACTGCAATTAAAATGAATCAAAAATACATTTCATATTTTTATTTTAATATTTAATACAAGTCCAAAGTTTGTATGCATATTAATACATTTATACAACCAAATGTCTTACATCATCCATTCCATCGTCATCCCCGACATTTATACAAGTCCAAAACATAATATAGATATGTTTATAAATACTCGTACACTTGTAAAATATGAATCTCATTTGTCTGACAATTTATTCATCTCAACTTCACCGTTGCTAGGTTACTTTGGTGCGAGTTCACAACCTAGAAAATGAAAGGCTAACAGAGCAAATGATATAATTAAATGTAATAAAGAAAAGAGATTAATTATAACACGTAATTATAACACACCTGAAGCTCAATTGGCTGTTTCTATCGATGGCTTGGAATTTAAAGTTGGTCTTACGGTTTGCCGTTGGATGAATATCTTATAAGAACCTTATATTTTAATCTTTTCAAAAAAGAAAGAGCAAAAAATGAATTAAAGAATGATTCTATACTACTCTGTACTAGTCATGGCAAGGAAACAAAAATAAAAGGAACTCATATAGAAAATATACCGCTTGTCCTCCATTTCCTTGAAGACTTGAACTGCTTTAGCAACAATTCGGATAGCTTCTGCTTCACATAGAGACTCACCAATAATCAATAGATAAACCATGTACTTTAAGAAGCTAAAAGAGCAACACAACTAAGAAAATGAGTAAACTGATGGTATTAGATCAATAGTGTATGCAGTGTACCTGCCACAGAACCGGTAAAAGGGCAGCGACCACAGGTGTTGATCGAGTTTGAGTGCTCATGATGTACTGTTTTGGTGCCGCATATCTGAAGACAAAGCATTAGACCACAACAAATATTAAAATCATATTCCTTACATTTGGAGTTGCTCTGCATTATAAAAACTGAACTAGTGAGAAATCAAATATGAACATTCTACATCACAGAAAATCTGAGCATCTTACCTTGTTTACATTTAAGGGTCTTACATTGTTCACATTTAAGGGTCTTACCTTGTTCACATTTAAGGGTGATATCAGCTGCAACACAGAAAATTAATTCAAGATAATCACGATCATCATCATCGCTGCATTTGATAAATGAAAATTCACGAGGGTGTTGAAACAGGGGCTGATTCATCACACAAGTGGATGCTAATACGAACTACAGGCATTAAAAGAGACGTTAGTTAAAAGACCATCCATTAGTATGTGATAATGTGATGAAGCTTTAACAGCTCACCCTCAACCGAGAAATACCCATCTTTGCTTACAAACTAGCAATAATAACACCTCATTTCATTTCTTCAATCCACTCTAAGGCCAATATCCATTCCCTTATCTTGTAAATCAGTACTGTCTTCTTAGACAGTTGTATTTATCGAGTATAACATCAGACAACACTAGTTGACCTGAAATCCCCAAAGTAACCCATAATTATCAGGGTATAACATTGGACAACCTGAAAGTAATCCTTAAATCCAAACACACGGTCTTATATTGGTTCCAGAATAACATCAGGCAACCCCAATTGACCTAACCCCCCCCCCCCACACACACACTATAACCCATAATGCAAGTCAGTATTATTAATATGACCATCTGTTTAATAAGAGTTTGTGTAAACAAAACAATATTCAAAGATTCATCAATAAGGGAAAGAAAAGGGATTACCGAAATGGGATGGCGAGACGACTCTAAAAAGACCAAAGTGGTACAAAACAAGAAGTACGTTGATAGACGAAGCCAGAAGAACAATGAAGCATGAGCTTCAAACTTCCAAACCATTTTCCTGTCACAACCAGGATGCCGGAGTTGTATTTATTTAAGGAACTTTAAAATTATAGAAGTTGTATAGAAAACAAGATGGTTAAGAGCTTAAGACAGTGAAATACTATAAGATATTATATAAGATAAGAAGAGTCGTGATGTAAGTAAATGGCATGCTGAGCGAGTGAAGTAGAAACCATATATTGGAAGTTGTAATTGAGAGAAACATAAAAATATATCCCACATAATTATACAGTAATGTCCTTGAACCTGCCATACATGGTACACCCATTTGCTTTTATCACTAACAGTCTACTTATACTACAACAAATACAACCATGCAAAAAAACAAAAGCTTTCAATATAATAAATGGAAATCCATCAAACAATAGACACAATAATGCTATCATTAAAATCTTCCAAGCTCGCCTACAATCACTTGGGCTAACAAAAGTTTCATGAACTCAATACGAACACTATCATTCAAAAGTCAACACCCATATTTATGCAATATTTCTTACATATACTTTGATTTTATTTGATAAAACCCTTATAAATACACTTTGATTTACATATACTAATACAACAATACTAAGAATCTTCTCCTGCATACTTCAAGGACAAAAACAATTCCATTATCGAGGAATGACAAATTCATTTTCATTCCTAATGGAGTAAGTCTCACACTTATCAACTCTATATTAGGAACAAATAGAGTAACAAGAGTTACTACATACATCTACTAACAATCCACAAAGATTATTTACCACCATTGACGTATAAAGTATTATACTATCAAGGTAACATAAACTAATAAGTGAATACTCATATTAAATTAGATCATCCAACTCACAATTCAAATCCAAATCTAGGTAGGTAACAAGAGCAGGCTTATCTTGATCACCATAAACCGCCACTGTACCCCGACAATTATTCGTTTAAACATAAAATTCATGCATAATAGTTCTGAAATTATACTTAATAACATGCATTTCTAGCTTTGTACATCAAATTATACTTAATAACATCCTAAAACGTAATTCATGTGTAAAATATTACTCCATTTAAGCATCTAAAGCAGTGCAAAAATAACATACCTTTACCATAGCTGTTCGAATTGAAACTAGCTGGTCGTCCTTAGCTGTTTTCAATATTGAAACAAAATCTCGGTTCACTCACATGTAGAATTTCAAGTTACAAAAGATAAACATTTATTCAATAAATATCAGGTCGCCCAAGCAACTCATAAAATCAATTTGCCTCATACCATACGTTCGAAGAAGATCAACACAAGATAAACTAGAAGTTAGGTAATTATGCATTTGCAATACAAAAATCATCTTAATAGAGCAAATATAAATTTCATGAGCACTGGGCCATAACAAAGATATTCTCACCTGGGCTTTCCCTCAGTATCACCATTAGCACCTGGCTTTTTATCCATTTCACTCTTAACTTTATGAAGTATGGAGTAAAGCATAATATATCAAACCCCTTGACAAAATGAGTGTGTTCCTCATCACCTGGACTGACAAACAGAGGAGCTATTAAAATACATAGTCAAATGGTTACTTAAACAAGCAATGGAATAAATAAAACAACCATTGTGAAGTGGTGTTATATGTAACACAGCCTTACCTCTGTGCCATAACATAGAGATGTACTTCCTCCAAGGTAGTTCCTCCGTTCAAGACGTATTTTGCAAGGTAGCGTTGTGAAATCAGGCCCAAGTCTGTTTCACCAATCCGTTTCAGATCACCTACGCCGGAAACAAACCCTTGGCAGTTAACAAGGACAAAAAGTCTAGTCTCACGTAAAACGGGTTTACACTTAAAATATAAAACTGAATTGTGTGTACAAAATGCCCTATAAAATCGTATATTGCTACTCAAGACAAGGGAATATATTACGAGAACAAAGCACACACATCATACCATATACGACGCCATTATTTTCTAGCAGGATGACGATAACTAATACGAGCTCCTTTCCCTCGAGCTTACTTGAACCAGAACTTGAAATATACTTCAAGGCCTTCTTCACCTGATTCGATCATGCGAAATGAATTGGAATTACATGTCGGTGTTGAATTACAGGTCAACACATTAAATCTACAGGACGGTCTTAGTTATAAGCCAACTAAGTTTCCCTAAATATACTAAATGGAAGCTTACCATCCCGGAGTGTCAACACAACAGAACTATTTGGCGAAAAAACCCACGAGCAGCAGTCTCAGCTACGGTACTCGAGATATATGATATCCTAAAGTCAGTTTACTGATCAATAAAAACCAAATTATCAAAATTAAGAGAAAAAAGATTTAGAATCATCATTGTTGAGTAGAAATTGCAGATCTAAACAAGATTAAAAAAATACCTGTAAATAATTTACAATTGATTTGGGGAAAAAATATTGGGGGAAACGGAGAGAAACGATCCTGACCGACATGATTATTTGATGGTCGACGACAAGGCGGCAGCGGCGGCGACGGCAAGGCGACGACTAAGACAAAGAGGGAGATGGTTGATCTCATGATGATGGAGCAGGAGAGTTGGTTAGGTGTCGGTGATGATGGAATACTAGATCGAGTCGGGAGCGGCGATAGTATGGGTAAGGTATAAATAAAAAATAAATGTGTAATATAAATGGTGCTGCGTTTTGTTAAAGATGAGACAAATAGAGAGCAGCAATTCAATGTTTTTCTACTAGTGGTTCAACTAACGCGCGTATTGGAAAGTCATTCGAATTCTTAGTAGAGGCCGCTAATGTGCGGGCGGGGTTGGGTGTCCTTTGTGGGCTTCCCAACACGTACCCTCACCCCTTACTCAGAACCTCGGTTTCCGGATGCCCGAAACCGTTGGCGCACGAGAGTCATTCAATACACAATATCCGATAATGTCGGTATTGGTATCAAATGCAAAGGGACGAGCCCAATAAACTCTGACATCGGAAATGGACCGTATTTTGTATACGGACCACTACGACATAGAGTGGGCTCGAATGGTTCCGAATAACCACAAAATTCGGTGGCGACTCCACATAGACCTAAATTTCAATTCGATCCGTTTCATATGGAGATTCATTCGCCTACCCAAACCCGCGCGTGGCCGCGTCGGGGTGGACCTACGTCATGTCCACAATTTGGCGACTCCGCTGGGGATTAACTGATGTGTGACTTACCATCGGCATCCTCAGGGTGAGACTCAAATAGAAATCGTTTGACTAGTGCAATACGCGTTTTAGTTTTACGGTTCATGCATAACCCATATTTTCCCGGGCCGATACTCGCGACCGACGTCCCACTATACCGTTGATGTACTCCAATATGGATATGTCAAAAGGTGTCCATAGTCGATTCGAGTGGGTTTTGCGGCATGTTCTAAGCTCAACTCGACTTAGAAAGTCTGTCCCGATCAACGTCTAGACTATGTACACTGGTATAGACCCTCTTTAGACCGACCGAGACTTAGTGTAAAGCATACATGCTGTCGTCATAATGCTTACGTGACTATATGCTGCTTGGTTTCCGTGTTGTTTTCAAAAACCGTCATTTCAAAAAATGCATCTTTCCATAAATATTCAAATTTTCAAAAACTCGGAAAGCTGCCAAAATTTAGGACTTACGATTTGACCCAAAACAAGCCTATTTTCTAGCCGGCATGCCGCCCATTTCAAAATTCGAACTTACGATCCACCATTCGATTTTCGAATTTTCAAAAATTCAATTTCAATTTTCAAATCTTCGAGATGCCGTTTTTGATTTTCAAATCTTCGGGATCTCATCTTCAATTTTCAAATCGTCGGAAATTCATTTTTCCGACATTCAAATTTTCAATTTTCAAGATATCCAATTTCAAAACCCGAGACACATACCGAATTTAGGACTTATGATTTTACTCAAAATAGCTTATTTCTAGCCGGTATTCTGCCCATTTCAAAACTCGAAAATATTTTCGAACTTTCAAATTTAGGGCCCGATGCACTTTTCGTTTTTTTTTTGAAAAATCGGTCCCTTCCCCGAGTTCTCTCGGATTTTCCAAAAAAAAAATCATTTTCAAAACTTCCCTCTTTTTAGGACTTCTCGTATTTAGCAGTGTCGGGTCAGGTCATAAGTTGTAGAGGTCTCTAGCGTCGAAACTCTGTCGATCTTACATCACGAGCTTCTTCCCTATCCCAGTCCGCCTTATTAGACTAAGGCAAGGCCCACCTAAGTAGGACATACTCCTACGAAGGAAGGCCCGATCACACAATCGAGTCAAAAGTCTGGGGATGTCTCACGTGAACCTTCCTTCGAACAGGACTAGGCCCACCCGCCGAATCCTAAGGAAGGCCCACACTGCACAAGTCACCCGTCTAGGTGTCTTTCTTCGAGTCATTTCCTCTTTTAGTCTTGTTCGGGATGTTATTTCGGGATTCGGGCCAGTTTCTGATTACACGGTGTTCTTACAGACAGACCACCCGCAACCCGACATCAACGCAAAATGGAAGAGTTGAAAGATGCCCTAACCAAGATCGAGACTCAACTGACCTCCATCCTTGCTAACCAAGCAATTTTGGACAGTCGCCTGAGCACTGTGGAGAAGACTGTCCCTGTTGCAGGAGCTGAGCCCACTGGGCCCATAGCCGAATTGGTCAGTGTTGTTCGCAGGCTCGAGGAGCAAGTTCACTTATCGACAAGCAACTCAATCCACTCCGAAAATGCTCGCATTTATTCACCTTTGAATAACGAGCTACCTGCCAACCTCAACTTGACGGGAATTCCTATGTTTGAGGGTACCAAAGACCCGGTCCATCACATCCGGGCCTTCAAAGACTTCATGGCAGTCAAAGGGGTAAAGTCCGCCATGTTCAAGCACCTATTCCCTTCCTCTTTGGAGAAGCATCCCAGGGCCTGGTTCTACAGGCTCGATCCCAAGAAATACAAGACTTGGGATGATGTGGCGACCGAATTTGCTCGGAACTACGCCGATAACACTGAAATCCAGACTACAATGCGTACTCTGGAGGTCATGGCTTAAGAGCCCAAAGAAGGGTTCACAAAATACTTGCAAAGATGGAGGGCCGAGAGTGTGAAGCTGGTCGACAAGCCCGGCGAGAAGGCCCTAGTGGAAGCCTTCGTCAAAAATCTACTCCCATCCTACGGGGTCCATCTCCGGTATGCTATCATCCCAAACTTTGCTGTCCTTACTGAAATGGGCACGAGAATCGAGGATGACTTGAGACTAGAGAGCCTGACTAAGGCCTCTACCAAAGGCTATCAAGGGGCGAGTTCATCTACGATCAAGCCCACACCTGCAGTTGCAACTCGCAGCATCTTTGACGAGGTAAACCTGCTGGACACCTCATCTAAAAAGAATGCACCAAATCGGGTATTCACAGATATAGGGACTACCTATACTTATGTCTTACAAAGGCTATCTTCAAAGGGCCTGATCCAGCCGATAGGCCCAACTGCAGAACCTCCAGTAGAAAAGAGGCCCAAAACTTACAATGCCCAAGCCTACTGTCAGTATCACCGGGGTAACGGGCATGATACTGAAAAGTGTTGGAAGTTAAAGCACCTGATCCAAGATCTTATCGAGAGCGGGAAAATCCCGTTGCCCGGAGACAAGCCGAGCAACAAAGAAAACCCGTTCAGCGCCCATGCTATATTCACAGGGGAAGTAGTCGACTGTTCTCACCTCATTTATCCTTTTATCCCACAAATCAATGGGATATGGTTCGATGATGAGGACGATGTCTACTTAACCAAAGGGGAAGCTGTCCCCATCACCCTTGAAGAGGTCCGAAAGGCTAAGTCCAAAGCCTTAGCCACCAACCACCTCGCCGCAGCCGGGCGCTCTACTCCTATATCCGTCACTGAACCTGGCAGGACGGAACCTACCCCTGAAGAACCAAGCCCGAACACGGCTCTGGTCCAGCAATTGAAGAGGGTTCGAGCTGACTTAACCATATGGCAACTACTGGTTAGCTCACAGGCACATCGAGAAGCACTGACTAAGGCTCTCGATGAAATCAAGGTCGATTCAGAAGCTACCCCTTCTGAAATGGTAGCCACTATTATGCCTTTTCTGAAGGGCAAGTCAAAGGAAGAAGGTCCACTCATAACCTTCTCTAAAGCTGATCTGCCACCATTTGGGCCCAATCACAATCTGGCCCTATACATCACGGTCATCTGCAAATGTAAATATCTCCCGATGACCCTTATCGACGATGGATCAGCCGTGAATGTCCTTCCTCTAAGGACCGCAAAAGCACTCGGCATCACCGATGCCGATTACCTTCCGACGGTGCAGACTATCCAGGCTTTCGAGGGAAGCCCAAAACCTGTCGCCGGGGCCGTGAAATTGAAGATCATAACAGGCCCAATCGAAAAGGAGTTGGAATTTCAGGTGATAGATGTCACCTCATCATTCAATCTCTTACTAGGAAGGCCTTGGATCCACGCAGTCAAGGCCGTGTCATCTACCCTCCATCGAAAAGTCAAGATGCCCCTTAAAGACGGTATCATCACGCTGGAGGCGACCCCAATTACCGTAGCAAGCTGCAACACTACGGGCCGGGCCGACCCACGAGGATTTGATTTCGTGGGCATGATCGAAGAAGAATATCTCTTTAGGCCCTACTTCACAACTAGCATCGACACGATGCTACAAAATCTGGGTTACCTACCCGGAATAACCTCAAGGCCATATCTTCCAGCTGGGAAGATTATCGAGGTCCTAAATGATGGCGAATCACATTTCGGATTGGGGTATGCTATAACCCCGGAAAACGTGGTTCGGGCCGGTATTCACAAGGCCATCGACATTTTCAAGGGTACTTACATAAGCCCTTATAGCCCGAAGTTAATGGATTACTTCGTCACTCCAGTCTTCGGAGCTATCCAAGTGGGCCTTTACCAACCCACCGTCACATATCCCGAGACCAAAAAGGCTCGGGAATGCAATTTCATCCCTGATGATATATTCACCATCGTCCAGGCCGAATCAAAGGAGGGCGAAAACAACTTCGAGCCCGTGATGGGGCTCTTATTCGGAGAAGACAAGGCCATCCCCGCTCCGAAAGACGACTTGGTCAACCTGATCCTTCGCAGCGATCGGTTTGACCCAACCAAACTAATCACCGAGGTCGGTACCAACACCGAGATGAGGGCTTGGAGGAAGACCATAAAATGGACCGATGGCCAAGGACGGGTCTACAAGCTGACCACCGGCGAGGGAGACATGCCGGATACCGAGTCTGAGTTAGAGTCAGAGTCGGAGTCAGAGTCCGAGTCTAGAGGGTCTGGTGCTAAAGTCGAGTCTGTAACCCCTCTTCCCTTATCCACTGAGGTCTCGGGGCCTATCCCAAGACCTCTCCCTATCCCGCCACTGACCAATGATCAGATGGCAGCTCTATTCGAGCTATTTTCAAAATTTACCATCAATAATAATAACGAACACCGTTCTGCTTACGACTTGTCTTATTTCCAAAATTTTCTCAATTTCAAAAATTTTATATGCAATGACATTGAGAAACCGACGAACAGGTACCCCTACCTCAACATCTGGTCGAGCAGCTCGAGCATAGGGAATCCCGAGATCCGGTAATCGAAGAAACCGAGTCCATCAATGTGGGAACCACTTTAGAGCCCCAGATGCTTAAGTTGGGCCTATCTTTAGATCCAGAGGAGAGAAAACAATTCGGAGACCTCCTCCAGGAATTAAAAGATGTCTTTGCATGGTCCTACAAGGACATGCCGGGTATAGACCGGGAGATAGCCAAACACCGAATACCCATCAAAGATGGGTGCAAGCCGGTAAAGCAAAAACTCAGAAGAATGAAGCCCGAGTGGTCTCTTAAAGTCAAGGAAGAGGTCGATAAACAATTTAAAGCAGGCTTTATACAAGTGTCTGAATATCCAGACTGGGTTGCAAACATCGTGCCGGTACCCAAGAAGGACGGCAAGGTGCGGGTTTGCGTGGACTTCCGGGATCTTAACAAGGCAAGCCCAAAAGACGATTTTCCGTTACCACACATCGACATACTGGTGGATAACACGGCCGATCATGCCCTTCTATTGTTCATGGACGGGTATGCCGGGTACAATCAGATTAAAATGGCAGAAGAGGACATGGGTAAGACCACCTTCATTACACCTTGGGGTACTTACTGTTACACCGTCATGCCATTTGGGCTTATCAACGCCGGGGCCACTTATCAACGGACCGCCACTACTTTGCTCCACGACATGATGCATAAGAAAGTGGAGGTCTATGTGGACGACATGATCGTCAAATCCAAGGACCGAAGCGGGCACATTTCAGCCCTAAGAAAGTTCTTCACCCGGCTACGTAAATACAACATGAGACTGAACCCACAAAAATGCAGTTTTGGGGTAACGTCGGGCAAATTACTGGGCCATATCGTTAGCCAACGCGACATTGAGGTCGACCCAGCTAAAATCAAAGCCATCACCGAGATGCAACCACCCAAGACCGAAAAGGAAATTAGGGGGTTTCTCGGGAAAGTCCAATACATCAGCCGGTTCATTTCGAAACTAACCATGGTATGCGAACCCATCTTCAAAAAGCTAAAAATCGGAGAATGGGTGCTATGGGACGGCAAATGTCAAGCGGCTTTCGACAAAATCAAGGAGATTCTGTCTGCTCCGCCGGTACTAATGCCACCTCAACACCATCTGCCTTTGTCGTTATACCTAACGACGACGGAGATGGCCATGGGGGCTATGCTGGCCTAGACAGTCGATTCATAAGAACGGGCTATTTACTACATCAGTAAAAAGTTCCTCGAATATGAGTGCAAATATACAATGCTCGAAAAGACGTGCCTAGCATTGGTTTGGGCCACTAAAAAGCTCCGACATTACATGCTCAGTCACGAGGTACATGTGTTATCCAAAATGGATCCTATCAAGTACTTATTCGAGAAGCCCATCCTCAACGGCAGGATGTCAAGATGGACTTTAATGTTATCCGAGTTTGACCTCAAATTTGTACCATTAAAAGCCATCAAAGGCCGGGTAGTTGCCGAGTTCCTTGCTGACAACCCAATATCCGAAGAAGGCCACACCGATACATGGGCCTTTCCTGATGAAGACATATTCCATACCGATACGGAGGTGTGGGATCTATATTTCGATGGGGCATCCAACTTCCGAGGATTTGGGGTCGGAATCCTGTTAATTTCACCCCGAGGGGAACACACTCCCTTATCCATCAAGTTGGACTTCGACGTGACCAACAACGCAGCTGAATACGAAGCATGCATTCACGGGTTGCAAGCCGCCGCTGATTTAGGGGTAACAAACCTCCGGGTCCACTATGATTCATCATTGGTCATCAATCAAGCGCTCCAAAAATGTAAAACTTGGAACGCCAATCTCGTGGCTTACCAAGCACGAGTAAGGGTTCTAGAGAAACAATTCCAAAAGGTAGAATACATTTATCTGCCCCAGGAAGAGAATCAGTTCGCAGATGCACTTTCCAAATTAGCATCTTTACTGAACATCCCGGATCACCTGACCAGCAAGCCAATCTGTGTCGAAAGACGGTCCGAGCCAGCCTACATCCACGCCATTCAGGATATCGAGATAACTGACCCGGAACCATGGTATCAAACTGTCCTAACCTACTTGGCAACGAGAGAATATCCCCTGGGAATTGAAAACTGGGCCAAGAAAGCCCTACGGAGATTGGCAACGCAATTCGTTCGCACGGACGACGGGCAACTGTACAAAAAGACGGCACAGGGGGCTCTACTCCTATGCATCGATAAAATACAGGCCGAAAAGGTAATGGCCGAAGTACACGACGGTGAAAACGGCCCGCATATGAACGCCCATATGCTAGCCCGAAAAATCATGAGGCTCGGGTACTATTGGAACACCATGGAAACAGACTGTCAGGTGTATGTCAAACACTGTCATAACTGTCAGATCTTTGCCAATGTACAACATATGCCATCTTCCCTCTTATATACCATGACATCACCATGGCCATTTTCGACATGGGGTATAGACATAATTGGAAAGGTACATCCTTCCGGGACGGGAGGTCATTGCTTCATTTTAGTGGCCATCGACTACTTCACCAAATGGGTCGAAGCCGAGTCATACCGTGTCTTGAACGCCAAGCACGTGGCCAAATTTATCCAAAATAAAATAATATGCCGGTATGGGATCCCTCACGAGTTCATCAGCGATCACGGGACCCACTTTCAAGCCGAAACTGCCGCATTGCTGGCAAAATATAAAATTCAAAGGCATACATCTCCGCCTTACCGACCTCAAACAAATGGAGCGGTAGAAGCGGCCAATAAAACAATTGTCACCATACTTAAAAAGATGGCTGAGAATTACCGGGACTGGCCCGACAAAATACCTTTTGCCCTGTGGGGATATCGAACCTCAATCCGCACCGCGACCGGGGCAACCCCGTATTACTTGACATACGGAATGGAAGCGGTCCAACCAGTCGAGCTAGAAGTGTCATCCCTCAGGATTTTACTTGAAAGCCAAGTACCTGAGGCAGATTGGGTCCAAGCCCGATACGATTCGCTGGTCCTTTTAGACGAACGGCGATCACGGGCCCTCAACAATATCCAAATATATCAAAAGAGGATCCAACGGGCTTTCAACAAAAGAGTTAGACCCCGAAACATCAAAGAAGGGGATTTGGTCCTAAAATCGGTTCGTGCCTTACTACCGGTTGACCCAAGGGGTAAATTCAAACCCAACTGGGCTGGGCCATACTTAGTCAAGAAGGTCCTATCAGGAGGAGCGGTGATGCTGACAGACTTGGACGGGAACGAATTTGTCAACCCAACCAACTTGGACCAGCTGAAGCGCTACTACCCATAAACCCCATCTCAATGTCATTTGCAAAAAATTTATAAAAATTTGTCTTTTTATAAATTTTCAAAAATTATAGACAAGTCAATAAGCTAGAATTAATTATTCTACTGTCGCACATCTTGAATTAATAATCTTGATGTATTTCGAAAATTGCAAAAATCAATCAAATCAATTTTGAACTACGTTTGGTTTGATTCCGCTATTTGTGGATACGTAGGCAACCCCTCAAAAGGGTACAACCACTGTAATAAACGAAAGCCGGGTACGGCATACACACACCAAAAAAAACACACCACTACAAAATAATAATAATATTCAAATAATAATAACGGAGACTAATATCCGGGCATTTTCCCCTTCCCCTTGTTCTTCGGGTCACGTGGAGCCTGAGGTAGTAGAAAAAACCCCTACCGTGTCTGTGCTATCGTGGCAGTTCTAGCATAAACGACATATTAAGTATAAATTACAAGTAGAGGAGGTCTTTAGTGGCGTTTTTTTTTTGAAAAAATGACACAGTAAGTGCTACCTTTTGTGGCACTTTTTTTTTGAACCGACACTATAGGGTTTTTGTGGCGGTTCTATTTACAACCGACTTAAAAAGTGACACAAATGACTGTTACCTTTGGTGGCAGTTTTACTTTTGAACCGACACTATATAGTTTTTGTGGCGTTTCTATTTACAACTGACATAAAAAGTGACACAATAGAGTGCTACTTTTCGTGGCGATTTATTTTAGAACCGACATTATAGGTTTCTGTGGCGATTCAATTTACAACCGACATAAAATGTGACACAATAGAGTGCTACTTTTTGTTGCAGTTTTATTTTAGAACGAACACTTCTACCACGAGTCTACGAGTACATTATTTCAAAAAGTGGCCATTAATAATAGCCAATTAACTATATGAATGGTCTCTTTGAACAAAAAAAGATCAATCTTTACAAATAGATGATGTCTTATATGTCGTAATTGGGTCGGGTTTGGGTTGGGTCGGGTCTGTTGATCTAGTTACTTTATCATATTACTCATGTATTTTCCTAATAAATTTTGTTTTTTTTACTACAGTATTGTTTTGTTTAATTACTTGGTCATTAAGTCTAACGTATGAAACTAAACGCTAAGTCACTTTCATTTTAATTAATCTAAAAGATTTGTAGTCTTCTAGTCATCAATCTTTTCAATTTGGGTTCAAATCGGGTCGGGTTGGGTTCGAGTAACTAATTAATGGGTTATATTGGTTACAAGCGCGTCGATTCCGGGTGACTAAATTTTTGGATTTTAACGGATCGGGTTAGTTAGATCGGTCAACCTGTGTCAGATCTATTAATTTATTTCTCTCAAAATGGGACCTAATACTTTTTCACAAAGTCTAGGGAGAGACCGTTTCTCCATAAGCTATCGAGAGACCGTCAGTACCATTGTCTTATTCGTACCTATTTTATGATTAGATGTACCTCTATATTTGTATACTCTTCTAAGTTAAGCGTACCTAACCTATTTTTAGTAATTTTGTTCCACTGTTACCTTCATTTGTAATTGGTCCTCAATAAACTTAACAACTCATTTGGAGACTACTCCTAATTTTTTACTCCGGTATTTTTGTTCTAAACTATCCACGGAGAACTCCTTCAGTTCTTCATTCTAAATCAAAGAAAAATAGAACACCGATTTTTCTTCTTAAAAGCGCTCCTTCGACAAATTCGCCTACTACACATGCCTTCAACTCTCCACCTTCACCAAAAACGCTTCATTCCTCACCTCCCTGGTCAATCGTTTGAAGGTGCGTCTGAATTGAATCAGGGTTCTAGTTTTTCACTCGTCACATTTCCTAAATAAATTAGGGTTTTTTTTACTCATTTGTTCTTTGAGTGTTATGAACTGTCTCAGGTGTGGCACTTTATTGCACAATACTTATAATGGGTATTCAGCTGTTTACTGCTAGTATTTGCATAAATTATTCATGTTTTTTGAATAGTTCCATGGACAGTTTTGCTCAATTCTTATACTGAGTTGAACTGTTTTGTTCAACTCATTAACACAAATTTGATGTGTCTATTTGAAACAGCATAATCTTTGTCTAGATTATGTTTGCTAACATAACATCATAGACAGGCGTTGTGTAAGCTGATAAAAATTCCAACCAGCTTCTTTGCCATGCTGCTGATCGTCGGTGAGTTAGCCATGAACCCCAAATTCAACTGCAGTTCTCCAACTAAGTCATCTAACATTTGAATTCCCTTTTTTTAATTTCATAGTCATTTACTTGTTTAATTCTATAACTATCAGTAACGTTTGAATTTCTATTTTTGTTAATTACCATTATCATTGACTGTTTGAAGTGAAAATTTCAGTTGTTTAATTGTTATCCCTGTAAAGTATGAAATGTCAAGAGTTGAAATTGACAGGGACTCCTCCCTCTCCCTCTCTCTCTCCCTCTCCTGTAAGTCTGTTTCCATTTGTTTACCATTTGCTGCCATGTGGTTTGCCTCCCACCACTCCTTATTTCCTTATGGATAATTAAGAAGTGTAATCTATCATCGTCTATGTAGGATTGGATAAACATAATAAGTCTAGTAGCTATTGTGTGCTGCGGTTTAACGTCGTAAAACGATCCCTTTGTATAAAACATGACTAATTCATAAATAATAAACGGATTGTGTTTCTACGGATTAGAGTGTTTCATGTGAAACTGTCTTATGCTATGATGATGGAATAATGCAGCTGTGAGTAGAAGTGAGTAGTTGTCAGGATATTGGTGCTTCTAGAATTTATATAAGTAGAAGTTAGATTTCAAGCTGAAACCTAATATACTCCTATCTATTGACTGCATCCATTCATTCTGTGGAGGTGGTACCCCTTATGTTTGGGCTTTAAAGCAGGAGGGAGACTTCCGTTTCCACAATCATGTTTGTTTTCTTCCCTATTTAATATTTTGTTTAATATTTAATTCTGTAGTTACTTACTTCTCAAAAGTTTTTACTTTTGTAACATAACGTCCCTGTCGGTTAGTAGCTGTTGCTTTTAGAATGTAACTTTGTAAAAATGTAAATCCCAATCAATTTTGTTTTAAGACGGATATGAGTGTATATGATCACGTTTTTTGTTTTCGACCTTAACTAGAATTTCACCTGTGCTTGGTAACAAATGTAAAATGCTTAATATTATGCCTAAAAATTACAGAGTACTTCGTAACAATTGAATTACTTGTTGGTGATGTTTTCGTCTCTAAATAGATTTTGACCTGAGCTTAGTTCCGGATAATCTTGCAACATTTTTAAGAGAGGATAGTTGAACTTTGAAATCTATAATTAAACCCGATATATTAAATTTATGTCTACTATTGAAAATTAATGGTGACACTTCATTTTGCAGGGAGGGAGAAACCCCATGTACGTTAAGTCGGTCACTGGTTAATTTTTTGCGCGAATAATTAGGTTAGACGTCGTATCATGGGGGTTCCATTAACGTATATTCCCTTTTCTTAATTTAATATGCGTTTTTATTATATAAACCTATATTTTTTTATATAGTTCTAGTTGAGCATCTGATCTCTTTTTTTCCAAACAATTCAGAATCTGTTAGAAAGGTAAATCGACAAAAAATAGTGAAGGGACTAGTACATTAAACATACTGTATGATTTTTTTTACAGTAGTGAACCTTATCTTTTAAAGAAAATTCTAAGATCTTGAGAATTTCAATTCAAATTTTGTTTTGAAGATGTGTCCTCATTACCTGAATCCATGTTCCCTAGTGTCAAATTGAAGTAATTGCAAGTCCAGCACTTTGATATGCACGCTTATTAAAGTATTTTGCACATCAAAGTGAGACTTAATCTGTTAAGGTTATTAAACTAAGTGCTTTTCCCATGACAATCATACTGTATAATTAACTAAGTGCTTTATTACATTCTGACAACAGGTGCAGGGTAGTAAAACCTCGGCGAAGAGTACCTAATATAGTTCAGGTTTATCACCTTTCCGCCTTTTTATATAGTTTTTGCGAAGTTTCACGAGTTCTCTCAACCGGACTGATTATCCGGAAGTTGTGATTATCTAGAAGTTGTGGAAAAACTTGGATGTATTGGTTGTAGATTGACACAGTTGATATACTTTTGGTATTGATTGCTTGAGGTTGTTGTATGAGGATATTCCCTTAGATGTATTGTTGGTACATTGACACAATAGTTGTGTTGTTGGATGAAATGGAATGTGTTTCTATGACATTATTTGAAACAATATGTTGACAATCGATTGGAATCTATTGCGGACATTGTGGGTGTGGCATCATTTTTTATATTTGGATTGGTACGAAATTCATGAGGAGGTGTTGCTGAAATTTACGTGGCCAATATTTATTTTAGAATAAAAAATATCAACAATGACGTTTTTAATAAAGCGACGTAAGAAGATACTCTATGGTGGCAGTTATAGTAACATAGCTCACACCATATATACTCTACGGCAATGGTTCTTGTATTATAAATGACACCATATGTTACTCTTTGGTGGCGGTTCTATTTACAAATGACATCATAACTTGCTCTACGGTGGCGGTCCTTGGCTTACAAGTGACACCATAGCTTACTCTATGGTGGCGGTTCTTTATGACCGTCGACACAGTAGCTAACCTATGGTGGCGGTTCTAACTTGCTAAGCGCCACTATATCTTACCTATGGTGGCAGTTTTATCTATAGAACCGCCACCATATCTTACCTATAGTGGCGGTTCAAAGTTGGGAACCGACACCATATATAAGCTATGGTGGCGGTTTTAGAACCGCCACTTACCTATGGTGTCCCCACCAATCATGTCGCTACAAAACCGCCACCGTAGGTTTAATTTACCCGCCACCGTAGGGGGTTTTTCTACTAGTGCGGTCTTCGGGGTGGTGGCGAGCGTTCCCGAATCACAAGTGGAACCTCTTTAACACGAGCCCGTTTCTTCGACGATGGGTCTTCTATCACGGTCTTCGGTCCAATGCGAGCCCGCACGTGCTCGGGTAATCTATCCCGTGGGCCAAGTCGGTCCTGCACGGGTAGTCTTGGGCCCAGTCTCCTTCCGAAGTCAGTCTGGGGGCTCACTTTCCCCCAAGCACCTTTAGCACTAGACCCTTCAGCTTGAGTCTTAGTCTTCTTTTTGTGACCTGACATTAGACGAACCATGGTAGCCGGGGTGTCACCATCATCAAAGAATCCCCTATTGTCTTTAGCTTGCTCCCTCCTTAGCAGGTCAAAAGCTTCGTCAACCTTCAGCGCAGCTCGGGATTTAGCATCAACGGCTTTGGTCCACTTCATGTAAGAATCTGAAACCCAGATTGAGTGGCGAGATTTGACAACGGGCCAAGTATGCCGTGTGTACCATCTTTGCATCCAGGTATCACACATTACATCAGTCAGTTGGGTAGGGTCACTCACAACTGCTTCAACTTCAGGGATTCGCTGGGTCCATCCATACTGCCTTAGTATGCGATCTGGGTAGAGATGAACCGTCTGCCTGAAAGATAGGATCACCTGATAGCGGGCTCTGTCCCTCGGGTCCAAGCCACTCCAAAGGTAGATGGGCCACCACGGAACTACCCATCGGATTAACGGACCACCATGAAAAGATAAAACCTCGTCCCAATACTTTTGCGTAATCTGACGAGAGAAATCAATGGCCCGCCTCCTCGTCATCACCTGGTTATGACGATAGTTGCCCGCATCAAGGGGAGGATCTATCACTGATAGCCTCTCATAAAGCCAAATCTGCAAAAAGGAAACAAAAACATGAGTAAAAAAATCAAAAAAAATCAAAAATCAAAATTTTTTTGCAAAGTAACATACTTGCAGTAATCGGGTGCTCCCGGTAAGACGAATTGACGAGTCTCTCTTACGGTTGTCCAATCCTTGGATAATCTCGCCCATGATCAGCCAAGCCGGGCTGTGTTCAGTCTCCATCAAATCTACTACGATCAGAAGATGGGTGTTTCCCATGCAGGATAACAAATCCATGTGACCCTCGAAAGCATATACGTGGAGCATACAAAAAGAAAAGGCCCTGCGGCTGTAAGCCGGTCTGACCCAAACATCAAGAGAATTCATAAATTTCTCAGCCAAGTCGATCAGAGAAATCCTATCGCCTTCCATCATGCGGGATACCTCATTGTGAGAAAGCCCTAGAAATTCTCGAAGCTTCCTCCTCGGGTCATAGATCAAGTACGGGACGGCTGGACGAAGCACCGGGTTCCATCCTCCTATAGCGGCAATCTCCTCAGGCAAAGGGCAAACCTCGCCCCGGGGAAAAGTAAAGACATGATATATGTCATCCCAGTAAGCCAAGCATGCATCCAGGAAATAGCGATCAACCATCATCTGACGGAACGGATACAACTGAGTTATACCCGTCTGGTTGAGCACCACCCTATCCGTGTCCCTAAAGCGACGGGACCACTCCTGCAGTATAACGGTCAATCTATCGATTCCCATGGCTAATTCCTTAAGAAAATAAGGAGATCTTCTCTTTGCCTTAAGGGAAATAAAGAGACTTTCTTTAAAGAAGGGATTGATTTGTAATGAGAATTGTGGAGAAATCAAGGACAAGAGAGTATATATAGCATTAGCCTTGCAAACTGTTTAGGAAAATTTCCTAATCCTAATTGGAATCAAGCCGCAAGCCTAGTCTCGATACTAGCACGTAAATCTCCATCCCGAACTTTCCTAATCCTTGTTAGGAGTCAAAAATCTCAAAGTTTCCAAAATTCAAAAATCTCAAGGTTTCAAAATTCAAAATTTTCAAAATTTCAAAAAATCATTTTCCCCAGCGCGAGTCATTTTACTATCTACGTGTTGCATGCATTTTATGTGACTTATACAGGTACGACTCAAACAGGGACGTGCAATCCACGATATCTCCCCAGCGGAAGCCAACGGCAGCATTTCACGGGATAGGTCTACATACAGGCACACCCAGGACTTATGCGACAAGTCCAATTCCCCACGGAGTTATCGGCTCAGGTATGACTTCTAGCTTACGGCTGGCGAGCCCTTCACGCGAGTCTAATGGACTATAAACGACCCGACCGGAAGTCCGCCAGGTTTCAATCCTCGATTGGCCTGGTGGCTACTCTGACTTTTGCCTTGTCCAAGCCTCAGTCAGAGTGGGGGCTCTGTAGACACCCGCATTTTGACTGCCAGGTGTCTATGGCAGTTTTCAAAAAACACCCGATGATGATCGGACGCTAACGTGCTTCTATGCGCTCGGATACGGGCTCAAATCCATTAATCGCTGGCTAACACACTTACAGAGTACAAATCTCACAAAATCAACCTCGAATCTAGGCCCAGCGGACCGTTCTGAGCCAAACAAGACTAATTTGGGCCAAAACCGACACCAGAATTAAAACCGACTTTTTTGCGATTGGGTCAACCCTGGTCAAGGTCGTTTCCGAGACATACAAAACAACCATTCACAACATCAAAAGTCCAACTCAAGAAGCAAAACCAACAGTCCATCTTCAGACGGGCCATCAGGTCAAGTCCGTCAAGGCAAAACCCTAGACACCAAAGTGCATGACCATGCCTATATAAACACCCCCATGCAACACATCTTTTACACATCAAATTCAACCCTAATTCAACTTTTTACCACTTCAAAAAGAACCCTAATCTTATACATGCAACCCTAATCAAACTCTAGCAATTCTACACTAGCAAAAAACCCTAAACCTAGTTTTAGGAATCAATCCCGAGCCACCATAACTTAACCTCCATAAAACCTCGAAGACTCTTGTGTTAAAGCCACGGTTACGAGTTCGATCCGAGACAAGAACATGTAGGTTGAGGGTGTCAAAACCCCGTTCTCTCCTTCTTCTCTTCCTCTCGTCATCTTCTTCGCTTTTTCTTACTTTTTTATTATTTTTATTTTTTTTCTTTATTGCATCATAATATCGATAATAACTAATACAAAACATTAAAATACTTATCGATTTGTGTCGAATAAGAGGGGTATCGGAATAAGAAAACACGAATATACAAGTGTACTTCACACAGCGTTGACGGTCGCTTGTTCCAATACCCCGATTATTTGATTATTGAGATAAGTTAACTTAAACAATATATTTTTTTTATTTCGTTTTCATCATTGCTCGAGTCATATATTTACATTAATTTTCAAAACAAGCATTATATTTAATAAGGGTCGAAACCCGTTGATGCGGATCCGACATCAAACAATTCGCAAGAATTAATTATGATGTCGGGATGCAGAGGGAATCAAGGCGAGTTTTTTAAGGTGTCGATCTATTAGATTCGATACCAATTCCATAATTGGATGTCGAATCCAATGATTTAGTCAAATAAATTAATTAACACGATTTTCATTGATGCTAATATAGATATCCTCTAATTCAATTGAATTAATTACGACATTAATAAACGCGGAGAAAATTTATATCGTGCTAGTTAATTTAAAACGACTTATATTATTTTCTTCAAGTTTTCGCTCTAGCATTTCATACCGATTCAATAATCGGATATGGGATATGACGAGCATCAAAATTAAAATCGAGTATAAATTATTCCAAGTATTTAATATCGATTTCATAATCGAATATTGAATACGACGAATATCAAAAATATTAAGTTGAGTGCAAATCACGCAATATTTGTACGCGATTTAATAAAATCATCAATTTTTCGAAGAAAACAATTTCGCTCTTTTTTATTATTATTCTTCGAACATCATTTTTTTTAGACAAAACATTCTTTTTAGATCTCGATATATTTTTTCCCTTGACCTCGGTCAACACGTGTTAATCCATCCCGTGACCTACTATTCTTTCCAAAATCATGCATTCATCACATCTATATCTTTATTCAATTTATTACTCGTTACATCGTTACTAACGGTTTGATTGTTTCCTTTGTCGATTTTTGTCGTTTATTTTATTTTACTAAAATGAACCCACATGCTAAAATTCCACTTTGACGTAGAATTAATTGCATTAAATCGACATAGAAACCCTTTTCAATTCCATTCACATGTTTAGGGAAAATAATCTTTGCATATCTTTTTCCCGTTCAACTAACGCGCGTATTGGAAAGTCATTCGAATTCTTAGTAGAGGCCGCTAATGTGCGGGCGGGGTTGGGTGTCCTTTGTGGGCTTCCCAACACGTACCCTCACCCCTTACTCAGAACCTCGGTTTCCAGATGCCCGAAACCGTTGGCGCACGAGAGTCATTCAATACACAATATCCGATAATGTCGGTATTGGTATCAAATGCAAAGGGACGAGCCCAATAAACTCTGACATCAGAAATGGACCGTATTTTGTATACGGACCACTACGACATAGAGTGGGCTCGAATGGTTCCGAATAACCACAAAATTCGGTGGCGACTCCACATAGACCTAAATTTCAATTCGATCCGTTTCATATGGAGATTCATTCGCCTACCCAAACCCGCGCGTGGCCGCGTTGAGGTGGACCTACATCATGTCCACAGTATATAAAAACATTTTTTGTTAATTTTATTTACGTATTTAACCTATTGCACTCATTTTACATACTCGTGTATATTCACATTCTCAATAACACTAATGACGAGAGTAAAGACAATTCAAATAATATGATTGGCAAAATAAATATTTTACGTTTCCGAAAACCATTTAATTGTACCTATTTAATTTAACAACTTAAAAAAATTGTGGAGCAAAGGTTAGATCCAGAACCTCACCAATGATAGACAAGCTCTGAACCACTAGACTAAGAGTCAATTACTAATACTAATTTCGCAAAATATTTCTACAATATGAGGCTCTCTTCTTTATGGGCCCCATCTAGTTCATAGAGTCGGGTGAACCCCTTTCTAACAGGCTTGAAATTTTACATTATAAATAAGAGTAATCATTGTTTTTAACGACCCAAAAATTTTTGAGTCTTAAAAAAACTCTTAAAATTATCTCACATAAAAAAAATTAAAATAAGATGACGATTCTATATTATAAATAAGAGTAATCATGTGTTCTTTTGGGTCTTAAAAAGATCTATTAAGATAGTAAATTATCCCACATCGAAAAATTATAACGGTGATGAAATTTTATATTACCTTATTAGGTAACTAACTAGGTATGTGTCCCGTGAAATTCACGGGATTATCTGTTTCAATTTTTTATCGTATTGTTAATATATATTTCTGTCCAAGTATTATGTTCATTTTAGAAGATATGATATACATGAAAGTGACAATTGTCAATATTATAGTACATAAATTTATCGCATCGGACAATAATAGAAAGATACCGTTAAAGTAGACGGTGTATCTCACTTCTGTTGGATGTGGTCGCGGACAGATGATGTTAAGTATCGTTGGTACAAGGTATTTATCTGTGATTAAAAAGGTAATAAAGTGAGTTTTTGACTGAGCCATTGAGAACATAAAAAACATAAAAAAACAATGCAAATACTTGAAGTGTGTTCATGTTGTTTTAACTTCTTTTTTATGTTATTTATAGTACAATACTTAAATTAATTTTCATAAATAAGGACAACTATTTTTTTAATAAAACTTTATGAATATATATTTATACGGAGTATGTTTTAATAAAAGGCGACTTAAAAGTCGTTAAATTAAAAAATCAAACATGTGTATTAATATGTGTTTTAATATAATTTTACAATAAGGGAAAGAAAAGTTTATTGCTAAAAATTAATAAGTTAATTAATAAAACATTTAATAATAAAGAGAAATGAAAAGATTTTGATATAACAATTAGTAATGTAATAAAAGCAAAAATAAATATAAATAAATAAAACATAAATATAAATTATATTAAAGACACCACGTGGAAAAAGTTGTCTTTTAACTATAGATAGATAGATAGATAGATAGATAGATAGATAGATAGATTTAATAAAATGACTTTTCTAATGGTTGTATTTATTTATGAATATTTATGTAAATATCATGAATAAGAGAATTTTGAAAGTTTTGTTGACTAAAAATGTATGAATGTATTTATTTGTGAATATTATGTTTTTTTATAAAAGTACTAGCTAGTTTTTAATCCCGTGAAAATCACGGGACCATCCTTAAAATTATATAAGGAACGTATTTAAAATTTTAAAAACATATTATATTTATTTGGTGAATACATGGAGAAAAAAAATCTAATTTTAACTATAATCTTCTTACTGAGTTTTTTGGATTTAAATTCAAAACTTAAATTGTAATTTATTGCAAATATAAATATGGTGCGAACGAAATAATTTATATTTAAATATAAAAAATAAAATGGAATATTTTTTGTTATAATTACATACACATTATAATTTATTTAAGGCGATCGTAATTAGAATATAAGAGATGATTATCTTTTAAAAAAATATATATTTAAACCGTAAAAAATATGTAATATAATTGGTCGTCATTAGTGTTTTACTTTAAATTAACTCTCAAAATATTGCAATTTTTCTGAATTATATATATTGTAATCTACTATTATTTTAAATATAAATAAAAGTTCACCATTATCAACAGAAAACCAATGTGATTTAAAATTAACCCAAAAATGTATTTATAATATTAACCAATACATAGATAAAAAAAATTATAATATTATACCTGAAAAATGAAAAATTGTGGACTTGAGTACTGGTTTTGCAAAAGTTCTATAAATAAAATGCAAAAGAAAAAATTAATATTAAAATTTAATCAACAAACGACAATGCAAATTCATATCTTACAAAATTGAATGTAATGTTCAAAAAAAAGGAATGAAATGAAAAAAAACAAAATTCTCAATTACTTGTATTCTTTCATTGCTTTATATTATTTTTTTAGTTATAATTTAATATTTTTAATGCTAAATAATATAATTATTCATATTAACTTTGGTTGATCAAATGGTGAAACAACCAAATTATTAATTTTTTTTAGAAAACTATTAAACTTTCTTCAACTTTGAATATAAATAAAAGTGTACTCTTACGAACACAAAATCCATAAGTTTAAAGTTAACTCAAAATGTATATAAAAATAATCAATATAAATATCAATTAAAATAAAATAAAATATTTTACCTGAAAAATGAGAAAATTGCAGACTTGATTATTGGCTTCACATAAGCTTAAAACAAATGCAAAAGATAAAATTAGCACTAAAAT
Organism: Agrostemma githago; assembly: GCA_958450325.1. Taxonomy (NCBI): domain Eukaryota; kingdom Viridiplantae; phylum Streptophyta; class Magnoliopsida; order Caryophyllales; family Caryophyllaceae; genus Agrostemma; species Agrostemma githago. Next base: position 5,664,333 of record OY288242.1, read on the forward strand.
TAGAATCAACAAACAATAATGCAAATTCATTATTTTATTTCTTACAAAATTGAAGAGAGTATCTATAAAATAAAGCGAATGAAATGTGAATAAGAACTCACAAAATAGATGTAGTCTGTGTTTACAGGCTGAGGAAACGGCTGCGCACATTTTTTTTTCATTGCAATTTTTCAAGGCAAGTGTGGCAACATCTTCTCAATTGGATGCAAATCATGGGAAGAAGTAACAATCTCCTTACACAGCTAAATTGGAGCACTCTTAGAAGTAAGATTAGGCATTGGAAGAATGGTTGGTTCTGCTGCTGTCTCGCCGCTGCTGTTTATGGCATTTGGGGTGAAAGGAATGGTAGGATATTTGATGGGAAGATCAGCTCAATGTTGAGCCTTGTTGCTAGGATCAAATTTGATGTCTTTACTAGGTTAAGGACTCGTGGGCTAGATATCTCCACTAAGCTTTTATATAAGAGCTGATGATGTTTTTTTTTGTCACAGTGGTAAGGTGACTTACATAACTCTTTATCTAGCTAGTATTGGGTTTACTTTGTAAGAATCCATTCTTATTTTATTATAAGATGTACCTTTTCTTGCAAAAAAAAAAGAACTCACAAAATACAAATTATTTTTCATCCCTCTATTATATTATGGAGGGAGTACTTTTTTAGTTATATAATGAAGTTCTTCATAATAGATTAATAAATGATATAATTATTAATATTAAATTTGCTTATTAAGACAAACGTAGATGAAAAGATGTGACAACAAAATGATTAAGTATTTTTTTTTTAAAAAAAATCATTAAATTTTATATAACAAATGCTTTAAGTGAAATATTAAGATTTTTTTCCATTGCCTTTAAAAATATAAAAAATATTTGATGTGTGGAATAAATTTTAGGCTAGTGAATAAATTTGACATGTAATAATTATAAATTTAATAAAAATGAAACTTAATACCACGTATAATAATATAAAAATTATTAGATAAAAGTAAATGAGAAGTTTGTGAGTAAAAAAATGTAAGTAATAATACATTTATTAACAAAGGTTAAATACGTAATTATGAAACAAATGAATAATGTAATAAATTTTAAATGTAAGAGGAATAAAATAGCAAACACCTAAGAAATGGAAAATCTTATTCTAAAAAAATTATTACACCATTTTACAATAATATAAGAGAAATGAAAAATTTGTGAATTAAAATTAATAAGTTAATTAATAAAATATTTAATAATAAAGAGAAATGAAAAGATTTTGATATAACAATTAGTAATGTAATAAATAAATTTTTTTAATAAAAATAAATAAAAAATTAATAGAAATTATATTAAAGACGCCATGTGGCAAATAAAATTATGGCAAAAGTTGCATTTTAACTATATATATATATATATAGATATAGATATAGATAGATATAGATATAGGTATAGATTGATAGTATTAGGTTACTTTTAAGTTAAATTATCTCACATCGACGAATTATGATGAATTCTATTATATAAATAAGAGTAATCCATTACTCCCTCCGTACCACTAAGATCTTCCCATTTCATTATTATATACCTCACAAATGAATAAAAGTGGGAAGATCTTAGTGGTACGGAGGGAGTACCTTATTATAATTCGTCGATGTGGGATAATTTAACTTAAAAGTTTATAGGATATATATCAACCAAAAATCTTCTAGGTCTTAAAAAGCTTTTAAGACTATAACCTTAACTAAAATTATCTCACATCGAACAATTATTTAAAGATCTTTTAAGACTATAAAATTAAGTAAATTTATCTCGCATTGAAGGAATAATCTCATTGAAAGATGTTGTGTGTTTTAGTAGGTGGTTTGTCCAACATTGAAAGAATAATGTGATTGTGTGAAATTTACAATGTATAAATTAAATACTTCTCCCTTCCATAATTGTAGTTAGACGTAAAAAGTGAGAGTAGTATGGTAAAAAAAGTTGGACCAAATAGGAAATATTTGCGATGGGAATAAGATATAAAGACGGAGGAAAATAAAATATGAGAAGAAGATAGAAAGAAGTAGTATAATTTAACCACATTGGAAGATTATCATAACGGGGTGATCCTATGATAAATAGAAGTCGTTATAGCTTCTTAGATATCAACTATCAACCCAAATATTTACCGAATATTGTCCTAAAGAGAAATATTATGAATTTTAATTATTATATCTCCACAATAGTGAAATTTGTTAAAAGAAACTTTAAATTTGTATTATTAAATTTTAATTTGTCTTAATAACCCATTAAATATTCATTTGAGAGAAAAAAATTCAAGGTATAAAGTTTGAAAAATAATGTTATTTAAGGTATAAAATATCAATTTACCCATATTTTTATAATCTTCGTATTAGACCTTTTATTTCAATGTAAACAAATGATTAGATATAGTTAAAATATAATTTTTACTCTATATAACTTTTTTCCCAATGTAATTAAGTCAACTGACCCGTGCATCGCACGAGCTTTTAATCTAGTATGTCGTATTATATGCATTTAACAAACCAAATATATATTCCGAAAAAAATATTGACTCTTTCACACACACAATACCTATCTATTGTCGACCCATATTTTACGACGGGTATATATTTCAAATCAATTTAAAATTATTTTTAGACGAAACATTCTTCAATAGAATAAGTCATATGTGTTCTTTACTCAAAACGTCTAGATTGAATGATTGGTGTTTACTGATCATATATTGGTTTACCAGTGATTAATCACAACTTTAATCAAGATCCTTCGTTATAAATATACGACCTCCTAAAAACACTTTTCGAAATGGTCGACACATACACTTATCAATACACGAGACTCTTTATTTTGAATGCTAACAACTGTCACTAATATTAAAAATAATCATCACAAATACTATATTTAAAACTCAAACTTAGTATGGATGTGAAGTACAATAGTGAAAAAAACTAATTGTGACTTCCTGCATAACACCCTAACTCAAAACTCGTGCATTTGCGCGGGATCTAATCTGGTTGAATCTAAAATGAAAATAAATATATCATATCATATCATATCATCCTCTAATAACAAGTGTTGATGTGTAATCCTCTCATAATAAACTTTCTTCGTTCCATTTGATTCTTTACGTTTGTTTGTTCACACTTGACATTGCACGTTTTCTTTTGTCCATATCTTTAGTTACATATTTCTAAAAATTATAAAAAATTGATATTTATACACACTCGATTAGACAATTTAAACAAGATTTCACATGACTATATTTTATCTTATATATTAGAAGTTATATTGACAATTCTTCTCACTTATGAATAGTGTCCAAAACGCAAACATAAAGAACCTATTGGCCTGGAACGGAGGGAGTATGGAGTATTATGTTATCTTCTAATTTTTTTAAGAAAATTTCTAATGATCTGAATATATAAGAGAAATTTATTTTGCTTTGTGATTGTTAGTTTTGTGATTAAAAAAATTAATCACATAATCAGGTAAAAATATAAAATATTATTATTAGGTTTGTAAAAAAATATGTTCTTTAAAATATTAGAATACACATTATTGAGATTGTTGGATTACCTTGATTATCATTGTAATTTTTTTTCTCAAATCAAAATGTAAATAAGATTAAAAATGTGAAAAGCTAATAGGTTGCCGATTATATATATTTATAAATATTCACTAAATGTCAAATTCTACCTGTGTAATCCCCGAGAAATTCTAACGCAAAACAGTGGCGGAAACACTGTAGATATGAGATTGTAACATACTGTAACTATGTCTTGATTATATAAAAACGGTAAGTCAGTACATAAGTCATAAAATAAAAATGGCTACAGAATAAAAATAAAATAAAATCCATAAAAAGGTTATAACAATCCATAGTTCAAATTACTAATCAGCGAAGCAGGATCCGTAACTACTCGCTAACACACCCGAAGGGAAACACATATACCTGTCATGTTAAAAACATAACAGTCACAATCAGTGAGGAGAAACGACGACGTTCTCCCAGCCTTATTACAAGATTTTAAAACTATAATTATTAATATATGAAAATAGTAAAAACAGAAAAACATTGAAACATCATAATAAAAATAAGCTTTGAGAGAAAAATTTAAAATATTGGAACAATAAAATCAAAATAAGTTTTTAGAAGAAAACTTAAAATATTTGCCAACCTGCAAACCAAAATATATCGATAATAATAAAATATTCAAAATGACGTTATGGATAGAATTAGTGTAGACAGCTAGACTTTCACGAGGATAATACTTGAAACTAAATTCGAGAATTTTAGTCTTTAACACATATCAGACTTCAATCTCTAACTAGGCAACTCAAGCATAGCAGTACTGCGTGCAGCGAAGTCCTGGTTTAAGTAGTGCACACCCCTCCTAGACTACAATTATGTCTAGTTCAGCTGACGGCGACTAGCACAATGCGATATCTAGCTTAAGGTCAAAACATACACTCTCTTGTATGGAACTACGCCCAGTTCAACGACCAAATGTGCCTCAAATAGACACATCGACTTTATAGTTGATGGCAAAAACGTACATCCCAGACTATATTACACTAAAATCCACACTTATCCTTATTCCATAACTCCAAAACAAAGTCATTATCGATATATATATATACAAAAGATATAATCATTATAATAATAAGGGAACAAAAGGGAAAAAGGACGACGAGATTCACGCGACCCTTTTTCAAATGCACCCAAACAAAGCTCCGGGTTTAGATGGTATAAGTGCTTTATTCTTCCAAAAATATTGGGGAGTTGTGGGTAGCGATATCTGTGTGTTTGTGCGGAACTGGTGGGAGGGAAGGGTTGACTTAGGGGAAGTTAATAAAACTGTTGTCGTTTTGATTCCAAAATGTGGGTCACCCCGTAAGATGAAGGAATTTCGACCTATCCTATTAGTCTCTGTAATGTTCTTTATAAGATTATTTCAAAGATGCTCGCTAACAGGTTGAAATATTTCCTTGACGGTCTTATCTCGGAGAATCAGAGTGCTTTTACCCCCGGGCGACTTATCACGGACAATGCGCTCATAGCCTTTGAGACGTTTCACGCTATGAAAAAGAGGGGTGAGGGTAAGGATGGAACGGTGGCTCTAAAGCTTGACATGAGCAAAGCTTATGATAGAATTGAATGGAGCTTCTTGGATGGGGTTTTGCCACGGTTGGGTTTCTCGGAGAGTTGGAAAAACCGTATTATGAATTGTGTGACAACGGTTACACATGCCTTTCGTGTTAATGGAAAGACTCTTGGGGAGGTAGTGCTAGAACGGGGGCTCAGACAGGGTGACCCCATCTCCCCGTACTTATTTCTATTTTGTGCTGATGTCTTCTCTCATTTGATACGAAGGGCTGCTAGTAACCAGGCTATTCATGGGTCTCGGGTTTGTCGAGGAGCACCTCGAATCTCTCATCTTTTCTTCGCTGACGACTGTATTCTTTTTGCTAGAGCTAACGAAAGGGAGTGCTCCACCTTAGCTAACATAATTAGCTTATTCGAGCGAGCCTCAGGTCAGAAAATTAACTATTCCAAGTCAGAAATTGTGTTTAGCAAAAAAGTTGCAGGACGACATCGGGAAAGTATTTCGAGGTTATTCGACGTTCGAGAGGGGGACAAATACGAGAAATATTTGGGTTTACCAACTATTATCGGGAAGTCCAAGAAGGCCATTTTCTCCGGGATAAAAGATCGCATATGGAAGAAATTATAGGGGTGGAAGGAGAGATTATTGTCCAAACCGGGTAAGGAAATTGTGATAAAGGCCTTGGCACAAGCTATTCCTACCTATATGATGAGTCTTTTTGCGCTTCCGGAAGAGCTTATTAGCGAGACCTACGGTATTCATGCGAGATTCTGGTGGGGGTCTTTGGAGACAAAACGACGAATTCATTGGTGGTTGATGGCAGGGATTCGCCGTGTATCCCACCGATCAAATAAACCAACTAATCCTAACAAGTAGCTAGGGAAGTCGGGTCGAACCACAAGGACAGAAAAGGGGTCTAGACTAGAGTTTGCCTACTACACAAGACTAGGTCACGAGGTCACAGAGATTGATAATTAAAGAGAATTGATTACAAACACAATTACTAGGCTAAGAACAAGAGTAAACAAACTACGATGATGAAAATGGATGAAACTAGAATTATGAATGAACTAGGTATAACATGAACTAAATGATTTAACTAAAGTTAAATGAAACGACAAACTAGAGGAATAATGTCTAAGAAGATGAAGAAATCAAATAGGGGAAAGAGTAGGGTTAGGTCGGGTTCATAGGTGTGATTGGCTAGTGGGGAAATCGAAGGTGTAGGTTTCACCTAGTCACTAAGGTAAGTCCGCGCTCTCGCGTCAAAAACAAACCCGAAAACTCAAATAAGATGCTACCCAAAACAAGAGAAATCAACCACCAATAATGCATACAATGAGAAGGAGGAAACAAGCAAGAGGAGCGTTGGCCACTATTACTCTAACAAGCATTTCATCAAACACATGGCATGCAAGACAAGTGACTAGCAACAAAGATTCAACCTTGACCCACAATCAATCCCTAATCACCCATAATCAACACCTAATCCACCTACTAACCCCACAAGAATCTACTCACACATATTCAAACTAAAACTAACACAAACAAGAGAAAACATCAACATAAGAACAAGAACATTCATAATGAAGATGAAACTAGCAAGAACAACAAACAAGAAATAAAGAATGAAACTTTACTTACAATCAAAGATTAAAGGAAAAGAGAAGAGAAAGATTATACCAAACTAACAAGGAGATGAAAAGATGAAAACTTGTATAATAAAGAAAACCCAAATAAATTCCTCAAGGTTGTCAATCTTGGCAAAGTCTTCAAGAATTCCCTTATTAATACAAGAGTAATTGCTAGGATTAAGTTAAGATTAACAAAAGATTAAGGAAAGATTAAGGATAAACTAAGCTAATGAGAGGAGTTCACTATCTAGGGTTTAGTGTAATGTAAGGTGCTTAAAACAATACAAGAGGGGGGTATATATAAGGTTGCATGAATAAGGGAGGTGGGAAAATGAAGTTTCGTAGGAGCTGGGCCCTTCCCGGTCGTGACGGACCATCACGGTCGGGATCATGCATAATACCGGGCGGGATTATGCATAATACCGGGCGGGATAATGCTCTTCCCGGTCGGGATGATGTCGGTCCCGGTCGGGATGGCCCCAAAGGAAGTTGTCTTTCGTCTTCTCATCCCGGTCGTGATGGATGATGGTCCCGACCGGGATGGGTCCTTATGTGCTCTTCCTAGGCTTCTTATCGATGCTCGGTGCTCGGGATATCATCAAGTGCGCTCCATGGGACTCGGGATCGAGTCTAAGCTACCGAGTCATCATCGTCGCTTCTCTTCATTGGCTCCATATGCGTCGGAAACGAGTCGGAATTGTTCCATTTCCCCAAGATAGGCCTCAGGAACCTAAAACAAGCTAGAAGAAGCGTAAGTAGCCTCGAAACCGCTCTAAAGAGTGATTCCACAAGAGAAACCGGGACCAAACACGAGAAATAAACACTACAAAACACACTTATCAACTCCCCCACACTTAATCCTTACTCGGCCTCGAGTAAGCACGAACTAACTAACTAACTAAGACGAAACTAGACTACTAACCGAGCGGGTATTAGCGCACTCTACGCCCTTTCAACTCACGCGAGAACACTTAGAGGAAAAGTTCTCTCCGCAAGGCAAGTGAGTTCTTGCGACAAAACTGTGGATACATCCGAACACGAAAACACACAAACAAACAAACAATCGGTTGCACCCAAAAAGAAACAAATACCGCTTCCCTTAACAAAGCGGTGAAAGAAACACCGGTTAGGGACTCAAGGCAAGTGACAACGTTCCCAAGCTAATAACACAAATCGATATGGACAAAACCCTAATAGTATGACAAAAAACAATATAAGCGTTGGTAACTTACCTAGTTCCTCCTAACCTTCTAAGAACGTACCACGGGACGATAGGCGGGATGGAAAAAGGATGAACCACGGAGTTAGTCGACACTGTAGGTAAATTAAAAACCGGCCCCCTTTAGCGATAAGCCAAGAGGGTCGTCTCATGCTCAAAAATAGTTCAACTAGTCCAAGTAAAAAGGTGGATATGGTTGCAAAGTGAGGGAATACCGACCGTTACCGCTATCATCCTTCCTAGGGACTCGGTCCTTTGGTAGGCTCTTCACGATAACAATCGGTAAAAAGCTTATTTTTGAGGGGTAGGATTTTTTTGTGAAATGATTTTCTTTGGCATTTTTCTTTTGCATTTTGCTTTTGAGTTGCTATGCCATTTCTTTTTCTTCGTTTGTATTTTGTTTTTGATTTGTTGTGCCTTTTCTTTTTCTTCTTTCTTTTCTTTATTTTCTTTCTTTCTTTTTCTTTTTCTCTCTTTTTGACTTGGTTTGCCTTCTGGATAAATCTTGTATTGTAGGCTTTCAATCACAACCAAGTATAGAAACCTCAACAAAATTGCAACTTATTTGTGGAAATGTGTAGAAGGTAGGGAAATGTGTAGAAATCTCTTTGCTTTTTTTAAGAAATTTTTAAAAATTTTAGGAATTTTTAAGTTTTTTCGAAAAAACTACGAAAATAAAACTAAACTAGACTAGGATATCGCTCCCCCACACTTAAACCGAGCAATGTTCTCATGCTCGATCGATAGTGTGTGGAAGACACTAAAAAGAAGAGAAAAAAGAGAAAATAAAGCTAAAAAACAAAAATGAAAGTGAAGAAAGGGTAGAATGTGTCCGGCCGGGGTGTAATCAAGTCACCAAGGGCCGAGACGAGAAAAGATATGGAAGGGGGAAGAAATAAAAAGAAGAAAATAAAAGGAAATGAGAGGGGAGGGCTAGGTGTAATCAAGTCACCTAGCCCTGATTCCTCCCGAATCCGACTAAATTCTACCAAAATTAAAAAGGGAAAAAGAAAAAGTGAAAAGAACTTGTCAATTTGGATTTTCAATGGGTTCTCGATGTAGTCAAGTAATCGAGAATCGGGAGCAATAACCACAAAGGCCCCGAGGGCCACCAAGACACCAAAAGGATAAAGGGAATGGGAACATACAAAGAGAGACTAGCAATAAAAGACGAAAAAGAAAGGAGAGTCGCCTACCAAACGGTTAGCAACTCAATCATCTTCATCGTCTCAATGATCGTTATCGGCACCTTGCTTGTCTTCATCATCGTTATTCCTCTTCTTCCTAAATGTAGTCACATGATTGAAGTATCGGGCTTGTAATGGTGTAATGAGGTTGGGATTGGAGGGGAAACTCGGTGTATAGTGATGAGAAAATGAGATGAAGGTGTATAATTGAAGTGTAAGGATGAAATGACAGTGCAAAGGTGAGTAGGGAGGTTGGGAGGGGGTATAAAGCAGTGGGGTGGGGCTTAAATGAAGAAAGAAAAGCGAAGGAGGGTGTTGTATCCCTTCCCGACCGTGAAGACACCCATCATGGTCGGGAGGAGTCCTTCCCGGTCGGGATGACCATGATCCCGGGCGGGATTGCTCGTCAGAAGCTCCTGTTTTGTTGCTCACTTCGTCCCGGTCGTGATGGTAATGATCCCGATCGGGATAACACCTTTCCCGAGCCTTGAAGCCTTCATTCAATAATAGCATCTCGAATCTTCCACCCAAACGACAAATACTACCTCGGGATCCAAGATCCCGTCCCCAAAAGCTTACGAAAAGCTCAAAAACCGACTTCCTTGCCCAAGCTCCAAGCTTCTACCATCAAAAACTCTTCTCAAAACTTCATCTTCACTATCAACCTATCAAGTAAACTCAATAAACACCATCAAAAATCCCTCCCTCACATCACTCATCAAAATACCAAACGACAAGAATTCCACAAAACACACAAATCCTAGAATCAAACTTACAAATCACACAAATATAGCTACAAAAACTCAAAAAAGAGGGAAGAGATATATACAACACGACGGTTCTTGAGGAACTCCGTCAAACCTAGGATGGTGAATTCTTCATTCATTTCCCATATTGTTGCACACAACTCCAGAGCCTTCGAGGGCACGGAGCAACAAGTCGAAAACTCTTAAACAATCTTCATTAAAGCATGAGGAACACCAACATATACTCCAAGGTTCTTCATAACCTTGTCTTGACGTTCCCGGGGCATCCCGATCCACTATGTTCAACGGCTTGAACTTGTATTTGCAATCTTTTGAGATATACCCAAACTTCCATTCCTCTTCATGGGGCCTCAAGGGAGGCTCAACTTTCCTCTTACCAAACAACTTATCTTCATTGACATTACAAGGGAATTCATCCGCCCCAAGCTCAAAAGCATCATCCTCAATTCCACACAAGTTGTTGTCAACCTCCAAGCTTTCACCCGACTCATTCCCTAGGCCGGTGTCTCTCAAGGCATGGATCATATTACATGACTCTTTATTTGTAGGCGAGGTGTTGCCTTGGAGGTCAAACACAAGTTTCTCGTCGCCTAACTCAAAAGTGATCTTACCCTTCTTGACATTGATCATCGCACCGGTGGTGTGTAGAAATGGGCGACCTAGGATAATGGGGGTGGTTGCATCTTTCGGCATATCGAGTACAAGGAAGTCAACCGGAATGAAGAATTTCCCGATCCTTAATGGCACATCCTCTAACATTCCTAATGCTCGATTAAGTGAACGATCGGCCATTTGGAGTGTAATCGAGGTACACTTGAGCCCTTTCATTCCAAGTCGCTCACAAATAGAATAGGGGAGAATGCTTACACTCGCCACTAAATCACATAACGCCTTCTCGATCTTCATATTCCCGATGGTGCATGTGATTGAGAAACTACCCGGGTCCTTGAGCTTAGGTAAGGTGGAGCCTTGAATAAGATCACTCACTGATGGTGGGATTTGTCGTGGATCCCGCCACCAATTATTCAACCAACTAGCACCTAACGGTAGTTAGGGTAAGTCGGGTCGTGTCCATAGAGACGGTATTGCAAGGTTTAGACTAAATCGGCCTAAAACAAGACTATGCTACCAAACAAACACAAAGAGCTAATAATTGATGAATTAAGATGAGTGGAGGAGAAAGTAGACTAATGATGAGCTATGATGAACTAGACTATCAAATACTAACTAAACACAAGCCAACTAGCAAACTAAGAGAAATGCTAAACAATGCTAATGATCCAACTACTAACAACCTAAATAAATGATGATTAACTAACAAGATGAATCAAATATGGAAAAGAGGGAGTGGGTTAGGTCGGGTTCATAAGTGTAGTAGGGTGACTTGGGTTTATTAAGGGTGTAGGTGCCTCCTAATTGCTAGGTTCGGTCCGGGCAATCGCAACTTAAACCGATGTCGATGACTATGCTCAACATAACCACACACAAAGCAAACAATGAGTAAAAGAAGACTAGCATGAGAAGCATGGCCACTACAACCCATACAAGCATATCAACAAACACATGGTGTGCCAAATGTGTGACTAACAATAAAGAATCACCCTTTACCCCCAATCAAACCCTAATCACCCATAATCTACCCTTAATCCCCCTATTAACCCACAAATAAACTACTCACTCATGGTCAAACTAACTACAACAATGAAAGGATAAAACAACTTCACAATCCAAACATTCATCATCAAGAACAATATAAACAATAACAACAAACACTAAGTAAAGATTCCAACTTGATTCAATAACAATAAACAAGAGAAAAGAAAGATTATACCAACACTAGATGAAGGAAAAGATGAAATCTTGCATAAAAGAGAAACCCAAATAATCCCAAGGTTGTCAATCTTGGAGAAGTCTTCAAGTATCTTCTTAATACAAGCACTAATTAACTAGGATTAACTAAGATTAACTAAGGATTAATGAGAGATTCAAACTAATATGAAGAACTAAATCTAGGGTTTATATGTTGTAGAGAGGCTTAAGAGAGGCTAAACTAATGTAGGATCTAAAAACAATACAAGAGGTAAGTATTTATAGGGTTACAAATGGAAAGGAGAAGAGAAGAATGAAGCGCGGGGTAGCAGCGGCCCTTCCCGGCCGGGAGGAGGTGGTCCCGGTCGGGAGGGTGTCGGTCCCGGCCGGGAGGGTCTGGTCCCGGTCGGGATGGACCCAAAACAGGAGCATCCTCTTTTGTGCACCTCATCCCGGTCGGGATGGCATCCTTCCCGGTCGGGATGGGTCTTGTAGGCCTCCAATATGATCTTTAGGGTTCCTCCTTGCTTCACATGGACTTCTCATCGATTCTCGAGACTCGGGATCGGGTCTCGGAGGCTCGGGATTGGGTCCCAAGGTCTCGGGGTCGATTCCAAAGCATCGAGTCATCGTTCCTTTATCTCGTTGGCTCCAAAATGTGTATGTATCGAGTCGGAGTCGCTCCAACTCTTCCAAATCGGTCTCGGGAACCTGAAACGAACTAAAGGAAGCATAAGAAGTCCCTAAACCGCTCCCAAGGAGCGATTCTACAAGGAAAATGGGACCAAAACCCTACAAAATAGGCACTACAAACCACACTTATCAACTCCCCCACACTTAACCCTTACTCGCCCTCGAGTAAGCACATACTAACTACTATACTAGCCGAATGGGTATTAGCGCACCCTACGCCCTTTCAACTCACGCGAGTGCACTTAGAGGAAAAGTGCACTCCGCAAGGCAAGTCGGGTCTTGCGACAAAACTGTGGATGCAACCGGACACAAAACACATAAACAAACAAACACACAAAAGGTTGCACCCAAAAGAAAAGAAATACCGCTTCCCTCAAACAAGCGGTGAAAGAAGCACCGGTTTAGGACTCGAGGTAAGTGACAACGTTCTCAAGCTAGCAATACAAGCCGAGGTGGACTAAACCCTAATAGTATGACGACAAAGCAATAAAAAACGTTGGTAACTTACCTCGGTTCCTCCTAACCTTCTAAGAACGTACTACGGGACGATCGGCGGAGTGGGAAGTGAAGAACCACGGTGTTAGTCGACACTGTAGGTAAGTGAGACCCCGCCCCCTTTAGCGTGAGCCAAGAGGGTCGTCCCGTGTCCAAAACCGCCTAACTAGTCCAAGTAAAAAGGTGAAAATATGCAAAATGAGGGAAGACCGACTAATGCCGCTATCATCCTTCCTCGGGACTCGGTCCTTTGGTAGGCTCTTCACGGCAAAAGTCGGAAAAAGGCTTATTTTTGTGGGGATATAATCTTTTTGTGAGACGATTTTCTTTTGGCATTTTCTCTTTTCTTTTGCATTTTTGTTTTGCTTTGCCATGCCATTTCTTTTTCTTCTTTTCTATTTTCTTTTTGGCTTTTGTGCCTTTTCTTTTTCTTCATTCTTTTCTTTCTTTCATTTTCTTTTCTTTTTCTTTTCTTTGCCCCTTTTTGGCAAGATTTGGCTTATTGGCATTTCTTTGTATGACAAGAAAGAGAGAACTCAACAAATTGCAAATTTATTTGTGGTTATGTGTAGGAGGTAGGGGAATGGGTGAGTCGGGACGGGCCCTTCCCTTCAAACCCACAAAAAGTGGAGAACTTGGACTAATTAAACAATCCCAAACACGGTCACCTAGGGGACGGGACTCGGTAACCAAGGCCTTTTCACACCGTGGGTTGTCATAATGGTCAAAAGTGCAAATCCCGTAGTAAATCCCTAGTAAGCTAGGTGGACTCAAGGTAAAGGACCAACGAAATCATTGATTTAGGGTCATTCTACTAGATTAAAGTCCAAGACTCGGTTTATACAACTAGGAAGGGAAAGTACACACTCACACACTAGCCTATAAACCGGGTTTTCGAAAACCATCTACACACAAGACACACAACGAAACACAAAACCAAGACTCAACGGGAACGAAGGAAAAAGAAACAAAAGCAACAAAACACAGCGAAACAAGGAGAAACAACACATAAACAAAGCAAACACCACCCCGATCTTCAAACAAGTCTCCAAATCCACCACAATCTTTACAAAGCTCCTCCCGAGCACACATCACCACAAATCTCCTCCAAACTCACAAGAAGCAAAGAGGGAAAAAGGGATGAAGAGATGTTACCGGAAGTCTTGAAAGCTCACCAAAGCTAGCGGCGATTAGGCAACCTATAAGGAAAAAAAGGGGGGCAAAACACGCACAACAAAACAAATATACGACACAAAGACACAAAAGGGAAACACACAAAAGGAAAATCTTTTTGATTTTTGTGAAAATTTTTCAAATTTTTATGGATTTTAAAGATTTTTTCGAAAAACTACAAAAGTAAAGCTAACTATGCTAGAATATCGCTCCCCCACACTTAAGTCGAGCCATGTCCTCATGCTCGACCGTAGTGCATGGAGCACAAAAGAAAAGAAAAGAAACTACGAAAATAAAGCTAAAAATCAAAAATAAAGTGGAGAAAAGGGTAGAAGGCGTCCGGCCGGGGTGTAGTCAAGTCACCATGGGCCGAGACAAGAAAAAGATATGGATGGAGGAAGAAAATAAAAAGAAGGAAATAAAAGGAAATGGGAGGGGAGGGCTAGGTGTAATCAAGTCACCTAGCCCGGATTCCGCCTAAATCCGACTAAATCCTCAAAAAGAAAGAGTGAAAAACTTGGAAAATTTGGACTTTGAAAATGACTCTCGATGTAATCACATCATCGAGAGTCGGGAGCAAGCATACCAAGGTCTCAAAGGCCACCATGACACAAATGATAAGATGGAAAGGGAATAAACCAAGAAGACAAGCGATAAAAACGGAAAAGAGAGGATAGTTGCCGTACCATACGGTTGCCAACTCACTCGCTCCATCGTCTCGTAAGTCAAAATAGGCACTTAGCTTGTCCATGTCGTCGTTATTCCTCTCCAATTGCGATCCGGTTCCATGGTTGGGGCACAAATGCAAAATGAGGCGGGTTTTTGATGCGAAAGTGGATAGAAAGTGAGGTGAAAACATGTATATGAGGTGCAAGGGTCATATAATGAGAGTAAAGACATGTAGGGAGGTTGGGAGGGGGTATAAAGTGGTTGGGTGGTCTCAAACAACGAAGAAAAGAGCCAACGGAGGACAGGGGGTCCATCCCGGTCGGGATGGGTAATCCCGGTCGGGATGGCTGTCTCGTCCCGGTCGGGAAGACCTCGTCCCGGTCGGGACGGACTGCCAGTGAACCCAACTTTTGTGCACCTCATCCCGGTCGAGATGGCATCCTTCCCGGTCGGGATGGGCCTTCCATCCCGGACGGGATGACCTCTTCTAGGCCGGGAAGAGTCTCCAAACCCTCTATAGCTCCCAAAAGCTCGAACCGAGCTTCAAAAACCGACTTCCCTTCACACAATCCAAGCTCCAACAATGACCGCTCTTCCCTAGGAATCACTTCCACTTCACACCTATCACAATAAACTCAATTAACCCATCAAATTCCCTCCCTCACAACGCTCATCAATCATCCAAATAATCAAGAATTTCACAAAAGCAAACAAACTATAAGGGAAAGGAATATATACAAAGAGACGGTTCTTGTGGAACTCCGTCAAACCAAGGTGATACTTTCTTCAATCATTTTCAACAACCAAAACTAGTTCCATCTCCATCAAGGGCACGAAGGAACAAGTCGAAGGCCCTAGCAAAGTCTTCAATCAAGCTAGTAACATAAGCATCCACAAACCAAGGTTCTTCATGACCTTGTCTCGACGTTCCCGGGGCATCCCGATCTACTAAGTTCAATGGCTTGAACTTGTACTTTCCATCCTTCGGTATATACCCAAACGTCCATCTATCCTCATGTGGCCCCAAGGGAGGCTCACCTTCATCCTTTTTGCTCTTTAACTTGTCATTAAGCCCATGACATGGGCTCTCATCCTCCTCCAAATCGGAGTCATCATCCTCAAGTACATACGAGTACTTCTTCAAGCTTTGTCCCAACTCTCCCCCTAGATCGATGTCTTTAGTGGTTTGGATCATGTTGCATGACTCATCATTAGTAGGCGAAGTGTTTCCTTGAAGGTCAAACACTAACTTCTCTTCGCCTAGCTCGAAAGTGATCCTACCATTCTTCACATCGATCATAGCACCGGCGGTATGTAGAAATGGGCGCTCAAGAATAATGGGAGTGTTGGCATCTTCCGGCATATCGAGCACGATGAAGTCAACCGGAATGAAGAACTTACCGATCCTTACCGGCACATCCTCTAGCATCCCCAATGGTCGGTTGAGTGAACTATCGGCCATTTGGAGCGTGATAGAGGTACTTTTGAGCTCCTTCATCCCAAGTCGGCAACAAATGGAGTAGGGAATGATGCTTACACTTGCACCCAAGTCACATAAAGCTCTTTCAATCTTGTAGTGCCCTATGGTGCAAGGGATCGAGAACCTACCCGGATCCTTCAACTTAGGAAGCGTAGAACCTTGAATGAGCTCGCTCACCACCCTTGTGAACGCGATGGTCTCTTCCTTGTCGACGGATCTCTTCCTAGCCAATATTTCTCTCATGAATTTTCCATATGCCGGGATTTGGGTAAATAGCTCGGTGAATGGGACACTCACATCCAACTTCTTCACTATGTTAAGGAACTTGTCATATTGAGTGTCCACCTTAGTCTTCATTTGCCTTGATGGGAAAGGCAACTTTACTTGATATTTATTTGGCTCAATCGGGGTGTACTCTTCAAATGACACTTTCTTTTTACCCTTATCTTTGGCTTGAAGTGGGGGAAGCTTGTCCTGTTGAGGTTTCTCAACCTCCCATAAAACTTGCTCCTCCGTTGGATTGTCAAAGCTTGAGCTCTCTTGAGTTGGAGGTGTCATCTTTCTTGTCGGTTCTTGCACCGGCTCTTGCTCACTCGGGAATGGAGGGGAGTCATAAGATGTACCTCTCCTTGTGGTGATGGCATTGACATGCTCAAAAGTCGGAGTTACACCTTGAGGAGGTAATTGCCCTCTTTGTCTTGAGGAACTTCCCGATGCAAGTTGTGCCACTTGATTCTCAATCATCTTCATATGAGTTTTCATTTCCTTGTTTTCCATTAAAATTTGATCAATGGCTCCTTGTTGTGACATTTGTGCATCCAATTGCCTCTTTTGCAATTCTTGAGTACCCCTATAGATATCCACCATTTGCTTTTGCATGTCGGAATCCTGTGGTGGTGATGATGGATTATGCGGTGTATTGGTGAGGGCTAAGGGAGTACCATAGTCATGAGTAGGAGATCGGCTCCTAGGCTTGCTTTGTTGTTGATTGCCTTGAGTTGCTTGATGTTGACGGTTCCCTTGGAACCCATGAGAATTGCCTTGATTAAGGCTTTGGTTGTTGCCATGGTTGTGGTTTTGATAGCCTTGGTTGAAGTTCCCTTGTTGGAACCCTTGATTGTTGTTGAATGAACCTTGGTTACCTTGCTTGAAGTTGTTGAAAGGTCTTGAGTTGCCTTGGTAACCTTGGTTGTTGTCCCTTAAGGGAGGTGGAACATAAGGACGATGTTGTTGATGGTGTTGAAAGGCTTGTTGTTGAGGGACTTGATTGGAAGCTTGGTGTTGATTAGAATAGGAAGTACCTTGCTTGAATGCTTGAAAGGCATTCACTTGCTCAATACTCCCTCTACAATTCATAGGGTCATGACCAACGATTCCACAATTATCGCACATCCCATAATAAGGCAAAGGAGGTGCAAATCCTAAAGCATTCACTTCATAAATCGAGGCTTGGTTGGAGGAACCGATGCATTGGACTTGAGTGAGGTGGCCTTGAAGTTTCTTGTCAATGGATTCCATGTGTGTCTTCAATTGAGCCCCAAGGTCAATGCTTAATTGAGTTATAGCATCAACCTCGTGCCTACCTCCTCGGTTTGCCTTCCTAGGCCTAGAGTATTGCGAATTATGCACCGCCATCTCTTCGATTCTCGCCCAAGTTTGGTCATCATCGACCTCGGTGAACCTACCATTGGAGCCCATATTAAGTATAGTTCTTGAGTCCTCATAAAGACCGTTCCAAAATTGTTGGACCAAGAACCATTGTGAAAGTCCATGATGGGGGCACGATCTCACCAAAGACTTGAACCGCTCCCAAGCTTCATATAAGCTCTCCTCATCCCGTTGTTGGAAACCGGTGATGGAGGCTCTAAGCAAATTAGTCTTCTCCGGAGGGTAGAAAGTTTGGTAGAATGCCAATGCAAGTTTCTTCCAAGTGTCGATGCCCATGGTTGCCCTATCGAGACCTTTAATCCATTGCTTCGCTTTACCAATAAGAGAAAATGGAAATAAAACCCATCGGATTTGATCTTGTGTAACCCCGGGTTGAGAGATAGCGTCGCAATAATCGGAGAAAGTCTCCATGTGTTGGTGCGGGTCTTCGGTGGGCAAACCACTAAATTGGTTCCTTTCCACAAGTTGGATGAAATGGGTCTTGGCCGTAAAATTTCCGGCATAAGCGGCCGGTAGAGCATTGGGTCCCGGCAAGACGTCTTCCGTGAATGTAGAGTGGGAGGAAAACTTCGGCATTATTGGATGTAAGGGAGAAGATGGTGTAGATGGAGTTGAAGTAGATGTAGAAGGGGAGCTAGGACTAGAATCTTCAAAGGGATTGGTGAAATTCCCTTCGGCCGTCTCTCGATATGCTTCCTCACTAACGCTTCCTTGAGCTTGCTCTTGATGGGTATTGCTTGCACTTGGTTGAGAGATCCTAACCCGGTTAATCGTCCGTTGGCGAAAAGCTCGAAAAAGCCTCTCCGGCTCTGGATTAAAGAGAAAGGATTCGCCTCCCCGCCTAGGCATACACTACACACTAGAACAAACGTGAGAACACCTAGTGCTTTATGGGCACTAGGTAACGACAATAAGCAAGCACAACTAGAGACAAAGAGAAAAGAAAGCTAAGGAATCAAGAAAAACTAGAGAATATTCACAAGAGATTATAGAAGGGCACAAAGGAGGGTAACTAAGTCTAGAAATAAGCAAACAAAGTCTAAACAATGCACCGTCCCCGGCAACGGCGCCAAATTGATGATGGGATTTGTCGTGGATCCCGCCACCAATTATTCAACCAACTAGCACCTAACGGTAGTTAGGGTAAGTCGGGTCGTGTCCACAGAGACGGTATTGCAAGGTTTAGACTAAATCGGCCTAAAACAAGACTATGCTACCAAACAAACACAAAGAGCTAATAATTGATGAATTAAGATGAGTGGAGGAGAAAGTAGACTAATGATGAGCTATGATGAACTAGACTATCAAATACTAACTAAACACAAGCCAACTAGCAAACTAAGAGAAATGCTAAACAATGCTAATGATCCAACTACTAACAACCTAAATAAATGATGATTAACTAACAAGATGAATCAAATATGGAAAAGAGGGAGTGGGTTAGGTCGGGTTCATAAGTGTAGTAGGGTGACTTGGGTTGATTAAGGGTGTAGGTGCCTCCTAATTGCTAGGTTCGGTCCGGGCAATCGCAACTTAAACCGATGTCGATGACTATGCTCAACATAACCACACACAAAGCAAACAATGAGTAAAAGAAGACTAGCATGAGAAGCATGGCCACTACAACCCATACAAGCATATCAACAAACACATGGTGTGCCAAATGTGTGACTAACAATAAAGAATCACCCTTTACCCCCAATCAAACCCTAATCACCCATAATCTACCCTTAATCCCCCTATTAACCCACAAATAAACTACTCACTCATGGTCAAACTAACTACAACAATGAAAGGATAAAACAACTTCACAATCCAAACATTCATCATCAAGAACAATATAAACAATAACAACAAACACTAAGTAAAGATTCCAACTTGATTCAATAACAATAAACAAGAGAAAAGAAAGATTATACCAACACTAGATGAAGGAAAAGATGAAATCTTGCATAAAAGAGAAACCCAAATAATCCCAAGGTTGTCAATCTTGGAGAAGTCTTCAAGTATCTTCTTAATACAAGCACTAATTAACTAGGATTAACTAAGATTAACTAAGGATTAATGAGAGATTCAAACTAATATGAAGAACTAAATCTAGGGTTTATATGTTGTAGAGAGGCTTAAGAGAGGCTAAACTAATGTAGGATCTAAAAACAATACAAGAGGTAAGTATTTATAGGGTTACAAATGGAAAGGAGAAGAG
Source organism: Agrostemma githago (assembly GCA_958450325.1). Classification (NCBI taxonomy): domain Eukaryota; kingdom Viridiplantae; phylum Streptophyta; class Magnoliopsida; order Caryophyllales; family Caryophyllaceae; genus Agrostemma; species Agrostemma githago. The sequence goes on from OY288242.1 coordinate 5,684,438, forward strand.
AAGAATGAAGCGCGGGGTAGCAGCGGCCCTTCCCGGCCGGGAGGAGGTGGTCCCGGTCGGGAGGGTGTCGGTCCCGGCCGGGAGGGTCTGGTCCCGGTCGGGATGGACCCAAAACAGGAGCATCCACTTTTGTGCACCTCATCCCGGTCGGGATGGCATCCTTCCCGGTCGGGATGGGTCTTGTAGGCCTCCAATATGATCTTTAGGGTTCCTCCTTGCTTCACATGGACTTCTCATCGATTCTCGGGACTCGGGATCGGGTCTCGGAGGCTCGGGATTGGGTCCCAAGGTCTCGGGGTCGATTCCAAAGCATCGAGTCATCGTTCCTTTATCTCGTTGGCTCCAAAATGTGTATGTATCGAGTCGGAGTCGCTCCAACTCTTCCAAATCGGTCTCGGGAACCTGAAACGAACTAAAGGAAGCATAAGAAGTCCCTAAACCGCTCCCAAGGAGCGATTCTACAAGGAAAATGGGACCAAAACCCTACAAAATAGGCACTACAAACCACACTTATCACTCACCTCACTTGTAAACGCTATGGTCTCTTCCTTGTCCAAAGATCTCTTCCTAGCCAAGATTTCTCTCATGAACTTTCCATAGGCCGGGACTTGGGTAATTAGGTCGGTGAAAGGGATGCTCACATCTAATTTCCTCACAATATCGACAAACTTGTCAAATTGATAATCCACCTTTGTCTTCAATTGCCTCGATGGGAATGACAACTTGATATGTATCTTGTCAAGTTCATTAGGTTTGGATTTTTTATTTGACACTTTCTTCTTTGCTATGTCTTCTTCTTGGGGTGGGGGAAGCTTGTCTTCAATAGGTTTTTCAACTTCCCACAAGACTTGCTCCTCCATGAGATTTCCCCAATTTGCATTGCCTTGAGATGGAGATTCCACTTCTTTCATGGCTTCTTGCTCATTAGGAAACAAGGGAGAATCATAGGATGCACCACTCCTCAAGGTGATTGCATTCACATGTTCAAATTTCGTTGGTACACCTTGAGGAGGTAGTTGACCCTTTTGCCTTTGTAATCCCCTAGAAAATCTAATGCGATACAGTGGTGGAAACACTGTAGAGTCGGGATTAAAACACACTGTAACTATGTCTTAGTAAAATTAAAATGGTAAAGTCAAACAATAGGGCTTAAATAAAATGGCCAAAATTTAACAATCCACAAAAGGGGTTTGAACAATCCATAAGATATAATTATCAAAAAAAACAAGCAGGATCCACACTGCTCGCTAGCCCACACCCGGAACACGTATACCTGTCATGTTAAAACATAACAGCCACAATCAGTGGGGAGCAACGCCAACGTTCTCCCAGCCGTATAACAAGATTTTAAAACTGTAATTACTATTATAGAAAAATAGTAAAAAGTAAAACAGTAAAACATCATATTAAAATAAGCTTTAGCGTAAAACAAAATAATCAAAAGGGTTTCCGAAGAAACATAAAAATATTTGCCAACCTGCAAACCAATTTATATCGATAATAAATAAAATAATCAAAATGGCGTTATGGAAATTCGATTAGTGTGCACAAAGCTAGACTTTCACTAGGATAATACTGGAAACTAGCTTCGAGAACTGTAGACTTAACAAATAACAGAATCCAGTCTCTAACTTGACAACTCAACTATAACAGGACGGCGTGCAGCGAGGTCCTGGTTTAAGTAGTATACACTTCTCCTGGATACCAAATGTATCCAGTTCAACTGACGGTGACTAACACGATGCGATATCTAGCTTAAGGGCACAATGCACAATCTCCTGGGCGAAACTACGCCCAGTTCAACGAGCAAATGTGCCCCAAATGGGCACACCGGCTTTATAGCTGATGGCAAAAACGTACACCCAGACTGTATTACTCTAACTCCACACTTATCCTTATTCCATAACTCCAAAACAAAGCCATTATCGATATTCAAGAGATATAATCATTATAAATAATAAGAGAACAAAAGGAAAAATGACCACTTTCCAAAAGAGGAAACTTTCTATTTTAGGAAACTTTACTAAAAATAGCATCATATCAAAATAGCGAAAATATTAGTTTATACTAATACGACATTTTTAGTAAACGATATAGATTTATAAAACTAATACTTTCGGCCTTAACGATATTAATTGATAAAGTAAGAACATTTAGGTTTATGAAATTATTGAAACATCATACGAGTGTTTATAAAATGATTAAAAATGTCTTAAACATTTTACTACTACTAATTAAGGTGTTTCCAAAATTTACAAAACTAAAATTCCCTAATTATTATTAGTTTCGACAATACGATTATAAATAGGATCTTACGGCAAATGTCAAATTAAACATTTTAACGTCTTTTATTTAATTAAACCATTGAATATATTTATAGTATGTTAAGGGATGATTTAACTCTTAAAGTTTCAGATTTAAATACTTTCAAAATAGCTGGAAAAATAAATCTTTCAGGTAAGACGAAGCATTTTAACGATAAATCACAATTTGTCCGAAAATCAATACTTATTAATTAAAGACTTTAATAAATAGTACAAAAATTACGTAAAATAATTAAAATATATTTATAGACATTCTGTCCAGAAAAGAAAATTTTCCAGAATACTTGGACTCGGTTTTTAAAGGGTTTTCTCGTTAATCGTCTAATCGCGACAATAACGATTATTAAAAATAGTAATTACAAAACGATTTACGTATTAATATCCAAAAATTATAATTAAACTTAAAAATTATGATTTTCCAGAAACTTAAAATTTTCCCAAGGTGTCAAAATTCCAGATTTCACAAAATTAGGTAAAACCGTCTTTTAAGCCCGTTTTCACAATTAGCGATTCCATTAATAAAACTTATCATTCCTAACATTTTATTAAAGCACTAAAAATCACAGAATTACATTTTATTATGGAATCATCAGAATCATATTTTTTTCAAGATTTAAACCAAAGACCAGAAATCGAGAATTTAAACGACAAACACGGTTTTAACGATAAACGATGATTTAAAGTGATTAATTAATTCATCCACTTAAAAATTCCGAAAAATTATTAACAAATTCAGAAAATTCTATTTTATCAGAAAGTTTCACCACGTCAAAAATCAGATTAAAATAAAATGTTTAGGTACTAGAACTAAAAATCAACTTTTAATCGTTTTGTCCGTAAACGGTAATAATTCAATAATTGATAACTAAAATATCAGAAAAATACTAAATTATTAAAAATCATCAAAAACAACATTTTTACAGAATATAAACATATATTACATGTTTAGGCCGAATATTACGATTTTACAAATTAATATGACGATTTAATCGTTAATCTCGTAAAAGCGATAAAAATACCGAAACATGCAAATTTTCAACTTTTAAATTTTTTCCAGATTTTATGACATACATATATTGTCAAAAATGAAATATAGAAATATACATGCAATTACACAATTAAAATCATGCAATACCGAGTAACATCGACGTTACCTCTAATCCAAGTCCGAGTCGACGATGTATTCATCCGCTTCTGGATCCTCCAAAAATACTACAAAAACATGACATCCATGGTATGAAAATACCATAAGATCGCTGGAAAAACAAGGTGTATAACGATTGAAAATGAAATCGATTAATACCTTAACGAAGGAGACGAAAAGAGGATCGAAAAGAGAAAAATAGGAGACGGAAGGTGATGCTTGAAGACGGTTTTCTGGCCAGAAATGGCTGCTGAAAAATTCAGATTCCATGAACCAAAAGAGAGAAAAAGAGGAGGTATATGCCTTAATTAAAATTGATCTAAATTGAATGAGAAAAAAAAGTGAAAGGATTAAGCATAAATGAAGCTCTTAAAATTGATGAAAACAAGGTACATGTATACTACACAACTTGGCCAAAATGATGTATGTGGATGTTGAAAAGTTTTTGCATGAACCATCACATTAAAACATGGTAAAAATATCTTGTGAAATAATTGTTCTCTTAAAAACATAAAAATAATAAGTTGTAAAAATATGTAGCAGTAGTGTGACATGGGGGTCACGGTCCAAAATGGTGGGAAGGGGTCCAAAAATAATTGTAGGTTGATAGAAAAAATGATCGTAAAATTATTAAAGGTATTTCAAAGCAATTAGAGTAAACCTCGCGTTGGAAAATAATTATTTACGAAACTTCGTAATAAAATCATTAATGACTAAATTTTCATAAATAAAAATATTTCTTAGTTGAAAATATCATATAAACGTGTTTGGACCGTTTTAGACAAATGAATAACCCATATCCAAGCTTAAAATGATAGTTCGTACAAAAATGGGATTCTTCGCGAAATAAGCAAATAGTTTGTGACGAAAATTTAATAAATAGATTTATCATAGAAAAATAAAATATTTAAAATCTTTTAATGAAAATAAAAAATGTTAGACTCAAAAATATTATGAAGCTTGAAAATGAAGGAAACTGAAGGCAGAAAAATAACAGAGTTATGACGGAGTCATAACGGAATAGATAATAACACATAGAAAATTAGCGGGTGTTACAATCCTCCCCACTAAAAGAAAGTTTCGTCCTCGAAACTAAGAATAAGCAAAAAGGAATCAAGACTACCCCACTCGAAAAGGTGAGGACGAAATTGAGAGTCAAATAGAACTCTCAAGGATTGAAGAATAAATTAACCATCTCGAGATTCCCGGTACGACTCCCACAACACATGTTCCTAATTTCCATCAAATAACGTTAAGTCCAATATTAGGCACTAGGTGGTACTACTCGGTCACAATCTCCAAAAATGTCTTACGTGACTATCCAATCGTTCAAGCGACACGATACTAATCCACAAATGATTTAGAATCAAATCCATAATTAAGATCCAACGGTTAACAAAACATACCCAAACCCTTGATCGATAAGGCTCCTAATTTCAAAACTCATAAGGTTTGAACTCGAGGTATGCTCCAAATTTCTCGAGTAAGGAACACTAAACAAGGTCCACCAATATAACAGTGCTCGGGCATGGAATCCTCAAAATGATTACCAACATCTTTATAATGCCACAAGTAAAGAAGTTGGGGAAATTATAACAAATCCTCAAACACGCTCAACCTATAGGTAATGGCGCAAACACTCACATCTTCAAACACGTCATTGGGCTAAGGTTTCTAAAAATTCCACCAAATTTCATATTGTATCAGCGAAACCACCAAAATATTTATTAACTCAACGAAGCCACAATCTCGTTGGTCTATGGTTATAGCAGTCCCAATAAGATGATCCGTATTATAGTATTCCTCAAAACACCACAATAAAACCAAACTGTGATTGTGAAAGATAGCTCTCTTCTCTAGGGACAACAACAATTTATCCAAGATAGATCACTCAACTCCAAAGTTCATAGGTTACAACCTTAAACGACGATCAACGATCTAATCCTTAAGAAATACGGGTAATCTATGTCAACCAAAATTTCTAACGACATTAATGAAAACCTTCGATGGTACCACAACACTCAGGCTAACACCTTAAACAATACTCTATGATCCAAAATATTCGCGATGCATCCATTAAATAAGCATTAGGTAAGAATCCAAAGTAATATTATCAGTTACACTTAGTTCGGTTCTAGGGTAGGTACCAGGTATCCATGAAATATGATATACTCTGACTACTCCAAAAATATATTCAACTCTAAGTACTCCAAAATAATCAAAGTAACCTATAACCCAAGGTTCAGTGTCTAAAGTATCATACTAATTCCATCAATCAACATTTTATTATTCAAATCAATCCTCAAGAATTTCTTACTTGCTAAAAAGATAGGGTAGACTCACAATTCTCAAATCAGGTAACACGGGTCTACCAAACCTCAAACATTTATAACTTAACTCCCACGGGGTTTACTAAGACAGAACCGGTCACACCAAAGAATCTCAAGTGGGAAGATGGTAAATGAGGGAATTAATCAAAGATTTATCTCAAAAATGAAGACTAGAATTTATAAGAAGGGTTGGAAGAAGTAGAGGCAAGGAGACAAAAAATATCAATGGTTCTAGATGATTAAGATCTAAAACGAGAGGGGAATCTTCGGACCTCTACGGTTCCACAAAGGAATTCGCGGGATATCTTCTTCATCTCGTAGGGACACGAGCACACTAGTCTTGTGTTGCTTCGTCCAGATCCAAAGTGAAGTGAAGTCGCATCTAAGTCTACTGCACGATCATGAAACTTGAATCTACTCTTGATCATCTGACTTGTAGCTTAAGTAAACTGAACCGGAGCTGAAAAATCACCATCGGCATCTTTCTTGGAGCACCTAGTTGTCCACTCGAGTCAGCAGGCGTTAAGAGTGCTAAGTAGGTCTTTTCCCGATCTAGAGCAGCATCATGTCAACATCTTGTCCACCCATCATCTTCTTTGACATATAAAACAAATATTCAATGCTAATCATTGGGTTTCAACATGAAGGCTAATCACATAAGTCCTTACTTGTTTCCACCCATCTCTAATAATATTTTTATTTACTGTTTAAATAATTTACTGGTATTTTCCTTAATTTCAGGTGTAAGCGTTGAGAGCAATGATGCTCTGACACCAACTGTAATCCCCTAGAAAATATAACGCGATACAGTGGTGGAAACACTGTAGAGTCGGGATTAAAGCACACTGTAACTATGTCTTAGTAAAATTAAAATGGTAAAGTCAAACAATAGGCCTTAAGTAAAATGGCCAAAATTTAAAACAATCCACAAAAGGGGTTTGAACAATCCATAAGACATAATTATCAAAATAAACAAGCAGGATCCACACTGCTCGCTAGCCCACACCCGGAACACGTATACCTGCCATGTTAAAACATAACAGCCACAATCAGTGGGGAGCAACGCCAACGTTCTCCCAGCCGTATAACAGGATTTTAAAACTGTAATTACTATTATAGAAAAATAGTAAAAAGGAAAACAGTAAAACATCATATTAAAATAATCTTTAGCATAAAACGAAATAATCAAAAGGGTTTCCGAAGAAACATAAAAATATTTGCCAACCTGCAAACCAATTTATATCGATAATAAATAAAATAATCAAAATGGCGTTATGGAAATTCGATTAGTGTGCACAAGGCTAGACTTTCACTAGGATAATAATGGAAACTAGCTTCGAGAACTGTAGACTTAACAAATAACAGAATCCAGTCTCTAACTAGGCAACTCAACTATAACAGGACTGCGTGCAGCGAGGTCCTGGTTTAAGTAGTATACACCCCTCCTGGATACCAAATGTATCCAGTTCAACTGATGGCGACTAACACGATGCGATATCTAGCTTAAGGGCACAATGCACACTCTCCTGGGCGAAACTACGCCCAGTTCAACGACCAAATGTGCCCCAAATGGGCACACCGGCTTTATAGCTGATGGCAAAAACGTACACCCCAAACTGTATTACTCTAACCCACACTTATCCTTATTCCATAACTCCAAAACAAAGCCATTATCGATATTCAAGAGATATAATCATTATAAATAACAAGAGAACAAAAGGAAAAATGACCACTTTTCAAAAGAGGAAACTTTCTATTTTAGGAAACTTCTATTTTTAGAAACTTTACCAAAAATAGCATCATATCAAAATATTGAAAATATTAGTTTATACTAATACAACATTTTTAGTAAACAATATAGATTTATAAAACTAATACTTTTGGCCTTAACGATATTAATTATCAAAGTGAGAGCATTTAGATTTATGAAATTGTTGAAACATCATACGAGTGTTTATAAAATGATTAAAAATGTCTTAAACATTTTATTACTACTAATTAGGGTGTTTCCAAAATTTACAAAACTAAAATTCCCTAATTATTATTAGTTTCGACAATACGATTATAAATAGGATCTTACGGCAAATGTCAAATTAAACCTTTTAACGTCTTTTATTTAATTAAACCGTTGAATATATTTATAGTATGTTAAGGGATGATTTAACTCTTAAAGTTTCAGATTTAAATACTTTCAAAATAGCTGGAAAAATAAATCTTTCAGGTAAGACGAAGCATTTTAACGATAAATCACAATTTGTCCGAAAATCAATACTTATTAATGAAAGACTTTAATAAATAGTACAAAAATTAAGTAAAATAGTTAAAATATATTTATGGACATTCTGTCCAGAAAAGAAAATTTTCCAGAATACTTCGACTCGGTTTTTAAAGGGTTTTCTCGTTAATCGTCTAATCGCGACAATAACGATTATTAAAAATAGTAATTACAAAACGATTTACGTATTAATATCCAAAAATTATAATTAAACTTAAAAATTATGATTTTCCAGAAACTTAAAATTTTCCCAAGGTGTCAAAATTCCAGATTTCACAAAATTAGGTAAAACCGTCTTTTAAGCCCGTTTTCACAATTAGCGATTCCATTAATAAAACTTATCGTTCCTAACATTTTATTAAAGCACTAAAAATCATAGAATTACATTTTATTATGAAATCATCAGAATCATATTTTTTTCAAGATTTAAACCAAAGACCAGAAATCGAGAATTTAAACGACAAACACGATTTTAACGATAAACGATGATTTAAAGTGATTAATTAATTCATCCACTTAACAATTCCGAAAAATTATGAACAAATTCAGAAAATTCTATTTCATCATAAAGTTTCACCACGTTAAAAATCAGATTAAAATAAAATGTTTAGGTACTAGAACTAAAAATCAACTTTTAATCGTTTTGTCCGTAAACGGTAATAATTCAATAATTGATAACTAAAATATCAGAAAAATACTAAATTATTAAAAATCATCAAAAACAACATTTTTACAGAATATAAACATATATTACATGTTTAAGCCGAATATTACGATTTTACAAATTAATATGACGATTTAATCGTTAATCTCGTAAAAGCGATAAAAATACCGAAACATGCAAATTTTCAACTTTTAAAAATTTTACAGATTTTATGACATACATATATTGTCAAAAATGAAATATAGAAATATACATGCAATTACACAATTAAAATCATGCAATACCGAGTAACATCGACGTTACCTCTAATCCAAGTCCGAGTCGAAGATGTATTCATCCGCTTCCGGATCCTCCAAAAATACTACAAAAACATGACATCCATGGTATGAAAATACCATAAGATCGCTGGAAAAACAAGGTGTATAACGATTGAAAATGAAATCGATTAATACCTTAACGAAGGAGACGAAAAGAGGATCAAAAAGAGAAAAATAGGAGACGGAAGGTGATGCTTGAAGACGGTTTTCTGGCCAGAAATGGCTGCTGAAAAATTCAGATTCCATGAACCAAAAGAGAGAAAAAGAGGAGGTATATGCCTTCATTAAAATTGATGTAAATTGAATGAGAAAAAAAAGTGAAAGGATTAAGCATAAATGAAGCTCTTAAAATTGATGAAAACAAGGTACATGTATACTACACAACTTGGCCAAAATGATGTATGTGGATGTTGAAAAGTTTTTGCATGAACCATCAAATTAAAACATGGTAAAAATATCTTGTGAAATAATTGTTCTCTTAAAAACATAAAAATAATAAGTTGTAAAATATGTAGTAGTAGTGTGACATGGGGGTCACGGTCCAAAATGGTGGGAAGGGGTCCAAAAATAATTGTAGGTTGATAAAAAAATGATCGTAAAATTATTAAAGGTATTTCAAAGCAATTAGAGTAAACCTCGCGTTGGAAAATAATTATTTACGAAACTTCGTAATAAAATCATTAATGACTAAATTTTCATAAATAAAAATATTTCTTAGTTGAAAATATCATATAAACGTGTTTGGACCGTTTTAGAAAAATGAATAACCCATATCCAAGCTTAAAATGATAGTTCGTACAAAAATGGGATTCTTCGCGAAATAAGCAAATAGTTTGCGACGAAAATTTAATGAATAGATTTATCATAGAAAAATAAAATATTTAAAATCTTTTAATGAAAATAAATAATATTAGACTCAAAAATATTATGAAGCTTGAAAATGAAGGAAACTGAGGGCAGAAAAATAACAGAGTTATGACGGAGTCATAACGGAATAGATAATAACACATAGAAAATTAGCGGTGTTACAGCCTTGAGGAACTACCCGAAGCAACTTGAGCTAGTTAGGTTTCGAGCATCTTCACATGAGTATCTCTTGCCTTGTTTTCCTTTTGAAGTTGAGCATAAAATTCTTGTTGATTTCTTTGCATCTCCATTTGGCTTCTTTGCATCTCTTGATTACTCTTTTGCGTATCCAACATTGTCTTTTGCATATCAAATTCCCGAGGCGGAGATTGTTGGTTATGTGGAGTATTAGTGAGGGTTAGGAGAAAACCATAGTCATGAGTTGGAGATCGGCTCCTTGACTTGTTGTCTTGTTGAGCATTTTGGAACCCTTGTTGACTTTGGAAGTTCCCTTTTAACCCTTGAGAATTGCCTTGATTTAGGCCATGGAGATTACCTTGATTGTGATTTTGGTAACCTTGGTTGTTGGTTTGAACCCCTTGAGAGTGTTGGTTTCCTTGGAAACCACCTTGATGATTGAAGTTCCCTTGATTTTGGAACCCTTGACGATTGTTGAAGGCACCTTGGTTATGGTAAGCATTTTGTTGTTGGAAATTGTTAAAAGGCCTTTGATTGCCTTGATAACCTTGGTAGCCTTGGTTGTCCCTTAAGAGAGAAGCAACATATGGTAGACGGTGTTGATGTTGAGCTTGTTGTTGGGAAGCTTGGAACATATGAGGATTTGGCACATTTTGAGCCTTGTAAGTAGAGTATGGAGCACCTTGCTTGTATGCTTGAAAAGCATTCACTTGCTCAATGCTACTTCGACAATGTTGAGGCTCATGTCCATATACCCCACAAACTTCACACATCCCATAATAAGAGGTTGGAGAAGCCACTCCCAAAGCATTGACTTGATGGATAGATTGTTGGTTGGAATAACTTGTGGCTTGAGTTTGATTATAGTGACCTTGGAGCTTCTTATCGATGACATCCATGTGGGTCTTCAATTGTACCCCAAGATCGGCACTTAGTTGCGTGATTGCATCAATCTCATGCCTCCCCCTCTATTGGCCTTTCTAGGCCTAGAATATTGAGAATTATTGACCACAATTTCCTCAATCCTAGCCCATGTTTGATCATCTTCAACTTCGGTGAATCTCTCATTAGAACCCATGTTGAGTATGGCTCTAGAGTCTTCATACAAGCCATTCCAAAACTGTTGAACCAAAAACCACTGAGAAAGCCCATGGTAGGGGCAAGATCTAACCAAAGCTTTGAACCTCTCCCATGCTTGATAAAGACTCTCCTCATCCCGTTGTTGGAAACCGGTAATGGAGGCCCTTAGCAAGTTGGTCTTCTCGGGAGGTAACACTTTTGGTAGAAAGCCAATGAAAGCTTCTTCCAAGTATCGATCCCCATGGTTGCCTTATCGAGACTCTTGATCCATTGCTTAGCTTTTCCAATAAGAGAGAACGGGAAGAGAACCCATCAAATTTGATCTTGAGTAATCCCGGTTTGAGAAATAGCATCGCAATAATTGGAGAATGTCTCCATATGTTGGTGCGGGTCTTCGTTGGGCAAACCACTGAATTGATTTCGGTCTACAAGTTGAATAAACTGTGTCTTGGCCACAAAATTTCCGGTGTATGTATCCGGTAAAGTGCTCGGTCCCGGCAAGACATCCTCGATGAAAGTAGAGTGAGATGAGAACTTTGGCATGTTTGGATGCAAGGGAGCGAGATGACGCGGTGTTGATGGTGTTGATATAGATGTTGAAGGAGAACTAGGTGGAGAAGAGTGACTATATGTACCAAAGGGATTGATGAAGGTCCCTTCGGTGGTCTCTCGAGGTGCTTCGTTTAAGTCAAATCCTTGAGCTTGCTCCTCAATGTTAGTGCTAGTACCCGGTTGAGAATTTCTAACTCGATCAATTGTCCGTTGGCGAAAGGCTCTAAAGAGTCTCTCCGGCTCTGGATTGAAGAGTAAGAAGTCGGCTCTCCTCCTAGGCATGCACTACACACTTGAAACAAACGTGAGAACACCTAGTGCTTTATGGGCGCTAGGTAGAGACAATAAACAAACACAACAAAAGACCATGAAAGAAGAACACACAATAAAAAAACTAGGACAAAAACAACAAAATATGCACAATGGATAAAAGAAGAACACAAAACGGTAACTAAGTCAAGCAAATACGCAAACAAAATCTAAACACACACCGTCCCCGGCAACGGCGCCAAATTGATGGCAGGGATTCGCCGTGTATCCCATCAATCAAATAAACCAACTAATCCTAACAAGTAGCTAGGGAAGTCGGGTCGAACCACAAGGGCGGAAAAGGGGTCTAGACTAGAGTTTGCCAACAACACAAGACTAGGTCATGAGGTCACAAAGAATAATAATTAAAGAGAATTGATTACAAACACAATTGCTAGGCTAAGAACAAGAGTAAACAAACTAGGATGATGAAAAGGGATGAAACTAGAATTATAAATGAACTAGGTATAACATGAACTAAATCATTCAACTAAAGTTAAATGAAACGACAAACTAGAGGAATAATGGCTAAGAAGATGAAGAAATCAAATAGGGGAAAGAGTAGGGTTAGGTCGGGTTCATAGGTGTGATAGGCTAGTGGGGAAATCGAAGGTGTAGGTTTCACCTAGTCACTAAGGTAAGTCCACGCTCTCGCATCAAAAACAAACCCGAAAACTCAAGTAAGATGCTACCCAAAACAAGAGAAATCAACCACCAATAATGCATACAATGAGAAGGAGGAAACAAGCAAGATGAGCATTGGACACTATTACTCTAACAAGCATTTCATCAAACACATGACATGCAAGACAAGTGACTAGCAACAAAGATTCAATATTTACCCACAATCAATCCCTAATTACCCATAATCAACACCTAATCCCCCTACTAACCCCACAAGAATCTACTTACACATATTCAAACTAAAACTAACACAAACAAGAGAAAACATCAACATAAGAACAAGAACATTCATAACAAAGATGAAACTAGCAAGAACAACAAACAAGAAATAAAGAATGAAACTTTACTAACAACCAAAGATTATAGAAAAAGAGAAGAGAAAGATTATACCAAACTAACAAGGAGATGAAAAGATGAAAACTTGAATAATAAAGAAAACCCAAATAAATCCCCTAAGGTTGTCAATCTTGGTAGAGTCTTCAAGAATTACCCTAATACAAGAGTAATTACTAGGATTAAGCTAAGATTAACAAAAGATTAAGGAAAGATTAAGGATAAACTAAGCTAATGAGAGGAGTTCACTATCTAGGGTTTAGTTTAATGTAAGGTGCTTAAAACAATACAAGGGGAGGGGGGTATATATAGGGTTGCATGAATAAGGGAGGCGAGAAAATGAAGTTTCTTAGGAGCTAGGCCCTTTCCGGTCATGACGGACCATCACGGTCGGGATCATGCTTAATACCGGGTGGGATTATACTCTTCCCAGTCGGGATGATGCCGGTCCCGGTCGGGATGATGCCGGTCCCGGTCGGGATGGCCCCACAGGAAGCTGTCTTTCTCGTCTTCTCATCCCGGTCGTGATGGATGATGGTCCCGACCGGGATGGGTCCTTATTTGCTCTTCCTAGGCTTCTTATCGATGCTCAGTGCTCGGGATATCATCAAGTAGGCTCCATGGGACTCGGGATCGAGTCTAAGCTACCGAGTCATCATCGTCGCTTCTCTTCATTGGCTCCATATGCGTCGGAAACGAGTCGGAATTGTTCCATTTCTCCAAGATAGGCCTCAGGAACCGAAAACAAGCTAGAAGAAGCGTAAGTAGTCTCGAAACCGCTCTAAAGAGTGATTCCACAAGAGAAACCGGGACCAAACACGAGAAATAAACACTACAAAATACACTTATATATCAGTGGTCTTGGGATAAAATGTGTAGACCGAAGCGCGAGGGAGGTCTTGGGTTCAGGAATTTGGGAGTTTTCAACCATGCTTTATTGGCGAAATAGGCGTGGTGGTTACTCACAAACCCGACTTCGCTGGTAAGCAAGGTTTTTCAAGCTCGTTACTATAAACATAGCTCGATCCTGGAAGCTAGACGAGGCCATGACCCAAGTTTTGTTTGGCGTAGCATTTGGAACGCAAAACCGATCTTACTTGATGGGCTTCGTTGGAGAATTGAGAACGGCCTACAGGTGGGGGTGTGGGATTGTGACTGGGTTCCGGCCCGAGATGGATTCCACGTTCTTCAACCCAATATTGAGACTGACCCGACGCTTAAGGTGGCTGACCTCATTGATGCAAATTTGGCCTGCTGGAATGAGGTTCTGGTCCGGTCCATTTCTCGACCTGTTGACGCTAGGCGAATCCTTAGTATCCCGTTAAGTCGACGCCTTCCTCCTGACCGGATGTTCTGGTGGTCAAGTAAAGACGGCGAGTTCTCGGTGCGATCAGCCTACTGGCTTGGGTTAAGATTGGTGACAGGCCCGTGTCTTGGTGTTGAGGACCAGAAGGTGGAAGGGACGTGGAAGGCCATTTGGGAATTGGAAGCGATGCCAAAAATCCTGCATTTCTTATGGCAAGCCTGCTCGAGTACTCTTGGTGTACGAACAAATTTGTTCAACATGCACTGTGCTCCCGACCCGGTGTGTGGCTTATGCGGATGTGAGGTCGAGTCGACAATTCATGCCATCTTTGAGTGTCAGTGGGCTAAATCGATATGGGAGGAGAGTGAATTCTGGGTACCTGTTATGAATTCTCCTTGCTCGTCCTTCACCCGGCGTTTAGCATGGCTGTTAGCTGAAGTACATATGGAAGGACGGTCAAGACTACTCGCTTTGATGTGGGCTATCTGGTACTATCGAAATATTCAGACCTTTGAAGAACACCCGCCCCTGGCAAGTGTCGTGGTGAGCGGTATCCTTGCCATGGTCGAAGAATATGACAGATACCATAAAGAAAGGCAGATTGTTTCGCCCGCATCTCAGTCGAGTAGTCCGACTAGGTGGACTCCCCCACGTGATGGGTTTGTTAAAATCAATACCGACGCGGCGATTTTTGCCAATGGGGATGTGGGTCTCCGAGTTGTGGGACGTGATGCGCATGGGAGAGTGGTGCTTGTGGCATGTAAACAGTGCAACTCGGGATGGGAGCCTTCTATTGCCGAAGCCAAAGCTACGGAGTAAGGTTTGGATTGGGCGAGCAGACTCCAGATGGAACAGATCGTGGTTGAAAGCGACTCTCAAATTGTTGTTGACGCGGTTAGAAAGGGTCGTAAGTCTAGGGACACAATGGGCTTGTTGGTTGATGATATTCTATCCTTTAGGTTGTCTTTTATTCAATGTCTTTGGTCTCATGTTAAAAGGGAGGGTAATACAGTAGCACACCATGCTGCCCGGTTATGCCCGCAAAGTGGGGACGAGTCTGTGTTTGTATCTTTTTTTGCCGATGCAATTCTTGCATTGGCGGAGATTGATTTAATATAATCCCACTTTCCACCGAAAAAAAAGGATCACCTTCCAAAAGATGAAACTTTCTATTTTAGGAAACTTCTATATTTAGAAATCTCTATTTTTAGAAACTTTACAAAAATAACATTATACCAAATTATTAAAAATATTAGTTCATACTAATAAAACATTTTTAGTAAACGATATTGATTTATAAAATTAATACTTTCGGCCTTAGCGATACTAGTTTCTAAAATAAGGATAATGGGTTTATGAAATTATGAATATCACACAGGTGTTTGTTAAATTATTAAAATATCTTAAATACCTTATTACTACTAATTAGAGTGTTTCCAAAACTTATAAAACTAAAATTATCTAATTATTAATAATTTCAACAAAACGAGCATAAATAGGATTTTACGGCAAATTTCAAAAAAAATCATTTAACGCCTTTTATTTCATTAAACAATTAAACAAATTTAGAATATGATAAGGGGTGATTTAACTTATAAAGTTTCAGATTTCAATAATTTCAAAATTGCTGGAAAAATAATTCATTTAGCTGAAACAGAGCATTTTAACGATAAATCGTAATTTTGTCCAAAAATCAATACTATCATTTAAAGGATCGATAAATAGTACAAAAATCAGTTAAAATAGCTAAAATATACTTTTGGACATTCTGTCAGAAAAATAAATTTTCTAGAATATGTAAACTCGGTTTTTAAAAGGTTTTCTCGTTAATAGTCTAATCTCGACAATAACGATCAATAAAAATAGTAATTACAAAATGATTTAAGTTATAATATCCAAAAATTATTATTAAACCTAAAAATTACTCCCTCCGAGTTCCAATTTTTGTCCCAGTTTTCTTTTTGAGTTGAGTTTGATATTTGTCCCACTTTCTGTGGACATGACATAGGTCCACCCCGATGCGGCCACGCGCGGGTTTGGGGAGGTGAATGAATCTCCATATGAGAATGGGTCGAATTGAAATTTAAATATATGTGGAGTCGCCACCGAACTTTGTGGGAGTTCGGGCCCGTTCGAACCCACTCTATGTCGTAGTGGGCCGTGTACGAAATACGGCCCATTTCCGATGTCAGAGTTTATTGGGCTAGTCCCTTTGCATTTGATACCGATACCGACATTATCGGATATCGTGTATTGAATGACTCTCGTGCGCCAACGGTTTCGGGCATCCGGAAACCGAGGTTCTGAGTAAGGGGTGAGGGTACGTGTTGGGAAGCCCACGAAAGACACCCAACCCCGCCCGCACATTGGCGGCCTCTACTAAGATATCGATTGACCTTCTAATACGCGCGTTAGTTGAACGGGAAAATGTTATGCAAACAATGTTTTCCCTAAGCATGTGAGAAATTGAAAGGGTTTCTATGTCGATTTAATGCAACTAAAATATTAACGTCCAAGTTGTATTTTAGCATGTGGGTTCATTTTAGTACAATAAAATAAACACAATAAATCAACAAGAAAAGTAACAAACGGTTAGTAACGGTAAAATGATAATAACGGTTTGCGAATTATTGAATAATGTAGAATGATGCAAATACGATGAGGCAGAGCTTGAGAAGTGATGTTTCACGTGATGGATTAGACACGTGTTGACTTAAGTCATGAAAAGAAAGTTAGCGAGACTTGAATGCTATTGTAGGACTCACGGCTTTGTCGTGATAAGGGGCCACTCGACCGAGTCGTTGAGGGACTCGATCGAGTGGACCTCTGAAAAGCATTCTGTCCAGGTTTTGGGACCCTACTCGATCGAGTTATTGACCAACTCGACCGAGTCACTGTGAGACTCGACCGTGTGGAGGTCAAAAAGACATTCTGTCTCGGTTTTTATGATGTCACTCGATCGAGTGGCGTAGGCACTCGGTCGAGTGGCACCTGTACGAACCAGGTTCGTTTGCAATTTTATTATTGATTTCGAAATTGCTTTTGATTTTTGATAATTCGATGAGTTTGCCGAGCCGGATATAAATATTATGGAATTTATACTCGGTTCCAAATTTGAACGCTCGTTGTATCCCATATTCGATTATTAAATCGATATAAGATAGTTAGAGCGAGATAAAAAAATCGTTGTAAGTCGTTTTGGATTAACTATCGCGACATGAATAGATTTCCTCCGCGTTTAATAATGTCGTAATTCTAGCGAATTTAGCATCAATAGAAATTGCGCTAGTTAACTTATTTGACTAGATCAATGTGTAGACACCCGCATTTTGACTGCCAGGTGTCTATGGTAGTTTCCCAAAAAAACACCCGATGATGATCGGACGCTAACGTGTTTCTACGCGCTCGGATATGGGCTCAAAACCATTAGTTGCTGGCTAATGCACTTACGCAGTACCAATCTCACAAAACTAACCTCAAAATCAGGCCCAGCGGACCGTTCCGAGTCAAACAAGACTAATTTGGGCCAAAACCGACACCGGAAATAAAACTGACTTTTTAACGATTGGGTCAAACCTCGGTCAAAGTCGTTCCGAGACATACAAAACAGCCCCTCACAACATCAAAAGTCCAAGTCAAACACAAACCCATCAAAAACCCAGGTCACAGTCCAAAACAATGGACCCGCGCGACCCAGCTGGGCCACTCGATCGAGTGGGCCTGTTTCAAGCCCGACGGCTGACGCACTGGGCAACTCGACCGAGTCAGTCACTTACTCGGTCGAGTAACCCTAGCCGGGTGCCTTGCTTTTGCCTATATAAGCAACCCCATGCAACACACATTCAACAACTTTACAAACCCTAATTCTACCCTAGTCAACACACCCTAATACTACACTCAAGCCCTAACCCTAGTACCTAGGAGGCAAACCTAAACCACTACAACTCAACCTCCATAGACCTCAAAACTTCCGTGTTAAAGCCACGATTACGAGTCCTATCCGAGACAAGAACATGTAGGTTGAGGGTGCAAACCCTATTCTTCCCTTCTTCTCTTCCTCTCGTCATTTGTCTCTTCTTTTTTTGTTTTTTTTTAATTATCGCATCTGTAATATCGCTGGTATCGCTAGTACCATAAAACATTAAAATACTCGCGGATTTGAGTCGAGTGTAGGTGATGGTGGGATAAGAAAACCCGAATATACAAGTGTACTGCACACAGCGTTGCCGGTCGCTTATCCCATCACCCGGATCGCTTGATTATTGAAACGAGTCAACCTAAACAATAATTCGATTATTTTCGCATTCATCAATTCTAAAATCGATTTTCCAAAACAAGCACTCTATTTTAATAAGGGTCGAAAACCGTTGACGCGGATCCGAGATCACGATCCCTAGGGATTTATTTCGATGTCGGAAAAGCCGAGGGAATCAAGTCTTTCAATTCAAGCAAAGTGTCGATCTGTTAGAGTCGATACCAATTCCATAATTGGATGTCGAATCTAACGATCTAGTCAATTTAATCAACTAATGCGATTTTTTCGTTAATGCTAAAATAATAGTCATACGATTCGCTAGAATCACGACATTATTAAACGCGGAGAAAATCTATTCATATCGCGATAGCTAATTAAAACGACTCAAAGCAATTTCCTTTTATTTTCATTCTAGTATTCCATATCGATTCAATAATCGAATATGGGATACGACGAGCATTCAAATTAGAATCGAGTATAAATTCCATAATATTTATGCTCAATTCATCAAGTCATCAAGTCATCAAAATCAAAAGCAATTTCGAAATCGCAAACGAACCTGGTTCGTACAGGTGCCACTCGACCGAGTGCCTACGCCACTCGATCGAGTGACATCACAAAAACCGAAACAGAATGTCTTTACGACCTCCACTCGGTCGAGTCTCACAGTGACTCGGTCGAGTGGCAATGTACTCGGTCGAGTTAGTCAATAACTCGGTCGAGTAGGGTCATGAAATCCGGACATAACCTTTTTCAGAGGTCCACTCGGTCGAGTCCCTCATTGACTCGGTTGAGTGGCCCTTTATCACGTTAAACCGTGAGTCCTACAATAGCATTCGAGTCTTGTTAACCGTTTTTTTGTAACTTAGGTCAGCACGTGCCTAATCAATCACGTGAAACCCCTTTTCAAAACCATGCATTAACTCACTTGCATCTTTTTGCATCATTCAATATTTGCACAAACCGTTAATATCGTTATACCGTTACTAACCGTTTGTTGTTTCCTTGTCAATTTTGGTTGTTTATTTTATCGTACTAAAATGAACCCACATGCTAAAATTCAACTTCGACGTAGAATTAATTGCATTAAATTGACATAGAAACCCTTTCGATTTCATTCACATGCTTAGGGATAATAATCTTTGCATATCATTTTCCCGTTTAACTAACGCACGTATTCAAAAGTCATTCGATATCCTAGTAGAGGCCGCTAATGTGCGGGCGGGGTTGGGTGTCCTTCGTGGGCTTCCCAACACGTACCCTCACCCCTTACTCAGAACCTCGGTTTCCGGATGCCCGAAATCGTTGGCGCACGAGAGTCATTCGATACACGATAACTGGTAGTGACGGTATCGGTATCAAATGCTAAGGGACGAACCCAATAAACTCTGACATCGAAAATGGGCCGTATTTTGAACACGGCCCACTACGACATAGAGTGGGTTTGAACGGGCCCGAACTCTCACAAAGTTCGGTGGCGACTCCACTTCGATTTAAATTTCCATTCGATCCGTTTCATATGGAGATTCATTCGCCTACCCAAACCCGCGCGTGGCCGCGTCGGGGTGGACCTATGTCATGTCCACAATTTGGCGACTCTGCTGGGGATTAACTGATGCGTGACTTACCATCGGCATCCTCAGGGTGAGACTCGAATAGAAATCGTTTGACTAGTACAATACGCGTTTTAGTTTTACGGTTCATGCATAACCCATATTTTCCCGGGCCGGTACTGGTGACCGACGTCCCACTATACCATTGATGTACTCCAATATGGATATGACAAAAGGTGTCCATAGTCGATTCGAGTGGGTTTCGCGGCATGTTCTAAGCTCAATTCGACTTAGAGAGTCCGTCCCGATTAACGTCTAGACAATGTACACTGGTATAGACCCTCTTAGACCGACCGAGACTTAGTATAGAGCATACATGGCGTCGTTATAATGCTTGTGTGACTACGTGCTATTTGGTTTCCGTGTCGTTTTCAAAAACCGTCAACTTTTCAAAAATTACATCTTTTTCAAGGTATTCAATTTTCAAAACCCGAGTCGCATGCCGAATTTAGGACTTATGATTTTACTCAAAATAGCCTATTTTCTAGCCGGTATGCTGCCCAATTCAAAACTCGAAATTACTTTCGAACTTTCAAAACCCGTGGCCCAATACTCTTTTCGTTTTTTCAAAAATTGGGCCCTCCACCGAGTTTTCTCGGATCTTCAAAAACAATCCATTTCCAAAACCTTCCTCTTCTTAGGACTTCCCGTATTTAGCAGTGTCGGGTCTTGTCGTAAGTTGTCAAGGTCGTTAGCGTCGAAACTCTGTCGATCTTACATCACGGGTTTCTTCCCCATCCCAGTCCGCCTTATTAGACTAAGGCAAGGCCCACCTACGTAGGACAAACCCCTACAAAGGAGGGCCCGTCAACACAATCGAGTCCAAAGTCTGGGGATGTCTCACGTGAACCTTCCTTCGAACAGGACTAGGCCCACTCGCCGAATCCTAAGGAAGGCCCACACTTCACAAGTCACCCGTCTAGGTGTATTTTCTCGAGTCATTTCCCTTTTAGTCTTGTTCGGGATGTACTTTCTATTCCGGGATTCGGGCTAGTTTCTGATTACGCGGTGTTCTTACAGACAGGCCACCCGAAACCAGACATCAACGTCAAATGGATCAACTCAAGGACGCGTTGGCCAAGATCGAGACTCAACTGACCTCCATCCAGGCTAGCCAAGCAACGTTAGACACCCGTTTGAGCGCCGTAGAAAAGACGGCCCCTGTTGACGGGTCAGAGACTACTGGGCCCATAGCTGAACTTATCATCGTTGTTCGCAGGCTCGAAGAACAAGTCCACCTGTCGACGAACAACTCGATCCATACCGAAAATGCTCGTTCCTATTCACCTTTGAATGACGAGCTGCCTGCAAACCTCAACCTTACGGGAATTCCGATGTTTGAGGGTACGGAAGACCCGGTCCATCACATCCGGGCTTTCAAAGACTTTATGGCGGTCAAGGGGGTAAAGTCCGCCATGTTCAAGCACTTATTCCCTTCCTCTCTCGAGAAGCACCCTAAGGCCTAGTTCTATAGGCTTGACCCCAAGAAATATAAGACTTGGGATGATGTGGCGACCGAGTTTGCTCGGAATTACGCCGACAATACTGAAATCCAGACCACAATGCGTACTCTGGAGGTGATGGCCCAAGAGCCCAAAGAAGGATTCACAAAATATTTGCAAAGATGGTGGGCCGAGAGTGTGAAGCTGGTCGACAAGCCCAGTGAGAAGGTCCTAGTGGAGGCTTTTGTCAAGAACCTCCTCCCATCCTACCGGGTCCATCTCCGGTATGTCATCATCCCTAACTTCGCCGCCCTCACTGAAATGGGCACAAGAATAGAGGACGACCTAAGGTTAGAGAGCCTGACTAAGGCCTCTACCAAGGGCTATCAAGGGGCAAGTTCATCTACGAGCAAGCCCACGCCCGCAGCTGCAACTCGCAGCATCTTCAATGAGGTAAATCTGCTCGACACCTCATCCAAAAAGAATACACCAAATCGGGTATTCACAGATATAGGGACTACCTATACTTATGCCTTACAAAGGCTATCTTCAAAGGGTCCGATCCAACCGATAGGCCCAACTCCAGAACCTCCAGTAGAAAAGAGGCCCAAAAGTTATAACGCCCAAGCCTACTGTCAGTATCATCGAGGTAACGGACATGATACCGAAAAATGCTGGAGACTGAAACATCTGATCCAAGATCTGATCGAGAGCGGGAAAATCCCGTTGCCCGGAGACAAGACGAGCAACAAAGAAAACCCGTTCAGTGCCCACGCAATATTCACCGGTGAGGTAATTGACTGTTCTCACCTCATCTCCCCTTATATCCCACAAATTAACGGGATATGGTTCGATGACGAGGATGACGTATACTTAACCAAAGGGGAAGCTGTCCCCATCACCCTCGAAGAGGTCCGAAAGGCTAGGTCCAAAGCCTTAGCCACTCACCACCTCGCCGCAGCTGGGCGTTCTATTCCCACGTCCGTCACTGAACCTACCAGGACGGAATCTGCCTCGAAGAATCAAGCACTGACACGGCTCTGGTCCAGCAACTAAGGAGGGTTCGAGCTGACTTAACCATATAACAACTACTGGTTAGCTCACAGGCACATCGAGAAGCACTGACTAAGGCTCTCGAAGAAATCAAGGTCGACTCACAGGTTACCCCTTCTGAAATGGTAGCCACTATTATGCCTTATCTCAAAGGCAAGTCCAAGGAGGAAGGCCCACTCATCACCTTCTCCGAGTCTGATCTGCCAGCGTTCGGGCCCAATCATAATCTGGCCCTATACATTACGGTCATTTGCCGAGGGAAGTACCTCCCAATGACCCTTATTGACGATGGGTCCGCTGTGAATGTCCTACATCTAAGGACCGCTAAAGCTCTCGGCATCACCGATGCCGACTACCTTCCGACAGCACAGACAATCCAAGCTTTCGACGGAAGCCCAAAACCGGTGGCCGGGGCCATTAAGTTAACAATAATAACGGGCCCAATCGAGAAAGAGTTGGAGTTCCAGGTGATTGATGTCACCTCATCCTTTAACTTACTATTAGGAAGGCCTTGGATCCACGCAGTCAAGGCCGTATCCTCCACTCTCCACCGAAAAGTCAAGATGTCACTTCGGGACGTCATCATCACACTAGAGGCTACTCCAATTACCGTAGCAAGCTGCAATGCTACGGGCCGGGCCGACCCACGAGGATTTGATTTCGTGGGCATGATCGAAGAAGAGTATCTCTTTAGGCCTTACTTCACAACTAGCATCGACACGATGCTACAAAACTTGGGCTACTTACTAGGGGCTACCTCAAGGCCATATCTTCCAGCTGGGAAGATCATCGAGGTCCTGAACGACGGCGAGCCCCAATTCGGATTGGGGAATGCTATAACCCCGGAAAATGTAGTCCGGGCCGGGATCCACAATGCCACCAACATTCTCAAGGGTACTTACATTGGCCCTTATAGCCCGGAGTTAACTGATTACTTCGTCACTCCAGTCTTCGGAGCCATTCAAGTGGGCCTCTACCAACCCACCATCACATATCCCGAGACCAAAACGGCTCAGGAATGCAATTTCATCCCCGATGATATATTTGCCCTCGTTCAAACCGAGTCCAAGGAAGGGGAAAACAACGTTGAGCCCGTACTGGGGCTCTTATTTGGAGAAGACAAAGCCGTCCCTACTCCAAAAGATGACTTGGTCAATCTGATCCTCCGCAGCGATCGGTTTGACCCAACTAAGCTAATCACCGAAGTTGGTGCAGATACAGGAAAAAGGGCCTGGAAGAAGACCATCAAGTGGACTGATGGCCAAGGACGGACCTACAAGTTGACCACCGACGAGGGAGACATACCGGATACCGAGTCAGAGTCGGAGTCTGAGTCCGAGTCTAGAGGGTCTGGTGCTAGAGTCGAGTCTGTAACCCCTCTTCCCTTATCCACTGAGGTCTCGGGGCCTGTCCCAAGACCTCCCCCTATCCCGCCACTGACCAACGATCAGATGGCCGCTCTTTTCGAGCTTTTCACAAAATTTACTGTTAATAATAATATCGAAAACCGTTCTGCTTACAACTTGTCTTATTTCCAAAATTTTCTCAATTTCAAAAATTTTATATGCAATGACATTGAGAAGCCCGACGAACAGGTACCTCTACCTCCACATCTGATCGAGCAGCTCGAACAAAGGGAGTCCCGAGATCCGGTAATCGAAGAAACTGAGTCCATTAATGTGGGAACCACTTTAGAGCCCCAGATGCTTAAGTTGGGTCTGTCCTTAGATCCAGAGGAGAAAATACAATTCACGGACCTCCTCCAAGAATTCAAGGACGCCTTTGCATTGTCCTACAAGGACATGCCGGGTATAGATCGGGAAATAGCCGAACACCGAATACCCATCAAAGATGGGTGCAAATCAGTAAAGCAAAAACTCCGAAGGATGAAGCCCGAATGGTCTCTCAAGGTCAAAGAAGAGGTCGACAAGCAATTCAAAGCAGGCTTTATACAAGTGTCTGAATATCCAGACTGGGTCGCAAACATGGTGCCGGTACCCAAGAAGGACGACAAGGTGCGGGTATGTGTGGACTTCCGGGACCTAAACAAGGCCAGCCCAAAAGATGATTTTCCGTTACCACACATCGACATACTAGTGGATAACACGGCCGATCATGCCCTTCTATCATTCATGGATGGGTATACCGGATACAATCAAATCAAGATGGCAGAAGAGGATATGAGTAAGACCACCTTCATTACACCTTGGGGTACTTACTGTTACACTGTTATGTCATTTGGGCTTATCAACGCCGGGGCCACTTATCAACGGACCGCCACTACTTTATTACATGACATGATGCACAAAGAAGTGGAGGTCTACGTGGACGATATGATCATTAAGTCCAAAGACAGGAATGGGCACATTGCGGCCCTAAGAAAATTCTTTACCCGATTGCGCAAATACAACATGAGACTAAACCCTCAAAAATGCAGTTTCGGGGTAACATCAGGCAAATTACTGGGCCATATCGTTAGCCAACGCGGCATCGAGGTCAACCCAGCTAAAATCAAAGCCATCACCGAGATGCAGCCACCCAAGACCGAAAAAGAAATACGGGGGTTTCTCGGGAAAGTCCAATACATCAGCCGGTTCATTTCAAAATTAACCATGGTATGTGAGCCCATTTTCAAGAACCTGAAGATAGGGGAACGGGTACTGTGGGACGACAAGTGTCAAGCGGTTTTCGATAAAATCAAGGAGATTCTGTCTGCACCGCCGGTATTAATGCCACCTCAACCCGGCTTGCCTTTGTTGTTATACCTAACAACGACCGAGACAGCCATGGGGGCTATGCTGGCCCAGACAGTTGATTCAGAAGAACGGGCTATTTACTACATCAGTAAAAAGTTCCTCGAATATGTATGCAAATATACGATGCTCAAAAAGACGTGCTTAGCTCTGGTTTGGGCCTCTAAAAAGCTCCGACACTACATGCAAAGTCACGAGGTACATGTATTATCCAAAATGGATCCTATCAAGTACATGTTCGAAAAGCCCATCCTCAATGGCAGAATGTCCAGATGGACTTTAATGTTATCTGAGTTTGACCTCAAGTTTGTACCATTAAAAGCCATCAAAGGCCGGGTAGTAGCCGAGTTCCTCGCCGATAGCCCAATATCCGAAGTGGGCCACATCGATACTTGGGCCTTTCCCGATGAAGACATATTCCATACCGATACCGAAACATGGGATTTATATTTTGATGGAGCATCCAACTTTCGAGGATTCGGGGTCGGGATTCTGCTAATCTCACCACGAGGGGAACACACTCCCTTATCCATCAAATTGGACTTTGACGTGACCAATAACGCAGCCAAATACGAAGCATGCATTCACGGGTTGCAATCCGCCGCTGATTTAGGGGTAACAAACCTCTGGGTCCACGGTGATTCATCATTGGTCATCAATCAAGCGCTCCAAAAATAGAAAACTCGGAACGCCAATCTCGTGGCTTACCAAGCACGGGTAAGGGTTCTAGAGAAACAATTCCAGAAGGTAGAGTATATCTACCTGCTCCGGGAAGAAAATCAATTCGCAGATGCACTTTCCAAATTAGCATCTCTACTGAACATCCCGGATCACCTGACCAGCATGCCGATCTGTGTCGAAAGACGGACCGAGCCGACGTATGTACACGCCATCCAAGACATCGAGCTAGCCGACCCGGAACCTTGGTATTAGTCAGTCCTAATCTACTTGGCAACGGGAGAGTATCTTCATGGAACTGAAAACCGGGCCAAGAAAGCCCTGCGGAGATTGGCAACCCAATTTGTTCGCACGGATGACGGGCAGTTATACAAAAAGACGGCACAGGGGGCTCTCCTCCTATGTATCGACAAAATACAGGCCAAAAAGGTTATGGCCGAAGTACACGACGGTGAAAACGGTCCGCATATGAACGCCCATATGCTAGCCCGCAAAATCATGAGGCTCGGGTATTATTAGAACATCATGGAAACAGACTGTCAGTTGTATGTCAAACACTGCCATAACTGTCAGATCTTTGCCAATGTACAACATATGTCATCTTCCCTTATATATACCATGACATCACCATGGCCATTTTCGACATGGGGTATAGACATAATTGGGAAGGTGCATCCTTCCGGGACGGGAGGTCATTGCTTCATTTTGGTGGTCATCGACTACTTCACCAAATGGGTCGAAGCCGAGTCATACCGTGTCTTGAACGCCAAGCACGTGGCCAAGTTTATCCAGAATAAGATCATATGCCGGTATGGGATCCCTCACGAGTTCATCAGTGATCACGGGACCCACTTTCAAGCTGAAACTGCCACATTGCTGGCAAAATATAAAATTCAAAGGCATACATATTCGCCTTACCGACCTCAAACAAATGAAGCGGTAGAAGCGGCCAATAAAACAATTGTCACCGTACTTAAAAAGATGGCTGAGAATTACCGGGACTGGCTCGACAAAATACCCTTCGCCTTATGGGGGTATCGAACGTCAATTCGCACCGCGACCGGAGCAACTCCATATTATTTGACATATGGAATGGAAGCAGTCCAGCCGGTCGAGCTAGAAGTACCATCCCTTAGGATTTTACTTGAAAGCCAAGTACCTGAAGCAGATTGGGTCCAAGCCTGATACGATTCGCTAGTCCTTTTAGACGAACGGCGATCACGGGCCCTCAACAATATCCAAATATATCAAAAGAGGATCCAACGGGCTTTCAACAAAAGGGTTAGGCCCAGAAACATCAAAGAAGGGGATCTGGTCCTAAAATCGGTTCGTGCCTTACTACCGGTTGACCCAAGGGGTAAATTCAACCCAATTGGGCTGGGCCGTACTTAGTCAAGAAGGTCCTATCAGAAGGAGCGGTGATGCTGACAGACTTGGATGGGAACGAATTTGTCAACCCAACCAACTTGGACCAGCTGAAGCGCTACTACCCATAAACCCCATCTCAATGTCATTTGCAAAAAAATTATAAAAATTTGTCTTTTTTTATAAATTTTCAAAAATTATAGACAAGTCAATAAGTTAGAATTAATAATTCTACTGTCGCACATCTCGAATTAATAATCTTGATGTATTTCGAAAATTGCAAAAATCAATCAAATCAATTTTGAACTACGTTTGGTTTGATTCCGCTAATCGTGGATACGTAGGCGACCCCTCAAAAGGGTACAACCATTGCAATAAACGAAAAGACGGGAACGGTATTCTTTAATACGTCTTTATTAAACCGATAAACTCGGGAATTACAAAAAAAAAAACGCCAAAAACGACACACACACACACAAAAATCACACCCAAAAAAATAATAATAATATTCAAATAATAATAATGGAGACTAATATCTGGGCATTTTGCCCTTCCCCTTGTCCTTCGGGTCGCGTGGAGCCTGAGGTCTTCGAGGTGGTGGCGAGCGTTCCCGAATCACAAGTGGAACCTCCTTAGCACGAGCCCGTTTCTTCGACGACGGGTCTTCTACCACAGTCTTCGGTCCAATGCGAGCCCGCACGTGCTCGGGTAATCTATCCCGTGGGCCAAGTCGGTCCTGCACCGGTAGTCTTGGGCCCAGTCTCCTTTCCAAGTCAGTCTGGGGACTCACCTTCCCCCAAGCACCTTTAGCACCAGACCCTCCAGCTTGAGTCTTGGTCTTCTTCTTTTGTCCTGACATAAGACGGACTAGGGTAGCAGGAGTGTCTCCTTCGTCATAAAAGCCCCTGTTGTCTTTAGCTTGCTCCCTTCGCAGCAGGTCGAAAGCTTCATCAACCTTCAGAGCATCTCGGGCTTTAGCATCGCCTGCTTTGGTCCACTTCGTGTAAGAGTCTGAAACCCAGATCGAGTGGCGAGATTTGGTGATGTGCCGGGTGTACCATCTTTGCATCCATGCATCGCACATCACATCAGTTAGTTGGGTAGGGTCACTCACAACTGCCTCGACTTCAGGGATTCGCTGGGTCCATCCGTACTGCCTTAGTATGCGATCCGGATAAAGATGAATTGTTTGCCTGAAGGATAATATCACCTGATAATGGGCTCTGTCCCTCGGGTCCAAGCCGGTCCAAAGATATATGGGCCACCACAGAACTACCCATCGAATTAACGAACCACCATGGAATGACAGTACCTCGTCCCAATATTTCGGGGTAATCTGACGAGAAAAGTCAATGGCCCGCCTCCTCATCATCACCTGGTTATGACGATAGTTGCTCGCGTCTGCCAAATCTGGAAAAAGAAACAAAAACATGAGTTTCCGAGGCGAAATAGGCGTCCGCCTAAGACCACTCGGTCAAGTGCCTAGGACACTCGATCGAGTGGTACCCTTGAACACAAACAGGGGGCTTTTACGAGGGCACTCGATCGAGTGCCAGGGTGACTCGATCGAGTGCCCACAGCAGCAGACAATCCGCGATCGGGTGCTCCCGGTAAGACGAATTGATGAGTCCCTCTTGCGGTTGTCCAATCCTTGGATAATCTCGCCCGTGATCAGCCAAGTCGGGCTGTGTTCAGTCTCCATCAAGTCCACTACAGTCAAAAGACGGGTGTTTCCCATGCAGGATAGCAAATCCATGTGACCCTCGAAAGCATAAACATGGAGCATGCAGAAAGAAAAAGCCCTACGGCTGTAAGCCGGTCTGACCCGAGCATCAAGAGGATTCATAAATTTCTCAGCCAAGTCGATCAGAGAAATATTATCACCCTCCATCATACGGGATACCTCGTTGTGAGAAAGCCCTAGAAATTCTCGAATCTTCCTCCTCGGGTCGTAGATCGAGTACGGGACAGCGGGACGGAGTATCGGGTTCCATCCTCCTATAGCTGCAATCTCCTCAGGTAAAGGGTAAACTTCGCCCCGAGGAAAGGCAAAGACATGATATATGTCGTCCCAGTAAGCCAAGCATGCATCCAAGAAATAACGATCAACCACCATCTGATGGAACGGGTACAGCTGAGTTATGCCCGTCTGGTTAAGGGCTACCCTATCTGTGTCCCTGAAGCGTCGGGGCCATTCTTGCAGCATCACAGTTAATCTATCAATTCCCATGACTAGTTTCTTGAGAAGGATGAAAATGTTTTCTTTATGAGGAGGGAGTGAATTGTAATGGAATTGTGAGGAAATCAAGGGCATTAAAGGGGTATTTATAGTATTAACTCTATAGCCCTCTTTCCATATCTTTTCATGCACAAGGGTTTCCTAATCCCTGTAACACCCGCTATTTTTCTAGCATTTTTATCATTTCCGTTATGACTTCGTCATAACTCTGTCACATTTCGGCCTTATGTTTCATCATTATTCCAAGCTCTATTTTCATTTTTGAGTCTAATGATATTTATTTTTATTTTTAAAGATTTTAATTCTTTTAAATCTATTTATTTGATTTTCTTCGTAAACTAATTATTTTTCTGCGAAGAATTCTACTTCTCTACGAATTAACGTTTTTAAATTCTGATTTAAGCTATTCCTTTTCCTACAAATGTCTAGATATATTTAAATAATATTTTCAACTAAGAAATATTTTATTTACGAAAATTTAGCCTTTAATGATTTTATTACGAAGTTTCGTAAATAATTATTTTTGAACGCGCGGTTTACTCGAATTGCTTTGAAATGCTTTTAATAATTTTATGATCCTTATTTTTATCAACCTAAAACTAAAAAGAGACCTTTTTGGACCGTGACACCATGTAGTAACACATTTGATTACAACTTTTATTTACATAACACTTTATGTTTAAACTTTAAGTAAAAAGATATTTTTCTCTTTAATTGATTTACATGCTTAAATTACAAACTTTTCATGCTACCATCACATTCATTTTGGCTGAAATTTTAAGACTACATTCACATTGTTTTTATCAATTTTAATGCTTCATTCATCCACCATCCTTTCATATTTTTCTTATTCATTTTTACATCAATTTTATTTTAACAAAAACCTCTTCCTTCTCCCTCTTTTTGGCAGGTGTTCCTGCCCATTTTCAGCAACCATTTTCATCCATAATCAAGCTTTGATCGTCGTATTTTCATCTTCTAAATTATTGATTTTCTTTTCCCTTCGTTAAGGTAATAATCGATGTTATTTCCGATCGTTATTTACCTTGATTCTTTTCGTTTTCTCATGGTATTTTTTTACCATGTATGTCATGTAAATTAGAATTCTTGGTTGATCCCGAAGCCGACAAATTTATAATCAACTCGGATTTGGGTTAAAGGTAACGTCGATGTTACTCGGTATTGCATGATTTTATTTGTATAATTGGATGTATATTTTTATATTTTTATTATGACAATATATGTATGTCATATAATCTGGAAAATTTTTAAAAGTTGAAAATTTGTATGTTTCGGAATTTTTATCGCTTTTACGAGATTAACGATTAAATCGTCATATTAATTTGTAAAATCGTAATATTCGGCCTAAACATGTAATATATGTTTATATTCTGTAAAAATGAGTTTTTGATGATTTTTAATAATTTAGTATTTTTCTGATATTTTTTATATCGATTATTGAATTATTACCGTTATCGGACAACAACGATTAAAAACCGATTTTTAGTTCTAGTACTTAAACATTTTATTTTAATCTGCATTTTGACGTGGTAAAACTTTCTGGTAAAATAGAATTTTTTGATTTTATTCATAATTTTTCGGAATTGTTAAGTGGATGAATTAATTAATCACTTTAAATCATCGTTTATCGTTAAAACCGTGTTGTCGTTTAAATTCTCGATTTCTGGTCTGTTGTTTAATTCTGGAAAAAAAATGTGATTATGATGATTTCATAATAAAATTTAATTTTATGATTTTTAGTGCTTTAATAAAATGTTAGGAACGATAAGTTTTATTAATGAAATCGTTAAGTGTGAAAACGGGTTTTAAAGACGGTTTTAACGGGATTTATTAAATCTGGAGTTTTTGGAAATATGGAAAAAATGGTAGATTCTGGAAAATCATGATTTTTAAGTTTAATAATAATTTTTGGATATTAATACTTAAATCGTTTTGTAATTACTATTTTTATTAATCGTTATTGTCGAGATTAGACGATTAATGAGAAAACCCCTTTAAAAACCGAGTTTAAGAATTCTGGAAAATTTTCTTTTCTGAATGGAATGTCCAAAAATATATTTTTGCTATTTTACGTAATTTTAGTACTATTTATTAAAGTCTTTAATTAACAGTAATGGTTTTTGAACAAAATTACGATTTGTCGTTAAAATGCTTCGTCTTACCTAAAAGAATTAATTTTCCAGCAATTTTGAAAATATTTAAATCTGAAACTTTAAGAATTAAATCATACCTTAACATACTCTAAATATGTTCATTGGTTTAATTAAATAAAAGACGTTAAAGTATTTAATTTGACATTTGTCGTAAAATCCTATTTATGTTCGTTTTGTCGAAACTATTAATAATTAGGGAATTTTAATTTTATAAACTTTGAAAACACCCTGATTAGTAGTATTAAAATGTTTAAGACATTTTTATTCATTTTATAAACACTTGGAAGATATTTTAATAATTTCATAAACCTAAATGCTCTCACTTTGATAATTAATATCGTTAAGACCGAAAGTATTAGTTTTATAAATCTATATTGTTTACTAAAAATGTTGTATTAGTATAAACTAATATTTTCAATATTTTGATATGATGCTATTTTAAGTAATGTTTCTAAAAATAGAAGTTTTCTAAAATAAAAAGTTTCCTCTTTTGGAAAGTGATTCTTTTCTTTTTGTTCTCTTATTATTTATAATGTTTATATCTTTTGAATATCGATAATGACTTTGTTTTGGAGTTATGGAATAAGGACAAGTGTGAGGTTAGAGTAATATAATCTGGGGTTTACGTTTTTGCCATCAACTATAAGGCTGGTGTGTCTTTATGGGGCACACTGGTTGTTGAACCGAGCATATATGGTGTTCGGGAGTGTGTGTACATTTTGACCTTAAACTCGTGCCTCGCAGTGTAAGACGTCGTCGGGTTGAACTGAGTATATATGGTGCTCGGGAGGGGTGTGCATATTATCTTAAACTAGTGCCATGCATTTATAAGTCGTCGTCCTATTATGGTTGAGTAGCCTAGTTAGAGATCGAAGTTTGATTTGTTTGAACTAAGTTCTCGAAGCTAGTTTTTAGTATTCTCCTAGTGAAAACTAGCATTCATCACTACTCCTATCCATAACACCATTTTAAATATTTTATTATTATCGGTATAATTTGGTTCGCAGGTTGGCAAATGTTTTCTGTTTTCTCCGGAAAACTCATTGTTTATTAAATTATTTCGATACGTGAAATTCTTCACTGAAAGCTTATTTTTATTATACTTTTTACTATTTTCCGTTTTTACTATATTTCTATAATAGTAATTATAGTTTTAAAATCTTGTTATACGGCTGGGAGAACGTTGGCGTTGCTCCCCACTGATTGTGGCTGTTATGTTTTTAACATGGCAGGTGTATGTGTTTTTCTTCGGGTGGGCTAGCGAGCAGTAATGGATCCTGCTTGTTTTAATAAGATCACTGTATTATGGATTGTTAAAAACTCTTTTATGGATTTTATTTTATTTACTTTATTTTGTAGCCATTTTTATTTTATAGCTTATGTATTGACTTACCATTTTTATTTAATCAAGACATAGTTACAGTGTGTTATAATCCCACTTCTACAGTGTTTCCGCCACTGTATTGCGTTAGAATTTCTAGGGGATTACTATCCCATTCGGAATCAAGCCACAAACCTAGTCTCGATACTAGCACGGAGATATTCATCCCGAACTTTCCTAATTTCTTTAGGAGTCAAAATTTCAAACAAAATTCAAAATTCCAAATTTTCAAAAATTCAAATTTTCAAAATTTCAAAAATCATTTTCCCCAGCGCGAGTCATTTTACTACCTACGTGTTGCATGCATTTTATACAGGTACGGCTTAAACAGGGACGTGCAACCCACTATATCTCCCCGGCAGAAGCCAACGACGGCATTTCACGGGATGGGCCTACATACAGGCGCACCCAGGACTTATGCGACAAGTCCAATTCCCCACGGAGTTATCGTCATCAGCTCAGGTATGACTTCTAGCTCGTGGCTGGCGAGCCCTTCACGCGAGTCTAATGGACTATAAACGACCCGACCGGAAGTCCGCCATGTTTCAATCCCCGATTGGCCTGGTGGCTACTCTGACTTTCGCCTTGTCCAAGCCTCAGTCAGAGTGGGGGCTCTGTAGACACCCGCATTTTCACTGCCAGGTGTCTATGGTAGTTTCCCAAAAAAACACCCGATGATGATCGGACGCTAACGTGTTTCTACGCGCTCGGATATGGGCTCAAAATCGTTAGTTGCTGGCTAATGCACTTACGGAGTACAAATCTCACAAAACTAACCTCAAAATCAGGCACAGCGGACCGTTCCGAGTCAAACAAGACTTATTTGGGCCAAAACCGACACCGGAAATAAAACCGACTTTTTAACGATTGGGTCAAACCTCGGTCAAAGTCGTTCCGAGACATACAAAACATCCCCTCACAACATCAAAACTCCAAGTCAAACACAAACCCATCAAAAACCCAGGTCACGGTCCAAAACAATGGACCAGCGCGACCCAGCTGGGCCACTCGATCGAGTGCCCCACCCACTCGATCGAGTGGGCCTGTTTCAAGCCCGACGGCTGACGCATTGGGCCACTCGACCGAGTCAGTCACTTACTCGGTCGAGTAGCCCTAGCCGGGTGCCTTGCTTTTGCCTATATAAGCAACCCCATGCAACACACATTCAACAACTTTACAAACCCTAATTCTACCCTAATCAACACACCCTAATACTACACTAAAGCCCTAACCCTAGTACCTAGGAGGCAAACCTAAACCACCACAACTCAACCTCCATAGACCTCGAAACTCCCGTGTTAAAGCCACGATTATGAGTCCTATCCGAGACAAGAACATGTAGGTTGAGGGTGCAAAACCCTATTCTTCCCTTCTTCTCTTCCTCTCGTCATTTGTCTCTTCTTTTTTTTGTTTTTTTTAATTATCGCATCTGTAATATCGCTAGTACCATAAAACATTAAAATACTCGCTGATTTGTGTCGAGTGTGAGTGATGGTGGGATAAGAAAACCCGAATATACAAGTGTACTGCACACAGCATTGCCGGTCGCTTATCCCATCACCCCGATCGCTTGATTATTGAAACGAGTCAACCTAAACAATAATTCGATTATTTTCGCATTCATCAATTCTAAAATCGATTTTCCAAAACAAGCACTCTATTTTAATAAGGGTCGAAACCCGTTGACGCGGATCCGACATCACGATCCCTAGGGATTTATTTCGATGTCAAAAAAGCCGAGGGAATCAAGTCTTTCAATTCAAGCAAAGTGTCGATCCGTTAGAGTCGATACCGATTCCATAATTGGATGTTGAATCTAACGATCTAGTCAATTTAATCAACTAATGCGATTTTTTCGTTGATGCTAAAATAATAGTCATACGATTCGCTAGAATCACGACATTATTAAACGCAGAGAAAATCTATTCATATCGCGATAGCTAATTAAAACGACTCAAAGCAATTTCCTTTTATTTTCACTCTAGTATTCCATATCGATTCAATAATCGAATATGGGATACGACGAGCATTCAAATTTAGAATCGAGTATAAATTCCATAATATTTATGCTCAATTCATCAAGTCATCAAAATCAAAAGAAATTTCGAAATCGCAAACGAACCTGGTTCGTACAAGTGCCACTCGACCGAGTGCCTACACCACTCGATCAAGTGACATCACAAAAACCGAAACAGAATGTCTTTACGACCTCCACTCGGTCGAGTCTCACAGTGACTTGGTCGAGTGGCAACGTACTCGGTCGAGTTAGTCAATAACTCGGTCGAGTAGGGTCATGAAATCCGGACATAACCTTTTTCAGAGGTCCACTCGGTCGAGTCCCTCATTGACTCGGTCGAGTGGCCCTTTATCACGTTAAACCGTGAGTCCTACAATAGCATTTGAGTCTTGTTAACCATTTTTTTGTGACTTAGGTCAGCACGTGCCTAATCAATCACGTGAAACCCCTTTTCAAAACCATGCATTAACTCACTTGCATCTTTTTGCATCATTCAATATTTGCACAAACCGTTAATATTGTTATACCATTACTAACCATTTCTTGTTTCCTTGTCAATTATGGTTGTTTATTTTATCGTACTAAAATGAACCCACATGCTAAAATTCAACTTCGATGTAGAATTAATTGCATTAAATTGACGTAGAAACCCTTTCGATTTCATTCACATGCATAGGGAAAATAATCTTTGCATATCGTTTTTCCGTTAAACTAACGCGCGTATTCAAAAGTCATTCGATATCCTAGTAGAGGCCGCTAATGTGCGGGCGGGGTTGGGTGTCCTTCGTGGGCTTCCCAACACGTACCCTCACCCCTTACTCAGAACCTCGGTTTCCGGATGTCCGAAACCGTTGGCGCACGAGAGTCATTCCATACACGATAACTGGTAGTGACGGTATCGGTATCAAATGCTAAGGGACGAACCCAATAAACTCTGACATCGAAAATGGGCCGTATTTTGTACACGGCCCACTACGACATAGAGTGGGTTTGAACGGGCCCGAACTCCCACAAAGTTCGGTGGCGACTCCACTTCGATTTAAATTTCCATTCGATCCGTTTCATATGGAGATTCATTCGCCTACCCAAACCCGCGCGTGGCCGCGTCGGGGTGGACCTATGTCATGTCCACACAATGGATTTGACGTCTAATTATGAAATTAGCATCGAATCTAAGAGTTTGACACCATGCTAGAATTGAAAGACTTGATCCCCTCGGCTTTTCCGACATCGTAATGAATCCCAAGGGATTATGTGATGCCGGATCCGCATCAACGGGTTTCGACCCTTGTTAAAAGATGTTCGATTTGAAAAAAAAAGGTTTTGAAATCAATGCGATATGTGACTAATAATAATAACGCGAACGAGATGAAGATTATTGTTTAAGTTAACTTGTCTCAATAATCAAGTAATTGGGGTGTCGGAATAAGCGACCGGCAACGCTATGTGCGGTACACTTGTATATTCGGGTTTCCTTATTCCGACATCCCTCATACTCGACACAAATCGACAAGTATTTTAATGTCTTATACTAATTATATTATCGATATTACAGATGCGATAATTGAATAAAAAAAAACAAAAAGAAAAGGAAGAGAAAGACGACGAGAGGAAGAGAAGAAAGAAAGAGTAGGGTTTTGCACCCTCAACCTACATGTTCTTGTCTCGGATAGAACTCGTAGTCGTGGCTTTAACACGGGAGTTTCGAGGTCTATGGAGTTTGAGTTGTGGTGGTTTAGGTTTGCCTACTAAATACTAGGGTTAGGGCTTGAGTGTAGTATTAGGGTTTGATTAGGGTTGTAAAGTGTGTAGGGTTTGTAAAAAGTTGTCTTGAATGTGTGTTGCATGGGGTTGCTTATATAGGCAAAGCCAAGGACCCCGGTTAGGGTTACTCGACCGAGTAACCAGCTGACTCGGTCGAGTGGCTCAGCGTGCCTGCAGTCGGGCCTGAAAAAGGCCCCACTCGATCGAGTGGGTGGGGCACTCGATCGAGTGGCCCAGCTGGGTCGCGCGGGTCCATTGTTTTGGACCGTGACTTGGGTTTTTGATGGGTTTATGTTTGACTTGGATTTTTGATGTTGTGACGGGTTGTTTTATGTGTTTCAGAAACGACTTTGACCGGGGTTGACCCAATCACTAAAAGGTCGGTTTTATTTTTGGTGTCGGTTTTGGCCCAAATTAGTCTTGTTTGACTCGGAACGGTCCACTGGGCCTGGATTTGAGGTCCCTTTTGTGAGATTTGTACTCCATAAGTGCTTAAGCCAAAAACTAATGGTTTTGAGCCCATGTCCGAGCACGTAGAGACACGTTAGCGTCCGATCATCATCGGGTGTTTTTTGGAAACTACCATAGACACCTGGCAGTCAAAATGCGGGTGTCTACAGAGCTCCCACTCTGACTGAGGCTTGGACAAGGCGAAAGTCAGAGTAGCCACCAGGCCGATCGAGGATTGAAACCTAGAGGACTTCCGGTCGGATCGTTTATAGTCCATTAGACTCGCGTGAAGGGCTCGCCAGCCATAAGATAGAAGTCATACCTGAGCTGATGACGATAACTTCGTGGGGAATTGGACTTGTTGCATAAGTCCTGGGTGCGCCTGTATGTAGACTCATCCCGTGCTATTCCGGAAAAATGCCACCTAGGGCTTTCTGCTGGGGAGGTAAAGTGGGTTGTATGTTCCTGCTTGAGTCGTACCTGTATAAGTCATAAAATTTACATGCAACACGTAGGTAGAAAAATGACTCGCGCTGGGGAAAAAAATGATTTTTGAATTTTTGAAAGTTTGAATTTTTGAAATTTTTGACTCCTAAAGAAAATAGGAAAGTTCGGGATGAATATTTTGTGCTAGCATCGGGACTAGGCTTGTGGGTTGATTCCGTTTAGGATTAGGAAACTTTTGTGATATGGAAAGATATGGAAAGAGTGTTATAGAACCAATACTATAAATACCCCTCCCCTGTCATTGACTTTCCTCACAATCTCGTCCACAACTTCTCCCTTCTCAAAAGAAAGACTTCTTATTCTTCTCAAGAAAATAGGCATTGGAATCGACAGGTTAACTGTGATGCTGCAGGAATGGTCCCGACGTTTTAGGGACGGGGATAGGGTGGCTTTGAATCAGACGGGTATTAGTCAACTGTATACATTCCGTTAGATGCAAGTTGATTGCCACTTTCTGGATGCATGCTTGTCTTACTGGGATGACATATATCATGTCTTTGCTTTCCCCCAGGGCAAAGTCTGCCCTTTACCTGAGGAGATCGCTGCTGTGGGAGGATGGAATCCAATACTTCGTCCAGCCGTCCCGTACTCAATCTATGACCCAAGGAGGAAGCTTTGAGAATTTCTTGGGCTCTCTCACAATGAGGTGTCCCGGATGATGGAGGGTGATAATATTTCTCTAATCGACTTGGCTGAGAAATTTATGAATCCTCTCGATGTCCGGGTCAGGCCGGCTTACAGCCGTAGGGTTTTTTCTTTCTGCATGCTCCATGTTTATGCTTTTGAAGGTCACATGGATTTGCTATCATGCATGGGAAACGTCCGTCTTTTGACCGTGGTGGATTTGATGGAGGCTGAACACAGCCCGGCTTGGCTGATCACGGGTGAAATCATCCAAGGATTGGATAATCGCAAGAGGGATTTTTCAGTTCGTCTCACCGGGAGCACCCGTTTGCTGCAAGTATGTCGGGTTTTTATTATTTTCCCACTTCTCGTTTTTAATTGATTTTTTTTCCTGCTGCAGTGGTCACTCGATCGAGTGCCTTCGTAAAAACCTCCTGATCTGCCCTCAGAGGTACCACTCGATCGAGTCACCCTGGCACTCGATCGAGTGCCCTCGTAAAAAGCCCCCTGTTCGTGTTCAGAGGTACCACTCGATCGAGTGTCCCAGGCACTCGACCGAGTGCCCTTAGGCGGACGCCTATTTCGCCTCGGGAACTCATGTTTTTGTTTCCTTTTTCAGATTTGGCTATATGAGAGGCTATCAGTGATAGATCCTCCTCTTGATGCGAGCAACTACCGTCATAACCAGGTGATGACGAGGAGGCGGGCCATTGACTTTTCTCGTCAGATTACGCAGAAGTATTGGGACGAGATGTTGTCTTTTCACAGTGGCCCGTTAATTCGATGGGTAGTGCCGTGGTGGCCCATCTATCTTTGGACTGGCCTGGACCCGAGGGACAGAGCCCGCTTTCAGGTAATCCTATCTTTCAGGCAGACGGTTCATCTCTACCCGGATCGCATACTAAGGCAGTATGGATGGACCCAGCGAATTCCAGAAGTTGAAGCGGTTGTGAGTGACCCAACCCAACTGACTGATGTGATATGTGATACCTGGATGCAAAGGAAGTACACACGGGATACTTGGCCTGTTCCCAAATCTCGCCACTCGACCTGGGTTTCAGGCTCATATGTAAAGTGGACTAAAGCAGGTGATGCCAAAACCCAAGCCGCCCTGAAGATTGATGAAGCTTTTGACCTACTGCGAAGGGAGCAAGCTAAAGACAACTGGGGATTCTTTGATGAATTTGACACCCCGGGTACTATGGTCCGATTAATGTCAGGTCAAAAAAAGAAGACTAAGACTCAAGCTGGAGGGTCCGGTGCTAAAGGTGCTTGGAGGGAAGTGAGCCCCCAGACTGACCTGGAAAGGAGACTAGCTCCAAAACTACCCGTGCAGGACCGACTTGGCCCACGAGATAGGCTACCCGAGCACGTACGGGCTCGACTTGGGCCAAAGACCGTGGTAGAAGACCCACCGTCCAAGAAACAGGTTCGTGCTAAGGAGGTTCCCCTCGTGATTCGGGAACGTTCTTCCCCGCCCCTGCGTCCTCGGGCTCCACGCGACCCAAAGGATAAAGGAAAGGGCAAGATGCCCGGATATTAGTCTCCTTGTTCTTATTATTTGAGTATTATTATTATTTTTTGGGTGTTATTTTTTTTGTGGGTGTTTTGCCATTTTGGCGTTTTTTTTGTAATTCCCGAGTTTATCGATTTAATAAAGACGTATTAATGAATACCGTTCCCGTCTTTTCGTTTATTGCAGTGGCTGTACCCTTTTGAGGGGTTGCCTACGTATCCACAATTAGTGGAATCAAACCAAACGTAGTTCAAAAATATGATTTGATTTTGCAATTTTCGAAATACGTCAAGACTATTAGTGCGAGATTCGCGACAGTAGAATAATTAATTCTAACTTATTGACTTGTCTATAATTTTTGAAAATTTATAAAAAGAAAAATTTTATAAATCTTTGCAAATGAGATTGAGATGGGGTTTAAGGGTGGTAGCGCTTCAGCTGGTCCAAGTTGGTCGGGTTGACGAATTCGTTCTCATCCAGGTCTGTCAGCATCACCGCTCCTCCTGATAGGACCTTCTTGACTAAGTATGGCCCAGCCCAATTGGGTTTGAATTTTCCCCTTGGGTCAACCGGTAGTAAGGCACAAACCGATTTTAGGACCAGATCCCCTTCTTTGATGTTTCTGGGCCTAACTCTCTTGTTGAAAGCCCGTTGGATTCTCTTTTGATATATTTGGATATTGTTGAGGGCCCGGGATCGTCGTTCGTCTAAAAGGACTAGCGAATCGTATCGGGCTTGGACCCAATCTGCTTCAGGTACTTGGCTTTCAAGTAAAATCCTGAGGGATGGCACTTCTAACTCGACCGGCTGGACCGCTTCCATTCCATATGTCAAATAATATGGAGTTGCTCCGGTCGTGGTGCGAATTGACGTTCGGTACCCCCACAAGGCGAAGGGTATTTTGTCGGGCCATTCCCGGTAATTCTCAGCCATCTTTTTAAGTATGGTGACAATCGTTTTGTTAGCCGCTTCTACCGCTTCATTTGTTTGGGGACGGTAAGGTGAAGATGTATGCCTTTGAATCTTATATTTTGCCAGCAGTGCGGCAGTTTCAGCTTGGAAGTGGGTCCCGTGATCACTGATAAACTCATGTGGGATCCCGTATCGTCATATGATCTTTTTCTGGATAAATTTGACCACGTGTTTGGCGTTCAAGACACGGTATGACTCGGTTTCGACCCATTTGGTGAAGTAGTCGATGGCCACCAAAATGAAGCAATGACCTCCCGTCCCGGAAGGGTGCACCTTTCCAATTATATCAATACCCCATGTCGAAAATGGCCACGGTGATGTTATGGTATATAACAGGGAAGATGGCATATGCCGCACATTAGCAGAGATCTGACAATTATGGCAGTGTTTGACGTATAATTGGCAGTCCGTTTCCATGGTATTCCAGTAATACCCGAGCCTCATGATTTTTCGGGCTAGCATATGAGCGTTCATATATGGGCCATTTTCACCATCGTGTACTTCGGCCATAACCTTTTCGGCCTGCATTTTATCGATGCACAAGAGGAGAGCCCCTTGTGCCTTTTTTTTGTATAATTGCCCGTCATCCGTGCGAACAAATTGGGTTGCCAATCTCCGCAGGGCTTTCTTGGTCCGGTTTTCAGTTCCCGGGGGATATTCTCCCGTTGTCAGGTAGGTTAGGACTGACTGATACCACGGTTCTGGGTTGGTTAGTTCGATGTTTTGGATGAAGTGTACATACGCCGGCTCGGACCGCCTTTCGACTCAGATTGGCATGTTGGTAAGATGGTCTGGTATATTTAGCAGGGATGCTAATTTGGAAAGTGCATCTGCGAATTGATTTTCTTCCCGGGGCAGGTAGATATACTCTACCTTCTGGAATTGTTTCTCTAGAACCCTGAGCCGTGCTTGGTAAGCCACAAGATTGGCGTTCCGAGTTTTCCATTTTTGGAGCGCTTGATTGATGACCAGCGATTAGTCACCGTGGACCCGGAGGTTTGTTACCCCTAAATCAGCGGCGGCTTGTAACCCGTGAATGCATGCTTCGTACTCGGCTGCATTGTTGGTCACGTCAAAGTCCAATTTGATGGATAATGGGGTGTGTTCCCCTCGTGGTGAGATTAACAGAATCCCGACCCCAAATCCTCGAAAGTTGGATGCTCCGTCAAAATACAAATCCCATATATCGGTATCGGTATGGAATATGTCTTCATCGGGAAAGGTCCAAGTATCGGTGTGTCCTTCGGATATCGGACTGTCGGCGAGGAATTCTGCCATTACTCGACCTTTGATGGATTTTAATGGTACAAACTTGAGGTCGAACTCAGATAACATTAAAGTCCATCTGGACATCCTGCCATTGAGGATGGGCTTCTCAAACGGGTACTTGATAGGATCCATTTTGGATAATACATGTACCTCGTGACTAAGCATGTAATGTCGGAGCTTTTTAGTGGCCCAAACCAGAGCTAGGAACGTCTTTTCGAGCATTGTGTATTTGCATTCATATTCGAGGAACTTTTTACTGATGTAGTAAATAGCCCGTTCTTCTGAATCGACTGTCTGGGCCAGCATAGCCCTCATGGCTAGTTCGGTCGTTGTTAAGTATAACGACAAAGGCAGGCCGGGTTGAGGTGGCATTAATACCGGCGGAGCAGACAGAATCTCCTTGATTTTATCGAACGCCGTTTGACATTCGTCGTCCCATAGTACTCGTTCTCCGATCTTCAGTTTTTTGAAAATGGGCTCACATACCATGGTTAGTTTTGAAATAAATCGGCTGATGTATTGGACTTTCCCGAGAAACCCCCTTATTTCTCTTTCGGTCTTGGGTGGTTGCATCTCGGTGATGGCTTTGATTTTGGCTGGGTCGACCTCGATGCCGCGTTGGCTAACGATGTGGCCCAGTAATTTGCCTGATGTTACCCCGAAGCTGCATTTTTTAGGGTTTAGTCTCATGTTGTATTTGCGCAGTCGGGTAAAGAATTTTCTTAGGGCCACAATGTGCCCACTCCGGTCTTTGGACTTAACGATCATATCGTCCACGTAGACCTCCACTTCTTTGTGCATCGTGTCATGTAATAAAGTAGTGACGGTCCGTTGATAAGTGGCCCCGGCGTTGATAAGCCCAAATGGCATAACAGTGTAACAGTAAGTACCCCAAGGTGTAATGAAGGTGGTCTTACTCATATCCTCTTATGCCATCTTGATTTGATTGTATCCGGCATACCCGTCCATGAATGATAGAAGGGCATGATCGGCCGTGTTATCCATTAGTATGTTGATGTGGGGTAACGGAAAATCGTCTTTTGGGCTGGCCTTGTTAAGGTCCCGGAAGTCCACACACACCCGCACCTTGCCGTCCTTCTTGGGTACCGGCACGATGTTTGCGACCCAGTCTGGATATTCAGACACTTGTATAAAGCCCGCTTTGAATTGTTTGTCTACTTCCACTTTGACCTTGAGAGACCATTCGGGCTTCATCCTTCGGAGTTTTTGCTTTACCGGTTTGCACCCATCTTTGATGGGTATTCGATGTTCAGCTATTTCCCGGTCTATACCCGGCATGTCTTTGTAAGACCATGCAAAGACGTCCTTGAACTCTTGGAGGAGGTCTGCGAATTGTTTTCTCTCCTCTGGATTTAAGGATAGGCCCAACTTAAGCATATGGGGCTCTGAAGCGGTTCCCACATTGATGGACTCGGTTTCTTCGATTACCGGATCTCAGGACTCCCTTTGTTCGAGCTGCTCGATCAGATGTGGAGGTAGAGGTACCTATTCGTCGGGCTTCTCAATGTCATTGCATATAAAATCTTTGAAATTGAGAAAATTTTGGAAATAAGACAAGTCGTAAGCAGAACGGTTTTCGTTATTATTATTAATGGTAAATTTTGTGAAAAGCTCGAAAAGAGCGGCCATCTGATCGTTGGTCAGTGGCGGGA
This sequence comes from Agrostemma githago, assembly GCA_958450325.1. NCBI lineage: Eukaryota > Viridiplantae > Streptophyta > Magnoliopsida > Caryophyllales > Caryophyllaceae > Agrostemma > Agrostemma githago. Next base: position 5,728,545 of record OY288242.1, read on the forward strand.
TAGGGAGAGGTCTTGGGACAGGCCCCGAGACCTCAGTGGAAGAGGTTAAGGGAAGAGGGGTTACAGACTCGACTCTAGCACCAGACCCTCTAGACTTGGACTCAGACTCCGACTCTAACTCTGACTCAGACTCGGACTCGGTATCCGGCATGTCTCCCTCGCCGGTGGTCAGCTTGTAGATTCGTCCTTGGCTGTCGGTCCACTTGATGGTTTTCCTCCATGCCCTTTTTTCCTGTATCTGCACCAACTTCGGTGATCAGCTTTGTTGGGTCAAACCGATTGCTGCGGAGGATCAGATTGACCAGATCATCTTTTGGAGTGGGGACGGCTTTGTCTTCTCCAAATAGGAGCCCCAGCACGGGCCTGGTGTTGTTTTCCCCTTCCTTGGACTCAGCTTGAACAAGAGTGAATATATCATCGGGGATGAAATTGCATTCCCGAGCCGTTTTGGTCTCGGGATATGTGATGGTGGGCTGGTAGAGGCCCACTTGAATAGCTCCGAAAACTGGAGTGACGAAGTAGTCAGTTAACTTCGGCCTATAAGGGCCTATGTAAGTACCCTTGAAAATGTCGATGGCTTTGTGAATACCGGCCCGAACCACGTTTTCCGGGGTTATAGCATACCCCAATCCGAACTATGACTCACCATCATTAAGAACCTCAATAATCTTCCCAGCTGGAAGATTTGGCCTCGAGATAGCTCCCGGTAGATAGCCCAGGTTTTGTAGCATCGTGTCGATGCTAGTGGTGAAGTAGGGCCTAAAGAGATACTCTTCTTCGATCATGCCCACGAAGTCAAATCCTCGTGGGTCGGCCCGACCCGTAGCGTTGCAGCTTGCCACGGTAATAGGAGTAGCCTCTAATGTGATAACACCATCTTGAAGTGGCATCTTGACTTTCCGGTGGAGGGTAGAGGATACGGCCTTGACTGCATGGATCCAAGGCCTCCCTAGTAGTAAGTTAAAGGATGAGGTGACATCAATCACCTGAAACTCTAACTCTTTTTCGATTGGGCCCGTTATGATTTTCAGTTTAACGGCCTCGGCAACTGTTTTGGGCTTCCGTCGAAAGCCTGAATAGTTTGCGCCGTCGGGAGATAGTCGGCATCGGTGATGCCGAGGGACTTAGCGATCCTTAGAGGTAGGACATTTACAGCAGACCCATCATCGATAAGGGTCATTGGGAGGTACTTCCCTCGGCAAATGACCGTGATGTAAAGGGCCAGATTATGATTTGGCCCGAATGATGGAAGATCAGACTCGGAGAAGGTGATAAGTGAGCCTTCTTCCTTGGACTTGCCCTTGAGATAAGGCATAATAGTGGCTACCATTTCGGTGGGGGTAACCTGTGAGTCGACCTTAATTTCATCGAGAGCCTTAGTCAGTGCTTCTCGATGTGCTTGTGAGCTAACCAGTAGTTGCCATATGGTTAGGTCAGCTCGAACCCTCTTCAACTGCTGGACCAAGGCGATGTCGTTGCTTGGTTCTTCAAGGGTAGGTTCCGTCCTGGCAGGTTTAGTGACGGATGTAGGAATAGAACGCCCAGCTGTGGCGAGGTGGTTAGTAGCTAAGGCTTTGGACTTAGCTTTTCAAACCTCTTCAATGGTGATGGGGACAGCTTCCCCTTTGGCTAAGTACACATCTTCTTCGTCATCGAACCATATCCCATTGATTTGTGGGATAAAGGGGGAGATGAGGTGAGAACAGTCAATTACCTCACCGGTGAATATTGTGTGGGCACTGAACGGGTTTTCTTTGTTGCTAGGCTTGTCTCCGGGCAACGGGATCTTCCCGCTCTCAATCAGGTCCTGGATTAGATGCTTCAGTTTCCAGCACTTTTCAGTATCATGCCCATTACCACGATGATATTGGCAGTAGGCTTGGGCGTTATAACTTTTGGGCCTCTTCCCCACTGGAAGCTCGGGCATCGGGCCTATTGGTTGGATCAGACCCTTTGAAGATAGCCTTTGTAAGGCATAGGTATAGGTAGTTCCTATATCTGTGAATACCCGATTTGGTGTATTCTTTTTGGATGAGGTGTCAAGCAGATTTACCTCGTCAAAGATGCTGCGAGTTGCAGCTGCAGGTGTGGGCTTGCTCGTGGATGAGCTTGCCCCTTGATAGCCCTTGGTAGAGGTCTTAGTCAGGCTCTCTAACCTTAAGTCGTCCGCGATCCTTGTACCCATTTCAGTTAGGGTAGCAAAATTAGGGATAACAGCATACCGGAGATGGACCCGGTAGGATGGGAGGAGGTTCTTGACAAACGCCTCCACTAGCACTTTCTCGCTGGGCTTATCGACCAACTTTACACTCTCGGTCCGCCATCTTTGTTGATATTTGGTGAACCCTTCTTTGGGCTCCTGGGCCATTACTTCCAGAGTACGCATTATAGTCTGGATCTCGGTATTATCAGCGTAATTCCGAGCAAATTCGGTTGACACGTCATCCCAAGTTTTCTATTTCTTGGAATTAAGCCTGTAGTACCAGGCCTTAGGATGATTCTCGAGGGAGGAAGGGAATAAGTGCGTAAACATGGTGGACTTCACCTCAAGGCTCGGATGTGATGGACCGGGTCTTCGGTACCCTCAAACATTGAAATTCCCGTAAGGTTGAGGTTAGCGGGTAGCTCGTCATTCAAAGGTGAATAGGAACGAGCAATCTCAGTGTGGATCGAGTTGTTCGTTGACAGGTGAACTTGTTCCTCGAGCCTGCGGACAGCACTGACTAGTTCAGCTATGGGCCCAGTGGGCTCCGATCCAGGAGGAGGAGTTCCCTTCTCCATTGCGCCCACACGAGTGGCGAGTGCCGTTTGATCCTTCTGGATGGCAGTCAATTGGGCTTCGATCTTCTCTAGGGCATCCTTCAATACGGCCATCTTGCGTTGATATCTGGTTTTGGGTGGCCTGTCTATAAGAACACCGCGTAATCAGAAGCTAGCCCGAATCCTGGAATAGAAAGTACATCACGAACAAGACGAAAAGGGAAATGACTCGAGAAAAGACACCTAGACGGGTGACTTGCGAAAAGTGGACCTTCCTTAGGATTCGGCGGGTGGGCCTAGTCCTGTTCAAAGGAAGGTTCACGTGAGACATCCTCAGACTTTTGACTCGATTGTGTAAACGGGCCCTCCTTTGTAGGGGTTTGTCCTACGTAGGCGGGCCTTGCCTTAGTCTAATAAGGCGGACTGGGATAGGGAAGAAACTTGTGATGTAAGATCGACAGAGTTTCGACGCTAAAGACCTTGACAACTTACGACACGACCCGACATTGCTAAAAACGGGGAGTCCTAAGAGGAAGATTTTAAAAATGGATTGTTTTTGAAGAGAGCCCGAGAGAACTCGGTGGAGGGCCCAATTTTCGAAAGAAAACAATAAGAGTATTGGGCCACGGGTTTTGAAAGTTCGAAAGTAATTTCGAGTTTTGAATTGGGCAGCATACCGTCTAGAAAATAGGCTAATTTGAGTAAAATCATAAGTCCTAAATTCGGCATGCGACCCGGGTTTTGAAAATTGAATATCTTGAAAAAGATGTATTTTTGAAAAGTTGACGGTTTTTTAAAAACGACACGGAAACCAAGTAGCATGTAGTCAGGCAAACATTATAACGACGCCATGTATGCTTTACACTAAGTCTCGGTCGGTCTAGAGGGTCTATACCAGTGTACATAGTCTAGACGTTGATCGGGACGGACTCTCTAAGTCGAGTTGAGCTTAGAACATGCCGCGAAACCCACTCGAATCGACTATGGACACCTTTTGACATATCCATATTGGAGTACATCAACGGTATAGTGGGACGTCGGTCACCAGTACCGGCCCGGGAAAATATGGGTTATGCATGAACCGTAAAACTAAAACGCGTATTGTACTAGTCAAACGATTTCTATTCGAGTCTCACCTTGAGGATGCCGATGGTAAGTCACGCATCAGTTAATCCCCAGCGGATTCGCCAAATTGTGGACATGACATAGGTCCACCCCGATGTGGCCACGCGCGGGTTTGGGGAGGCGAATGTATCTCCATATGAGAATGGGTCGTATTGAAATTTAAATCTATGTGGAGTCGCCACCGAACTTTGTGGGAGTTTGGGCCCGTTCGAACCCACTCTATGTCGTAGTGGTCCGTGTACAAAATACGGCCCATTTCCGATGTCAGAGTTTATTGGGCTCGTCCCTTTGCATTTGATACCGATACCGACATTATCGGATATCGTGTATTGAATGACTCTCGTGCGCCAACGGTTTCGGGCATCCGGAAACCGAGGTTCTGAGTAAGGGGTGAGGGTACATGTTGGGAAGCCCACGAAGAACACCCAACCTCGCCCGCACATTGGCGGCCTCTACTAAGATATCGATTGACCTTCTAATACGCGCGTTAGTTGAACGGGAAAATGTTATGCAAACAATGTTTTCCCTAAGCATGTGAGAAATTGAAAGGGTTTCTATGTCGATTTAATGCAACTAAAATATTAACGTCCAAGTTGTATTTTAGCATGTGGGTTCATTTTAGTACAATAAAATAAACACAATAAATCAACAAGAAAAGTAACAAACGGTTAGTAACGGTAAAACGATAATAACGGTTTGCGAATTATTGAATAATGTAGAATGATGCAAATAAGATGATGCAGAGCTTGAGAAGTGATGTTTCACGTGATGGATTAGACACGTGTTGACTTAAGTCATGAAAAGAAAGTTAGCGAGACTTGAATGCTATTGTAGGACTCCTGGCTTTGTCGTGATAAGGGGCCACTCGACCGAATCATTGAGGGACTCGATCGAGTGGACCTCTGAAAAGCATTCTGTCCAGGTTTTGGGACCCTACTCGATCGAGTTATTGACCAACTCGACCGAGTACGTTGCCACTCGACCGAGTCACTGTGAGACTCGACCGAGTGGAGGTCAAAAAGACATTCTGTCTCGGTTTTTATGATGTCACTCGATCGAGTGGCGTAGGCACTCGGTCGAGTGGCACCTGTACGAACCAGGTTCGTTTGCAATTTTATTATTGATTTCGAAATTGCTTTTGATTTTTGATAATTCGATGAGTTTGCCGAGCCGGATATAAATATTATGGAATTTATACTCGGTTCCAAATTTGAACGCTCGTTTATCCCATATTCGATTATTAAATCGATATGAGATAGTTAGAGCGAGATAAAAAAATCGTTGTAAGTCGTTTTGGATTAACTATCGCGACATGAATAGATTTCCTCCGCGTTTAATAATGTCGTAATTCTAGCGAATTGTATGACAATTACTTTAGCATCAATAGAAATTGCGCTAGTTAACTTATTTGACTAGATCAATGGATTTGACGTCTAATTATGAAATTAGCATCGAATCTAAGAGTTTGACACCATGCTAGAATTGAAAGACTTGATCCCCTCGGCTTTTCTGACATCGTAATGAATCCCTAGGGATTATGTGATGTCGGATCCGCGTCAACGGGTTTCGACCCTTGTTAAAAGATGTTCGATTTGAAAAAAAAGGTTTTGAAATCAATGCGATATGTGACTAATAATAATAACGCGAACGAGATGAAGATTATTGTTTAAGTTAACTTGTCTCAATAATCAAGTAATTGGGGTGTCGGAATAAGCGACCGGCAACGTTGTGTGCGGTACACTTGCATATTCGGGTTTCCTTATTCCGACATCCCTCATACTCGACACAAATCGACAAGTATTTTAATGTCTTATACTAATTATATTATCGATATTACAGATGCGATAATTGAATAAAAAAAAAACAAAAAGAAAAGGAAGAGAAAGACGACGAGAGGAAGAGAAGAAGGGAAGAATAGGGTTTTGCACCCTCAACCTACATGTTCTTGTCTCGGATAGGACTCGTAGTCGTGGCTTTAACACGGGAGTTTCGAGGTCTATGGAAGTTGAGTTGTGGTGGTTTAGGTTTGCCTCCTAAATACTAGGGTTAGGGCTCGAGTGTAGTATTAGGATTTGATTAGGGTTGTAAAGTGTATAGGGTTTGTAAAAAGTTGTCTTGAATGTGTGTTGCATGGGGTTGCTTATATAGGCAAAGCCAAGGACCCTGGTTAGGGTTACTCGACCGAGTAACCAGCTGACTCGGTCGAGTGGCTCAGCGTGCCTGCAGTCGGGCCTGAAAAACGGCCCACTCGATCGAGTGGGTGGGGCACTCGATCGAGTGGCCCAGCTGGGTCGCGCGGGTCCATTGTTTTGGACCGTGACTTGGGTTTTTGATGGGTTTATGTTTGACTTGGACTTTTGATGTTGTGAGGGGTTGTTTTATGTGTTTCAGAAACGACTTTGACCGGGGTTGACCCAATCGCTAAAAAGTCGGTTTTATTTCAGGTGTCAGTTTTGGCCCAAATTAGTCTTGTTTGACTCGGAACGGTTCACTGGGCCTGGATTTGAGGTCCGTTTTGTGAGATTTGTACTCCATAAGTGCTTAAGCCAACAACTAATGGTTTTTAGCCCATGTCCGAGCGCAGAGACACGTTAACGTCCGATCATCATCGGGTGTTTTTTGGAAACTACCATAGACAGATGGCAGTCAAAATGCGGGTGTCTACACTTTTCGTTTTAGGCCATCAATGTGTGGTTCACAATTACTTTCTCATTTCTCTCTTCCCCATCTTTTTCCATCTTTTTGAGCCACTCATTTTTCCTTCCTTATTTTCCATCCCAAAAGCTTTTGGGACAATAATAGGAAATCGGAGGGATTTTCTAGAAACTATCAATTTTTCCAGATTTCACAAATTTCAATAAAACCGTCTTTTAAAACTCGTTTCCACAAATAACAATTCTCTTAATAATACTTGTCGTCCCTAATATTTTATTAAAGCACTAAAATCATAAAAATATATTTTTATCAAGAACTATCAGGAATGTTTTTTTTTTCAGATTCAAAACAAAAGTCAGAAATTGGGAATTAAAATGACAAACACGGTTTTAACGATAAACAACGATTTAAACTGACTAATTAATTCATCCACTTAACAATTCCGAAAAATTATGAAAAAAAATCATAAAATTCTTTTTCATTAGAAAGGTTACCTCCGCCAAATTTTAGATTAAAATAAAATGTTTAAGTGCTAGAACTAAAAATCGGCTTTTAATCGTTTTTGTCCGAAAACGGTAATAATTCAATAATCGATACTTAAAATATCAGAAAAATACAAAATTATCAAAATCATCAAAAACATTATTTTTACATAATATATTCATATTTTATATACTTAGGCCGAATATTACGATTTTACAAAGCAATATAATAATTTAATCGTTAATCTTGTAAAATCGATAAAAATACCGAAACATGCAAATTTATGACTTTTAAAAATTTCCAGATTATATAACATACATATATTGTTAAAAATACATTTATAATTATATACATGCAATTACACAAATAAAATCATGCAATACCGAGTAACATCGTCGTTACCTCAAATCCAAGTCCGAATCTACGATATATTCGTCTTCTGCGGGATCGCTTCAGAAGCCTAAAAAACATGAATTCATGGTATGAAAATACCATAAGAGCGCTGAAAAAATAAGGTTTAAAACAATCTAAAAAAATTGATTAATACCTTAACGAAGGAGATGAAACGAGGAACGAACTAATAGAAAATTAGGGGACGAAAATTGATGTTTGGGCACGATTTTGATAGCAGAAATGGCTGCTAAAATGCAATGTTTTTCATGAATCAAAGGATGAGAAAAGGAAGGAATTTTGTCTTGATTAAAATTTAGTGAATGAAAGGAACAAAAAAATGTGAAGTTTTAGGATGAATGAAGTCATGAAAATAAGGCACCATGCACTAGTAATACATGGCCAAAGAGGATGCACAAAGGGGATTGAAAAGTTTGTATGAGTCATCAAATTAAATAAGAAAGATAAAAATATCTACATGTTTATCAATTATAAAATGGAGTATTAAAAAAAGTAGATGTGGTGTGGGACAAGAGTCACGGTCTAAAATAGTCCAAAAGAGACTCTTTTTAGTTGTAGGTTGATAAAAACGAGGATCGTAAAACTATTAAAGGCATTTCAAAGCAATTCGAGTAAACCCCGCGTTAGAAAATAATTATTTATGAAACTTCGTAACAAGATCATTAAAGGCTAAACTTTCGTAAATAAAAATATTTCTTAGTTGGAAATATTATATAAATGTGTTTAGACGATTTTAGGAAAAGAAATAACTAAAAATCCAAGCTTAAAACGTTAATCGCAGAGAAATAGAATTCCTCGCGGAAAATAAATAGTTTACGATGAAAATCAAATAAATAGATTTAAAAGAATTAAAAAATTTTAAAATAAAAATAAATATTATTTGACTCGAAAAAAAATAATAAAGTCTGGAAAAATGATGAAACAGAAGGACGAAACGTGATAGAGTTATGACGAAATCATAACGGAAAGTATAAAAGCGCTACGAAAAATAGCGGTGCTACAATCCTCCCCACTAAAAGAAAGTTTCGTGGTATTTTAAATAACTTACTGGTATTTTCCCTAATTTTGGGACCATGACTTGCAGGTTGACAGTCGTTTTGAATTATTTTACTATATCGTTTTAAACGTTTTCCATTTTGAACTATTTTGATATAATAGTAATTATACTTTAATGCCGTGTAATATGGCTGAGAGAACGTCGTCGTTACTCCCCACTGAATTGTGGTTGTTATGTTTATAACATAATACGTTATTCTATGTTCCGGATTGTGGTGTGAGCTAGCGAGCTGCATTTGGTCTTGTTCTACTGATTTAATATTTATGTTTTGGATTTTTCGATACACTTTGAGGATTTTAATTTTTTTAGTCCTTATATAAAAAGTGGTGATTGTATTGACTTACCTTTATATAATAAATTTAGTTATCAGTGTGATATAATCCCAACTCGACAGTGATTCCGTCACTGTTTTGCATTAGAAATTATAGGGGATTACATATTATATTATTGTTTTTCATAGTTAATTCTCATCGCTTCAGTATGTTTAATTTCAATTTAATCGTTGTTAAATTAGTTAATTTTAGTATGAGTAGCTAATTTTCTATCTAGAGTTTAGGAAATCTATGAATGTTATTAGGATTATAGTTAATTGACTAACTGTTAATCACATGAATTGCTTGAGTATCATTTTAACTCTGATTAATAGATTAGCGACCGTAATTAATTTATTAGTATCACAATTAGAACTTTTCACCGACCGGATTAAGAACTAATTAGGTCACTATAATTCGGTTAGACTAGCTTAATTCTAGCGACCACGTGTTAAGTTTAGATCTAAAGGTTGTAATGTATCGACCGGACTTGCGCCTTAGGTAGTTCGATTAATGGTTTTGTTAGTTAATTCCCTTACCCAATTAATACTTATAGTAAACCCGTGACCCTAGACTTTCTCCCATTTGTTATCCCGTCTTAGTTATTTAGCTTTCACTTACAAAATCCAAGAAAAACTGTGACCCGTAATCTAGAATTTAGCTCTTAAAAATAGACAGTTGAATCATTTCTCTTTGTGGTTCGACCCCTGACTTCGCCGCGTACATTGATTAGTTACCTTAGGGTACTTTGTATAGAGATACGATTTAGCCCTATCAGCGACCCCGCGTCACAGAACCAAGTAGCGCACGCCTATGTGTCTTAAGCCCAAATCGCGTGGAGGCACGCGCCTAATCTTAGATTTTAACCTAAAAAACCTATAAATACCACTTCCCTCGACCATTCGACACACATTGAATCCACGATTCGCAGCCTACGAGTTCCTAACTCGACGAAAAAATAAATCATTCAAACTTTTAAATCATAATTCTTAGAGTTTAAATAATAGCCTCTCGAATCCTTGATTCGCAATTCCCGAGTTCTTAACTCGAAACCCTAATCCCCCGATCCTTTGGACTACTAATTGTAGACGCCCGCATTTTGACTGCCAGGTGTCTATGGTAGTTTCCAAAAAATACCCGATGATGATCGGACGCTAACGTGTTTCTACGCACTCGGATATGGGCTCAAAACCATTAGTTGTTGGCTTAAGCACTTATGGAGTACAAATCTCACAGAACAGACCTCAAATTCAGGCCCAGTGGGTCGTTTCCAGTCAAACAAGACTAATTTGGGCCAAAATCGACATCGAAAATAAAACCGACTTTTTAGCAATTGGGTCAACCCCGGTCAAAGTCGTTTCCGAAGCACATAAAAACAGTCACCAAACATCAAAAAGTCCAACTCGAAAACAAAACCCACCAAACATCCAATCCACGGTCCAAAACACTGGACCCGCGCGACCCAGCTGAGCCACTCGATCGAGTGCTCAGCCCACTCGATCGAGTGGGCCCTCGTTTGAGCCCGACTGCTGGCACAATGGGCCACTCGACCGAGTCAGCCACTTACTCGGTCGAGTAACCCTAACCGGGGTACATAGCCAAGCCTATATATACACCCCCATGCACAACCCTAAACACACTTTTTGCAACCCTAATTTCACACATCATTACAACCCTAATACTACACTAGCAAACCCTAAACCTAGCTTTAGGAATTCAAACCCTAACCACCACAACTTAGCCTACATACTCGATACTCCCGTGCAAGCCGCCACTACGAGTTCCGTCCGAGCATAAGAAACATGTAGGTTCAGGGTGCAAAACCCCATTCTTTCCCTTCTCTTTTTTTCGCGCGTCGTTTTCGGCGTCGTAGTGTCGTTTCTATCGTCCTTAGTCGAGTCCTAATATCATTTATATCGCTAGTATTAAAACATTAAAATACTCGCGGATTTGTGTCGAGTGCGAAGGATGTCGGAATAAGGAAACCCGAATATACAAGTGTACCGCACACAGCGTTGCCGGTCGCTTATCCTGACACCCTAGCACTTGATTATTGAAACGAGTCAACTTAAACAATATTCTCTTGTTTTCGTTCGTATCGTTATTATCTAATCGCATATATCATTAATTACAAAACTATCTTTCAAATCGAGCATCTTTTAATAGGGGTCGAAACCCGTTGACGCGGATCCGACATCACATAATCCCTAGGGATCCGTTACGATGTCGTAAAAACCGAGGGAATCAAGTCTTTCAATTCAAGTAAAGTGTTGATCCGTTAGATTCGATACCAGTTCCATAGTTGGAGATCGAATCTAACGATCTAGTCAAATAGTTTAATCAATTCGATTTTCCGTTGATGCTAACGTAGATGTCATTTAATTCGTTAGAATTACGACACTATAAACGCGGAGGAAAATTCATATCGATTTGGTTGACTTAAACGACTCATATCAATTTCTCCAATTTCGCTCTAATATTCGACGTCGATTCAATAATCAAACGTCAAATATGACGAGTATCACATACGCGAACCGAGTATAAATTAAGCAATATTTATGCCCGATTCGAAAAAATCATCAATTTAGCAAAATCAAAAGCAATTTCGGAATCATTAACAAAGTTGCAAGCGAACCGTGGTTCGTACAGAGGGCACTCGATCGAGTGCATAGCCCACTCGATCGAGTGGCACCCCAAAAAACGAGACAGAAGGTTCTGACGACCTCCACTCGGTCGAATCCCTCAATGACTCGGTCGAGTGGCGACGTACTCGGTCAAGTTGGTCAATAACTCGATCGAGTAGGGTCCCGAAAATGAGACAGAACACTTTTCAGAGGACCACTCGGTCGAGTCCCTCAATGACTCGGTCGAGTGGCCCTTCTATCGCGTCAAACCGTGAGATCTACAAGGTCATTCGAGTCTCGTTGTTGTTTTTTTGTGACTTAAGTCAACACGTGCCTAATCTATCACGTGAAACATCATTCTTTCAAACCATGCATCACCATATTTACATTATTCCATAATTCGCAAACCGTTAATATTCTCATACCGTTACTAACCGTTTGTTCTTTTGTCGCTTTAATTCTTGTTTATTTTATTGTGCTAAAATAAACCCGCATGCTAAAATACAACTTTGACGTTAAGATTTTAGTTGCATTAAATCGACATAGAAACCCTTTCAATATCTCACATGCCTAGGGAAAACAATGTTTGCAAACATATTTCCCCGTTCAACTAACGGGCGTATTCAAAAATCATTCGATATCTTAGTAGAGGCCGCCAATGTGTGGGCGGGGTTGGGTGTCCTTCGTGGGCTTCCCAACACGTACCCTCAGCCCTTACTCAGAACCTCGCTTTCCGGATGCCCGAAACCGTTGGCGCACGAGAGTCATTCTATACACGATAACCGGTAGTGACGGTATCGGTATCGCAATGCAAAGGGACGAGCCCAATAAACTCTGACATCGGAAATGGGCCGTATTTTGTACACGGCCCACTACGACATAGAGTGGGTTCGAACGGGCACAACTCCCACAAAGTTCGGTGGCGAATCCACTTCGATTTAAATTTCGATTCGATCCATTCTCATATGGAGATTCATTCGCCTCCCAACACCCGCGCGTGGCCGCGTCGGGGTGGACCTATGTCATGTCCACAATTTGGCGACTCCGCTGGGGATTAACTGATGCGTGACTTACCATCGGCATCCTCAGGGTGAGACTCGAATAGAAATCGTTTGACTAGTACAATACGCGTTTTAGTTTTACGGTTTATGCATAACCCCATATTTTCCCGGGCCGGTACTCGCGACCGACGTCCCACTATACCGTGATGTACTCTAATATGGATATGTCAAAGGTGTCCATAGTCGATTCGAGTGGGTTTCGTGGCATGTTCTAAGCTCAACTCGACTTAGAAAGTTCGTCCCGATTAACATCTAGACTATGTGCACTGGTATAGACCCCTTATAGACCGACCGAGACTTAGTATAAAGCATACATGGCGTCGTTATAATGCTTGCCTGACTACATGCTACCTGTTTTCCGTGTCGTTTTCAAAACCGTCAACTTTTCAAAAAAAAAAAGACATCTTTTTCAAGATATTCAATTTCAAAACCCGGGACGTATACTGAATTTAGGACTTATGATTTTACTCAAAATAGCCTATTTTTAGCCGGTATGCTGCCCATTTCAAAACTCGAAAATATTTTCGAACTTTCAAAACTTGTGGCCCGATGCACTTTTCGATTTTCTCGAAAAATCGGGCCCATCCCCGAGTTTTCTCGGATTTTCCAAAAACAATCCATTTTCAAAACCTTCCTCTTCTTAGGACTTCCCGTATTTAGCAGTGTCGGGTCGTGTTTTAAGTCGTCGAAGTCTTTAGCGTCGAAACTCTGTCGATCCTACATCACGGGTTTCTTCCCTATCTCGGTTCGCCTTATTAGACAAAGGCAAGGCCCACCTACGTAGGACATACTCCTACAAAGGAGGTCCCGTTTAAACAATCGAGTCTAAAAGTATGGGGATGTCTCACGTGGACCTTTCTTCGAACAGGACTTGGCCCACCCGCCGATTCCTAAGGAAGGCCCACCTTTCACAAGTCACCCGTCTAGGTGTCTTTTCCGAGTCATTTCCCTTTTCAGTCTTGTTCGGGATGCACTTTCTATTCTGGGATTCGGGCTAGTTTCTGATTACGTGGTGTTCTAACAGACAGACCACCCGAAACCAGATACCAACGCAAGATGGACGCATTGAAAGATGCCCTAGCCAAGATCGAAGCCCAACTGACTGCCATTCAGACTGACCAAGCAGCCTTGGCCACCCGTGTGAGTGCCGTAGAGAAAGGGGCTCCTTCTGCCGGATCTGAGCCCACTGGGCCCATAGCCGAACTAGTCAGCGATGTTCGCTGGCTCGAGGAACAGGTTCACCTGTCAACAAACAACTCGATCCACACTGAAATTGCTCGTTCCTATTTGCCTTTGAATGACGAGTTACCCGCTAACCTCAACCTTACGGGAATTCCAATGTTTGAGGGTACCGAAGACCCGGTCCACCACATCCGGGCTTTCAAAGATTTTATGGCGGTAAAAGGGGTGAAGTCCCCCATGTTTACGCACTTATTCCCTTCCTCCCTTCAAAAGCATCCTAAGGCCTGGTAGTACAGGCTCGATTCCAAGAAATATAAAACTTGGGATGATGTGGCGACTAAATTTGCTCGGAATTACGCTGATAATACCGAGATCCAAACTAAAATGCGTACTCTGGAAGTGATGGCCCAAGAGCCCAAAGAAGGGTTCACCAAATATCTGCAGAGATGGCGGGCCGAGAGTGTGAAGCTGGTTGATAAGCCCAGCGAAAAAGTGTTAGTGGAGGCGTTTGTCAAGAACCTTCTCCCTTCCTACCGGGTCCATCTTCGGTATGCTGTTATCCCCAATTTTGCTATCCTGACTGAAATGGGTACAAGGATCGAGGACGACTTACGGTTAGAGAGCCTGACTAAGGCCGCTACCAAGGGCTATCAAGGGGCAAGTTCATCTGCGAGCAAGCCCACACCTGCAGCTGCAACTCGCAGCATCTTTGATGAGGTAAATCTGCTCGACACCTCATCCAAAAAGAATACACCAAATCGGGTATTCACGAATATAAGGACTACCTATACTTACGCTTTACAAAGGCTATCTTCAAAGGGCTTGATCCAACCGATAGGCCCAACTCCAGAGCTTCCAGTGGAGAAAAGGCCCAAGAGCTACAATGTCCAAGCCTATTGCCAATATCACCGAGGTAATGGGCATGACACGGAAAAATGCTGGAAACTGAAGCATCTGATCCAAGATCTCATCAAAAGTGGGAAAATACCGTTGCCCGGGGACAAGCCGAGCAACAAAGAAAACCCGTTCAGTACCCATGCTATATTCATCGGCGAGGTAATTGACTTTCTCACCTCATTTCCCCTTATATCCCACAAATCAACGGGATATGGTTCGATGATGAAGACGACGTCTACCTGACAAAAGTGGAAACTGTCCCCGTCACGAGAGAAGAGGTCCGAAAAGCTAAGTCCAAAGCCTTAGCCACCAACCACCTCGCCACAGCTGGGCGCTCTACTCCAATAACCGTCACTGAACTTGCTAGGACGGAATCCACTCTCGAGGAACCAAGCAACAACACGGCCTTGGTCCAACAAATGAAGAGGATTCGAGCTGATCTAACCATATGGCAACTACTGGTTAGCTCACAAGCACATCGAGAAGCACTGACTAAGGCTCTCGATGAAATCAAGGTCGACTCACAGGTTACCCCCACTGAAATGGTAGCCACTATCATGCCCTATCTCAAGGGCAAGTCCAAGGAAGAAGGTCCACTTATCACCTTCTCCGAGTCTGATCTGCCAGCATTCGGGCCCAATCATAATCTGGCCCTTTACATCACGGTCATTTGCCGAGGGAAGTACCTCCTGATGACTCTGATCGACGATGGATCCGCCGTGAATGTCCTACCCCTAAGGACCGCTAAAGCCCTCGGCATCACAGATGCCGACTATCTCCCGACGGCGCAAACTATCCAGGCTTTTGACGGAAGCCCAAAACCGGTGGTCGGGGCCGTTAAACTAACAATAATAACGGGCCCAATCGAAAAAGAACTGGAGTTTCAGGTGATCGACGTCACCTCATCCTTTAACTTACTACTAGGAAGACCTTGGATCCATGCGGTCAAGGCCGTATCCTCTACTCTCCACCGGAAAGTTAAGATGCCACTTCGGGACGGCATCATCACTCTAGAAGCGACCCCCATCACCGTAGCAAGCTGCAATGCTACGGGCCGGGCCGACCCATGGGGATTTGATTTCGTGGGCATGATTGAAGAAGAATATCTCTTCAGGCCTTACTTCACCACTAGCATCGACATGATGCAACAAAATTTGGGCTACTTACCAGGGGCTACATTATCGAGGCCATATCTTCCGGCTGGGAAGATTATTGAGGTCCTAAATGATGGCGAGTCACAATTCGGATTGGGATATGCCATAACCCCGGAAAACGTGGTCCGGGCTGGCGTCCACAAGGCCACCAACATCCTCAAGGGTATTTACATAGGCCCTTATAGCTCGAAGTTAACCGACTACTTCGTCACTCCAGTTTTCGGAGCTATTCAAGTGGGCCTCTACCAACCCACCATCACATATCCCGAGACCAAAACGGCTCGGGAGTGCAATTTCATCCCCAATGATATATTCACCCTTGTTCAAGCTGAGTCCAAGGAAGGGGAAAACAATTCTGAGCCCGTGCTGGGGCTTCTATTTGGAGAAGACAAGGTCGTCCCCGCTCCAAAAGATGACTTGGTCAATCTGATCCTCCGCAGCGATCGGTTTGACCCAACCAAGCTAATCACCGAAGTCGGTGCAGACACCGAGAAAAGGGCCTGGAGGAAAACCATCAAATGGACCGACAGCCAAGGACGGGCCTACAAGCTGACCACCGGCGAGGGAGACATGCCGGATACCGAGTCTGAGTCAGAGTCAGAGTAGGAGTCTGAGTCCGAGTCTAGAGACTCTAGTGCTATAGTCGAGTCTGTAACCCCTTTTCCTTTAGCCACTTCCACTGAGGTCTCGGGGCCTGTCCCAAGACCTCTCCCTATCCCGCCACTGACCAACGACCAGATGGCCGCTCTATTCGAGCTTTTCTCAAAATTTACCATTAATAATAATAACGAAAACCGTTCTGCTTACGACTTGTCTTATTTCCAAAGTTCTCTCGATTTCAAAAAATTTATATGCAATGACATTGAGAAACCCGACGAACAGGTACCTCTACCTCCGCATCTGATTGAGCAGCTCGAACAAAGGGAGTCCCGAGATCCGGTAATTGAAGAAACCGAGTCCATTAACGTGGGAACCACTTTAGAGCCCGAGACGCTTAAGTTGAGCCTATCTTTAGATCCTGAGGAGAGAAAACTGTTCACAGACCTCCTCCAAGATTTCAAGGACGTCTTCACATGGTCCTACAAGGACATGCCGGGAATAGATCGGGAAATAGATGAACACCGAATACCCATCAAAGATGGGTGCAAGCCGGTAAAGCAGAAACTCCGAAGAATGAGGCCCGAATGGTCCCTCAAAGTCAAAGAAGAAGTCGACAAGCAATTCAAAGCGGGCTTTATACAAGTGTCCGAATATCCAGACTGGGTCGCAAACATCGTGTCGGTACCCAAAAAGGATGGCAAGGTGCGGGTATGTGTGGACTTCCGGGACCTTAACAAGGCCAGCCCAAAGGATGATTTTTCGTTACCACATATCGACATACTGGTGGATAACACGGCCGATCATGCCCTTCTATCATTCATGGACGGGTATGTCGGATACAATCAGATTAAAATCGCAGAAGAGGATATGAGTAAGACCACCTTCATTACACCTTGGGGTACTTACTGTTACACTGTTATGCCATTTGGGCTTGTCAACGCCGGGGCCACTTATCAGCGGACCGCCACTACCCTATTACATGACATGATGCATAAGGAAGTGGAGGTTTATGTGGACGACATGATCGTCAAATCCAAGGACCAAAGCAGGCATAATGCGGCCCTAAGAAAATTCTTCACCCGACTACGCAAATACAACATGAGGCTAAACCCTCAAAAATGCAGTTTCGGGGTAACATCAGGCAAATTACTGGGCCATATCGTTAGCCAACGCGGCATCGAGGTCGACCCAGCTAAAATCAAAGCCATTACCGAGATGCAGCCACCCAAAACCGAGAAAGAAATAAGGGGGTTCCTCGGGAAAGTTCAATACATCAGTCGGTTTATTTCAAAGTTAACCATGGTATGTGAGCCCATTTTCAAAAAATTGAAAATTGGAGAACGGGTATTATGGGACGACAAATGTCAAACAGCTTTCGATAAAATCAAGGAGATCATGTCTGCACCGTCGGTATTAATGTCACCTCAACCCGGTTTGCCTTTGTCGTTATACCTGACAACGATCGAGACAGCCATGGGGGCTATGCTGGCCCAGACAGTCGATTCAGAAGAACGGGCTATTTACTACATCAGTAAAAAGTTCCTAGAATACGAATGCAAGTACACAATGCTCAAGAAAACGTGCCTAGCTCTGGTTTGGGCCACTAAAAAGCTTCGACACTACATGCTTAGCCACGAGGTACATGTATTATCCAAAATGGATCCTATCAAGTACCTATTCGAGAAGCCCATCCTCAATGGCAGGATGTCCAGATGGACTTTAATGTTATCTGAGTTCGACCTCAAGTTTGTACCGTTAAAAGCCATCAAGGGCTGGGTGGTAGCCGAGTTCCTCGCCGATAGTCCAATATCTGAAGAGGGCCACACCGATACTTGGGCCTTTCCTGATGAAGACATATTTTATACTGACACCGAAACATGGGATTTGTACTTTGATGGGGCATCCAACTTTCGAGGATTCGGGGTCGGAATCCTGTTAATCTCACCACAAGGAGAACACACCCCGTTATCCATTAAATTGGACTTTGACGTGACAAATAACGCAGCCGAATATGAATCATGCATTCACGGGTTGCAAGCCGCCGCTGATTTAGGGGTAACAAACCTCCGGGTCCACGGTGACTCGTCACTGGTCATCAATCAAGCTCTCCAAAAATGGAAAACTCGGAACGCCAATCTCGTGGCTTACCAAGCACGGGTAAGGGTTCTAGAGAAACAATTCCAGAAGGTGGAATATATCTACCTGCCCCGAGAAGAAAATCAGTTTGCAGACGCACTTTCCAAATTAGCGTCCCTACTAAATATCCCGGAGCACCTAACCAGCATGCCAATTTGTGTCGAAAGGCGGTCCGAACCGGCGTATGTACACGCCATCCCAGGACATCGAGCTAACCGACCCAGAACCTTGGTATCAAGCCGTCCTAACCTACTTGGCAGCGGAAGAGTATCCCCCGGGAACCGAAAATCGGGCCAAGAAAGCCCTGCAGAGATTGGCAACCCAATTTGTTCGCACGGATGACGGGCAATTATACAAAAAGACGGCACAGGGGGCTCTTCTCTTGTGTATCGACAAAACACATGCCGAAAAGGTTATGGCCGAAGTACACGATGGTGAAAATGGCCCGCATATGAACGCCCATATGTTAGCTCACAAAATCATGAGGCTCGGATATTACTGGAACACCATAGAAAAAGACTGTCAATTATACGTCAAGCACTGCCATAATTGTCAGATCTTTGCTAATGTACAGCATATGCCATCTTCCCTATTATATACCATGACATCACCATGGCCATTTTCGACATGGGGTATTGATATAATTGGAAAGGTGCACCCTTCCGGGACGAGAGGTCATTGCTTCATTTTGGTGGCCATCGACTACTTCACCAAATGGGTCGAAGTCGAGTCATACCGTGTCTTGAATGCCAAGCACGTGGCCAAATTTATCCAGAACAAGATCATATGCCGATACGGGATCCCACACGAGTTTATCAGTGATCATGGGACCCATTTTTAAGCTGAAACCGCCGTATTGCTAGCAAAATACCAAATTCAGAGGCATACATCTTCTCCCTACCGTCCCTAAACAAACGGAGCGGTAGAAGCGGCTAATAAAACAATTGTTCGCATACTTAAAAAGATGGCTGAGAATTACCGGGACTGGCCCGACAAAATACCCTTTGCCCTTTGGAGGTATCGAACTTCAATTCGCACCGCAACCGGAGCAACTCCGTATTATTTGGCATATGGAATGGAAGCAGTCCAGCCGGTTGAGCTAGAAGTGTCATCCCTCCGGATTTTACTTGAAAGCCAAGTGCCGGAAGCAGATTGGGTCCAAGCCCGATACGCCTCGCTAGTCCTTTTAGACGAACGGCGATCCCGGGCCCTCAACAATATCCAAGTATATCAAAAAAGGATTCAACGGGCTTTCAACAAAAGAGTTAGGCCCGGAAACATCAAAGAAGGGGATCCGGTCCTAAAATCGGTTCGTGCCCTACTACCGGTTGACCCAAGGGGGAAATTCAAACCCAATTGGGCTGGGCCATACTTAGTCAAGAGGGTCCTATCAGGAGGAGCAGTGATGCTGACAGACTTGGACGGAAGCGAGTTCGTCAACCCAACCAACTTGGACCAGCTGAAGCGCTACTACTCATAAACCCCATCTCAATGTCATTTGCAAAAATTTATAAAAATTTGTCTTTTTATAAATTTTCAAAAATTATAGACAAGTCAGTAAGTTAGAATTAACTATTCTACTGTTGTACATCTTGAACTAATAGTCTTGATGTATTTCGAAAATTGCAAAATTCAAGTTTGAACTACGTTTGGTTTGATTCCCATCAGAAGGATACATAAGCAACCCCTCAAAAGGGTACAACCACTGCAATAAATGAAAAGATGGGAACGGTATTCACTAATACGTCTTTATTAAAAACCGACAAACTCGGGAATTACAAAAAAAAATGCCAAAACGGCAAAATACACAAAAAAATCACACCAAAAAATAATAGTAATACTTAAATAATAAAACAAAGGAGGCTAATATCCCGGCATCTTGCCCTTTCCTTTGTCCTTCGGGTCGCGTGGAGCCCGAGGTCGCTGGGGCGGGGGCGAGCGTTCCCGAATCACGAGGGGAACCTCCTTAGCACGAATTCGCTTCTTTGACAGCAGGTCTTCTACAACAGTAGTCTTCGGCCCAAGTCGAGCCCGCACGTGCTTGGGTTGCCTATCTCGTGGGCCAAGTCGGTCCTACACTGCTAGCTTTGGGCCCAGTCTCCTTTCCAAGTCAGTCTGGGGGCTCACTTTCCCCCAAGCACCTTTAGCACTAGACCCTCCAGCTTGAGTCTTAGTCTTCCTTTTGTGGCCTGACATCAGGCGGACCAGGGTAGCCGGAGTGTCTCCTTCATCGAAAAAGCCCCTATTGTCCTTAACTTGCTCCCTTCGCAGCAGATCAAAAGCTTCGTCGACCTTTAGAGCAGCACGGGCTTTGGCATCACCTGCTTTAGTCCACTTCACGTAAGAGTCCGAAACCCAGATGGAGTGACGGGATGTGGGAACAGGCCAAGTATGACGGGTGTACCATCTTTAAATCCATGTATCGCACATCACATCCGTCAGTTGGGTAGGGTCACTCACAACTGCCTCAACTTCTGGGATCCGCTGGGTCCACCCGTACTGCCTTAGTATGCGGTCCGGGTAAAGGTGAACTGTCTGCCTGAAGGACAATATTACCTGATAGCGAGCCCTGTCTCTTGGGTCCAAGCCAGTCCAAACGTAGATGGGCCACCACGGCACTACCCATCGAATCAACGGACCACCATGGAATGATAGCACCTCGTCCCAATACTTCTGGGTAATATGGCGAGAAAAATCAATAGCCCGTCTCTTCGTCATCACCTGGTTATGACGGTAGTTGCTCGCGTCAAGAGGAGGATCTATCACTGATAGCCTCTCATATAGCCAAATCTGAAAAAGGAAACAAAATATGAGTTCCCGAGGCGAAACAGGCGTCCGCCTAAGGGCACTCGGTCGAGTGCCTGGGGCACTCGATCGAGTGGCACCTCTGAACGCGAACAGGGGGGTTTTTACGAGGGCACTCGATCGAGTGCCAGGGTGACTCGATCGAGTGCCCACTGCAGCAGCGAAAGTCCGCGAAAGAATCAAGAAATCAGAAAAAATAAAATGCAAAGTAACATACTTGCAGCAAACGGGTACTTCCAGTGAGACGGACCGACGAATCCCTCTTGCGATTATCTAGACCTTGGATAATTTCGCCCGTGATCAGCCAAGCTGGGCTGTACTCCGTCTCCATCAAATCAACCACGGTTAAGAAACGGGCGTTACCCATACAAGACCGTAAATCCATGTGACCCTCAAAGGCATAAACATGGAGCATGCAGAAAGAAAAAGCCCTACGGCTGTGAGCCGGTCTGACCCAGACATCGAGAGGATTCATAAATTTCTCAGCCAAGTCGATCAGAGAAATATTATCACCCTCCATCATACGGGATACCTCGTTGTGAGAAAGCCCTAAAAATTCTCGAAGCTTCCTCCTCGGGTCATAAACTGAGTATGGAATGGCAGGACGGAGTATCGGGTTCCACCCTCCCATGGCAGCAATCTCCTCGGGTAAAGGGCAAACTTCTCCTCGAGGAAAAGCAAAGACATGATATATGTCATCCCAATAAGACAAGCACGCATCCAGAAAATAGCCATCAACCTGCATCTGACGAAACGGGTACAGCTGAGTAATACCCGTCTGGTTGAGAGTCACCCTATCAGCATCCCTAAAGCGTCGGGACCATTCCTGTAGCATAACGGTCAATCTGTCGATTCCCATGGCTATTCTTCTTGGAAGGAGTAAAGAGACTTTCTTTTGAGAAGGGATGAATTGTAATAGGAATTATGAAGAAATCAAGGAACAAGGAAGGGATATTTATAGCATTAATTCTATAACCCTCTTTCCATATCTCTCCTTGCACAATAGTTTCCTAATCCTAAACGAAATCAAGCCACAAGCCTAGTCTCGATACTAGCTCGGAAATAATCATCCCGAACTTTCCTAATTTTTTTTAGGAGTCAAGAATTTCAAACAAATTCAAAATTTCAAAATTTTCAAAATGCAAAAAATTCAAAAATCATTTTCCCCAACGCGAGTCATTTTACTACCTACGTGTTGCATGCAAATTTCATGTGACTTATACAGGTACGATTCAAGCAGGAACATACAGCCCACCATATCTCCCCAGCGGAAGGCCCTAGGTGGCATTTTCCCGGAATAACACGGGATGAGCCTACATACAGGCACACCCAGGACTTATACGACAAGTCCAAATTCCCCACGGAGTTATCATCATCAACACAGGTATGATCTCTATCTTATGGCTGGCGATCCCTTCACGCGAGTCTAATGGACTATAAACGACCCGATCGGAAGTCTGCCAGGTTTCAATCCTCGATTGGCCTGGTAGCTACTCTGACTTTCGCCTTGTCAAAGCCTCAGTCAGAGTGGGGGCCCTGTAGACACCCACATTTTGACTGCCAGGTGTCTATGGTAGTTTCCAAAAAACACTCGATGATGATCGGACGCTAACGTGTTTCTACGCGCTCGGATATGGGCTCAAAACCATTAGTTGTTGGCTTAAGCACTTATGGAGTACAAATCTCACAAAACAGGCCTCAAATTCAGGCCCAGTGGGTCGTTTCCAGTCAAACAAGACTAATTTCGGCCAAAACCGACACCGGAAATAAAACCGACTTTTTAGAATTGGGTCAACCCCGGTCAAAGTCGTTTCCGAAGCACATAAAAACAGTCACCAAACATCAAAAATTCCAACTCAAAACCAAAACCCATCAAACATCCAATCCACGGTCCAAAACACTGGACCCGCGCGACCCAGCTGAGCCACTCGATCGAGTGCTCAGCCCACTCGATCGAGTGGGCCCGCGTTTGAGCCCGACTGCTGGCACAATGGGCCACTCGACCGAGTCAGCCACTTACTCGGTCGAGTAACCCTAACCGGGGTACATAGCCAAGCCTATATATACACTTCCATGCACAACCCTAAACACACTTTTTGCAACCCTAATTTCACACATCATTACAACCCTAATACTACACTAGCAAACCCTAAACCTAGCTTTAGGAATTCAAACCCTAACCACCACAACTTAGCCTAGATACTCGATACTCCCGTACAAGCCGCCACTACGAGTTCCGTCCGAGCATAAGAAACATGTAGGTTGAGGGTGCAAAACCCCGTTCTTTCCCTTCTCTTTTTTTCGCGCGTCGTTTTCGGCGTCGTAGTGTCGTTTCTATCGTCCTTAGTCGAGTCCTAATATCGCTAGTATTAAAACATTAAAATACTCGCGCATTTGTGTCGAGTGCGAAGGATGTCGGAATAAGGAAACCCGAATATACAAGTGTACCGCACACAGCGTTGCCGGTCGCTTATCCTGACACCCTAGCACTTGATTATTTAAACGAGTCAACTTAAACAATATTCTCTTGTTTTCGTTCGCATCGTTATTATCTAATCGCATATATCGTTAATTACAAAACTATCTTTCAAATCGAGCATCTTTTAATAGGGGTCGAAACCCGTTGACGCGGATCCGACATCACATAATCCCTAGGGATCCGTTACGATGTCGAAAAAGCTGAGGGAATCAAGTCTTTCAATTCAAGTAAAGTGTTGATCCGTTAGATTCGATACCAGTTCCATAGTTGGAGGTCGAATCTAACGATCTAGTCAAATAGTTTAATCAATTCGATTTTCCGTTGATGCTAACGTAGATGTCATTTAATTCGTTAGAATTACGACACTATAAACGCGGAGGAAAATTCATATCGATTTGGTTGACTTAAACGACTCATATCAATTTCTCTAATTTTGCTCTAATATTCGACGTCGATTCAATAATCAAACCTCAAATATGACGAGTATCACATACGCGAACCGAGTATAAATTAAGCAATATTTATGCCCGATTCGAAAAAATCATCAATTTAGCAAAATCAAAAGCAATTTCGGAATCATTAACAAAGTTGCAAGCGAACCGTGGTTCGTACAGGGAGCACTCGATCGAGTGTTTAGCCCACTCGGTCGAGTGGCACCCCAAAAAACGAGACAGAAGGTTCTGACGACCTCCACTCGGTCGAGTCCCTCAATGACTCGGTCGAGTGGCGACGTACTCGGTCGAGTTGGTCAATAACTCGATCGACTAGGGTCCCGAAAACGAGACAGAACACTTTTCAGAGGACCACTCGGTCGAGTTCCTCAATGACTCGGTCGAGTGGCCCTTCTATCGCGTCAAACCGTGCACTACAAAAATCAAGCCAGAATTGCGTCGGAAAAATCCGACGCAAATGGGAGATATCCGACGCAAATTAAAGATTGCGTCGGATTAACTGATGCAAAGGTCCGCCATTATTATTTGACGCAAATTTTTTTTTTGTGTCGCCTAGTCCGACGTACTTGTTTTGCGTCGGCTAATCCGACAACAAGACATGGAGGTCCACGCCCGAGGCAATGGGCTTTGCGTGGGATTAGCCGACGCAAAGTCAAACGTCCAGTTGACTTTGCGTCGGCTAATCTCACGCAAAGCCCCGCAGCCAATGGCCTTTGCGTGGGATTAGCCGACGTAAAGTCAACAGGATGTTTGACTTTGCGTCGGCTAATCCCACGCAAAGCCCATTGGCTGCGGGGCTTTGCGTGGGATTAGCCGACGCAAAGTCAAACATCCTGTTGACTTTGCGTCGGCTAATCCCACGCAAAGCCTATTTTTAAAAAAATCGTTTCTTTGTTTTCAGCTCCCCATATGCGCGAAATAAAACAATCTGCAATTAAACAACCCACTCCTACAACAAACCACAACAGCAGCACATCCCAAACAAAAATCCATCAATAACTCCAATCAAAGGTCTCGTACATATCTTCATCACAAAACTCCACAAAACGAAACAAGCATAAACCAGTGTACTGCTATAGAAAATGAAAATATATTACAAAGACAACCAGCGCTAGGTTCAGAATTATATCTAGGAGTTGATAAAATATATACACACAATGCAAGCAAAGTCTAACCAAGTAACATAAAAGAGATGCACTACCTACGAAAGGGACTCAATCTGGTCCGATCCATGTGCGTGACCATCGTTGTTGTCATCATCATCGCGCCTACTCATGCGTGGTCCGCCGCCGCATGTCTCGGTCTCCATGGCAAATCGTTCCCTCATCATCTGAATAAACTGGTCCTGCTCCTCACACCTCTTCTCCAATGTCTTCAGGCGCTCTTCTTGTCTTTGGAATTTATCATCCAAGCGCTCGTTAAGTGAGCGTTCCTGCGAGGAGGCGGTGGGGAAGTATGTGTCCGAAGATACCTCCTTACCACGGTTCAAGCATGGACGAAAGAGCTCTTTCGCCTTGTTACCTATGCCCCAGAACCGTCTATTCTCGTTATAGCCACCCGTCACATCGTGGAAGATCTTCAATGTGTTCGGTACCTGATCAGAAGCGCGTGCCTCCTCCACCGCTTTCTCGTAGCTCTCCTGAAACAGCAACATGAAACAGTGTTATAACTTTTAGAACAACACATACTATCACGTCGTAATTTTCATGCCTAGTATATTTTTAAAAAACAATACTACTACTCACAACGATCTCCGGTCCTCTAGGGTCAATCCACTTGCCGTCTTTCCCCTTCTTTGTCTTCTCCAAGAGCTGGATCGGGGATGCAGATGGGCCCTTCATATAACAGTGTTAAAACTTTCAGCATTTATTTACCAATAGTATATATTGAATTATACTAAATAATTTTACTTGTGTTATAAGCACTTACCAACTGCGCGAAGGCTGTTGCTGCACTCCTACTTCCAAGGCAGCTGGTGGGTTTGGCCACCCCGTCCACTTGTCCACATCTCCGGTTCGGCGACTTGATCGCTGATTTCTTCTTGAAGTTTGGGTCCGCAGCGTTCCTCTTCAGTGTCTCCCACTTCTCTTGTGGAATCCACTCTGCCTTGTCGACCCTCGGGACAGCTCGCTGGAATATGTCGGTGATATTTTTCTTAATCCGACTCTCATACTCGGACCTGAGGTCGTACCCCAGGTCTATACGCACTCTTTTCTGTTTGTCCAAAAAAAAATCGTTAGCTACAATTGAATGTATAAATCGTGCAACGAAAACCTTAGAAACACAGACGAGGTAATTACCGCGAAGTGCATATACATAGCATCCCGAGCTTCCTGTGGCGCCTCCGTCCAGCTACGGTAGGCGCCTGGGGTAGACGCGTACGTCATGATTATAGAATCCCGCATATAGTCTGAGTACTTATTGTCCTCCCACCTACACAAGTCATTTATGATACTGTGAAGCAAATAAATGAGTGAAAATATAGAAAACAACTGGTTACAACAACATAAACTCACCACGTAGCGGTAGTATCTCTCTGCCGTGAAAGGTACGGTTTCCCAGGCGTCGCAACATAGACCCTCGCCCCGACTTCTTGGACAGCGTCCACACCTAGGACGACAGGAGTCCTGGGCATGTCCTCATCCATATGGTCATCATGCCTGGTGCTCCCCGTCAACATCCGACTGCCACCTGACATAATCACGTCTACAAAATATGTTTGCGCAAAGTTAAACTGTAGAGTCAGTTCGTTTAGGGTAAAGCAGGAATTTCATTAAGTACCAAAATAGTCTTCAATTACAAATAAATAAATTACAACATATGCGAATAAGATACAAACAACTACATAATTGCTAATTATCGTCACTGTCACTGTCCGCGTCGGTGTGCGGTTCAATGAACCCCTCCTCTCCGTCTTCATCGTCGTCATCCCAGTCAGTATTCACCTCATCACCGTCATCTTCATCGAAGACCAACTCTTCCTCATCACCCTCTCCCTCAGGAACAATCCAGTCGGCAAATTTGTCGTCCTCCCCTTCAGCACCAGCAACTTCAACTACATATTCTTCTTCATTGACGTCATTGTCTTCGATCAGAATTGATGACATTGGCTGATTATTACCAACTACACTCTCTTGGTAGACGTCATCGTCGATGATAGGATTATCAACTTGTGATCTTGCCTTGATTTTGAAAACCGCAGACCAATTCGTTTTCTTTTTTCCCTTAGGGTAAGGTGCATAGCAGACTTGATCGACTTGATACGCCAACACAAAAGGGTTGTGCCCTCGCAGTTTTTTCGTCAGGTCTACATCCACAAGTTTGTAGTTCTCATGAACAGTGACTCCATGCGTGGAATTATCGATCCAATCACATTTGAACAGTACGGCCTTGCAGTTTTTGTGGCTGTCGTAGTAGTCGAGCTCGATCACCTCGACTAGTGTTCCATAGTAATCTGACCCTTCGGTGGACGACACACATACGCCGTTACTTTTGGTCAGTTTTGGAACGTCAACACCCTCGACAAACGCACGGAACTTGTACCCGTTAATTGTATATCGCCTCCAATTTCTGACTCGTGAAAACGGCCCAGTGACTAGAGGTCTTACCATGGGATCCTCCAACGCTTCAGGCTGTTGTCAAGATAAAATTCGTCGAAAAACAATGCAATTAAATTTTCTACCAAACACATACACAATTTGTAATGATCAAGCACATAGAAATTCAACATACTTGAGTACGTAGCCAGGAGGGAAACGGTGACTCATATTCAACCCAAACGTCGTCAGATGTTGTCACTTCCGCGTGTTCTGCCATAATGAAAGCCTCAAATTTCCTGCAATGGTTAGCAGTTGTAGTTAAGCACACATACTACCAATTATGAGGAGGGTATGTTGTACGTGAGTTACTTACTCCTCATACGGTCTGATGACAGTGCCACAGTTTCTCAGAACGTAGGAGTGTGCCTGCTTGTAGTCAACATCGGTCAACCACCTCTCCGTACATTTTCCAGTGCTGCTTCCAACGTCAGTTTGAAAGGGTTCCACCTCTATGTGGTGGTCTTCACTGACATGCACACCCACGTCCAGGTCTTTGGCTTTTGTGTCAACGTGCTCTTCAAAGTAGAAGAAGCAGAAGTTTGATATCTCCTCTAATAAATACGCGTTGCATATTGAACCCTCAACACGTGCTTTGTTACCAATTTTTTTCAAATGGTTTAAGAACCTGCAAATTAAAATGGTGACGGCTCATGTTAGACTTACTTGGTAATCAATACACGGGAAGTCATACTTAGAAGAATTGAGGACGTCACCTTTCAAATGGATACATCCACCGGTACTGAACTGGACCGCCAACCCTTGCCTCATACGGCAAGTGAAGTGGGAGATGCTCCATCGAGTTGAAAAATGACGGAGGAAATATTTTCTCCAACTTGCAAAGGATCTCGGGAATATTTTTCTCCAGCCGATTCATGGACTCGACAGACACCGTAGTGGAACACAAATCATGGAAGAACTGACTGATCTCTGTCAATGCATTCCATGTGTTCATTGGCACCAACTGCTTCAAAGCTACTGGCATCAAGCGCACCATAAACACGTGACAGTCGTGGTTTTTCATTCCATGCAAAATTAACTTCGACTGGTCCACACACCGGGATAAGTCGGATGCGTAACCATCCGGGAACTTTAAACCAGCCACCCAATCACATGAAGCCTTCCTTTCATTTTTGTCCATAACAAAGGACGACGATTTGGGTCGCCCAAGACACAGAGACTTGAAATCGGCTTTGCCTTTTGGTCCGAAGGCTGTCTTGTTCGGTACATCCATCACGGCGTTGATAATCTGCTCAAAGAAATTCTTCTCGATATGCATAACATCAAGGTTGTGTCTGATAAGCAGAGTGTGCCAGTACGGAAGTTCCCAAAATATGCTCTGCTTCCACCAACCTTCTTTCTTGTTCTTCAATTTTTTCAACTGTTGGTGGGTAGCGTGTACTATTGTCAGGTACTGCTGCACATCTGTCCATATCTCATCGCCTGTTAACCGTTTACATGCGATCCTAGTTTCATTGGGTTGATCCTTCCGGAAACTCTTACAGTTATGCCTAAATAGATGGTCGGAAGTTAGAAATTGTCTGTGACAGTCAAACCAAGAAACCTTTCCGCTATTTTTAAGCCAAAAGGATTTTTGATCCTTCGCTTGACAGTAATGACAAGCACGGTAACCCGTTGTACTCCAACCAGACAACATCTCGTAAGCTGGGAAGTCGTTGATGGTCCACATTAATGCAGCCCTTAAATTGAAACTACGCTTCCTCGACACATCGTACGTGTAAACCCCATTATACCACAAACTTTTTAACTCTTCAATAAGAGGTTGGAGATACACGTCCATATTGGCTTTCGGGTTCCTAGGGCAGGAACAATAAGTGACAGGAGCATAAATTGTCTCTTATTGCATAACCACGGCGGTAGGTTGTACGGTGTCAAAATAACAGGCCAACATGAGTACAACTTGCCGAACTGCCCATACGGTGAGAAACCATCTGTGCACAAACCCAAACGTACGTTGCGCGGCACTTTCGAGAACTCGGGATGTTTGACATCAAATGTCTTCCAAGCTTCACCGTCGCTAGGGTGTGTCATCATACCACTAACTCTGATTTTGGAGTTACTGTGGTGCCAACTCATCTCGGCCGCAATTTTCTTTGTCGCATACAGTCTTTGCAGCCTCGGACCTACTGGGAAGTAAGTCAAAACCTTAGTTGGTACTCTCTTCCCCCTAGTATTTGCAGTTGGACTCTTGTACCTCTCGGATCCACATTTCCTACACCCGTCGAGGTCCGAATCTCCCTTCCAGAACAGCATGCATCCATTCGGACACGAGTCTATCTTTTCATGGGGGAGTTGGAGGCCCTTCAACAAATTTTTAACCTTGTAGAAATTATTTGACATGACATTCTCCTTAAGGCCTCGTAGAAGGTCAATCATCAGTTGGATCCAAGCGTCTAAATGTCTTAAGGCCATGTTGCTCTCGCACTTCAAAGTCAGCATCCTTGAAGCGAGTTGCAACAGACTCATATGGCACCCGCCGAAAACTGGGAGTTCAGCATTTTTAAGCATTTCAAAAAAGGAAAAGACTTGTGGGTTGGGTTCATGTTGCACTTCTTCATCGCTTAAGTTGTCTGGGTTACGCTCCTCCTCCATGATGTCCTCAACCGTCGTACGCAGTGCGTCCTCCACGAAGTCTCGGTACGGATTTTCGCGACCCGGTTCTTGCAGGCGACTATTTTCATTTTCACCATGGTACGTCCACACGTAGTAGTTCTCAACAAAACCGTGCTTGTATAGATGCTGCTTGACATCTACTTCATGTTTTAAGGCACGGTTTTGACATTTTCTACATGGGCACCTATGTTGCTCGCTGGTGTAGTGGGGGCTATTATCTAAGGAAAACTTGATGAACTCCTCGACACCGTCTCTAAATTCTGTTTTTGGCCGCTTATTGTCGGCCAATCTCTCGTACATCCAACTCTGTTCTACTCTATTCATTCTATATGGATTGAACTATGAATGATTAGGGTACGTACACATGAACAAAATCGGCGTGGGGAAAGAAGTCAACAACACAGAATTTCAAGTAGGCGACTACAAGGGAAATGCACATTATCAGTTCAAACTCTCACACCCATCAAGTTAGAAGCGATTCATCACCGGGTACCTTATCACTCCAACCTAAACCCATTCTTGTGCGTTCCATGTCACTGATAAACACAAAATTGTGTAATGTCGATAAGAGAAAAATTCGGCAGCAATTCGCCTCAGTTCTCCAAAAGCACGATGTGGAATATATGAAAACTCCACATATGCAATCGAAGAACATTAAGGGAATTGACACCAAATTTTCCTCTTACCAACACAACACAATTTCATGTTTACCACCTAAGTGACATGGAAGGCACAAGAACAGTCCCAAAACGGGGACTGTCCAAGAATTACTCCTAATGAGTAACTCTTGAACGGGCACTAGGTAGGTCTGAGTAGATTTCAAACAATGCTCATGCACAATACACAACAAAAACAAATAACAACAGCAATCATATCTCAACACAGTAATCCAAAACATTAACACAGTAATCCAAAACAACGAAAACACAGTAAGATTAGTAGTAGTATGTAGTAGTAGTAGTAGAAAATTAGTAGTAGTAGTAGTAGTAGTAGTAGTAGTAGTAGTAGTAGTAGTAGTAGTAGTAGAAAATTAGTAGTAGTAGTATAGTAGTAGCAGTGGAAAATTAGTAGTAGCAGTGGAAAATTAGTAGTAGTAGTGGAAAATTAGTAGTAGTAGTAGTAGTAGTAAAAGTACAAGTAGTAGTAGTAGTAGACAATTAGTAGTAGTAGTGGAAAATTAGTAGTAGTAGTAGTAGTAGTAGTAGTAGTAAAAGTAGAAGTAGGAAATTCGTAGTAGTAGTAGTAGTAGTAGTAGTAGTAGTAGTAGTAGTAGTAGTAAAAGTACAAGTAGTAAATTAGTAGTAGTAGTAGTAGTAGTAATAGTAGTAGTAGAAAATTAGTAGTAGTAGTGGAAAATTAGAAGTAGGAAATTAGTGGTAGTAGTAGTAGTAGTAGTAGTAGTAGTAGTAGTAGTAGTAGTAGTAGTAGTAGTAGTAGTAGAAAATTAGTATTAGTGGTAGTAGTAGAATAGGAAAAGTAGAAATAGGAAATTAGTAGTAGTAGTAGTGTAGTAGTAGTAAAAGTAGAAATAGGAAATTAGTAGTAGTAGTAGAAGAAAATTAGTAGTAGTAGTAGTAGTAGTAGTTTAGTAGTAGTAGTAGAGAAATAGAATATTAGTAGTAGTAGTAGTAGTAGTAGTGGAAAATTAGTAGTAGTAGTAGTAAAAGTAGAAGTAGTAAATTAGTATTAGTAGTTTAGTAGTAGTAGTAGTAGTAGTAGTTTAGTAGTAGTAGTAAAAGTACAAGTAGTAAATTAGTAGTAGTAGTAGTAGTAGAAAATTAGTAGTAGTAGTGGAAAATTAGTAGTAGTAGTAGTAGTAGTAGTGGTAGTAGTGGTAGTAGTGGTAGTAGTAGTAGTAGTGGTAGTAGTGGTAGTAGTAGTGGTGGTAGTAGTAGTAGTAGTAGTAGTAGTAGTAGAAAATTAGTATTAGTGGTAGTAGTAGAATAGGAAAAGTAGAAATAGGAAATTAGAAAATTAGTATTAGTGGTAGTAGTAGAATAGGAAAAGTAGAAATAGGAAATTAGTAGTAGTAGTAGTAGTAGTAGTAGTGTAGTAGTAGTAGTAGTAAAAGTAGAAATAGGAAATTAGTAGTAGTAGTAGTAGAAGAAGAAAATTAGTAGTAGTAGTAGTAGTTTAGTAGCAGTAGAGAAATAGCATATTAGTAGTAGTAGTAGTAGTAGTAGTAGTAGTAGTAGTAGTGGAAAATTAGTAGTAGTAGTAAAAGTAGAAGTAGTAAATTAGTATTAGTAGTTTAGTAGTAGTAGTAGTAGTTTAGTAGTAGTAGTAAAAGTAGTAGTAAATTAGTAGTAGTAGTAGTAGTAGTATAGTAGTAGTAAATTAGTAGTAGTAGTAGTAGTAGTTTAGTTGTAGTAGAGGAAATAGAATATTAGTAGTAGTAGTAGAAAATTAGTAGTAGTAGAAATTTAGTAGTAATAGTAGTAAAAATAGAAGTAGTAAATTAGTAGTAGTAGTAGTAGTAGTAGTAGTTTAGTAATAGTAGTAGTTTAGTAGTAGTAGTAAATTAGTAGTAGTAAAGTAGTAGTAGTATAGTAGTAGTAGTAGTGAAAGTAGAAATAGGAAATCAGTAGCAGTAGTAGCAGTAGTAGTAGTAGTAGTAGTAGTATAGTAGAAAATTAGTAAGTAGTAGATTAGTAGTTGTGAAGTAGAAAATTAGTAGTAGTAGTAGTAGTAGAAAATTAGTAGTAGTAGTAGTAGTTTAGTAGTAGTAGAGGAAATAGAATATTAGTAGTAGAAGAAAAAGGCTAATTCAACAAATAATTTGGGGTAAGCTAACATGAATAGTCAATCAAATCCAATTAAAATTCTTCCAAAGAGTCCAAGATAGTTAAGTAATCATCATTCTAGATTAATCAACTAGATAACAATTAACTAGCTACAACCTCGGCGAGGCACTTCTTTGCCACTAAGGAAAGACATCCTACATAACAAGCAGCAAAAAACTGACTGATTTTCGCAATAGTATCAACCCTAACACCACAATTCCCACTACAATGCACAACTCAACATCATATCATCATCAATCAACACAGCCACAACCACAGAAAACGATACCGGAAATCCGAGTCCATTACAGCACATCTTAACACCTCAATCTCTGCTATACAACACAACTCAACATACGAGTCCATTACAGCGCGTTTTATCGAACTCAACCTAACACACCAACGAATTCCACACTCGTAACACAATAAAAACCCGAATCAACACCAACTGAAATTCAAACTCAACAAATTAATAATATCGAAATTACTGAACTGAAATAAACAGATGATCGCAATAAATAGAAGACCGGAAAATCTGAGTCCATTACAGCGCATCTTAACATCATATCACAAAAACAAAACACTAATTAAACAACTTTATTATTATTATATCACATCAAAAATCAAACATACAATATAATTAACACTTTTTCAATCAATTTCACCAAATTAAACCAATATTTACAAGTTTTACAGTATTAAATTAATTAATTAAATTTGTGTTATATAATTTTAATTTTAATTTTAATTACATGGGAATTTCCCCATAATCATATCCTATAATATACATTTCCCTTTATTTCATCCATAATAAATCTCTGCATTATTTGATCTTGATCGAGCTGCTACACCCATTTTGGTTAAACTACCATTTTTATTTTGTTTTTTAGGATTTTGATTAGGATATATTTATATAAATATACATGTAGAAGAAATATCAATGTGGTCTATTAGATGTTACCATTATAATAAATCAGGAACCCTTGATGGGATTATGGGTGCGTGCCTCAACGTTTCTCAAACGAAAGGACAGTGATGCTACAGAACACAACTCAACATCAAAACAAAAATAATACGTGTACATCCGTAATGCCAGAAACGAGACAGCAAAATCCGAGTCCATTACAACGAATCAAAACAATTAACTTAATTAAGTACTAAGTATCATACCTGAGAATTGAGGGGGGTCGGTTTAGGGTTTTTCTGGGTTCGTCGGTTTCTGGGTTTGCTGGACGGAGCAGAAAGATTTAGGGTTTCGATTTCGGTTCGCCGGAGGGGCTGGGATTCGGGTTCGCCGGAGGGTTTATGGGATTCGAGGTCGCGCATGGAGGCTCGCCGGAAAGAGGGAAGGAGTCATCGGTTTCTGGGTTCGCCGGACGGAGCAGGAAGATTTAGGGTTTCGATTTCGGTTCGCCGGAGGGGCTGAAATTCGGGTTCGCCGGAGAGTTTATGGGAGTCGGGGTCGCGCGTGGAGGTTCGCTGGAAAGAGGGAAGGGATCGCCGTTTGCTAGGGAGAGAGCGAGATTGGGGTGTCGGGTTTGGGGTTTGGGGATCGCTGTTTAGGGAAAGAGGGAAGGGATCGCTGTTTAGTTGTTGCCTATTTTTTTTTTTATATTAAACTCTTTGCGTGGGATTAGCCGACGCAACCAGACGCAGATTTCAAGTTTGCGTCGGCTAATCTGATGCAATACCTTATTTTTTTTAATATTAAAATCTTTGCATGGGATTAGCCGACGCACCCAGACGCAGATTTCAAGTGTGCATCGGCTAATCTGATGCAGTACCTGTACGTTTTTTTTATTACAAATGTTGCTTGAGTCTGTTTAGTTGTTGGCTTATTTTTTTAATATATTGAAAACATTGCGTGGGATTAGCCGACGCAAACAGACGCAATATTCAACGTTGCGTCGGCTAATCCGATGCAACGTATTTTATTCTTTTCACTGGGAGTATTTATTTTTTTATTAACATACACTGCATCGGATTAGCCGATGCAATTAGACGCAATATTCAACTTTGCGTCGGCTAATCCGATGCAAAGCTATTAATTCTGTTGACTTTTTTTGTGACACAATCTGCATCGGATTAGCCGACGCAACCAGACGCAATATTAAACTTTGCGTCGGCTAATCCGATGCAACGCTATTAATTCTGTTGACTAGGGGTTTTTAGTCAACAACTTTTGCGTGGGATGGGCCGACGCAAACCTTTCTATTTGGATCGGCTTTGCGTCGGTTAATCCCACGCAAACCCTTTCACATAGTGGCGCCAACCCAAAATTATTGGCGCCTGCTTCATGGAGTCGGATAGCGTCGGCTAGTCCCACGCAATATTATTGCATCGGATTAACCGACGCAATTCGACACAGTTATGCCATTTGCGTCGGATAATATATCCGACGCAACCTATCCGACGCTATTTCAGCTGTTTTTAGTGGTGGTGAGATCTACAAGGTCATTCGAGTCTCGTTGTTGTTTTTTTGTGACTTAAGTCAATACGTGCCTAATCTATCACGTGAAACATCATTCTTTCAAACCATGCATCACCATATTTACATTATTCCATAATTCGCAAACCGTTAATATCGTCATACCGTTACTAACCATTTGTTCTTTTGTCGCTTTAATTCTTGTTTATTTTATTGTACTAAAATGAACCCGCATGCTAAAATACAACTTTGACGTTAAGATTTTAGTTGCATCAAATCGACATAGAAACTCTTTCAATATCTGACATGCCTAGGGAAAACAATGTTTGCATAACATTTCCCCGTTCAACTAACGCGCGTATTCAAAAATCATTTGATATCTTAGTAGAGGCCGCCAATGTGCGGGTGGGGTTGGGTGTCCTTCGTGGGCTTCCCAACACGTACCCTCACCCCTTACTCAGAACCTTGGTTTCCGGATGCCCGAAACCGTTGGCGCACGAGAGTCATTCTATACACGATAACCGGTAGTGACGGTATCGGTATCGCAATGCAAAGGGACGAGCCCAATAAACTCTGACATCGGAAATGGGCCGTATTTTGTACACGGCCCACTACGACATAGAGTGGGTTCGAACGGGCCCAAACTCCCACAAAGTTCGGTGGCGACTCCACTTCGATTTAAATTTCAATTCGATCCATTCTCATATGGAGATTCATTCGCCTCCCCAAACCCGCGCGTGGCCGCGTCGGGTTGGACCTATGTCATGTCCACACTAATCGACTCAATTCGATCTACCACTCGTATAGAAATTTTCTATACAAAAACTCGATTTCTTAATCGAACTCGTCTAGATTAAATCGAAGCAAGCAAAATAGAAGTCGAATAAAACAATTCTTAAACTAAATAATTCAATACATTCTTAACGTATTGGATCGATCGCCTGACACCAGGCGTTCTTCCTAATGCCTTACATACGCACTCTAAGAAGAATACCAGGTGGGTAAATATCACGTAGTCGACTATTACTCGTAATATCGCGTTAAAACTTGCTTTCCAGATTTGACTATTATGACTAATAAATAGTAACCATATTCTCCCTTTCACGTGCATCTTGTTATGTGTTATTGCATTTCTCGCATGCAATGAACATTAAATCCAGACCTCAATGTTAGCTTATTTGCTCCTAAATAAACCAACATAGTTAAATGCATATCTAGGGTTAAGACAATGACTATTTTTTTTTTACAACTTAAGAACGAGATACATTCGACATTGATTGATTAGTAGAGGCCGATATGTGCAGGCGGGATTGCGGTGTTGATATTAATAACGTTGGCTTCCCAATGCGTACCCTTACCCATTACTCGAATCTCTAGATAGTGGATGACCTATTCCTTGAAACGAGAGTCATTATAGACATGAAATGCTTAAAGGTACAAGTCTTTTTTCTTTAGGTCCTATGTCATTCGGCTTTAAACCGATTATGGGATCAAAATTGACTTGAACGGTTTCCGAACACACCATAATTGTTCGGTGGCGACTCCAACATCACATCCAAGTTCGGTTCACTAAACGATTGTCAAACCAAATGATTCGGCCTTTAAACATTTACAACCATATCTCGATCGATTTCAACGGAAATACAAATGCACTCATACATCTGTCTAGTACAACCCACAAAATCGAGCTCCGTCACTTTGCCCCAAACGCGGGATCGGACCGGCACGACGGGGACCCCCCGTCGGCCGTGTGGGTTGTAGGGTTACAACCCTTAAACCCAAGGACCTGTTACGAGTATTAACCGAAAAGACAAAAGAAGAGGGATAACAATTATACCTTACTAGTTTAAAGCCCGTGCGCTGCACGGGTTAGTTGGCTTAATTACATTGATGCTGTAATATAAAAAGAACACATGATTGCTCTTATTTATAATATAAAATTTCATCACCTTATTATAAATTTTTGGTGTGAAAATAATTTTACGTTTGTAGTCTTATTAAGAGATTTTTTAAGACTCAAAAGTTTTTTATTGATATCTAAGAACGAATGAATTTTTTAATTAATATCTAAGAATGAAAGATTAGTCTTATGTATAATATAAGATTCTATCACCTCATCATAATTTTTCGATGTAGGATAATTTACTCAAGGTTTATAGTCTTAAGATCTGCTTTTAAGACCCCAAAAATGCACGATTACTCTTATTTATAATATAGAAGCATCGCCTTATTTTAATATTTTCGATGTCGGATAATTTTAGGTTTGTAGTCTTTTTAATATTTTCGATGTGGATAATTTTAGGGTTGTAGTCTTTTTAAAAGTATTTTACGACTCAAAATATTGTCGGTGGATATTTAAAACCTAAAAATGACTCATTTATGATATAGAATTTCACCACCTCATCATAATTTTTTGATGCGGCATAATTCACTTAATTAAAGTTTATAGTTTTAAGACCTATTTTTAAGACTTAAAAGAGTTTGTTTTTATATCTAAGTTAAAAGGACTAACGATTGCTCTTTATTTATATAATAGAATTTGATCATCTTATTATATATTTTGGATGAATAATTACTGTTATTTATATAATAAAAACAATTCATCTTATTATAATTTTTCAATGTGAGATGATTTTACTTAGATTTATTTAAGTTTAGATATAGTCTAATTAAGAACTTTTATTTATAGACGAATGATTACACTTATTTATAATATATATAATTTCATCAACCCATCTTAATTTTTCGATGTGGGATAAATATACTTTAACTATATAGTCTTAGTCTTAGGAACTTCTTTTTAGTCTCAAAAGATTATTGGTTAATATCTAAGAACGAAAGATTTTTCGATATGTGATAATCTAATTTAACTTTATTTGTAGTCTTATTAAGAACTTTTTTTTAAGACTAAAAAGTTTTTTTGTTGATATCTAAGGACGAATGATTAGTCTTATTTATAATATAGATTTACATCACCTCATCATAATTTGGAGAAATAATTACTTTTATTTATATAATAGAATTCCATCAAGAGTGTTTTTAAGACTCAAAAGAGAAGGGGCATAATTTTTCGATGTGGGATAATTACTTAAGTTTATAGTTTTAAGAATTTTTTTAAGACTCAAAAGATTTTGATTGATATCTATGAATAAATAATATTTATAATATAGAATTCCATCACCTTATTATAATTTGTCGATGTGGAATAATTTAACTAAAATTTGTAGTCTTATTTATAATATAAAATCATCACCGTAACTTATTTGAATTGTTTCGATGTGAGATAATTTTAAGTTTTTAGTCTTATGAAGACCTTTTTCAAACTCAAAAGTTTTTTAAAAGCAAATAAAAA
This sequence comes from Agrostemma githago, assembly GCA_958450325.1. Classification (NCBI taxonomy): domain Eukaryota; kingdom Viridiplantae; phylum Streptophyta; class Magnoliopsida; order Caryophyllales; family Caryophyllaceae; genus Agrostemma; species Agrostemma githago. The sequence continues at coordinate 5,767,530 of OY288242.1, forward strand.
AGACTACAAATTCATGACCTCGTCATAATTTAAAAAATGATATAGAATTCCATCATAGTTTTTTTTTTTTTAAAAAAAAGTTTTTTGTTGGTTGATATTTAAAAAAAATGGTTGTTAGCGGATTATTATTTTAAAAAAAATGGTTGTTAGCTAAAAAAATGAGTCTGTATAAGGGGATTATTGTTTGGTAGTTGTTTGGTAGAGTCGAGAATCAGAAGCTCACTATGGAGCTGTTAGCGGGCTAACTCAGCTTAGTTTACCATGCCATCCCAGTTTGTAACCTTTTTTGGAATACTCATGAATACGAATGACTGAATTTTCCAAAAGAAATATTTTAAAAAAATGATTACTTTTATTTAGTAGAAATTCATAACTTCATCATAATTTTTCGATGTGGGAAAATTGCTTAAGTTGGTTGATGTCTAAGGAATTTTTTTTATTAGTTTTATTTATAATATAAAATTCCATCACCTTATTGTAATTTTTTATTTAAGTGTATAGTCTTAACAACTTTTTTTACGACTCGAAAGATTTATGTTTGATGAAACTTTATAATTTTTCGAATGTGGATAGTTTTACTTAAGTTTATACTCTTAATATATATTTTAAAACTCAAAAGATTTTTGGTTAATATCTAAGAGCACATGATTACTACGGAGTACTCCATTATTTATAATATAGAAATCTATCATCTTATTAAAATTTGTCGATGAGGGATAATTTAACCAAAATGTGTATCCTTATTTATAATATACAATCATCACCGTATCTTATTTTAATTGTTTCGATGTGGGATAATTTTAAGTTCATAGTCTTATTAAGACCTTTTTTGAAACTCAAAATATTGTTGGTTTTAAAAACTCAAAAGACAGAGAGTATACTTTTTTGATATGAGATAATTTACTTAAGTTTATAAACTTAAAAGAGTTTTTTAAGACTAAAAAGATTTTTGATTGTTATCTAATAACAACAAATAATTAGCATAGTCTTATTTACAATATAGAAATTCATCGTTTTATTATAACTTGTCGATGTGAGATAATTTAACTAAAATTTGTTTTCTTATTTATAATAATATAGAATCATCACCGTACCTTATTTTAATTGTTTCGATGCGGGATAATTTTAAGTTTGTAATCTTATTAAGACCTTTTTTAAACTCAAAATATTATTGATTGATATTTAAAAATATTGATTACTCTTATTTAGTAGAAATTCATGATCTCATCATAATTTTTCGATGTGATCGAATTACTTAAGTTGGTTGATGTTTAAGGGAGAATTATTATGTCTTATTTATAATACAGAATTTTTTCACCTTATTATAATTTTTTATACTTCAGTGTATAGTCTTAAGAACGTTTTTAAGACTCAAAAGATTTTTGTTTGATGAAACTTTATAATTTTTCGAATGTGGGATAGTTTTATAAGCTTATAGTCTTTATATATTTTTAAGACTCAAAAGATTTTTGGTTAATATCTAAGAGCACATAATTACTCTTATTTATAATATAATTTTTCATCACCTTATTATTATTTTTACTTAAGTTTGTAGTTTTATTAAAAGACTTTTAAAAACTTAAAAGTTTTTTTGATTGATATTTAAGAACGAATGATTACTCTTATTAATAATATAGAATTCATCAACTTATCATAATTTTTCTATGTGGGATATAGTCTTTCATCACCTCATCATAATTTTTCGATGTGAGATAATTTACTTAAGATTATAGTCTTAAAAACTCTTTTTAAAACTAAAAGAAAATACATCTTTACTTTTGATTATAATATAGAATTTCATCACTCTGTCATAATTTTTTAATGTGAAATAATTTTAAGTTTGTAGTCTTATATATTAAAAGTTTTTTTATGAGTTAAAAGTTTTTTTTTCGATATTTAAAATTGAATGAATACTATTATTTATAATATAGAATTACATCACCTCATCATAAATTTTTGATGTGAGATAATTTAAATGTTTTTCTTGGTCGATATTTATTTAAAACCGAATGATTACTCTTCTTTCTAATATAAAATTTTATCGCCTCATCATAATTTTTCGATATAGAATAATTACTTAAGGTTTATAATCTTGGTTTATAGTCTTAGGAAATCTTTTTGAGATTCAAAAGACTTTCGGTAGATATCGAAGAACGAATTATTACTCTTTATTTATAATATAGAATTTCAACATCATATTATAACTTGTCGATGTGGGATAATTTTGAAACTGTTATATGTAATAAATTCATTACATAATGTGAAACAAATAATATGAAATTTATATTCTAATGAAAGCATTTTTTACCACGAATATAATTATTTCATTTTTATAATTTATTTTACGATAATGTTTTTAAAAAATGAACTCTAAAGGTTTTTAACTAAGAATGGTAAAATATCTCGTTAAAATGATAAATTAAATATATATTATAATAATTAAAAGATTCTCTAGTTGATTTTTTTATTATTTATGATACTTTCCTAATTTGAGGTTTGATGAAACGGACCAATGAGATCGCTCGAAAAAAGCCTAAAATATATATATTGATTTGCAGCGGAAAACGTATTAATAAGAAGTATAATAATAAACCCAGAAATATATATAATCTCCACGGACAGAATAAATAATCTTCACGGACAAGAATAAATAATCTCCACGGACAGAATAAAGCACCCCAAACGTGATGCCTCCTTTGGTATCCACACGGGTACGGAACTGCGACGTATATGCTATTATAAGGGTTTTGTGAGACGGTCTCACAAAATTCTCTCTCTAATAATATATGAACCAATACTCACAATGGTATGATTTGGTTCATCACATGAACCTCCTTATATAGGAGAGATAAGTTACCTACTTAACCTAGAAGTTATTTCATAACTCCAATTGGTATAATTAGATTATCACAATAACTCTAGATACCATAACTAGATTATTACTATAACTCTAATTACCATAACCCGACAGCACAGCTGAGTCGTATTACTACTGACCCGTTATATTAATAATATCCTGTACACATTGTGTGTGACCCAATGGACCCACTTAAGACTACCAGACATATAACTCATTTATATGTCAACCCGACATCGACCTCTAGCAAGGCATATCGGATACATAGACTTAAGCGGGTTAATCTGTAGGACAGTGGACATAACTCCTTCAGTCTCCCACTTGTACATGTCCTCTCAAGAACGGCGTTAATTCTCTTTGCTACTATTGTCTCCAATTGAGAATGAGGTAAGAAAAAGTGTCATCCTCACATATCTCAATCTTTTACACAAATCTTTGAGTTGACTTGTTAAAAGAGCATATAGATGACAATCATCCTATCTGAGCGCGGCCACACATTTGCACAAGTCACACTCTTCGAGTGGCCAAGAAACAATAAATTTCTTTCAATAAAGGAAAAGCAAATCCCCTCTTGTCTAACCACATCCTATCACATGATCCATGCATGCCCAATAACCATCCATAGCCCCCTTTCACAGCTGACGAGGAATAGTATCAAAGCATACACATCACATGTACAGAATAGTCAAAGACTCAGGTCTAAAGACCGTACAAGTTCATAACTTGCAAATAACTTTACTGACACTAAGCGAAATCTTAGTAAAATCCTTTTCGGTGGGTCTGTCTAATGCATGTTCTTAACATACACCTGTGTGCCTGGTTTAGTATCTCAATACCTATGACTCAAGGAACTTAGTCATCAACCAACTCACACACTAGTCATTTAAGGGTATTCAAATGTCCCAACACAATACCCTGACTAGAGACAAAATAATTACATCATCCAAATAGAGTTCCAAGACTAAGTCACGTACTTAGTGATCTATTATGAACTTAGTAATGTAAATTATTTAGGGGCAAAACTCGGTTACATTAACCAAATGACAATATGTCATAAATATATCAATTATTGAAATAACTCCCACTAAACCAAACGCCTCTAAAAGTACTAAGACCACTCACCCATGCGTCTTATACCGATCATAACCAATATGATCTTTATGTAGAGAAGGTTTCGGGACATACAACATTTGTATCGGTTATTTACAAGCATATGACCAATCTACCTTATCTCAATTAAGGCAAACTGTTAGTTTCATAAATAACAACTAACAATTGTTTCATAAACTTTAAAGTTGAGTGTGTGCTTGATTCGTAATCACTAAAAAAATAGCCATAGCAAGGGACAGATCCGTTGCAAAAGCCCCACATTCCGTTGCAAAACTGCATTTTGCAACGGATTTGCAACGGAATCATGTCCTCGCAAATAGTGGTTGCAAAAATGACAAATTCCGTTGCAAGTTCGTTGCAAAAGGTAGTTTGCAACGGACTTGCAACGGAAATAGCGTTGGTTGCATGCAATAAAATGCGTTGCAAATCCGTTGCAAATTAAAAGTTTGCAACGGAATTGCAACGGATGTCCCTTGCAAGCGTGAATATAATCCCTTGCAAGTCCCTTGCAAACTTTTAATTTGCAACAGATTTGCAAGGGAATTAACTCCCATATACAATTTTCATTTTGGTGTTTCCCTTGCAAATCCGTTGCAAAACTCAATGTTTGCAAGGAATTTGCAAGGGAAAGTCCCTTGCAAATGTGTTGTACTAACGCATCCGCTACCTGTTTTTGACTCCCCAAAATGCCAAAATTTCATAAAAACATTCAACAAACAATATGTGCTTACGGTTCCACAAATATCCAAATTTGTCTTCAAAATCTTCAGTACCAATAAGATAACTCAAGAAAATATATCTTCATTGCCCTTACTAAATTCAACAACCATAAAGTACTTGAAGTAGATCAAAGTATACGTCACAATTCTTTTTAAAACATTGAAAACTTGTCAATGGTAACTTACACCAAAGACTACTAAACAACCTAACACAATAACAGATTGGGATATACGGGGTAAAGTTAGGGAAAGAAGCTAATCTAGCATTATCACCACCACCACTATCATCATCACCATCATCATCATCATCATCACTTCCTGATCCAGGGGGACGGTTTTCGGAATTGCAGTTTGGGTTAAAGTTTCTCTCCGATAGCCGAGACAAGTATTGTTCTATTGCCTCCACTCTTTTATGCCCTTCTTTTTCTGAGCTACTAATCTCCCAATTAGGCCCTTTGAGTAGTCAGAGCTGCCCGTGGAGGCTCGAGCTGGCTCGTATATGTGACATGTAGCATCTCCAAGCCCGTATATCCTCCCTTTCTTATCAAACCCATCTTGAACTTCAAAGAACAAGTCATCTGGGATGACCGTATCCCCCTTACCCTCTACTTCAGCCTTTTTTTTGTAGAATAAGTCTTATACGAGAATTGAATGAAATAAGAATTTTTATATTTCTTATTTATACTTACAGCAAATTTGCTCGCTTTTTTGCTCACCTAACCCTTTTTGGGATGTTTCTTTGCTTTCTCCAACACTTTAATGGCCGTTGGAACTTCTTGAGTCTCTTTTTCCTACAAGTTAAACATTAGGACATCAAACTCTTAATTATTTTTCCATATCCAATGCATTATCATATATACTAACTTACAATTTAATTTTAAAAATTATTTATACTTCATATAGCTACGTATCATTTTGAAAAGAATATGCGTGACTCTACAAACTTTATACATGTAAATGAACGCTACATCAAACTTTATACATGTAGTAAGGGTATTAAATTTAGAACCCATAAATCGAGTAGAGGACTAAGTATTTGGGAAAAACATTACCATACGATCCATAAATTGTAGAGTGCTTCTTTGACCCATCAGGTGAGTGGCCAACGAACAACCAACAAACAACCAACGACCAACGACCTTAACCTTATGGGGCCCTTACCCCACCAACTTAAATTCATGTACGAACATTAGTTTAATTACACAGAACAAGATGCAATGCAAATGTCAAATGAAACAATATACATGCAAGAAAAATACTATATGTTTAATTATATGTAAACTCCGTATACGTTAGATCAGGGGCGAATCAAGAAGATTATGAATGGGGTGCACTATAAAAAAAATTAGGATTAGGCGAATTAGGAAACAAACACAAAATGAGTACAAGAAAAGGGGTCGAGATGAATTAAAAAGGGTAATTCGAAAACGGTAATTCGAAATGAATTTAAAAAATTAACAATTGAAATGGGTAATTAGAATTTTAAAAAATAGGAAACCAAGAAAATTACTTACAAAATTAATAAAATTAAGATGGATAATTCAAAATGAATACTCGTAAACGATAAGGTTAAAAATTGAAATTGCAAAAGGATGAAAAGTAGGAAGTAGGAACTTTGAAAAAAGATGACAAGGGGAAAACACACCCGGCAAGGCTCGAACACTAGGCCCCTTGTATGCTCTAACAATACCAAACCACTACGGTACTCTTAGTTGTTTGATTATCAACTTTTCCTATAAGTACACATATCAATTTTGTGATACGAAAAAAAAAGGACAAGTAAAAGATTACCGAGCCCTGATTAAAACTAATCCATACAATCTTAAAAAGTTGGATGAGCATACATATTCCTATTCCGAGGTAAGTACACTCTTCCTATTCCGTTTATTCATATTTATGTGATACATATCAATTCTAATGGCACATACTCCTTGCTTCAATTATTTGGCACTATGCAAACCGCTATAAGCTTAGTCGGTCAATTAGCTTTCAAATCAACAAAACTCCAGCTATTCCATACAGAAATATCGAGTTACTGAAATCAATTGACGTAATTTTAATCAGAGATCTGTACAGAATTATATCGAAATCAAAGGAGTGCATCCAACTATACTATAATTTGTATAAATCCATAAACAAAAACAATGTCATTACACACTCCACAAAAACAATTAGGAAGAAAATTCAATCGACTATTAAAAAATATACCTAATCGACGGCGGATGATGGATGCGTCAACGACAGGAACTCCGGCAAGAGCAGCTCATCGGTCGCCAGTACCAGCTGAAACTCCGGCGTCGTGCAACCTGAAATTATAGAGAGAAAAAAAGAAAAAAAAAAAAGTAAAAGCAGCAGCACCCTGAAATTATAGAAGATGAAAAAAAAACAATCGTAGGAAAAAGAGCCGTTCCCTTTTTATATATTTCACACCTTCTTAAATTATCTCCAAGTATTAATCTAATGCCTTCCCTTTTTATATATTTCATCTGAGACGTTCGTCAAAGAGAGAAACCACAAAAAAAGAGCATTTATTCTTTATAAGACATTTGTTCAAGTACTAAATTTACATTAACGTGTTTCATCTAACAGGAAAAACAAAAAAATGATAGATTACTCTTTGTAAACTACTCCGTACTGTTTGTTACTCTCCATCATCTTTGTAAACTACTTCGTACTAGCATATATAGTAGAGACGAGAGATGATAAGAACTAAGCAAAGAAGAAGAAATCAACTAGTAAAGAAACATAATTTTGAAGTTCCTACAAATTGCCTCTTTTTGTTAGTTGCGATAAATATAATTTTGTTAGTTGTAAGAACAGCAAGAAAAGTGCCTACTCATTTGCCTCTTACGCATCAAATTTCCCTTTTTATTACCTTAAACTATTACTATAAACTATTACTCCACCAATTACATTTTGAAGTTCCTAACCGGCCTACACACGCACACACTTACTTTCCAGTTACTCCAGAATTGAAGAAACATATTGTATATAGTGTATATGTTAGTTACGGAGTACTTTCTTATCAGAGAGGTGACTTAACAAACTAAACTTAGTTGTGAAAAGCAAACAAAAAGTAAATTCCTTGAATTCAACTTCTGGAGTCAGAAAACTCGTTCAAGTCTCTTCAATAAGGTTTCCATCTTAGTTTACTATACAAACATTTGTAAGCTGCGTTCAGGTAACAAACCCAAAACATAGAGCTGGAGTCAATGTGTGACCAAAAAACATACTGAAATGCTTCATACACTCAGTTGCATGATGTAGTAGAAACAAAATTGAACAAGAACAATACAATACTTCGGAATTAAACCTCGATTAGCAATAGCATGTACTCCAAATCAAAAAAAAGCTGAACAAAATTAAGCTCAATTGTAACAGCAAGTATATTGCACAGCGACTTAGATAAATGATTTCTTAATCTAAGATTCCAAATTTGTTCAGAAACTCAATATACACCAAATATATACACTATATACAAACCAGAATTGAAGAAACAAACGAAAATAGAAAAATAAAAAAGAGGGAGTGTGAAGAGGGGAGAACCGGAGAGGAGATTCGTGGCAGAGATGACCGGCGCCGGCAGAGGAGGGAGGCGACGGTGAACCGCCGGAAAGGAGGGAGTGGCAGCCGGAGAGGGGCGGGGTCAGGCGAGGGTTTAGGGTTGGGGGTCGAATAGGGTAGGGAAATTGGGGGTTTCGGGTTTTAATTTTGTTTAAGTTAAATGAAAGAGGGGGAGGGAGCAGCTGGGTTTAATTTGTGAGAGGTTGCAACGGACTTGCAACGGACTGTCCGTTGCAACTTCTGAACTTGCAACGGATTTTCCCTTGCAAATAACGATAGTCCGTTGCAAGTTTACGCGGTATAGGGAAAATATTTTGGCGCCTACAAAACCGTTGCAAAGTGTACGATCCGTTGCAAGTCCGTTCCAAGTTTTCATATTCCGTTGCAAGTCCCTTGCAAAATTTATTTTACAAGGGATTGATTTTCCGTTGCAAAAATCCCTTGCTATGGCTTTTTTTTTTAGTGAATCAAACGTCTATTTGCTTCAAAAGCAATAGAACACTAACTTTTAGTTATATTACTAGTCACAAAGTTATCCTTTGGAACCGTTCCAAAGCACAACTTCTCATCCAAAACAAATTATACTGACATTACAATCTCATGTCATCTTTGTCTATTTGGAATATGAATCGTTGTAACTTGTTTACAATAATTCGCTTATCACATCATGCGCATCTCTTAAATAACTCCCTTTTTGCTTCTTAAGCGCAAAGGAACAATTCTTAGATAGCATTTTAGTGACACTCATTAGGTTAGTATCTGCTCGTCACATGAGCACATAATGAACACATTTCTTGCAAAGTCTCATAGACTAAAACAATCAAATGTCATTTAGTTAGAGAAGTATGTCACTTACATACCAAATCATAACGATAAATGCACTCCCATTAGCCTCTTGTACACACGTTGTCTCTCTTCGCCTTAAAGGGAAACAAACATCTTTGAATTACCACATTAAGAGCGAAGATATTACTCCATAATACTTGCTCCAATCAAATTGGATCATTCACATTTGCCTAGCAATTTTAATAATATGAAATTCATACGATGTATCGCACACACATCATATGCATCCCTTTCAAGAAATGTATTTTATATATATATATGTGTGTGTGTGTGTGTGTGTGTCCAAAACTCATCATTATGAGTAATGACATTTAAAATGCTAAATCAATCTTAATAGACTTAAGCATAATGTTGTAAAAAGGGATTTTCATAGTCATTACTATGAGATCGATCCCTAACTACCAACTACGCTTCATAGATACTCTTATATCAATCCACATCATCTTTATATTGAAGACTATTCTTCACTATAAGACCCATTTAACCAAAGTCTATACTTGGTAGTTATGGTATATGGAATCTATTAGATTTTATGTGACTTTAGGAGTCTTTGCCCATTATTGTTTCATCATAGGTCAAACCTATGTAGGGTAATATTTTACAGCTAAGATGATCATGACTTTTCATGGATGCATCAATATTCTCTTCAACAATTGTAGAGAATTCCTGTTAATCTTGAACAATTCAAGGTCGATTCTACTCCTACTGTTTCTATTAGAAATCACATATCTTTAAAAGAAACATACCACTCCATCCAACAAAACAGTTTTGTTCTTTGGATGGTTTGTAGAATTAACATAATACCCTTAATAAAACAAATGTCATAATTGAGTCTAAGTTCTAGAAAACAATTTTCTTTCAACTTTAAGACTTGATAATTAAGAAAAGACTATTTTAGAACATTTCAATCCATATCTCATATGGTGTCTATTCTCTGACTTACATGGACAATCTCATCAACATTGTATAAAGACTTTTATAGTGCATAAGCTTCTACAGCGTAATAAAATCTGCATATGACTCATCATAGACCAAATCATATCAAATATGGTTCGATGTAGTTTGAAACACTTTTCACTGCTTCTAATAATATGATCACAATCTTTTAGTTCAATTCCTCCCTGTTTCAATCATATCGAACGACTCGTACCAACTTATCAAGTTGATCTTGTACCTTGAACAATTCAAAGCATTCAGTTTCAAATTTCATCAAATGAACAAAACCATACACGTTACCCATTTTTGCAACATCACTAGTTAAACTCACACGTATCTGTATATGTGTGATCCAACAAGTCTAAGTACCCTCCCACTACAATTAATAGGAGTCACTTTTATTGTCATTTATCCATCTAAACAAGATCCATTTACCTCAGTTGGTCCTTATCAATAAGGTTTATAATTTCATCATTATGAAACTTATTCTTATGTTTCTTGTCTCATTGATTAATAAGGACAATGCCATAATAGGTAAAACTTGAGTCGTGGGACTTGAACCTTTTGGTCGTTATGTTATAAATAAAAGCATTCACTACTAGGAACGTAGAGCTCAACAATCATGTTAGCCTTATTGTACCTCATATTCTTGCAAAGTATAGAGCAACGATTGTTCTACTTTTATCAAAACTTTTCATGCCCATACATGAAACAGAATCAATGTGCTTACTTATGACTAGTACAAGAATAACAATTATTCAATCCCAGCATTAAGCTTTAAAATAAAATAAGTGACTTCCTTTTATGAACTGAAACAACAACGTTTGTCCATTTCAATTATAAAACGCTCACTTAATTCATTATTCCACTCTCTTTGAGTCATCACATCTACAATGTAATAATCACATTTGGTATCTTTATACCAAATCAGTAGAATGAATATAACAATTACTCTAGTAACATACACACTCATACTTCAATTGATTTGCAGATTTTCTAGACACTTCTAGAAAGCTATCTACCAATGCCATATATTTGTCATTACATTAATGATAAATAATTTCGTACCTAATCTAAACTTGAGAACAAGTTTGGGTATGACAACAATTATCTTTCCCTTACTTTAACCAACGTCTTATATTCATTAATCATTATCTCAAGCAATTTTCTTGATGAACTCATAGAACATTAGTATTATTTCCCTTCTTGATACAATGTTCAACCGTCTTTTAACATCTCATGCTAAAAGGTGAGAAACCATTTTTTTTTAAGTCACCTATTTATTCATAATAAAGTGATCTAAACTTAGAACTAATTGAAACGATTTCAATTCCTAATTCTTTAGAAAGAAGCATCCAAAATGTCCCGATTATCAATATAATCACGTCATCGTATGATATATGGATTAATTAGATCATCTCCAACATTTTCTCACTTAATGAGAACGATTCCCTTTATTGAAACAATTGATTTTGGTACTTATAGTAGTGTGGACATGACATAGGTCCACCCCGACGCGGCGAAGCGCGGGTTTTGGGGAGGCGATAGAATTTCCATATGAGATGGATCGAATAGAATTTTAAATCGAAGTAGGAGTCGCCACCGAATTTTATGGTTATTCGGAACCATTCGAACCCACTCTATGTCGTAGTGGGCCATACTTAAAGCCTGGCCCATTTTCGATGTGAGAGTTTATTGGGTTCGTCCCTTAGCATATCGATACCGATGCCGACTGGGCGGTTAATCGTATATTGAATGACTCTCGTTGCCAATGGTTTCGGACATCCGGAAACCACGGTTCTGAGTAAGGGGTGAGGGTACGTGTTGGGAAGTTCAGCGAGAACACCCAACCCCGCCCGCACTTAGCGGCCTTTACTAAGATATCGTTCGATTTTGGTGTACATGCGTTAGTTCGACGATGAAATGATATGCAAAGATTATTTTCCTAAGACATGTGAGGAAAAATAAATAAGTGGGTTGCTAAGTCGTTTAATGCATGTTAAACTACTAACGTCAAAGTTATTTAGCATGCGAGTTCGTTTTAGTCTAATAAAACGATAAAAAGAAATGAGAGAAAAGTTGCTACAAACACGAGAAAACGGGTTCGCAACGATTGAATAATAATAAAGGAAAGAAATCGAAAAAATAAATATTAATCGAAATCTGAAAAATATTGTTTAAAACGTTATTTTGTATAAAAACGATGTTCGAGAAAGAATAAAAAATAAATAAAAAAAAGATGGGTCTCGGCCGAGAGCCGCGCGACTCGCCCGAGATCAATGCGGGTCGCGTGGTGGCCTGAAATCGACAACGTTTTTTCGGAAAATTTCGATTAAATTGCGTACGAATATCGCATAATTCGTACCCGACTTAATATTCTCGATATTCGTTATATTCGATAGTTGATTATGAAATCAATATCAAATATTTAGAATAGTTTTGGAAAAGATATAAATTTAGAAATCGTTTCGTAAAATAATAAAAATAAACGAACGAAAACTAAAAAAAATGGAATCGGGTCAGACTCGGGCGCGAGTCGCCTGGACCGGGCGCGACTCGCACGCGAGTCTGTCCGTTTTTTTTTTTTGTCGAAAATCGTTATAAATCGCGTACAAATATGGATTAATTTATACCCGGTTTATATTTTCGATATTCGTCGTATTCGATATTCGATTATGAAATCGATATCGAATAGTCGGAGTGACTTTAGAAAAGGTTTTGAAAAAGTTTGTTTTGAACGAATTTTAGAAAAAAGATTTTGAACGAAAAGTTGTAAAAAGATGTAACGATTTCGTCGAAAACTTAATATAATTCTTTTCGATACGATATTCGATTATATAGAATCGATATCGTATTTTGAGAATATTCGATGTAGGAAAATAGTTTTAGTAGTATCGATATTAGAAAATAAAAAAAAGGACCGACACAAGACCCATAAAAAACGAGACGAAGGAGAGAGAAAAGGGAAGAGACGGGTTTGATTTGCACCCTCAACCTACATGCTTTGTGTTCTCGGTGTAGAGCTCGTCGAACGGTGGCTTAGACACGGGAGCGTCGAGATGATGTGGGTGAGTTAAGGTGTCGGTTTGGAGTGTGTGTGTAGCGTGGAATTCGGCCGGTTCGGACAGGATCGATTTCGTCGGTTTTTTGGAATTACTTCGGGATTACGTCGGGATTTTGGATGTTGCTTTTTTTGGCTGACTTTCTCGGTATTTTTTGGTCTGATTTCTGGTTAATTTTCTGTGTGTTTTGAGGTTGAAGGGAGGGTCCTATTTATAGGAACCGAGGTGGTCTTGCTTGTGTGACAAGAAACACCGGTTTGGATAGGAAATACGAGAGTTCGTGAGGGAATAGAGTTCTCGTTTCTTGGTGGGAAAGCCAAAAACTCGGCTGGTTGGGGGTGATATCTCGGCTGTTTCAGCCGAGTATCTGAGCTCGGGTGGTATTTGTTTCGGTTTCCGGATAGAATTCCTACTTGAGATCGAATTCTATCCTTAAACAGATTTGTTTAATATTTGTGAAGGCTGATTTTTTTGGTGTTTGAGTACGAATCAACCGTGTAATGTCACGGCCAGCTCGTGTGACTCGGGAAAAAATATCTTTGACCGGGTTTGACTCGGTCGCTAAAAGACGGTTTTACCCCTGGTGACGGTTTCGACCCAAATTAGTGTTATTTGACTCGAAACGACCCACTGGGCCTGGATTTGAGGTCCGTTTTGTGAGATTTGTACTCCTTAAAATGTCTAAACCAAATGTCCATGATTACAAGCCCATATCCGAGTCTGTCAAAGCACGTTTACGTCCTATCATCATCGGGTGTTTGGCGGGAACTACTATAGACACCTGGCGGTCAAATGTGGGTGTCTACAAGTAGTCATACTGTACATTAGCACTGGTTAAATAATTTGTCAAAATTATCATTCACAAGAACAAAATCCATATCTCTAATTTTGAAAACAATTCTCAAGATACCAATCGACAAGATTGAACAATTCGAACTCATCTTTAATAAATGTGATAAAGGGACTAAATTACAACTACAATTATATACTAAGTAAAACAATAATTAATATTAATAATCTTAAACAATTTTAAGATAAAATCATGAAAACTACCCTCAAGTTCGCATAATATTCCAAGATGTTAAACCTTTTGTCGCTCAAGTGAACTTGGGCTCACTGCTCAAGCTCCAAAAGTAAAGGTAGACAACAACATTGTCAATTACATCAATATGTAATTCTTGGTTCGTCGGAATTAGTCATCATATGACACCAACTATTTGTCTCAAAGCCCAAGTCGTAACCGTTATCCACCTACTCAGTCCACACACATCGGCAAAGCACAAGCACCGCTTAGGCAGTCACTTCAACCAATAATATGAAATTGTTGTAGTGGTCAGTTCTGGAAAGACAATGCTTAATATTTGTGTGAGGGATTAAATGTATATGGGTCCTAATCATGCTGCTAGGTCAACTTACAAGGCAACCTAAGCACACAAATCACAAGTCTCAAACAATAAAATGCATGCATCGTATGACATAATAATTCAAATGTTACTAGTGATTTGTGCATAAAACAAGTTAAAAGATCCCATATTTTGATTCATAATCATATTACAATTCATAATTGCTATTTGGTTTGAACAATTTCACCAATATCTTTCATTTTTCCAACTACGGGAAACAATTTCCCACCCGGAAAAATTGAACGGATATACAAAACTCGATTCACAATCGATCTGCAACTTATAATTGTCATATAGATGAACAATTCATCAAAATCAAATAAGACTCGAGAAACTCTTTTCCCGATCTATTTACGATAATATGATAATTAAAATGCATAATATTATTTAGCCGATTTAAAAAACTAATTTTTCAGTGATTCGGAAAAATAAAAGTATAATCCATGTTTGATTCATAATCAACATACAAACGCAAGAAAACGAGTTTTCTTAAAAGCGTCACCTGACCCGACATCTTGTCGTCCGGGTAAATATTGTGTCGTCTTGGTCAAACATTTGTCGCCCGGGTCATCCCGTTCCAACCGGGACATACCCGCGCCAACCGAGTCACACTCGTGCCCACCGAGTCATACTCGTGCCAACTTGGTTGGTTTCTTTTCATTTTGTCACCACCATAATTAAAACGAGTCTTGTCTTAATCTTATTAGGACTCATCGTTAATAATAAATTCAAGTAATTTACGTTCCCAATTTCAATCGAATTTTGACATATTCTAATTAGTCTCATCGTCATCATCGTCAATAAAGAAATTTAGGATTATAGTGAGTCAATTTATGGTAAATTAAATTAAAACATAATCAATATTAGATCTTAATTTAACTTTAAAATTCAATTTTAGAATTTAACGATTAAATTCATAAATTATAACAAAACCTAACAAGCAATGATTAATAGCATAATACATGGACAATTACGAAGGAAGTATGATTCTACCGTGAAACAAAACATCGTATGTTATGTTTAGTATTTATCAAATATTCCACCATTAAATATGCTTCCCAATGTACATCAATAATCAGCATGAGCATGAGCATGTGCTAAGTAACTTACCAAAATATGTCACAGTGACATCAACATCACAAACCTGAGAACTTTTCTCACGAAACTTATCTCATAGACCGAAGAAAATAATAATCAAATTAATACGCGGTAGAATCCCTCATAACCAATTATGAGACAAAGATTCAGGTCGATTTGATTAATACTACATAACAGAGGCTCTGATACCACTGTAGGGTTACAACCCTTAAACCCAGGGACATGTTACGAGTATTAACCGAAAAGACAAAAGAAGATGGATAACAATTATACCTTATTTGCAGCGGAACAGCGTATTAATAAGAAGTATAATAAACCAGAAATATATATAATCTCCACGGACAGAATCCCATGTCATGATGCACGGTTTGACGAAGATGGAGTTGCTCAGTGATTGTTGGCCATAATAGCAGAGCAGCAGCTAATCCTGCTGTCAACCTGTTTCAATGGAAACCCCAAGAATTAACACAACATGTAATGCAAAGCAGAGTCAACAATATACAGTTAACACAAACTCTCTGTGATCACTGTATGCACTCCAGCTGGTAAGGTCCTTCCGTGTCCAAAATAGCCCGACTTCACTAATCCAACACAATCCGTACCCTGGGTTTAAACCGTACTGTCTGTCATACCCAGAAAACTGAACGAGTTACATTGGACTATACTGTAAATCCAAACCATACCCTGCGACCGACTGGGTTCTGCTATATCGGCAAAATGTCAAATATAAGGGCATATATATCACATGTCATGTACAAGTAGTAAGGAAAGCAGGAAAGTGAAGATACGACGAGTACTAAGAATGGTGGTGTAAAATAAGATTGGTTAGGGTTGCCTTACCAAGCAATGTTAAAGAAGACAAGCATGGTTTTAGAGCGGAAGAGGGCTCCATATGGAATAGCCCTTTTGTTGTAGGGATAAAATAATGATTTGTATCCGAAAATAGTGGATAGAATCAAAGACACGAGCGAAATGCATCCGAGAAGCACGTATGGATCAGAAGGATACTTGCAGATGACAACACCCTTCCCAGGTATAGCTGTTCCAGCTGCAGGCTGTATACATACATACAAAACATTACTTGATCGATCTAGTGACAGATCAGAAGCATACATGTGTAGGGATAGATGATATGATAATATTATTATATACCTTGTTGTTTTCAGCAATAACACCACAGATGAAGGACATGAAACCGAAAAACGACGTAAGTAGACCCATTTGCTTCATATTCAACTCCATTATATATACTTGGTGTGCCAGCTAGGCCACCTACAAACTGGAGTATATATGTATCAACTTATCACCATGGAGATCAAATCCACTACTGTATTTAGGAATAATTCTCGATTCACAAAAACTCATATGAGAAGGTCCCACAATCTCTCGTTCAAAGAGTCAACAATGCTACGGAGTAGTATTTATTTTATTACACCATCTTTTTACACATATAGACATTATTAGACAGTAGTTCTGTAAAGGTAAATAAATGAGATGGCGTTGTATGTATGTATGTACGTACGTACGAGTATAACTTTGTATCAAAAATCAATCATTCAATAGTATCATGCACTCATAATTTCAAGAAGTTAATCAGTATGTATGTATGTATGTAAAACATTAATGATCTGAGTAGGTACAGTCGTACAGATTCAACAAAAATATGATTAACGTAAAGTAAGTAAGTAACTAACTAACTAACAGAGATTTGTTAAAAATAAAAATAAGATTATTGATTAATCGATGGATAACAACCAATTCATGATGGATGGAAAATAAGATAGATAGCAAAGCAAGGTCAGACCTTTAATTTTGTAAAGCTAGCACGGTTGTACGTGTCTGTCTTCCTTGGGATTCTTTGATTCACAGAATGAATGAAGGTGATCCAGTAGTTTGAGTTGATGATCCAAATAATTACTTATATTTATATAATCAATTATATCATCAAAACCATATGAGTAGCAGTAGACTAATCTTATTAGGAAAAGGACTCCTAAACCTTTAGATATACTGGTACGGAGTAAGTATTATTTAATTAAATTGTTTGTCTTTATTAATTCAAATGAATACCTAATATTATTTGATCCGTCACAAACAATAATGGTATCAAACCTAATAGAAGTAGGTACGATTAACATAAAAGAATATACAAATATAGAGATGGTACGCTTGTTATAAAAACAAAATTGTCATTTAAGGGTACGAGTATTAGCTAGGGTGGTACTGAAAAATGATCTCTCAATAAGTTATTGAGAGACCGTCTCTTTCAAAATTTTGTTAACAATAATTTGCATATTAATAACCATACTAGTATAGGCCCCGTGCATAAATGCACGTTATACATAAAATTTACTTTGTATCATACTAATTAAAGATTTTATATTGTAGGTATATTAATGTTTACCCTCCTCAATTTTGAGAAGGTATAAATACTCTCCAATTTCCCACTTGAGAGGGGTTGGATTTTCTCTCTCTAGACTCCCACTCTAAACCGCCACCTAGTTCCTCACGAGCTAGGTTCCTAAAGGCTATTCACGGACTGACTTAGGCATCGGAGAGGGTTCCCCGGACGCCTCCGGGACCCTGTGCGTTCATTGTGCAGGGGCAGGCCGTCTTCGCCGGGAAGGTCCGATCGTCGGAGTGAGGAGAAGGAGAGGTCAAGTGAAGTCAAACGAACCTTATTCAAGTTACATTAAGAGACCCAAATTCAAGGTCGGGTTTAATTGTTTCCATACCGGAACATTTTTATTTATGTTATTCTCATATTTCGAAACACTTAATTTCATATATATCTGAATTAATACTAAGAATTGAACATCCATATGAACATTTGTTTTTAAATGGTTTAATAGTACTTTTTTGTTTTATGAAATAGAAATTGGACTATTTCCACATTTTTTTATAAAAATTAATGTTATTCCACTTGAAAAACAAAAACGTTATTTAGAAAAAAGAACCGAGTATATTTTTCTTGTGTGAAGCTAAGAATCGCTATACTATAAATTTACCATTTTGATGATTTTATCATCATCCATGAAATGTAATGGGTTATCAATTTATTTTAAAGTACTATTTGTTTACCTTCCATCTTTAGAAATAATGCATTTTGGAGAATTTTAGAAAGTTGTTATTCTTTTAGTACATAGAGGGATTATTCTCTCTTTTACCTGCGACTTTTGATGTTTTATTTGTTATGTGTTATTCATACATATCATGTACTCGTAATCAACTTTAAAACGGACTTCGAGATCAGTTTGTTTGCATTTAAATGAACCGACTTAGTCAAATTGCATGTTAGGATTACAAAATTGGTTGTTAATTTTTTTTGTTTTCTCATTTAAGAACGATCTACATACCCAACATTGATTGATTAGTAGATGTCACTATTAGGGATGTCAATTTCACCCAAATCCGATTAAAATTCATTCACCCGAATAAAATTAATGGACGAAAACCCGAACTAAATGGATTTTAAGCGGATGAGGGATGAACCGGGTGATGGATCGGGTCGGATTTGGGTGGAGATTTTTCACCCGTCATCCGATCCGTCCACCCGTTTATAGATTAAAAAACATTAAAAAAAATTGAATGAATTAAAAAAATATATTTTACTCTATTTGTGTACTCATTATTTTTTTTTACATAAAACCTAATAAAATATTTTCGTAATCACTTTGCCGGCCACCGTCTTAGATTTTCTTTCTTCTTAATTTTTGACCACCAAAAAATCCCAAAAACTTTACGCATCTTATAATTTGTATATTTGTTATTGCATTTTTTTTAAAAAAAATTCCATCCGTTAAGCACCTGATCTACCCGAATCACCCGCGGATGACGGATGGATTGGATTCGGGTGGAGGGTTAATCGGGTGATGGATGGATCGGGTGGAGTATGCGGATTCGGGTGATGGATTCAGGTGAGGCTTCACCTTATCCGAATCCGACCCGTTGACATCCCTAGTCACTATGATGAGCGGGTGGGAATGAGTGTTACGTTCTTGATGTTGACTTCTCAATACTGTAGACACCCACATTTTGACCGTCAGGTGTCTATAATAGTTCCTGCCAAACACCCGATGATGACTGGACGTAAACGTGCTTTGATGGACTCGGATATGGGCTCGTAATCATGGACATTTGGTTTAGACCTATTACGGAGTACAAATCTTACAAAACCAACCTCAAATCCAGGCCCAGTGGGTCATTTCGAGTCAAATAAGACTAATTTGGGTCGAATCCGGCACCAGGGGCAAAACCGTCTTTTAGCGACCGGGTCAAACCCGGTCAAAGATATTTTTCTCGAGAAACACGGACCAGCCGTGACATCTCATCAGTTCGGTCTAGGCTCAGATACTACAAAATATCAGCCTCGAAAACATTAAACAATTCCGTTGAAGGTAGAATTTGATCTCAAGTGGAATTCTATCCGAAAAACTAAAGCAATTACCGACCGAGTGTCAAACACTCGGCCGAAATCAGCCAAAACAGCCGAGTTCTTTGCCTTCTTCACCAAGAAAGCGAGTTCTCGTTCCTTTCAACCTCTTACGTTTCCTATCCAAACCGATGTTTCTTGTTGTCCAAGCAAGACACCTCTCCTAAACCTCTTCACCTATAAATAGGACCCTCCATTCAACACAAAACAGACAGAAATTTTTACACACACACAACACGACACAAAAATCGTGACACACGGAAGTTCTCACAAATTATTCTCACATACCACCTCGTTATACCAAGCAATTCCCGACGACTCCAACCCGACGCAACCGACCCTCCAACCGGCCGAAACCCGTCCAACCACACGTCCAAAATAACACCTTAACTCATCCCGCATCATCTCGACGCTCCCAAGTTTAAGCCACTTTCCGACGAGCCTTATCCCGAGAAAACAAAGCATGTAGGTTGAGGGTGTAAATCAAACCTGACTCTTCTCTTTTCTCTCTCTCTCTCTCTCTCGTTTTTTTTCTTCTTTTTGTGTCGAGTCGTCGGTCCTCGTTTAATATGGGTCGTTTTTGCATATTTTTCATTATTTCTAATAATCGATACTACAAAAACTATTTTTTCTTATAACGTTCTTAAAATACGATATCGATTCTGTAGACACCCACATTTTGACCGCCAGGTGTCTATAGTAGTTCCCGCCAAACACCCGATGATGATAGGACGTAAACGTGCTTTGACAGACTCGGATATGGGCTTGTAATTATGGACATTTGGTTTAGACATTTTAAGGAGTACAAATCTCACAAAACCAACCTCAAATCCAGGCCCAGTGGGTCGTTTCGAGTCAAATGACACTAATTTGGGTCGAAACCGTCACCAGGGGTAAAATCGTCTTTTAGCGACCGAGTCAAAACCCGGTCAAAGATATTTTCCGAGGCATGAAATCTGCCGTGTCACCCCCACCAATCCGGATTGAACTCAGATACTACAAAAATCAGCCATACAAAATAATAAACAATTCCGTTTAAGGTAGAATTCGATCTCAAGTAGGAATTCTATCCGGAAACCGATTCAAGTACCCAACCGAGTGCAAAACACTCGGCCAAACACTCCTCAAGTCAGCCGTGTTTCCCTTTCTTCTTGGCCAAGAAAGCGGAATTCTTATTTCCCTCAAATTCCTACGTTTCCTATCCTAAGCGGTATTCAAACTCTCCTAAACCAAGGTCGGAAACTCCCTATAAATAGGACCTCCCGTCCAACACAAAAGGGACATCAATTACAACGATTTCCCAGCCAATATACACGGTTCTTACACACCCATCACACCGAAAAAATATACCATCAGCAACACATCAAAAATACCGAAAAGTCAGCCAAAACGACATCCAAAATCCCGACGTAATCCTGAAATAATTCCAAAGATCTGACGAAACCAATCCCGTCCAAACCGGCCGAACCCACGCCGCACACACACACCAAAAACACTCCAAAAACCGACACCTTAACTCACCCGCATCATCTCGACGCTCCCGTGTCTAAGCCACCGTCCGACGAGCCTTATACCGAGAATACAAAGCATGTAGGTTGAGGGTGTAAATCAAACCCGATTCTTCTTTCTTTCTCCCTCTTTCTCACGTTTTTTTCTTCTTTTTTTATAGTTTTCGTCTGTCGTCTCATTTTTTAATATGGGTCGTTCATCGCATATATTTTTCTAATATCGATACTACTAAAAACTATTTTCCAATATTCTTAAAATATGATATCGATTCTATATAATCGAATATCGTATCAACAAGAATTATATTAAGTTTTCGACGACATCTTTTTACAATTTTCCTCGTTCAAAATCCTTTTTACAACTTTTCGTTCAAAAACAAACTTTTTCAAAACCTTTTCTAAAGTCATTCCGACTATTCGATAACGATCTCATAATCGAATATCGAATACGACGAATATCGAAAATATGAATCGAGTATAAATTAATCCATATTTGTACGCGATTTATAACAATTTTCGACAAAAAAATAAAATTGGACAGACCCGTACGCGAGTCGCGCCCGGTCTAGGCGACTCGCGCACGAGTCTGTGATCCGAGACCTTTTTTTTTAATTTTTCGATCGTTTTATTTTTATTATTTCACAAAACGATTTCTAAATTTACATCTTTTCCAAAACTATTCTAAATATTTGATAATCAACTATCAAATATATCGAATATCGAGAATATTAAGTCGGGTACAAATTACGCGATATTCGTACGCGATTTAATCAAAAAATTTCTGAAAACCATTGTCGAAATCAGGCCGCCACGCGACCCGCATGAGTCTCGGGCGAGTCGCGCGGCTCTCGGCCCAAACGCGTCTTTTTCGTTCTTTTTTTATTCTTTCTCGAACATCGTTTTTTATACAAAACAACGTTTAACGATATTTTTCAGATTTCGATTAATTTCTATTTTCTCGATTTCCTATATTATTATTCAATCGTTACTAACTCGTTTTCTCGTGTTTGTAGCAATTTATTCTCATATTCTATTTTTATCGTTTTATTAGACTAAAACGAACTCACATGTTAAAATAACTTCGACGTTAGTAGTTTAACATGCATTAAACGACTTAGAAACCCATTTATTTATTTTTCCTCACATGTCTTAGGAAAATAATCTCTGCATATCATTTCATCGTCGAACTAACGCGTGTACACAAAACCGAACGATATCTTAGTAAAGGCCGCTAAGTGCGGGCGGGGTTGGGTGTTCTCAATGAACTTCCCAACACGTACCCTCACCCCTTACTCAGAACCATGGTTTCCGGATGTCCGAATCCATTGGCAACGAGAGTCATTCAATATACGATTAACCGCCCAGTCGGCATCGGTATCGAAATGCAAAGGGACGAACCCAATAAACTCTCACATCGGAAATGGGCCAGGCTTTAAGTATGGCCCACTACGACATAGAGTGGGTTCGAATGGTTCCGAATAACCATAAAATTCGGTGGCGACTCCTACTTCGATTTAAAATTCTATTCGATCCATCTCATATGAAAATTCTATCGCCTCCCCAAAACCCGCACTTCGCCGCGTCGGGGTGGACCTATGTCATGTCCACAATTTGGCGACTCCGCTGGGGATTAACTGATGTGTCACTTACCATCGGCATCCTCAGGGTGAGACTTGAAAAGAAATCGTTCGATTAGTAATGTACACGTTTTAGTTCAATGGTTCATGCATAACCCCGTTCTATCCCCGGCCGGTTACTTGTGACCGACGTCCCACTATACCACGGTGCATTCCCACTTGGATGCACTAAAGACTTCAATGGCGGAACTCGTTTAGGTTTTGCGGCATGTCCTAAGACCCACTCGGCTTAGGGAGTCCGTCCTCAGTACGAGAAAGCCATCGTTGTTGGTATAGACCCTATTAGACCGACCGAGACTTAGACTAAGAGCATACATGGCGTCGTTATACTGTTTCCGTGACTACATGCTACTTGATCCTTTTTGGTCTTTTCAAGAACCGTCATTTTCAAAAATTTACATCTTTTCAAATCCATTCTTTTTCAAAACCCGGAAAGCTGCCGAATTTAGGACTTATGATTTTGACTCAAAATAGCCTATTTTTAGCCGGTATGCTGTCCAAACCTTTTTTAAAAAAAGCCCGAAATCTCGGCCCGATAACCTTTTTTTGATTTTTCAAAAAAATCGGGCCTTCCAATCCGACCTTGCTCGGTTTTCAAATCCAAATTCCTCTTTTCAAAACCTTCTTCTTAGGATTTCCCGTATTTAGCAGTGTCGGGTCTTGTCATAAGTTGTTAGAATCTATAGCGTCGAAACTCCGTTGATCTTACATCACGAGTTTCTACCCCATCCCAGTCCGCCTTATTTGTCAAGGCACGGCCCACCTTCGTAGGACAAACTCCTACAAAGGGAAGCCCGTTTACACTCGAGTCCAAAGTCTGGGGATTTCACACACGGATCTTTCTTCGAACGGGACTGGGCCCACTTTGCCAAAACCCAGGGAGAGTCCACCATCCACGAGTCACCCGTCTAGGAGTCGGTCTTCAGTCCCACTCAGGGGCTACCCTTTAGCGGGGCGATCAACCGCGTTTGCTCTAAGGATCAAGTCTTACACGTGTTGGCTCACGTACCCCACTTTCGAGTCACTTAGATGTCGCACCATTTGAGTCCTATCAAAGTTTTTAGTCTCACTCGGGGGATGTCCTCCACCCGAGCGGTCAACCACGGTCACCTTAAGGGGTACCCTACGTTCATCCTGCACCGGCGTCCTTATGATGCCTTCTTCGTGTCGTACCTATGCTACGAATAATCGAGTCACTTAGGGTTAGGTCACCACGGTTGGTCCGAGCACGTGATACGGTCAAACACGGTCGCCTCCATTTTCGGATTCACCCTTATGCAGCTCGAGTCCAATTTGCAGTCGTTACCTCGTCTAGATCAACGTTCGAGTATCCCGGTCCAAGAGTCTTTGTCGACCCGTCACCCCGGGCCATGTCTAGTTTGACTCCCTCTCTTGCACTTGCGCAAAGCCGAGTTTAGGCGAGTCGTGGCACCCGTCTTTCTCTCCAATCAAAGACCTTACCAAAAAAAACAACAACCAACCGAGCGTCTGAGTCCGGATTTGATTCGAGTCTAAGTCTGAGTTCGAGTCTAGGATACCCTACATCCTCATTTCCAAATCAAAGTCAGTTGTATTCTGTCCTCTTTTTTCAAAATTCAATAAAATCAGCTTTTCTATTTCTCATACATACTTTCCTTATGTGTTTCCGAGAACATGATGAACACCATCATACACTGTGAGCACACGCACGTGACTATTATAGGCACATCTATAATGACTGCAGGAAACCGAGCCCGTGTTTTCCTTTTACCTATTCCATGTCTGGTATAGAAAGCCACATAACTACCCGTAGCAGGAGCATATCGAATCCTAGGACAAATTTGGGTAGTCTCCTAGTTTGGGTTCAAGACGGGAGGCAAGCCCATTTCCCACCATAAACACCCATCCAATAAGACTAGCCAGTCCCTACCTTAGGTGTTAGTCTGACCGACAAAAAAAAGCTGGACAAAAAAAAATCAAAAGTCCAAGAGAAAAAAAAGCAAAAGGCCAAAACAAAAAAGCTGCCCATGATCAAAAAAGAATTATCAACATCTCTCGACCAGACACGGTCAACTCAAATGAAGAATCCCATGACCGGGGCTAAGAGGTCAACCCAAAGAATTCAAAAACCCATGACCGTGAAACGGTCAATTCAAAAATTATCAATACTCATACCATCAAATAGGGAAGAAACAATCAAGTTGGTCAGCTAACACCACATTTAGCCTTCCCACATTACAACCCTCAAGACCTTCTCGAGACCTAGGCTAGAGACAGCCCAGAATTTTGAGGATTCAAGCTCCATAGGATACACCCTAACCTTTAGGGCCAGACATGGAAATCAGATCCCGCATTATCAAACCTGCCCAATCGAAGCTCGAGCCATTCTACTCGACTTCCCCTTTACATAACAGAATTCACAATCACCATATGCAAATCCGAGAGCAAAACTCGTTAAAATCCCCGAGAGCAAAACTCATCAAATCCCCGAGAGCAAAACTCATCCCCCGAGAGCAAAATTCGTCAAATCCCCGAGAGCAAAACTCATCAAATTCCCCGAGAGCAAAACTCATCAAATCCTCGAGAGCAAAACTCGTTAAAATCCCCGAGAGCCAAACTCATCAAACCCCTGAGAGCAGAACTCATTAAAATCCCCGAGAGCAGAACTCGTTAAAATCCCATCCCAATTCTTCTCATTCAAACCAGTTACCAGCCCCAAACACGGGAACTCAACTTGCAGTCGGCATAGAACATGCCCAAATAGTTCACACCACCTCTGGGGGCTACCCCGGAGAACGCTCACAGTCACAGGATCAACATCCTAACTATTCTAGCCCTTTGATCTAGACATCACTGGGAATGCACCTAGCCTACACCATCGTTGTGGCTAGTTACACACAAAGCCCTAGTAAACTAGGCACCATTATATATCTTTCAATCCACTGAACTACGGCTTGGTTTGATTTCACTACACGTGAATACGTAGGCAGCCTTTCAACAAGGGCACAACCACCCACATTGACACACATTCAAAAAGCGCCATCATTCCGGTCACGACACCATCATGTTCTCAACAGCTAGCTTTGTCATCCTGGGGGATTCTCCTAGGCAGAAGTTCTCCATCCACTCACAAAATCCAGATAAATTCAAGGAATAAAGATCTAGCCTCCTTTCTATAGTGTGTCCTAGTATTCGGCTTAGTCAAAGACGAGAATCTGTCAGGACTCGGAGCAATACCCACTTTGGAAATGTCCCAAAAATCAAAAATTCAAAAGGAGCACTAGACTACAGCATTGTTACTGCTAAAACAGTCTCATTACAGACTACGGCAATTCCCCTATAGCAGATCGTTCCCATTTCGATGTTCGACTGTGTTGCCACTCGCCTAGGCTACGGAATAGCGCAACTTAAGAGTCTTGTCATCTTAGTTGGCCTACCCCCTACCGAGTCACGGTCTAACCCTTAGAGAGTCAAAGTCGTGTCTGTCAACTCGTCCTCTCGCGTCCAGAGTCGAGTCTGTCGGTATATCTCTCTCTTCAAATTCTCATTTTAAAATTTTCAAAACTCAGCCATTTGAGAAAATCCCTTTCCTAGTCACCACGGGAATAGGAATTTTTATCACACTTCATCTAGGCATACAGACCTAACCGGAGACTTTAGGAGTCCGTGTCAGAATCGGATTAGGAATCAAGTCATTCCAAGCATTCTAATTTCAAAAAAAAAATCATTTTCTTTCCAAAAAAAAAAATCAAAAATCATTTCTTCCCCAGCATGAGTCGGTGTTTCGCCTAAATGTTACATACAATATGTTATGTGTCAGCATACAGGTACACCCAAGACTCCCAAAAAATTCTAAGTTCCCCAGTGGAAAAGCTCATGCAAGCTCCCGCGCAATTCTAAGACAGGATATATCTGCAAACGGATATACCCATGGCTTCCTAGGCAAGCTCCCACGACATTATCAGCATCAAACCAGGTATGATTTCTATTCTGTAGCTGGCGAGCCCTTCACGCAGGTCTAATGGACCCTAAACGACCCGATCGGAAGTCTGCCAGGTTTTAATCCTTGATTGACCTGGTAGCTACTCTGACTTTTGCCTTGTCCAAGCCTCAGTCAGAGTGGGGGCTCTGTAGACACCCACATTTTGACCGCCAGGTGTCTATAGTAGTTCCCGCCAAACACCCGATGATGATAGGACGTAAACGTGCTTTGACAGACTCGGATATGGGCTTGTAATTATGGACATTTGGTTTAGACATTTTAAGGAGTACAAATCTCACAAAACCAACCTCAAATCCAGGCCCAGTGGGTCGTTTCGAGTCAAATGACACTAATTTGGGTCGAAACCGTCACCAGGGGTAAAATCGTCTTTTAGCGACCGAGTCAAAACCCGGTCAAAGATATTTTCCGAGGCATGAAATCTGCCGTGTCACCCCCACCAATCCGGATTGAACTCGGATACTACAAAAATCAGCCATACAAAATAATAAACAATTCCGTTTAAGGTAGAATTCGATCTCAAGTAGAAATTCTATCCGGAAACCGATTCAAGTACCCAACCGAGTGCAAAACACTCGGCCAAACACTCCTCAAGTCAGCCGTGTTTCCCTTTCTTCTTGGCCAAGAAAGCGGAATTCTTATTTCCCTCAAATTCCTACGTTTCCTATCCTAAGCGGTATTCAAACTCTCCTAAACCAAGGTCGAAAACTCCCTATAAATAGGACCTCCCGTCCAACACAAAAGGGACATCAATTACAACGATTTCCCAGCCAATATACACGGTTCTTACACACCCATCACACCGAAAAAATATACCATCAGCAACACATCAAAAATACCGAAAAGTCAGCCAAAACGACATCCAAAATCCCGACGTAATCCTGAAATAATTCCAAAGATCTGACGAAACCAATCCCGTCCAAACCGGCCTAACCCACGCCGCACACACACACCAAAAACACTCCAAAAACCGACACCTTAACTCACCCGCATCATCTCGACGCTCCCGTGTCTAAGCCACCGTCCGACGAGCCTTATACCGAGAATACAAAGCATGTAGGTTGAGGGTGTAAATCAAACCCGATTCTTCTTTCTTTCTCCCTCTTTCTCACGTTTTTTTCTTCTTTTTTTATAGTTTTCGTCGGTCGTCTCATTTTTTAATATGGGTCGTTCATCGCATATATTTTTCTAATATCGATACTACTAAAAACTATTTTCCAATATTCTTAAAATATGATATCGATTCTATATAATCGAATATCGTATCAACAAGAATTATATTAAGTTTTCGACGACATCTTTTTACAATTTTCCTCGTTCAAAATCCTTTTTACAACTTTTCGTTCAAAAACAAACTTTTTCAAAACCTTTTCTAAAGTCATTCCGACTATTCGATATCGATCTCATAATCGAATATCGAATACGACGAATATCGAAAATATGAATCGAGTATAAATTAATCCATATTTGTACGCGATTTATAACAATTTTCGACAAAAAAATAAAATTGGACAGACCCGTACGAGTCGCGCCCGGTCCAGGCGACTCGCGCACGAGTCTGTGATCCGAGACCTTTTTTTTTTAATTTTTCGATCGTTTTATTTTTATTATTTCACAAAACGATTTCTAAATTTACATCTTTTCCAAAACTATTCTAAATATTTGATAATCAACTATCGAATATATCGAATATCGAGAATATTAAGTCGGGTACAAATTACGCGATATTCGTACGCGATTTAATCAAAAAATTTCCGAAAACCATTGTCGAAATCAGGCCGCCACGCGACCCGCATGAGTCTCGGGCGAGTCGCGCGGCTCTCGGCCCAAACGCGTCTTTTTCGTTCTTTTTTTATTCTTTCTCGAACATCGTTTTTTATACAAAACAACGTTTAACGATATTTTTCAGATTTCGATTAATTTCTATTTTCTCGATTTCCTATATTATTATTCAATCGTTACTAACTCGTTTTCTCGTGTTTGTAGCAATTTATTCTCATATTCTATTTTTATCGTTTTATTAGACTATAACGAACTCACATGTTAAAATAACTTCGACGTTAGTAGTTTAACATGCATTAAACGACTTAGC
This sequence comes from Agrostemma githago, assembly GCA_958450325.1. Taxonomy (NCBI): domain Eukaryota; kingdom Viridiplantae; phylum Streptophyta; class Magnoliopsida; order Caryophyllales; family Caryophyllaceae; genus Agrostemma; species Agrostemma githago. The sequence continues at coordinate 5,796,773 of OY288242.1, forward strand.
AACCCATTTATTTATTTTTCCTCACATGTCTTAGGAAAATAATCTCTGCATATCATTTCATCGTCGAACTAACGCGTGTACACAAAACCGAACGATATCTTAGTAAAGGCCGCTAAGTGCGGGCGGGGTTGGGTGTTCTCAATGAACTTCCCAACACGTACCCTCACCCCTTACTCAGAACCATGATTTCCGGATGTCCGAATCCATTGGCAACGAGAGTCATTCAATATACGATTAACCGCCCAGTCGGCATCGGTATCGAAATGCAAAGGGACGAACCCAATAAACTCTCACATCGGAAATGGGCCAGGCTTTAAGTATGGCCCACTACGACATAGAGTGGGTTCGAATGGTTCCGAATAACCATAAAATTCGGTGGCGACTCCTACTTCGATTTAAAATTCTATTCGATCCATCTCATATGGAAATTCTATCGCCTCCCCAAAACCCGCGCTTCGCCGCGTCGGGGTGGACCTATGTCATGTCCACAGATTCTCTAATCGAATATCGTATCTAACAAGAACAAAATTAATTAATTCTCGTTGATGCTAATAAAATCGTTACATCTTTTTAAACAAAATTCGACGATTTATACGCGGAGAGAATTAACATCTTTTTCGTTCAAAATTCTTTTTTTTTTTTTTACTTTTTGTTCAAAACAAACTTTTTCAAAACCTTTTCTAAAATCATTCCGACTATTCGATATCGATTTCATAATCGAATATCGAATACGACGAATATCGAAAATATGAATCGGGTATAAATTAACCCATATTTGTACGCGATTTATAAAAATTAACGATTTTCGACAAAATAAAAAAAACCCGAACAGATCGCCACGCGAGTCGCGCGCCTGTCAGGCGACTCGCGCGGTGGCCTGGTTGGCCGGGTCCTCTTTTTTTTCGTTTCCTCGCTTTTCTATTTTTTATTCTTTTTGAATCTTACATAAAAAGCGACTTTCGCGACATATTTCGATAAATACCTTTTTTTTTTTCGACCTCGGTCAACACGTGCTAATCCATCACGTGACATAAATCTTTTCAAAAATCATGCATATTATTTATTTACGTCTTTATTCAAATTATTCAATCGTTAATAACTCGTTTTCTCGTGTTTGTAGCAATTTATTTATTTCTTTGTTTTATTAGACTAAAACGAACTTCACATTCTAAAATAACTTTGACGTTATTAGTTTAACATGCATTAAACGACTTAGCAACCCATTTATTTTTCTCTCACATGTCTAGGAAAAATAATCTTTGCATATCATTCAACCGTCGAACTAACCCGTGTACACCAAAAACGAACGATATCTTAGTAAAGGCCGCTAAGTGCGGGCGGGGTTGGGTGTTCTTAGTGAACTTCCCAACACGTACCCTCACCCCTTACTCAGAACCATGGTTTCCGGATGTCCGAATCCATTGGCAACGAGAGTCATTCAATACACGATATCCGATAATGTCGATATCGGTATCAAATGCTAAGGGACGAACCCGATAAACTCTGACATCGGAAATGGGCCATATTTTGTTTATGGCCCACTACGACATAGACTGGGTTCGAATGGTTCCGAATAACCACAAAATTCGGTGGCGACTCCTACTTCGATTTAAATTTCAATTCGACCCATCTCATATGGAGATTCATTCGCTTCCCCAAACCCGCGCGTGGCCGCGTCGGGGTGGACCTATGTCATGTCCACAAATACGTACCCCGTCTCCTACTCGAATCTCTAGATAGTTGATGGTCAAATCTTTAAAACGAGAGTCATTCGGCTTTGGCCCTGTCGACTAAGGATCAAAGTTGACTCGAACGATTTCCGATTCGAACCCCATAATTATTCTGTGGTAACTACAAAATCACAGTAGCAAGTTCAGGTCACTAAACGAATCACCCAACCAAAAGATCCGACTTTTAAACATTTACAACCACATCCACATATGAAAACGTGGATATGGTCCGATATGTCCACGGAGTATGGCGAATCTGAGACATCGCTCCGAACACGGGCGGATCGTGAGTGACCGCCACAATAAATTCAGGTTTGGATCGATGAATATCCTTACCGTCCAAAATGTGTGGGAGAGGACAAGCGGAAATTGGTTAAGTGTGGTAGGTGGACTATAGGTCCTATTCTTTTGAACTGAGGCTGCTGAACTGACTAAATTGAATGGAAATAAAGAACCTAAAACATGGCAACTTACTCAGTTGAGGAGACAGTCAAAATAGCTTTGACCAAAATAAGAGTAAAAGACTTAAACCCTTGGCCAGTTCCAGTTGTGGCAAAACCCTAATCCGATATCAGAGCACCGTATTGAGTTGTGAGCAGTATCACTATCACCTCTAGTAGGCTACTACTACTATCAGTCTTTGAATTTCTTCATAGTGAGGAGGATGCCGTTGGGTGAAAGAGGACGCGACAAGGGAGAGTCTCGTTACTGTGGAGTTGAGACACACTTCAGCAATGACATGCCTCGCCTTCTCTCCTTTCACATTGACGCTGGTTTCGACTTCCTCCTTACTCCTCTGGTATCTATCTCATCCATCCATCCATCCATCCATCCTTTTCCATCTTCTTTCTTCATTCACTGCTTCTTTTTCTCACATTGGTTGTTTCAGGTTGATCCTACATACAGGCCAAGCCTACAACCTTCCACCTCCCTTCCTGTTGCCGGATCAGATTTGGTTCTCACTCCTGCTCAATGGAGTGCTCATGTAGTTGGTATCTCCATTCTCCTTTCTTCTCTCGTTATCATGCTTCCGCTGCACTTGCTAGTTGCTATGCCCTTATTAACTCGTTTAACATTGCCTCCTATAGTGCAGCAAGTAATGATTCCATAACTAGTTTAACATTGCCCCCCCTCCCTACAGGGAAAGTCAGCTCATGGATTGACTTGGACTCTGATGATGAGGTGTTGAGGCGAGATTCCGAGCTTGTTCTCAAGCAAGAATTAGCCTGGGCCTCTCATCTATCACTGCAGGTCTGTACAGTTATCATTTTCTGCTTTAACTGGAGAAAAACACTTCCATGCTCATCCCTCTGTTTGAAATCTTGTTTTACTTTTCACAATATTACAATACCTGAAGCTCTGTCCCTAGCTCACCATACAACATCACCACCACCGTACACCAAGCCCCAACACCAACCCATCACAGCCTCTTCATCACCTGGCACAACCACCTTGATCGGATCTACCATTAGGTGCTGTCACCGACACGACTTCAATACTTCAATTTAGACCATGTTGTGGGTGAAGAGGAAGGTGTGGGCAGCGGAGACTGCAGAGGTGGCAACGAAAGTGAGGGCAGTTTGCGTTATTTTGGTGTGGGGTTGCAACCGTGTTTAGCAAGATGGCCAAGGGTATCAGGTAGGGAGGTTAGGTAGGGGAAGTTAATGTGACTGATAGGGTTGTGGTGGGTGGTTGTGTGGTTATGTGAAGGAGTGAAGTAAAATAGGGGTAAATTGTATATATTCCCTCCGTTATTTTTTATTTGTCATTTTAGGAGATTTTACAAGAATTAAGAAAATATTAAAAAGCTTTTCTATAATTAGGTGAAATAAATGACCTTTGAAAATAGTAAAAACAATTTTTTGGCACCAATCAATTGTCTAAAAATATCGTTTTTCCTTAATAACTGGAGTATTGTCTTAGAAAATGTGGAAGTGGAAACCTGGAAAATGACAGGTAATTTTTTTTCTTGATGTTTTCTAAAACGATAAATAAAATGAAATGGAGGGAGTATCTGATATCAATCAATATGATATTGACTGAACGAGACTACGAGAGGGAGCATCCTCTTTCTGTAGTCTTTCAGTCTATTTTATACTGTTAATCAAATCTCTAATATTTTGACTTTAGTGATCTTTTAGACCTGAGGTATTTACCTCTTTTGTACACACACTTCATATGTTTTGTACATTTAACAGGCTTGCCTTCTTCCGCCACCAAAGGGAATTTATTGTGCCAACTATGCTAGGTGTGTGAATCAGATTCTACAAAGCTCAAACAATTTGCAGGTGCCGTCTATAATCTTGTACTCTTGGAACAATTTTGTTTTAGTCTCTTTCTTTGCATGCTCTTATTATAACCTCTTGCACTTCAGCTGTGGCTTAGAATTCCCTTGAGAAAGCACGAAGAAGGTGATCCTATTGACAATGAATCACTGGTAAGCAACCTTTTCTTTTTTCTTTTTGCTCTTGTTTTTTCATAGCTCAAATATGAGTAGCGGTTGATTACTAGTTTACTCTCTAAAAGAGTATCCATGTTGGTGCTCTAGAAGCCCTTTAGTTGGAGCTGCTATAGACGTCTATAGAACTCTGTCTTTCTTTTAATGTAATTGACAATGTTATAAACTTATAATACACACTCTTTTACAAATTTTTCTTGCTTCACAGCTGAATCTTAATCCCCCCTCCCCATTCATTTTCTTATTGTTGCTTTTTGGATAGGGCCTGGGTATCTGTAGCAGATAATTGCACGTGGGTTATTTCGTTACGACTGAACAATTTGGGGTGGGGGTTTTGGGGTGCTAATCTCACATATCTCTTTGGGGAAAGGGGTAATTTATCGACTTAGATTCTGTAAAAGCTTTACCTTTAAGAGAAACAAAAAAAATAGATGGTTCACTCCAGAGTGGAAATCCCATGAGGCGCGTTGTCGGAAACAAGTTTTTCTGATGTAACACTTCTGTTGTCCATAGATCTTCATTTGCCTTTTATACGTGCTGGAAGAGCCAACAACATTACCTCTATGCCTCAAGGGTTTGACAATTAGCTTGGTTAGAGGGATTGAATGTGCGCAGTCTTACACGTGTTTACCACACGTGGGTGCTATTTTGGAATGAGCCAAAATGATTTTTTTTGTCAATAATTGCATCGAATGACTGCTACTACGACGAATAGAAGCGAGTCCAGTTTTAGTGACCCATTTGCTTTGTTGAGTTGTTCCATTATAATCCCTAACCAAATATTCCATAGTCTTTGACATCGTTAGGAACCCTAATGCGTAGCCAATAATAGTGATTGTCGATGCCAGATAAACTTGTTTAACATAGGTTCTTAACATTTTAAAATTTTGTTGCATTTGAAACCTACGCCATGCACATGAAACTTTATTGAATTGTTGATCATTTTTTAGTGAATCACTTCATGATCATTTTTCCCGTTCATACAGGGTGGAGATCCTGTTGACTCTTGGGAGACATGGAATTCATTTCGTCTTCTTTGTGAACACAGCAATCAACTTTCAGTTGCATTGGATGTTTTGTACGTTTTGGTGACATCATATATATCATTGTTGGATCTATACGTTATGTACTGAATTTTCTAGTAAAATCTGTTTGTACCAGGAGTTCACTACCATCCCCAAATTCTTTGGGGCGCTGGTTTGGAGAGCCTGTACGAGCTGCCATTCTGCACACTGGTGTAAGATTAAGCATCACCCCTCTTCTGAAATGTTTTTTCAATGATCTCTTCCTTTTCACATTTTTTATGTATCTTTGTTGACAGTCTTTCATAACAAATGGCCATGGATATCCTTGCTTATCGAAGCGCCATCAGAAGCTAATCACTGAATTCTTTAATCATTCAGTGCAGGTAGTTTTGAAAGCTTCAAATTTATGAGTTAACTATGTGTTTAAGATATGATGATATCAGCACCGTTTCCCTAGAAAAGCTCGTCATTAGCTTATCTTAAAATATTAACAAATATGTTGAATTTTTAACCGCTGCGTGCACTGGGATTTTAGGTATACATCATTTGGTCAAAGCCAATATATTTTAGATATGTAAATATTGAACCGAGTTCTCCTTAATGTTCATTAATGACATGACTACACAACTCACGTGTCTGTTGTACTTTCCAGAACAAAAATCTTATAATGTGTGTATGCTGTTACTTTCACCCTTCTAAAATTTTATTCAGCAGTAGCTGTCTTGTTCTTATTAGTTTCTTTTTGAATCTAAATAGGTAGTCATGTCTGGAGGCAAGGCATGCGTTGAGCTGGCTACTAATAACTCTGGCGATCATGGTGGCAGTGAGTTCTTGGCAATATTTTTTTTGTTATTTCTGCATATCAGTGGCTTTTGTGACATTACATGTAAGACTTGGGACGTCATGTTTGGGAATCAGGATCTAAGAATTTTAAAAACTTCATGTTTGGGAATCAGGTTCAAAATTGTCTTACATGATGTGATATGGAAGCTCCAAAACAGGAAAAAAATATGGTGTTTATTTGTCTTAAATGAAAAGGTCCATACGCTTGTAAACCATATTATTTATGTATGGAAAAAAGCAATTTTTTTGACGAGTTTTTGAAATTTTGTTTAGTTAAAGCTTATCAAATTTGATTTAGTTTGCGCTTGTTGATGGAATCGGATCAATCTTCTTTTCTGAACTATGGTTATATCAAAAAGTGTTCAAAAAACTTTTAGTCCTGACATGTCTGTGCATCTGCAGTTTTCTTTATGGTTCATTTCTGCTGAGATCATTTCTGATCATTAGTAATGGAACCCACTACTTCTGGACTATCATGTGCCCAAATTTCTTCGATCAACTGTATTTTGGATGTCTTGACTTCTTTCTTTTGTTTTTTAAGGTGATAAGAGGCATCCTCTCAAACAATACTTGCACTACATTGGTTATTTGTATCAGAAAATGGACCCACTCCCTGAACAAGAACACTATGAGGTAAGCCTTCCTCTTAAGTTGGCTTTAATAGCTCAATGGCTTCTTGATTGTGAAAACGATTTTTCGTGAATCTTGCAGCTTGGTTATAGGGATTTCTTGCAGTCTCCCTTGCAAGTGAGTTCCCGTTGTGCTTTGTAGTTACCTTTATTATTTTTATCATCATAAATTGCTATACAGGACGCTCTCAAAATGAGACTAGTCCATATGCAACTAACCAAACATAAAAAGTACTGTAGTAATAATTGAGCCTTTTTAATTTTATTGTGATAACCTGTACTTTGAGACACCATATATTTTAATAGGTTAGTTGTCATTATAAATTATCAAATTGTTAAAATAAAATATAAGGTTGTATAAATAGGCTACCTCTTGTTGGGTTCGTCTTTCCGTAAGACCAGAGATGCTGTTTTTTTAATAGTCGTATCTATTTTTTAATTAGTACACCATTGTACCTTGTTGGAATGTCCTTTGAATGCCTGGTTTAAATATGTTGCTGCATGCAGCCTCTTATGGATAACCTTGAGGCACAGACATATGAGACATTTGAAAAGGATACCATGAAATACACACAGGTGAGCATTTTCAAGTTTTATGCACTGTTACTTTCACCTTTTCCATACTCCCTTATTCTATGTCTAGACAAAGGACTACTTTAAGGTATTGTTTGGATAGAGGGAAAGGGAGGAATGTCTTCTTGTTTGGTCTCTAAATTTGGTCGGAGTAGATGGGCATATCCGATTACACTCTTATAGAGTTATATAAGCCAATTTGATTACCATTTTTTGGAAAGGGAAACATTAAATCCCTTTGACCTCTCTCTTTTTCTCCTCTTCCTTTCCATTCTGTTCCCTCCTATTGAGTCCAAACAATGTCTTAAGGTATTAATTTGGCCATCAGGATTAGCTTTGTGAAAATATACACATTGGATAATATACAAGCATTATCTGACAAGGATGTCGAAAAGATAAGCTAATATAACGAAAAAGACCCTTGTCAAACTGATGTATATTCTACATTTTTGTTATTCACTTTTTATATGAAGTCTCGTAAGCAAGTCTGATATAGTTGGAGAGTACAATGTGTGGAGTTTGAGCTGACCTCTTTTCTCTAATACATTGATGGGGTCAGTACCAGAGGGCAGTCAGTAAAGCTCTGCTGGATAGGGTTCCTGATGAGAAGGCGTCTACTGTAACCACGGTACGTTATCGTTCGTCCCTGACTTAATGGTAACATATCTTCCTCCCTTTCATTGGCATAAACCTGTTACATGGGCTTAGCCTTTTTTCGATAATTATTGGATTGTATACGTATTTACATACCATCATTAAACTAGGACACTTACACTGGATTTATCTTTAGGTGTTGATGGTTGTGGGAGCAGGTCGTGGACCTCTTGTCAGAGCATCATTAGAGGTATGGTGAGCGTCCTATTAGAATCCCCATTTTATGAAAAAGTGACTGTCCTAACAAATTCTGCTATGAGATCAAGAAAGTAATAAGAAAAAGGAATAGCTTAAATTCTGTTATGATCTCAAAAAAAAAAATTATGTTTCATGTATGGGGATAGAAATCAACTTCATCCTCCATTCCTTGCGAGGCAGGCAAATGCTAAGAGTTGTCTGCTTTACTCGATCTTAAGATTTGTACCAGCATAAAGCTTATCTGTAACTTTTGGTCACTCAGGCGGCTGAAGAAACATCCAGAAAATTGAAGGTCTATGCTGTGGAGAAAAATCCAAATGCTGTAATCACTCTTCATGTAAGTAATGTTTTGTCCTTCAATCCTCTATATTCTATAATTGTTGATCATCTGAACCATTGTGCTGTTCTATACCTCTCCACCTTTTTGTCATTTAAGAACCTGATTGAATTGAAGGGGTTGAAGCTTTTCCTTGGACTACTATCTTCTCTAAATTACAAGCCTCTATCCATTCTTTCTTATTACCCTCATTTTGTAGATATCTGTTAATCTTATTTTGGCAGAAATTATCACTCTTTTTCGTCCATTTCTCACGTCCTCAACAATTCCATCAGTAACATCAAAACATCTGTTTGTAGCGTTGCCACTAAACTGATTAGAGTAATCTCATTTTTATAGCCTGATGGATAAAATGTTGGATTGTTTTAATTCTAATTTTACTTTTTTCTGATCCAGAGCTTGGTCAAACTTGAAGGGTGGGAAAATGTTGTTACTATAGTATCTAGCGACATGCGTCTCTGGGATGCCCCTGAGAAAGCTGACATTTTGGTACGTTTGCATCTTGTAATCAAATGTACTGCGTATTGTAGTTTCATAGAATGTTTACTTACCTAGCATGTTATTGTATTAAATTTAGGTTAGTGAGCTATTGGGTTCTTTTGGTGATAATGAGCTCTCTCCGGAGTGTCTTGATGGAGCCCAGCGCTTTTTGAAGCCAGATGGCATCTCTATTCCCTCATCGTACGTAACTTCTATGATCAATCATCATTGTTATATTATTGAATGATGAATTTGCCTATTCTAAAGCTGAAGATGCAGGTATAGTTGTCTTTATCTGTGCTAACTTTGTCCTTTCAGGTACACAAGTTTTCTCCAACCCATTACAACAACCAAATTGTACAACGATGTATGCATGTTCCCTCCTGTCTTTTGTGATCCTATTACTTCAGATCACAACATTGTTTGACTTTCTTTGGATTGATGTAGGTTAAAGCACATAAAGATCTTGTACACTATGAAACCGCTTATGTGGTAAAATTACACAAAGTCGCAAAGCTCGCACCATGTCAGCCTGTATGTGTTATCTCTTTCACCCTGCCTTCAATTATTTTATTATCAAACACCTGCTTTCTCTTTGTTGATGCGGCCTCTAGCTTGTATTTACTTAGGTGTATGATAGGTCTCTAGAAACTGATTTGGGTGCTTCTCTTTTCCTAATGAAATCAACAGGTCTTCACTTTTAGCCATCCAGACTCCTCGCCCAGCAAAGACAATCAACGTTATACCAAGCTGAAATATGATATACCTAGTGATACTGGGTCGGCATTGGTTCATGGTATGTAAGAGGCTTGCTGCTCTCCGTTTGAATGACAAGAGTGTTAGCCTGTTAGGTTGTGAAATCTGAAATTCAGACTATTAGCCTTTTAAATAAAATTTGCTCCAGTGTAGATGGCTCTTGAGTTTATGAGCTTTTAGAGTTCATGTTCAGATGTTAAATTAAATCCTTCTCTTATTTGTTGGTACAATGTGCGGTTATTTTTCCTTGACGGTCGACTTTTTTGCTAATTATTTGGATATACAGATGCTAGATAAATTACTTTTCTTAATTTTTGGTAGGGTTTGCTGGATACTTCGATTCAACGCTTTACAAAGATGTACATCTTGGAATAGAGCCAACTATGCCGACACCAAATATGTTCAGCTGGTATGTCCTATGACTATGTGTTGTGTTTCTATGCTATGGACCACTCTTGTCTCTGTTAAAAGCCTTTGCATACAATTTCCTTGGGACACATTTCAACATTATTTGAAGATTGGCATTTTGTATGGGGTTTTTTGGCCTATAAGCCTATTCTTCTTGCACTACATTTTCCCCCCTTTTTATTCTCTTTATTTCGTCTCATTTTTGTGCTTGTCTTTGACAATTCTCGCCTAACCACTAATTTTTGCTGCTGTTCTCGTGCTTGATGGTATTATTGTTAGTGTTTCGGTCCCATGACAGATCCTCCTTGGGTCTTGAACTCTTGACCTTCAGTTTTTGTTGTCATTCACTCTTAGAGGGAAGCTTTTCATTTCGGTGCGGAAACTGAATTAGTGAAATCTCATGGAACAATAATTTTGTTTCCTAAGCCTAGGTATTTCTTGTTCAGGTTTCCAATTTATTTCCCGTTGAGGGCGCCTATTTGCATAAAACCTGGGATGCCTTTAGAAGTTCATATGTGGCGATGTTGTGATTCTTCCAAGGTTGGTCCCAGTGATTTAATTTCTCCACTCCTTGCCCCCTTGTTCCCTCTTAACTTGACTGATCTGCTTGATGATGCCATGCTGGTGCAGGTTTGGTATGAGTGGTGTGTTGCATCCCCTTCTCCATCTCCTATTCACAACAGCAAAGGTCGCTCATATTGGGTTGGTCTTTAAGTGAGGGTATATCATACTCCCTTGTATCACGTTAGTGATAAAAAAATGAATCCAGTCTCCAGAGCTGACTGAAATCCCTATGCAAAAGCGCTCAACTCCTGATCATCTCGGTGTAAGACTATGAAGCGAGCTCGAAGAAGACAGCATTCAGATCAGATCTCACAGTTAGAGGAGATTCTGCTCAGAAAATGAGTCGGGTCAAGTGAGGGTTTGTGTTTCTTGTTCGTCATGGTCGAAGTCGGTCATTGGAACTTTTTTGATTAGGTGGGTTGAAAAGAGTGTATGGGGCATACTAAAAAATTGTTGATGGAAACCAGTATTGGTATTTGATGTGATTAATTGTCATGGTTCATATACAAATAGCGAGCGCGTATTACAATTACACAACCCACGGACATCTAAGAGAGCTTGTTCAATTAATCGAAAGCTAATAAAACTCTGCTGTGCAGCTTGCTCTCACCGTGGCTATGCTGTAACCCTATGTTTGGATGGTATGGTGTCAATTTGTGCAATATACCAACTCCATAATACAGGTGGTGCAGATTTGAGACATTCATCAGAACCCAGGCAAAAGCACCTGTTAGCATTAAAATTTACAGCTGATCAAATGTATTACCACATACGCATGTACACCCTCACAATGAATTGTTTACGTTATAAAGCAAAGTTACGTATACATTGATTCAGACGGAAGGTGTATTTGTGTAACAAACAAATGTGCCCATAGAATGCACTTATATAGTCGTATGCTTACGGTAGTTATGGTTGACACTTCATAGTGCCTTGAAAACTCATAATTTCATTGTGATACAATGTCAAGGCCTGGGTTTAATAACATGAAATCAATGATAGATGAATACCTTTGGGTTATTACTTCGTATCATAGGGGAAGCATTCTCGTATCATGTACGAGTAACACATAAATCATGGTAAAAAATGATCAAACTTCTTTCCATCTTTTGCATGTTTTTTTTAAAAAAATTAATCCTATGCTCGTAAGCATAGCTTAAAGCTTCATCCACTTCATCTGTTCATTTTAATATGTTTCTCAGCATCACGTACATAAAAAAACAACATTGCCCATCATGCACCATGGTTGCGTTGCCTCACAATATAGTTTGATAATCGGGATCATTGGAGACCCTAGCACCCTATAATTAAACCACAAAACCTACACTTACTGTTGACAAACAAGTTGAGTTGCCGAGAGAGGGTTTGGGGGGTGAGGTCAAAATTCAAAACTTGAACCCTTTTGCGCCTCACATTATTGGGTCCATACTGCTCTAGGTGGCCTTTTAAACCAACCAAGTCTAATCTCAAGCATCAGTGAGCATATTTGGACAATATTCAGAATGTCATGCTGGATAAGCCTATAAGTGGGACGTACCAAGCCTGAGAATTTTTAACTTTTTGGGCTCAAGTCATACTGGACAGTTACAGACAGAACGGGGAGTGGAAAAGGAAGGGAAAAGTTCATTCTTACTCATTATATTATATGCACTAGGGTTCTCAAAGTACGCCACAAGCAAAAAGATCGTTATTACTCTTGTGGCTCTGTTCAACCAGAAATGGTCCTACAGTGGGGGTGTGATATGTGTAATGTGTGTTAAAAACAGAAGGAAAGACATACCTTTCTATACAGTTCCCACTTCCCAGCCTGCAGTTTATGGAAGAATTTTGCTTTGTTGTTTAACCCAAATGCCATAGTCTCGCAAAAGTTGCTGTGAAAGAAGCGGCACAAATCTATCTAAGAGGGCCTGTACCACTCTGCAAGTCAAGATGCCTCAACATTGTCAACAAGCATTCTTAAGACTCCAGAAATTGACAACTTACAAGCAAAATGAACGAGAAAAAAAGAGTAGGGCTTGTCTATTGCAGTTGAGTAAAGATGCCAGCTCAAAATACCGACATGTTTCTTGTTTGTACAATCTATGTTCAAAAGGAGAACTGCAATCGATCAGTAAAGTGACCTGTTTAACATTCGAAGCTTGACTTTCATATGTCAACTCAATACAAACATACAAAGATGCGAGCAACACCATGAAATTCTGCCTATGAGTACTCCTAATAATTTAGGGTTTAAGGTTTTAATCTCGCTAATTTGTGTTTTATTATAGTGGTAAGTAAAACTCCATTGTAGACGTGTCAATCAGGTTGAGGTGAGTGAGGTCCAAGGCTTGCGACACGAATGTATCTGAGAGACATTATGATCGCATTTTACCGTAATATGAGGCAATATAAGCTACAATTACCAAGATTAAAACACCATGGCTAATACCGCAATAATGATCAATACCAATATTTAAAACCATGAATATGGTTCGAGTGAATACATGTTCATCACATATTATTTTGCATCAATTTCTCTTTATCATACCAATTACTTGTTCTAAAATTGAATAGTTACTAGCATGAAGATATTTTGATGCTTAATTTGTTACAAGTTATTCTCTATTAGTAGTATGTCTCTTTATTACTCAGACTGTTCAACGAGGTATGGTGTCGGACACGTGTCACATGTCAAACACGACTATTTTAGGTGAAGTTTTCAATTTTTGGTCTAATTTGAAGTCTCGAAATGAAGTGTCGTGTTGAACACAATACGTGTCGGACACACTACACGACACCCAAGTGAAGTGTAAGAGTAAGTAGATATTATGTTTTGATACCTTCATCATACTTGTAAATCACTATTTGCAAATCTTATGTTAAAAATTGTTATGGAACCAATTCAACCAAAACCGATGATGATCGGAGGCCAAGGAATGTTTATATACTCTATCACGCCCCCTCACACGAATGCGGAACGGGCTTGAGTGTGGACGTAACTCAGGTCTCCTCATACCCGACGCCAAATATTCCACTTTAGAAGGAAAGGGGTTGAGATTCGAACCCGCGACCTTTTGTCACGTTGGCTCTTATAACATGGTTGGAGGCGCATAAATGTTTATATACTCTATCAAAACCATTTAGTAACGTCACATTGATTTTCTAGCAAGTATTTCTCGTTTATTTTTATATTTGTAATACATATCTAAAGCATTTTTATAGGTCATACATCTCAACTTGATTCAACTATTAATATTTAAATGTTTTCGTTTTCAACTAATCTAAGATTTTATAAAATAAATGTCCTATTGATTTATTTGATTATAGACATGTCTTAACTCCAAATCTACGTGTTGGTATTCTCGAGTCAATAACTACGGGTTCCAACCACTGATCATGTCGGGTTTACGAGTCGGGTCGATATTCCCTCCCTCCCTCCCTCCCTCCCTTTCTTTCCGAATATTCCACTCAAACCAACCCTTATCTTAGTTTGACATATGAGTCGTAACTTAACCTTAAATTTTTTGGGTTGTCTCAAGTTCGAGTCCCTGGTCAATATTATGAGTTCAAGAACCTAAGAAAACGGACCGTCTTGGGTTTTACGAGTTGGGAAAATGGACCGTTTTGGTTCACACCTATTACAGAGGCGGATCTGCGGGTAGACCTAGGTGCTAGGTAGGCACGTGCCCTCCCCCCAAATTCAGATACAATTATATTTTAGGTTGCTTTTCGATCACATTAATTGAGTTGCACAATTGGCAAAGCTGTTAACTGACAATAGATGTTGCCCGGGTTCGATTCCTGTAGTCTGCAGTTCAACCATCATACCACTACCACTTAATGATTACAATATACTTTAATAAAGTATTTATGAGATGAAATTTAGAGAATTTGGAACGAAAATTCAAAACAAAGTTTTTTTTTTCAATCTATAACATCGTATAAATTAAAGGTTATACTAATATTAAGAAAAAATAGGTCAAAATTTAAATAATCGAGGCGAAAAAATTTGTGCCCTCCCTACATCGAAATCCTGCATCCGCCCATGACCTATTAGGTTCATTTTCTCTCAGCCAACTCAACTTACATGAGTTCAGTTTACTTCAGTCCACTTTAGCCGAAACAGGAGTAAGACGAATAATTTTTTTTTGATTACAGCTCCCCTATTGAATATTAAATGTAAAAATGCTTAACAACGTAGCAAGTTATATGCATTTAATAACAGGAAATTCCATTAATGAAAGAACTTACAAATTTCCAGGGGCCTCGACAACTGATACAGGTAGGATATTAAATGGTCTACTGTAAATCTGCAACCAATAGAGCCAAGAAATTGATGTACGCATGTATGAAGGATGCGAGTACATACAAAACTAGAGTTCCTTATTTCATTAATATGCCAAAATATGAAACCAAAGTAGCCACTAAAGAGTTCAACCCAAATACGACCCAATTTAATCCTGCATCGACCAACTTACATAAATGTGTCATTGAAGCTCAATCCAAACTCATTAATTTCAGTCGTGTTCGTGTAGTGTTTTCAAGTCATCCAATTGTTTGCCAACTCGGGCCTAGAGTAGGTGCACAACATTTAAAGATAGATGGTATTTCAAATCTTGTCCATAAATTTTACGACTTCACAAATTTTGAGGAGGGATTAAGTGTACAATTGTGTACTTAACTATCTCCACAAGAGGATCTTAAGGAACTCTTAATGAACTAAGTCAATGGTTGGTGATTATAGGAAAATGAATATTTATTCACTTAAGTTTCAGTTAATGAAACTTTTGTTGACTCTCCTGGTATCTACAACAAGTCATGAACGAGCTCTCTCATCAATAAACATTATCAAGACTACTCCTCGCAACAAGACAGAAGCTGATTTACAACAAGATAGTGAGAAACGTTTAACACTAAATGTATTACAGATGCATCTCGAGACTCGAAAGGGCAAAGAGTTCTTTTATAAATACATTTTAGTAAAATTGACTCACGTATTTTGTACCATCTTTTTATTCACACTTTTTAAATTTTTATTGATATTATAAACATTTACAATATTTCGTGCTATAATTCTATCATAAATGCTTTCTATTTAAAGTCATTAACTTTCGACCCTATGCGAATCTCCATCCTTGCTTCGTGCCTGATTACCCTCATATAGAAATAGTTATTCCTTCACAACACATTCGGATCTCCACACGACCCCTATATATCGTCCCTTCACCATCATATATTTCCTAATTTTCTCCCCTGCTTTAACCTCCATTGCCCCTAGACATGTCAAAAAATTACCCGACCTGAAACCGCCCGAAAAAACCCCGAAAAAATCCGCTCGAAAATGACCGAAACCTGAAAGTGATCCGACCCAAAAATAACCCGAATATTTTGGGTCAGAACCCACCCAACCCGTTACCCGCCCGAAAATAGGTTAATTAAAAATTATTGATATTATAGACTAAAGTTTCTTAAAAATCGTAAGAAACATTTTTTTTTTACTTTCAAAATTTTAAGAAATAATATTCAAATATATGTTTTAACTCATATTATTATAATGATATTTTTTTTATTGAATCGAGTCGACGTTTGTCATATACGTGCAACAAATTTAAGAATATATCCGTACTTCCTAAAATATAATATCAATGTATATCAAAAAATAAATTAAATAAATCAGGTTTATCTTACTAATATCATATACTCCGTATTAAATTATATGATTAAGAAAATTAAGAATAAAATTGTATTTATGATAAAAAGAAGTAAAAACAATTAACGTTTTCAAAGTGCGTTAATAACCGTATTTGACCCAAAACCCGACCTAAAAACCCGTATAAACCCGACCCGTATAAAACTCGTATTTTCCGAACCCGAAATACACCAGACCCGTATTTTACCCAAGCCCGAAATGACTGATAATTGACTTTTTAACTTTCTCCCACATTTAATTGCTTATTTGGCTCGTTTTTGTGTACTAGAATACTAGATCGATGTAATAGCTCGAGTTTACTAAGTTTCTAGTTTTTAGTGCGTTTTATTTAGTTTTAGTTTTAATTTTATTTTTTGTAGGATTTTGTTACTCATTTTCCTCGGAACGATATTGTAGGTGCATCCTCGGAGGGTCGGGTTCAAGGAAAAGGGAGTCAAACTCGCATTTGGGTTCAGAATGAAGCAAGTAGGCAAGAAGGAAGACCTAAATCCAAGAGTCGAGGAAGAAAGGACAAACCCGTTCAACAGGTCTAATTAGCCCTATAATAACCAATACTCAAGTGAGTCCTAAGAACTGGTGCCTAATTCAAGCATGATTAATCCCCCCAACTAGGTTTATTGATAAAATGTGAAAGATAATTGCTTTGAAAAAACAGAATAAATACCTCAAGACTGATCCGCAACCCCACATCAACATCAATAAATGATTCTCTACCATCATCATCCCATCTTATGAAATTTTTCATGGATGCTGCATGGAAATTAGAAGAGAAATCACTGGCCAGCTAACTAGCTACTGTCAACTAATTCTGCACTTTACATATGCGAGGGAGACGTGCAAACAAAGCAAATGATAAAGCATTATGTCAATTGGAAAAAAAAAACATTTTTATTGATTTCACTTTAATAATATTGATTTAACCCAATCAAGATATATTTATAAGTCACATCTCACTTTAATAATATTGATTTCACTTTAATAATATTGATTTCACTTTAATAATATTTATAAGTCACATCTCACTCTCACTTCTGTTATCAGCAGTTTAGCACTAGTCTCATAGCTATTGATTGGGTTAGGATTCAAGCCGAACCTGTGAAATATTTGTTTTGACTTTCCACCATCTCTGAACCCTCAAACTGCAATACACACAATAATTTGTAAGTAGCTCATTTATTAATGAAGAGATGAAGTACAGATTGTGGCTGCACTGCCGGTAAGATGTTGACTATTCAACTTCCCCAAAAAATTCAAAAAAAGTGGGCAACATACCCTCATGCCAAATGAAAGTATGAAACAAGTAGAACACATCAGTAATATTTAGTTTCTGAGTTACTTCAAGTGAAAAGATATACTCCGTATCAATTTGATTCATATTCAAGCTAAAGCATAGAGGCCGAACCCCAATTCTTCTATGGCCTAACACAAGCCCAAGGGCTTGATACACCGTATTAAAAACATATCTTACTGCATATGGATTTCGACAGTCCGTCTCCGATTCTTTTCTATTTATTTACAACCGAGGCAGCGTACACCTATATGTTTTCCTCTAGATCGACGATATGATCATCACAACCCCAGCCGCAAAGAGTTTACAGCTAGTTATTGACAGCCGTGCTGTTCGATTTTCCATCAATGATCTAGCGTCTTTACCCTACTTCTAAGAGTCGAGGTACTACCCATCAAACAATATACATCACTGATATTCTTCAAAATACAATAGGCATGAGAGCAAACCCACATCCACATCTATGTCCAGTCACCCCCAACCCACGGAAACCATAATCCAGTACATACAAAAACCGATGAATACGAGCGATAATTGGAAGTCTCCAATGCCTAGCACTCAGTAGACTAACCTGATGCCCCCTACTCCGTGAATCGCTTGGTTCAATTCTTAAACCACTAAACTACCACTTACTGGGCAGCCCTGAAATGTCTCCTCCATTACCTCCACGGTACCCTTACTCATGGTTATACCTAGCTACATTGTAACTTCCCACTATGCGTCCTCACCTTACTCATGGCACCAGAGACAAATATGATTTTATCTCCACCTACGGCTACATAATCTACCTAGGACGTAACGTCATCTCTTGGCCTACTAAAAACAACTCCTATCTACGTTACTCGGACACTTATTTTTTGTTCTTTGGTAGATTGTCCGCACGTAATATTTCTAACTAGTTTTGCCTTTAAAAATTAATGACATTAGTAATTTAATGCCAAAATTAGGTAGCAGAAATAAATTGTATACACGTAATATTCCTCACTAAGTTTTTGGCAAAATGGATGGGAAAACCAAATCAGAAAGTAAGCTGTTATTAGTGTTCGCCACCATGAACAAAGCTATTAATCAACAGACCTTACAAGACAAAAGCTCAACGGTGCAACTTTCTGGGGTTGAATTGACTTGCAAATCCAGAACAGGTGCCACCTCAAAGTTTAGAAGCTGGATTGGTGGAAGAGTGCACCTAAAGAGACAAATCCCCAAAATTTATGCCAAAAATGAGATAACAACAGATGTGAAGGCCATTGAAAACCAATGAAGAAAAATGCCTTCTATGTATTAACTAGCATTGTGAAACAATCCATAGATAAAATCACTAAATATCTCAATGCAATACAACACAACTCACATACTTAACCCCTTTAGTGAACCTTGGCACCATACAGGTTAAATGACACCATAAGACCGCCACCGATAGTAAAATAAAAAGAAGGCCACAATATAATCAAACCCCCACTCCTGTTCTCTTTTTCCACACAATCAATACTTTCCTATTGCTGCCGCAACCATCAGTGCTACTTATATCAGCAGTGCCTTTAACAACCATACAGGCATCCTTTTGAGTCTGAGAACAACCACACTTATTATCATACCAATCGCCATATTGGAACCAATCATATTCGCCTAATTTCCCCCTCCCTCGCCCAATGCACCATGATGCCTAAAGTGCTTGACTTTCAGCTCCACGTGGCCATTGTTGCCAAGTACACTAGTAGACAACGCAAAATTGTTTCCCACCACCAACTATTCTTGTCTGTTGTTTGATTCAAAATCATAAGATCATAGTATTAAATCTCGGTTTCAGTACAGTTGTGGTCACTATGTCAGTCGTCACGGCCTAATCTGACTAAAATGCAGTCAATATAGCTTCAAATGCAGTAATACGGTCGTGGTAAACTGAAAAACCTGTGAAACTCGGTCATGTATCGGTGTTATGACCAATATTTGAAGGGGTAAATATTTGAGAGGAAGGTTGGTGAAGAAGATGGTTGTAAATGAGGATGAAAGGCGACGATATAAGGGGGGGGGGGGGAGTGGTAGATCTAGGAAGAGAAATAAGGGAAGGGATTCAAAGTGAGCGAAGGGAGTTTGCCGCAAGTGAGGGGTGTTGGTGATTTAAGTGTAAATACCGGTTAATCTGTTGAACAGATTTTGGTGGGAATTCATGAAGAGTCGCAACTCTTCAAACTCGTATCCCTGCTCCTTCAAACTCTATATAATAGAGGTTTGATCAAATCCGAAAACAAGAACAAAAAATCTGCACAAAATAGTACATAGTTATATCTCTGTTTTCTGTGCAAATTCAGAGGAACACCATCTTATCTCAGTAGAAAATTCGGTACAACTCTGCGTTGAAATATGGGTCGAATTGTTCTATTAGGAAAGCACAAAGTCGATTTGGTGTTGGTTTTTCATTACTTTCCTTATTCGCACGTAACAATCTAATAGAACAATTTTTTTCGAAAATTCATCACTGTGGCGAATGCAAAGGAAATGATGAAAGTAAACAAACTGGAAAAGTTTGAAGGAGTCGATTTCAGGAGATGGCAGAAGAAGATGCATTTTCTGTTGACGAGTCTCAAGGTGGTTTATGTGCTAAGTACTCCATGCCCTGAAGTGGATGACAACAACACTGTAGAGGAAATAAGGAGAAGGAGCAAATGGGATAATGATGATTATATTTGCAGAGGACACATCCTGAATGGTATGTCTGATTCTCTTTTTGATGTATATCAGAATATTGAAAATGCAAAAGACTTATATGGGATCAGTTGGAGTCTAAATACATAGATGAAGATGCATCTAGTAAAAAGTTTCTGGTTGGAAATTTCATGAATTATAAGATGTCTGATTCTCGATCTGTCATGGAACAATATAATGAACTTTTGCGTATTTTGGGGCAATTCGCCCAACACAAAATGGAGATGTCAGAATGCATTTCAGTGTCTAGTATAATTGATAAACTTCCACCACAATGGAAGGACTTTAAACACATTCTGAAACATAAGAAAGAGGATATGTCTCTTGTTGATCTTGGTAAAAGTTTGCGCATAGAGGAGTCTCTTAGGGCGCATGAGTCTGTAAAAACCAAGGACACAGAAAAGACAATGTCTCTGAATATGATGGAACATGGTGAAAGTTCTAATTGTGATAAGAAGGGCAAGAAGCGCCCACATCCCAACAACGATATGTGGTAAAACTGGTCACTTTAAACGTGACTGTAAGTTTGCAAAAAAGGAGAAGGAAAGGGGAATGCTGGACAAGGGTCTAAAGACCAAGGTCCATCAAACCAAGGTGATAATCTTTCCAGTAACGTTATTTCTAATGGAAATTATATACCATGTATTCCTGAAGCATATTTTATGCAGAATGATGACATTACTTGGTGGATTGACTCGGGAGCTACCAAACACGTTTGTAAAGATCGTGGATGGTTCAAGAAATATGTGCCCGCGGATGAAGGGACCATAATCTTTATTGGAAACGAGTCAAGTGCTCCAGTTCTAGGAAGTGGCGAGGTCATGTTGGTCTTTAGTTCCGGAAAATCTGTGTGTTTAAAGGATGTTTTACATGTTCCCAGTATTCGCAAGAATCTGGTTTCTAGTGGTCAATTATCTAGATGTGGATTTAAACAGGTTATTGAATCTGATAGATATTTACTTTCTAAGTGTGGATTATTTATGGGATTTGGATACTTATGTAATGGCATGTTTATGCTAAACCTTGATCCTACTATTTCTAATAGTATGAATATTAATAGTATGAATAAAGATAAAGCTATGGCATGTTCTGATGTATCTACGCTTTGGCATGCTCGTTTAGGCCATGTTCATTTTAGACGTATGATGTTTATGGCTAAAAATGCTTTAATACCTCCTTTTGTTGTGACTCAAAATAAATGCAATACATGCATGTTGACAAAAATAACTAGACAACCTTTACCGGGTGTAAAAAGATCATCTATGTTATGGAACTTATTCATAGCGATTTATGTGACTTTCATTCTTCACCATCTTTGGGAAATAAGAAATATGTAGTAACTTTCATTGATGATTACTCTTGTTTTTGCTATATATTCTTGCTAAATTCTAAAGATGAGGCAATGAGTAAGTTCATTCTTTTTAAGAATGAAGTTGAGTTACAACAATCTTCTCTAATAAAGAAGATGCGAACAAACAGGGGAGGTGAATATCACGATCCTGTCTATTTCGGGTCATGTGGTATTATACATGAGGTGACTGCTCCGTATACTCCCCAACAAAACGGTATAGCAGAAAGGAAGAATCGAACTCTTAAAGAAATGGTTAATTCCATGTTATCTTACTCGGGATTGAGTGAAGGTTTTTGGGGAGAAGCCATGTTAACGGCTTGCTATTTATTAAATAGAGTTCCGAACAAACAAAATAAGGACACTCCTTACGAATTATGGTATAGAAAGAAACCAAACTTGAATTATCTTCGAGTTTGGGGATGTCGGGCTGTCGTAAGACTACCTGATCCCAAAATTAAAACATTGGGAGAAAGAGGCATTGATTGTATTTTTATTGGATATGCCATGCATATCAAAGGCTTATAGATTCTATGTAATAGAACCTAACGATGCAGTGTCGGTTCATACCGTCATTGAATCAAGAGATGCTATCTTTGATGAACACGGTTTTCATCTAAGCCAAAACCAAGTTTGTTGACTCCAAGCAATATTGGAGTAGGAAGTGACAAAAATGAGCCTGATTCTCTTGAGCCCCGTAGGGGTAAAAGAAACAGGAAAAAGAAATCCTTTGGACCCGATTTCCATACATATTTGGTTGAAGGTTCAAGGGATGAAATACGATTCCAATACTCTTATTGTTATCATATTTGATGAAGATCCTAGAACATTTGATGAGGCTATGAAGTCTCATGATGCTGCCTTTTGGAAAGAAGTTGTGAATGATGAAATTGATTCAATTTTGGGGAATGACACTTGGATTTTAACGGATCTCCCTCGTGGGTGTAAACCGTTGGGGTGCAAGTGGCTTTTCAAAAGGAAAATGAAAGTTGACGGTACTATCGACAGGTTTAAAGCTCGATTAGTCATCCAAGGATTTAGGCAAAAGCAAGGTATTGATTATTTTGATACCTACGCGCCAGTTGCTCGAATATCCACTATAAGGTTGTTAATTGCCCTAGCTGCTATTAACAAACTAGTGATCCATCAAATGGATGTTAAGACCGCATTCTTAAATGGAGATTTAGAAGAGGAAATATACATGAAACAGCCGAAAGGTTCGGCTTTATTATGCCAGGTAATGAGCATAAGGTATGTAAATTAGTAAAATCATTGTACCCAATTCTCCTCTAATATAACGTTAGAGGCAGAATTCAATGTGGAAGGTCTATTGTTATTGATTGAAGCACTCTGCAATGAATCCCGAAGGTGAGTGCTTAGACTTGCATGTTGTAAGGTTGAAGTTTTATCTTCTTAATTGATCTTTTGAAAAAGTGTGTTTGCAGGGACACGATGAAAAGAATCAGCCTATGTGAATATGAAGTTAGCCGCTTCAAAGGAGTTTTGGGTTTGACTCCTCGAATGTTCATGAATAGATATGGGACACTAGGCTTGCAAATAAGTGTCGGTTTCTTGTAATTATGAAGTACAATAAATTTGTGTGTGAGTTATCTTTACGTGTTCAAAATGTGTAGGAAGGGTTCAATGCTTAAGTCACACCCCGATACTCGAACATTTGGAATGTGTAATTTCACCAAGTGGAAATTCAATCCTTGTGATATTTTCATTTATGCATAAATTGGTATGGTTTTTGTTAGCTGGTTAAACCCGGCATTACGCTTAAATGGGGGAGGAATGTTGGTGATTTAAGTGTAAATACTGGTTCATTTTAGCATACTCGGGTGTGGTTTACAGATGTGTGAATTCAATATAATATAATATAGGTTCGGGGGAAGTACGGAGTGTACGCTTATATATAATTAATTGCGAATTCACGGTACCAGGTTCATACGGTACACTATGGCGGGGGTCTGGTCAGTGAGTCGGGGTTCCAGGGGCGAAGCGCCCTGGTTACGGGGGGGTTCGGGGGCTGTGCCCCGAGGCGAATTTTTGGCGCCAAAATCTGTTCAACAGATTTTGGTGGGAATTCATGAAGAGTCGCAACTCTTCAAACTCGTATCCCAGCTCCTTCAAACTCTATATAATAGAGGTTTGATCAAATCCGAAAACAAGAACAAAAAATCTGCACAAAATACTACATAGTTATATCTCTGTTTTCTGTGCAAATTCAGAGGAACACCGTCTTATCTCAGTAGAAAATTCGGTACAACCCTGCACTGAAATAAGGGTCGAATTGTTCTATTAGGAAAACACAAAGTCGATTTGGTGTTGGTTTTTCGTTACTTTCCTTATTCGCACGTAACAAGGGGTAGGGTCGTCAATCAAGGTGGTGGTTCTTGTGATGGCTAGGTCAGGAGTAGGCAGGTGAAGGAACGAGGTGTAGATGTGAGAGGAGAGAGGAGAGAAATGTGTAGGTTCAGGAAGAGGCATAATAGCTTGTGTATGGCGTATCTGTATTAAGGGTTTTATGGGAGAGCTTTAACTATGACGACGTCCAACCGGAGAACTACTCTAGAAGTAATTGTCGGGTAAGTCACGATGAGTATGCTACAAAGTTTGTCTCCCTTGCTTTCAAGTTTTACTCATCATTTTTCACATTCTTACTTCACTTATGTACATGAAGTTACTTCCGGTTGGTGCTAACCCCTGATCTGACTAAAGTTTCATGTATATGCATGCATAAGTGAGCAACCAAAAGCTCAGGAAAAATATGGTTTCAAATGATTCAGTTTAAGATAAGTGATTAACATGACTGCCAATTCAAGGTGTGGCAAAATTTTACACTCCACGCACCATGTTAATATGGACACGTCCAATATTTTATGTAAATCAGCATTTTGATTGAGAAAATAACTCCGAAAAGGTAGTACCTGTACGTGTTGGAATCCAGGGGAATGTAATAGTCTAAAGCATTGACGTTCAACATGGCTTCAATCCCCATTGGGTGTTTGAAGAATTCTCTGATGTGACACCTTTTGCTGTCAATCTCATTTGCGTAACTCGGCAACTTCACTCTTTCCTTCTTCTTGGCAGCTAAAACAGCTTTCTTTACATCAGAATTTCTAGAATCACCCTTAATCGGTTGGACGGCATCAACACCCTTCCTGAATACAAGTTTACGATAGTCAGTATGATATGGACCACAATACCAAATAATTCTTTTCATGACAGAACATGAAACAGTCCTTCCTGAGTGATGCTCAAAACGTAAAAGGTCTTGTGAAAGGTAAATAAACAAAGAGGATGTTAAATGGATTCAAAGAGGAAGAAAGAGACAGCAATATCTTCAACAAAGTGGCCTGCCTGCCTAGTTCAATCTGTACCCTATTCTCAGGACTTGTACAGTTGTACAGTCAATTCAGGCATTTGATGTGTGAATTCGCTAATGAAATGAAGGAGCATTTACTCACAGGAACTTAGGGATGGGGGTATCAGTGCGACTTAACATTAACTCTATAACTAAAATGAGGAGTACATGAGGATTCAAGTTAGTCTCCTGCAGAGGATACGACGAAGTAATTCCAAAGAATACGAGGGAGTGCGAATTACGAGTAGTAATTACTCCATCCCCTTTTCCAAATAATTTGTTTATATTTGAGTAAATCACCCATCACAAAGAACAAGAAGGTAAACAAATGATTGAGATGAAGGGAATAACAAACGTATTTAATACAAAATTTGAGCAAAGGAAGATAAAAGTGAGAGTGGGATAAGAATAATGTGAGCCGATGGAATCGTAACTAAAATCGAATCAAGGGCTTTTGAAAGAGTAATTGAAGTAATACCCAAAAACATACAGCAGTAGGCTACTGTATCATTAATTCCAGAACTCATAACCCAGTAGTTCTCAAATACCCATTGTTCATCAGATGAGTTAGTTGAGTAATCTGTACTCTACTGCCCAAATCCTATGAACAACCAATAAATTCAAAAAAATAAAAAAAAACAACAAACCTGGTATATTGAAAAGTGTAATGAGCAGTGGAAGCAGGAGCTCCGCAACAATTGATATGAGTTAGTGTGAGCATCATGAGTGGATTCCTGGAGAAACAAACAATCAAATCAAATCAAAATGATACAACTCAGAAACTAACTAACAACCTACTAACCTAGTGAGCATAGTATATCCCAAGCAAATCAAAGGAACCCCATCCCAATTGGCAATTGGAATTAACAACACACACCATGAGTTTCAATATCCAATCTACCTGAATGATTGTAATAATATTAGTGATCAAGGGTAGTATGAGTTAGTGGAGCATAATCAGTGATCAGTAGTATTCAGTAATTCGGTCATTTCGGTTGCTTGATTGTTTTTTCCCTTCAGTTTGAGGATAACACAGTGGACATGCCAAAGTTGGCCCAGTAACCTCACTCAACATCCGAACTGAATACCTGAGTTTAATCCATAATCCAGATTGATTAGTCAAATCCAAATTTGACGTGAATATTTTATCAAAAACGAGTCGATGTCCCAAAAAATATTGAAAATAACAAACCCGAAGATGAACTGAACCCAAAATGACCCGGACCAATCCAAAGTCAATCCGATTAATTTTATCCAAAAATGATCTGAACCAATTTACCCCATCTAAGCCGAGGTGTATTACTTCCAAGTAAGTACTTAACTAAATATATACTTAAAAAGAAAAAAATCCAAACAAATTTATAAGCTTACTTAAATTAAATAACTTGACCTTAACTAATTCAGTTGGTCTTCCTTGCGATGGACATATCCATCGTAACGTTAAAACGAGTCAAATATATTCAATTAATTAAGAAGAAAATGTCAAAAAAAAATTCCACATGTAGGGTCTACACACATGAGTTTGTCTTATCTCATACTCATTTTACATGTCATAAACTTAAAACGAATATTTTTGTCACAAGTGAAAATTAACGGTATTCACTCTCATCCATTCTATTTTTTAACTGAAAATATTTTTATGAGATGAAACAATGGACAGAATTTAACTGGAGCAGATGAAATGGGCATACCGATTTTCCATTATTGGATAAGGTGAAACATGTGAGATGTGATGCGAGTGTGTCATTGTGAGTGTCAATGTCACCGACCGTCTAAAGTACAGCGAGAGAGCATCAGGCTTTCATCTCCGACAGACAGACATGGCTGTTGCTGTATTTAGTTGTCCCTACTCAGTAGACTACGCGTTTTCCGCTACCACCTCCCCAGTCCCTACAAACTACTCTTCCTCTAGTCTCTTTACAATCTTTTCGAATATTCGTCTCCCTCCCATCATATCATACTCACTAAACCTCTGTATCTTTGAAACTTCCCAGAAACTCTCCTACTTTATTTCTTCTTCTGCTAATTAATGAGATACAGATAGCTGAAGTAGTAGTAGTAGTAGCAGCAGTGTACTTGCTCTTTCATTTCACCTCTCTGTCTACGTCCTCATTCCCTTTTATAGAAATGTTTTATGCCCCCTTGTAAGTAAACACACACACACACCCATCTTCCTTTCTTTTCATTTTTGATTGATTTTTGGTAGAATTTTGGAATTGGGTTTTGTGGTTAAGTTGGTGATTGAGCGATTTCCTGAACTGGGTTTGTATTGGTTTGTTGATTTGAGGTGTAATGCCGAAGGTTTCTATGTTGGGCACCCTTTTCTGGGTGTTGCTCACCATCTGTTTCGGAAAATGCTCCTTAGGGTTTCATCCATCTGATAACTATCTCATCAACTGTGGATCACCCACTAATGTTTCTGTTCAAAATCGCGTTTTTATGGGTGATGCTACCTTAAATTCCACTGTTGTTCTTTCAGCACCTCAGAAAGTTTTGGCAAATACGAATTCAACTTCTCAAAATCTGTACAAAACTGCACAAATCTTTCCTAACAACTCAAACTACACCTTCTCTGTTACAAAACACGGCCGCCATTGGATTCGCCTTCATTTCTTTCCATTTGCTTTCCAAAACTACAATCTAAGCAATGCTAAGTTTTCTGTTGTGGTTCAGCATTACACCCTTTTAAAGGATTTTCAGATGAATGATGTTAATCCTGTAATCAAGGAGTATTACCTGAACATAGCCTCTGATAAGTTGGTTATCGCTTTCGAGCCATCAGACGACTCCTTTGCATTTCTGAATGCTTTGGAAGTTGTTTCTGGACCTGATGGGCTTATTCCTGATACTGTTGCAACAATTGACGAGCCCGGTTCTAGTCAGAACCTGGTGCATCATGCTTTGGAAACATCTTTTAGGGTTAATATGGGGAATACTGCTGTAAATCCTCAGAATGATACTTTGTTCAGGAAATGGGTTCCTGATGAACCCTTTCTGAAAAACAGCAACTTTGTCAAGTTCTTATCGATACCGCAACTTGTCAATTACTCTAGGGAAGGAGGGCCCACCCCGGAAATCGCCCCTCCTTCTGTGTATGGCACTGCCAGTAAGTTGAATTCTGACCTTGACCCTAATTTGAATGTCAATGTCACTTGGTATTTCGATGTGGATCCAGGTTTTAGATATTTGGTTAGGTTTCATTTCTGTGATATTGTTAATAAAACAGCTGGTCAATTGGTGTTTAATGTTTATGTTAATTCTTGGTATGCTTATAAACATCTTGATCTTAGTAAGCAGACCTCAAATAAGTTGAATTCCCCATATTATTTGGATGCGGTTATGAGTGAGAGTGATAGCAGTACGCTTTCTGTAAGCGTTGGGCCGTCAAATGAGGCCGGGCAGTACCCTAATGCATTGCTCAATGGTCTGGAGATCATGAAGATTAGTAACTCAAAGGATAGTCTTGATGTATCATATTCTAACACCCAATCTATAAGGTCTAGGTCTAAGGTCAAGACAAGTGTCATGCTAGGGATAATTATTGGTTTTATGATTGTTTTTGTGGCTTTGGCTGTACTTTTGTTTGTGATGCTTAGAAGGAGAAAGAAAGAACATCTTGATGTATTTGGTAACAAAATCTCTGGCAATGTAACCTCTGAATATGGTAACATTTTCTCCTTGGTCGCAATACGTGAGGCTACTGATAACTTCAGTGAAAGTTTGGTCATTGGTGTTGGAGGGTTTGGAAAAGTATACAAAGGGATATTGAAGGATGATACGAAGGTGGCTGTTAAACGTGGAAATCCCGATTCTCAGCAGGGTATGAATGAATTCCGGACTGAAATAGAGATGCTATCTCACTTTCGACATCGTCATCTGGTGGCTCTCATTGGTTACTGTGATGAGCAGAATGAGATGATATTGGTTTACGAGTACATGGAAAATGGGACACTTAAAAGTCATCTATATGGGTCAAATAATCCAAACCTTAGTTGGAAACAAAGACTGGAAATATGTGTGGGGTCAGCTAGAGGTCTTCACTATCTTCATACTGGTTCTGCTAAGCCTATTATTCATCGGGATGTTAAGTCCGCAAATATACTGCTGGATGAGAATCTGATGGCTAAAGTTGCTGACTTTGGTCTGTCAAAAGCAGGCCCCGATATAGATAAGACCCATGTCACCACGGCTGTGAAAGGAAGTTTCGGGTACCTAGACCCGGAGTACCTGATTAGACAACAATTGACTGAGAAATCAGATGTTTACTCCTTTGGGGTGGTCTTGTTTGAGGTGGTATGTGGGAGGCCGGTAATTGACCCATCACAACCGAGAGAGAAGGTGAATCTGGTGGAATGGGCAATAAAACTACAAAAGAAAGGGGAGTTGAAGAAGATTATTGACCCAAATCTTGAAGGCCAAATAAAACCCGAGTCGTTGAGAAAGTTTACAGAGACAGCGGAGAAGTGTCTGGCAGAATGTGGGCTTGATCGGCCTACAATGGGAGATGTGTTGTGGAACTTAGAGTGTGCTTTACAGGTGGAAGAAGATACAAGTGATGATGTATCGCTGCTGATTGACGATACTCGACCTCTGCAAACTCTTCCCTCTGGGAGTCGATACAGTGTGGGAAGTGCAGAAGACATTGTCAATTCTTCAATGAGTCGGGTTTTCTCACAGATGAGAGCACAACAGCATGAGCCATAGAGCTACACCACCACTGGACTGTCATTGTCATTCATTGATTATTTGGTTAATTATTGTACCAACTGGTTTCAAATGCACATAGGCTTGTTTGAGACTGTTTCACTTGTTGGTCACAACGATCTCTTAGAACTTAGAAGTCATTTGTGTTCAAATCGCAGAATCGAAGTCATTCGTGTTCAAATCGCACAATTGAAGAAAATATTGAGTAGTTATTGTACAGGTGATTCCATTTAATATTTAATTCTTTTGTATCATGAATAAGATATTTCTAGGGAAATTCATTTTTCTATATTTTTATTTGAACACAAACTGTGATAAAAATTCTCCGATTTTTGTGACTTTTGGTTTCAACTAGAGTTATTTTTGTTCTTGTGACTGACATGATTATATATCAACGGGTATAGAGTTCTGGTTGGTCTTAATAAAATGATACTCGTACAAATGATCTTTTTTATATTGTTTAAATACTTTTAATAAAAGGACTAGTATAGATCCCCACAATAATGCACGGTACATTTAGAATTTTATATTATATTTAGTGATTATTTAAAAATATATTATACCGGGATAAGGAGCCGCAGCTATGGCGAAGTTTATGGTAGGTGGATGTATTGCCCCGAGTTAAGGTTTTCTTCTGGCAATTATGCAATAATGCTCTATCCACAAATGGAAATTTGGCAAGGCGGGTAAATTCCATTGATGCCTGATGTCCTATATGCGAGAGTGAAGCGGAATCATGCCTTCATCTTACAAAGGAGTGTGGTTGGTTGGGAGGAGTATTGGATGGTTTGAGGATGGATAGGAAAATGGATGTTACAATTTGCTTCTTCCAGTGACATTAATTAACAAGGCGGAAAATAATTAAGTCGTAAAAAGTAGGGATGTTAGTGGAGCGGGTGAAAGGTGTATACCGCACCGCACCCGCATCGCTTGGGGCGGGTGCGGGAATGGTTATGCGGGTGGCGGGGCGGGTAGAGGAATGAAAATGTTACCCGCAATGGGTAATGGGGGCGGGCGTGGTTTTAATATTTTACCCTCCCCAAGTCTGCACCATTCTACCCTCGCACCGCCTTAAATCTATAATATTATGAGAAAAAACAAAAATTGTAGTAATATGAAATTTGTACTTAAACTTTAATTTATTATTAACTTTGATTACATTTATTTTGCAATTTTGTATGTCATTAGTTAATCAAACAGTTAATGAGAGTGTTATTTATTTTTATTGGCGGGTATCGCGGATACCCGCAAATTTGGCGGGTAAAGGCGAGTGATGGGTGGATAACGGGGCGGGGATGGGTCCTCTAAGTATACCCGCGGAGCGGGTGACAGTGAGAACTTTTGTACCCGCGGTGGGTAGTGGGGCGGGTGCGGATATTACTTTTGAGTGGCAGGTGCGGGTGCGGGGTACCTATCCCCCGCACCCGCCGCTCCCCAGTGATATCCCTAGTAAAAAGTGGTAAAAATTAAAATCGTCGACTCAAGTGAGTCTTTCATTAATACAAGAACTGATTTTCACTTACAACATCATAATGAATTAATCCCTCCAACCCACTATGATTTACCTATTTTTATTCAAATGTGAGAGATTAAAATAATAAGTGGGTAAATCATAGTGGGTCGGAGGGAGTACAATTTTAAGTACGAGTTTAATGTTGCTTAGGGTTGCATGTGGACGTGTGAATAGAAAATTCAAAATTAAGCAAGACTACTCCTCACTTGCACACATTTCCCCTGTAAGCCCAGTAATTTGACATCCTGCAAAATTTACAAAAATACAAAACTATCCCACTTAGTGGAGTAACCTAACCGTTATTCTGTCACGACCCCAAATAATAATGTAGTATAACATTTAGGTTATCTAATTAACAGATAAGCAGACATGTCACATTACAAGTCGACATGTATACAATGTGAGATACACATGAAGTGAATTCAATTTAGAATGTAGACATAACAACATCTGAAACAAGCATGCGGTATGAATTACGATAAAACATACATTATGTGAATAGCATGTGAAAAACAAAACGGTAAAACATACATCATGTGAGTAGCATGCGAGAAGTAAAACAGTAAAGCATACATTATGTGAATGACATGTGAGAAGTAAACAACAAAGCATACACCTTGTTAATAACATGAGAAACATAATGGATATATCATTTTTCTTCATCGAGCATACGTTATGTGAATCAACTAATTCAACATGTAACATGTGAAACATGACAAGTATATCACTTTTGAACAATGTGTTCATTCAAACTAATTTATCATGTGGATATAGAATAATAATGAGGCATACCGAAACATGTGATTTAGAAAATTGTAGTCATTTAGTTTTAAAAACAATGGTTTTCTTTACACACAAAGCACGGGACGTGACTACTAATGTCTCATGCGTACTTAAGGCTTGCATCTCACCATAAGTGCGGATGAGAACATCCATCCCACCAATCATATCGATACTAGGAAGTTTACATTTCACCCCTAGTGCTCAATAGGATCGAATACCTACATTGACTCGGTTTAGTTGACCGACACACGAAGAAGAAGAAGTGCAAGTGCATGGACTCAGAGGCCCCGCTAAACAGAACATGACCCATACACTGCTAAGGCAAAGGTTGGAAGGTATTCCGCCCCCAAAGATATCCAATATAGAGAGTGAGAGCTGATCAGTGCCCTTGTCTATGTATGCGCACACACCCAATCCATACTCTTGGTCTCGGGAAAGAGAATCTTTACACAACCAAGCACCTCAATGGCAACTTGACGACTACTACTCTACCGACAAACTCATAAAGAGTTGGCTGCCCATTTACTTCTTAGCATTTTCTCGCACTGGCAGGATTCATCATGGCCTCCCATGAGCGGTGACTTCGAGTGTCGTAGTCTACTTTCGAAGTTGTCTCCTATCGCACCATCTCTTAAACTTTACCAAGATAGCGCCCAACACAAAATGTCGGCTGAATTTGAGTGTCTTATAAAGACAGAGTCTCTGGAATATCGAGCTCAGCGGTCATCATGGGGCAGATGTCTGATAACCAGAGGGATGAAACAGTACTGAGTTTCATAAAGGTGACCGGTCTGTGGGTTGTGTATTGACTCAGAACAAATCATTACCACATGGAATGGTGAAAACAACTCAGAGGGTACTAGCAGGGCACATGTCCATTTTCACCATGAGTGGTGTGTGGACATGGCAAAGTCCACCCCGGAACGGTCAGGCGCGAGTTTGGGTAGGCGAATGAATCTCGTGGTGAGATTGTTCTCGAAATTGAAATTTAAATGATAATGAAAGCGCCACCGAGCTTTGTGAGAGTTCAGACCCGTTCGAACCCACTCTATACTTAAGCGTATCGCGCACAAAGCACGGCTTGCCTTATAGTACTAGAGCTTTTGGGGTTCGTCTCTTTGCATAACGATACCGATGTCGAATTATCGAATATCGTATATCGAATGACTCCCATTGCCAATGGTTTCGGGCATCCGGAAACCAAAGGTTCTGAGTAAGGGGTGAAGGTACGTGTTGGGAAGCCCATGAAGGACACCCAACCCCGCCCGCACATAGCGGCCTCGACTTAGATATCGATTGGTGTTTAAGTACGCGCATTAGTAAGATGATGAAAATGTATGACAAACACTGTTTTATGATAGACATGCGAATTGTATGTTCACTACGTCGTTTAATGCATCTCAAAATATGTCGGAATTGTTTTAAGCAAGTGGGTCCATTTAAAAGCAATAAATGCCACACAATGAATTAAATAACTTGAAAATAGAGGTTACAAGTTACACGGGCGGAATACGTTGCGGAATTCACAATACGACAAGCAATTGTAATTAATATCGTGTTAGAAATGATAAATGTAAACAATAAACGGACTCGTAAATGGAAACGCAAACAGAAACCATAAACCGCATGATTGGGCAGACTCCGATCAGTTACGCATTATGTTGCGTACTTGATCAGAGGACACAGGCTAAGGCACGCGAGTTCATGCGACCCGGAACTCAGGCACAAGGAGCTCAGCGTCCCAGCCTTTAGGCGCGAGCACTGGAGCGCCCGAATCGGCAACGGCACCAAAGCGTGATGCTAACTTGATCCCGAGGTCTCGAAATCTCATCCCAAATTATCCTAATGAAGTCTGGCCGCCTTTTATTTATCGAATATCGAGTCCGACTAAGAAGTCGTCGATGTAAGAATAATATCGCGAGGCATTCATTCAAAGTCGTAAAGGGAAAATGATAATAGATTGAAATTTGATATGAGATGTGGACTTAAGAGGAAATACGTGATGGATTGACACGCATTGACTTTCATCACAAGTATAATTCTCTAGGTAAAACTCGTATCGTTGTTTGATTACGTTGAAAGCCTACGATACCTCGCTCATTTTGACCTTAATTGGGTCCCAATTTATAATAGGAATCGAATGCATCGACTTAATACGAATATCAGAGCCTTCCGTATCGCGGTGTTATTGTCGGGTCTCGTGGACCGTCCGACGCTCAGATGGACATCATTAGGTTTCGTATTAGCTTGATTTTCGATGACTCTTTATGCATGACATTCGATTATAGAATCGACATCAAACATTTCGGAGTGACGATTATTAATGAAATCGAAAACATACGACGAATGATTCCGCGATCATGTCATAACCTGAGGGTCAGGCGCCTGCCTTGGGGCGCCCTGACCTTCCGAAGCTTGGGGTGGCGCGGCTCAAGTGTGAGGCGCCACCACCCCAGTGCTTTGTCTGGTGGTTATGCAGACTTTGGGCAGAAACTTTAGTCGGATGCGCTCGTCTTAAAAGAAAATCGATTCGGATTAAACGATTTGCACCATTCGACATCGACATTGACCATGGGTTCATGATGTGAGAATTCGGCGTCGTATGACGTTTATCCCGAATTAATAACAACTTGTCCTTGTAGGCATTAGGTCCTACGTATCTCGATATCGTAATTTGACCATTAGGATCTACGATGTCGATAGCGTCATTGAACGTCCACTCGAGTCGTGTTAAAATAGTTTTGATTATACATACGCAGTAGTAATAAAATGAAAGTGTAAAAACGTTTTCGGGGGTTGACTCGCCTTAAACAACCAAATACACGGGGTGACGAGATAAGCGACCGGCGACGCGAGAGCGGTACTCTTGTGTTCGGGTTTCCTTATTTCGTCATCCTTAGTACTCCGTATGTAAAAGAACGAGTATTTTAATGTCGGATGATGTTAGTAGTTAGAAGTTAGGAACGGAAAATAAATGTTAGATGCGAATAAATAACTGTTAGTATAGTTAGAGTGCGATAATTAACAAGTTTAGAGATTAGAAATGGGGTTTGGACACCCTCGACCTACATGTCAAATGCTTCGAGATATGGACTCGCGGAGTATCGTCATAGACACGGGAGAGACTCGAGGTATATAGGAAGAGTTAAGGTGTGTTTGTTGCGTTTTTTGAGTATGTATGGAGGAAGAAGAGCTCTCGCACTTTTGTACTCGGGAATGAGAAAATGGATTTTTCGACCCTTGAAATGATTCACATAAGGTTGTATTTATAGAGTTTTGTGAAATGTTTCTGGTTTCGAAATTCAGGCGCGGTAAGGCCAGCACCCTGATAGTGAGACGCCTCACCTGGGGCGACTAAGTTCCGAGGTGCCTGGTCTCACGCAGCTGAAATCGTGCATATCGGAAGTTGTTCAAAATATGGATTGGTATCCGTGTTATTTGAGGTATGATTGGATACAGTTTGACTTTGTTTTGATTATGTATTTGGAGGTGATGTCGTACTTTAGCTTGTTTCGGATTTTCGGCTTTGACCGAGTTTGACTCA
The DNA here is from genome assembly GCA_958450325.1 of Agrostemma githago. NCBI lineage: Eukaryota > Viridiplantae > Streptophyta > Magnoliopsida > Caryophyllales > Caryophyllaceae > Agrostemma > Agrostemma githago. Next base: position 5,832,367 of record OY288242.1, read on the forward strand.
GTCGATAAAGACGGTTTTGCCCCTGATGACGATTTTGGCTCAAAATACCTTTATTTTATCGGAAATGACCCAGTGGGTCTGGATTTGGGGTCAGTTTTGAGAGAATTGTACTCCACTAAGTGCCCACGTCGGATACTATTGATTCTGAGCCCGTATTCGAGCGTATTGATGCATGTTAACGTCTGATCATCATCGAGTGTTTTGTTGGAGACTGCTATAGACACTAGCAGACAAAATGCGAGTGTCTACATGGTGTCGATAACATTGTTCGTGAAAACATGTCTGATCACCGGCTTAGGTAACACATCGACTGGAAGTACAGTTGTTCCTATGAAATTTAAGTATATTGATTTTAAGATAAATAAACATTATCAATCGTCGTAAAATTCATCCTAACTGATAGTTTTTAGTATACTGATATATGAGATTTGGAACATTTTATTTGAGGTATATTATTTGAAGCGTTCATTAGTTGAGATTTGCTTAAAGATTCAATTATTTCTAAGTATATATTATTCAAGAGAGCTTCTTTATATTGATTTGGTCCAGGTGACTTTCAAAGTCAAAGTTTGACCATAGTAGACTAGTCAATCCTTAGTTTGACTTAATCACTAATTAATCCGTAAGTGATTATTATAAAGTTCAAGTGTTGTGTAGCACATTTAAGCATGATTTAATTTAATATTTTGGGTTATTTGTCTTTCAGTACTTTATACTTTTTGACCATAAGTATTTAGTACATTGATTCTTCAGGTGTACGTATTTTGTACTTTTATACGGTTTCGTATTTGTACAAGTATACTTATCTTTTAAAACTTTTTATACTTAGTACAATATTACAAAAATCGAATAAATTTATAATAATTATAAAAATCATTTTTAACCTTATCAAGTATTATATTTCTCAAAACTTAGAGTTTTACAAAAATAAATTTAAGTAATAACAAAATCGGTAACATTACTAAGGATACAAAATATTTTCAAATGTCATTTTTAAATCACGATTTTCATATTATATCTACTTTTATGAGTTAGGTTTACATATATAAACTCATTTTTTAGAAATAAGAAGTTTTATTATTTTTAGAAATTAAAAACGAAAATGATACGATTTTCCATACTTTCTTTTAAATCTTTTAAAATACTTAAACATCATGAAAGTTAACCAAATATTTATTTTAGATACCTATATTTGTATATAACTTAACCTCAGAAATATAGACTAAAATACTTTATAAATATTTTTAAATAAAATCATCTTTCCAGATCCGACCCATTTTAGTACAAATTTTATAAATGAAAATATATATGATGGATTTACATTAAATTTATGTGCATATACTAGACGACAACAGAAACATAATAGATTTTTTTTCAAGTAAGAAAATAACGTTTAACATCAGAAAACATATTCTTTACACAGATAGTATAAAAACATCATACAATACCAGTTCACGAATTAAATCATTAATAAATATATAAATTCAAAACTACTTACATTTCATATTTTTCCTACATACTAGACATTTATATCTATAACTTTCATTAAGGAAGATAAGGCTAATTCTAAACATAAATTACCCAAAAAAATCGTGAACATATATCATACATCATAACATCCATTTTACAGCATGTATAGTTAAGTGATAAATCAATAAATAATTAACTTTAAACTTGGTGATCTAGTGATTTAGGCTTAAACATGATGTTATATGTTAATTAGAGTCTAAAAACTATACTACGAGAGAGGCAACGAAAATTTAGGTTATCTTAAGCATAAATAATCGATTCTACAACATATAAGAAAACAAAGATCGATGCTTCCTTTTGTTCCTCTTCATAGATTAGTTAGAAGGACAAAAAAAAACAATCTAAGTTAGTAATTATAAGACTAAATATTGTTTTACAAGAGAGAGTAGGATATAAGAGAATAGAGGATGAGAGCTCTTGAAAAATGATGGTTGAAAATAGAAGGTAAGGCTCCCTAGGAGTTGTTTCCAAGAGCATTGAGTCTGTGGGCTCCGACTACTTTCAGCTCATCAACGACAAAGGCATCGTCCAGAAACCAAAACTCGCTCGCTGTCAAAGTCTCCCTATTGGTTAATGGAAAAAAATACTCACATTTTTGGTTAAATAATTAACACTTTAAGCAATACTCCAAAAAGGTGCTCACTTTTTACTACTGTATCAATTAATGATTTATCTTGATTTTGCAATTCAAGTTAACTCCATTTCTTAATCAATACTCGTATTTTACTTTAGTAATAGTAAAATAAATCAATTGTATGAGCGTTTTTTTTGTTTTTTACAAAAAAATCTCATATGAAACGGTCTCACAATAATGTTATTATGAGACCTCTCACATAAGGCATTTACTTTTAGTTTATTTTTAATTTTAGATTTATTTTTTGGTTGGTTATTACGAGTACTTATTAGCGTGTTTTAATGTCTCACAATAAATTTGTGTGAGACCGTCTCACAAGAGACTAATTGACCGTACTATTTTTTGTTTGGATAGTGGTGTGCTTTTGGAAGTAATTTTTACAAAAAAAATAGAGTATATACTATACAAAAATTAAGAAGAATATGAATTGAGGCATTATCATTAAAATTTTCTTTTATATCTCCTCCGTCTCATTCACTTGTTTGCATTTGATTCACAATAATCTTCATAGTGAATACTCATAAAAAATGTTACTATTACTAATTACTTACAATATATTATATCAGGAAAACCAGAATAACTTGCAGTTTCGCCTAAATTTATTTCTCCACATAATTAGATTTGATTAATCACCAACTTTTTCTTTTAGATAATCATCTTACATTACTTTTGAAATGTTGAAATGCGTATTGGAAAAGAATAAATTTAATTTTATTAGAATACGTAATTAATGACAATTAATTATGACATGAACGATTAATTAAGGGTAATGACAATAATTAAGGAGAAAAAATAATTAAGGATTAATTGCTATCTAAAATATCTATGACACCCCTTTTAAGGTTAACAATTTAAAATTGAATAGTTATGTCAAAAAATAAAAATATCAATAAAAATTAGGCTTATTAACCAAAATTGATTAATTTTTTTAAATTATTTCACGTATTTTTGGATTCATGTGACATAACCTTAAGCACCCACGTCCAATATAACTTTAGAATTTCATACCTCTAACCCTGTCCCCTTGCCTACTGTCACTACGGGAGGAATTATGATCGACTATGGGGAATGAGAAAATGAAATCGTTGCACGGAATGATCACAAAATAAAAGATGTCCTCCCTGAGGCACAATATGACGGTGTGCCTCTATGGAACGGTCTAAGTATCAAGATTGGTTAACCGTATATATTTGGACGCTCGATAAAAAACACTATGATGACAGTATTCAATATTCACCGTGATTACTCGATGCATGGCGAAACCCATACATGGGGCGAGATGAACTACTTATTCTAATGACGGAGTAACGCCACGTCGCCACGCGGTGGTGGTTGTGGGGCAACACAAAGACAAGTCACTATTCGCCGAGAATGAGAACAAGAAGGAAAAACTTTGGATCTATCAGAATTCTGATGGAATCAAAGAAAGAAGCTTCTTAGGAAACGGTCTTAGTGTAATAAGACACTAGCTTTTTACCCGTAAAAATCATGGAATATTTCAATATAATTGTCACATTTGTTTATTGAAATTTAATTGTGACAAATAATTGTGACAATATGGGTCATATTGTCACAATTATTTGTCACAGTTAAATTGTGATAGTTCTTTTGATATTTTTGGGATACAATTGTTTTTTATGAAAATATTTGGGTGCAAATATGATAGGGTAAAACATATTTGATAATAGATAAATGTTTCTATTAATTCATATTTCGTTTTTAATAAAAATATCGTCAATATTGGAACAAACGTTAAATTAAGCCATTTTATTTGGGTTTGCTTGATAGAACACAGATTATGCGTTCGTCGATCCCGTCAACATCAAATGATTTTTCAATTTGGGTAAAATCTGGTATCATACCAGTTTTACAGCAAAATCCAAGACATCAAAAACGGAACGTTCAAAGCTTTTCTTTGCTGATGTAGAGCCACACGCTGAGTATTTAGTGACTGTCTGTTGCATCTTGGATGGTAAGTTTTTTAACAATTTTAGTGTCAATTTATACATAGTGTAAGACGTATGAAACTAAAATTTATCATCCTACTACCACATTCCCGAAACTAATGACTTGTTTATTTAATTCTTTGTAGAAAGCAAATCTGCGGATCATTGTGAGTGGTGTTCGAGAGAGGAAGTATTCTGTGCGCCCTTGTTGCAATGGCAAAGTTGTGGAAATGTCTTTCAATTGAAATAGGTAGTCGATATGAATCATATGATTTTGACTATTCTAATAGACCTCAAGTAGATCTTATATGATCTCGGGTAATTTTTGAGGATTTAGTATTTAACATTGGGAAGATAATTTAGAAAACTTATTACTCTACTAGTTTAGGCAACGTGCAAATGCACAACTTATATAGATGATCAAATATTATCGACGCAAATAAAAATTGATTTACGTAAAAATTTTAAACGTCAATGAAAAAAAAACATGGATATAAATTGTAAATGGTACATTAATTTTTATCTATTTAAAAGTTCATCAAATAAATTATTGCAATGAATTTCTTATGGGACTAACTTATAAACTATTCTGAAGTCAAAGAACTATCCATAATAGTGATTTTAGACGGGAAAAATTTTAATGAGGATGTGACATGTGTCATTTCTTTTTTATTGGTTTCTCATTTAATATAAAGTTTCTAACTAAGAGAATTTTGAATATCACAAATAACTTCTTCCTAAAATACAAAATAAGTTACACCAGCCAAAATAATATAGGCCCTGTTTGGTAACCGGCGGATTAATATTGGCATAAGCAGGTTGCAAAAGCGGATTACAATTAGCAGATTTTATTAGCATGTTTGACTAACATATATGATTAACAGATTTTGTTAGTAGTGTTTGGTAATCAGCAGTTTCAAATCAGTAGAATGCTAAATTTTCAGTAAAATGACTATTATGGATATGAATTAAAAATAGAGATTGGATAAGATATATTTTGAAGGGTAAGAAAGTCATTTTCGTATATGTTCTCAATATGCCAACTGAATATGCTGGGGTGAGCAGCATATTGTAAAACAGTAGATTGCGCCCAAATCTATTGTTTCAATATGTTGTTTACCAAACACCCAAAATAGCATATTGATTGGTCAAACATGCTAAAAGCCCTCAATATGCCAAAAAATGGCATATTCGCCGCTTACCAAACACCCCCATAATATCTAATAAACCAAATCAACCTAAAATAAATGATAAGTAAAAGACAACCTAAAATACAAAATAATCTACAACCAGCCAAAAAAAATATAATTCTACCTAAAATAAAAATTACATTACAATAAAAATAGAATCCTAAATAAAATCTTAACTAAAATAATATTGCATAAAGTATACGCAATGTATTACGGAGTATAATGTGCATAAAGTAAGGCAAAATAAAAATCTACCTAAAATACAAAATAAGGAAACTAGTTAAAAAAATAAAATTCTGCCTAAAATACAAAATAAATCACAGAATCCTAAATAAAATCTTAACTAAAATGATACTATTGCCTAAAGTATACGCAATCTAAAAAATTGGAAATAATCTTGGGAAATAAATGAAAATAATCTTTTAGCGGGTTTAAATGGAAAATATTTTCGTGAATCTCTAAGTATGTTGATTATAGTGTGAAAGATTACGCAAACAAAATAATATCTATACTAGTTTTATCACCTGTGAAGATTCACGGGTCAGTTTATAGTTGTGTTATATATAAATTGAACTAAAATTAAAAATTATGAATGAGATATATATCATATATGAATTCAAATAAAATATGCATTAGAAAAAGAGTATTCATGGTACTCCCTCCGATTTTTATTTATCGCCCTATTTGATCAATATATCGGTGGATTATTTTAATAAAACGCACACTATGTATGTAGATTATCATACTGATTAACTAAAAAAACTGAAAGGAACATGTCTATATACTATCTCAATGATTAGTTAATAAAAAAAGAAATCGACCCCTCCCTATAGGGTCATAAACTCATTTTTGATTTTTTAGACCCACAACTTGATTGACAGAACCCAAAATAACTCCTTAAATTAGGATCGAAACCCTACCCGACTCGTTCGGCCAGTGAGAATTTATTTAAATAAAATAAAATATTTATATCTAAATATTATATTTGAATTTATAATTAAATAGATATATTATATTACAAATATTCATTTTAATAGAACTTATTTTATCATTTAATTGTAATATAATTTTAATAATTGAATTAATTATTTTTTAAAATATAAACATTACTATTAAAGAGTACAACATTAATATTTAAAAAAATTAATATTAGAAATATTTTTATTGGACTTAAAAAATTAGTAAAAAATTATAGGCGTTCAAAACTATTTTTACCCCTAATCTGAACCGTGACCGTATAACCCAACTCATATTAATTTGGTCTGACCCGTATTTGGATCCAACTCGTATAACCCGATCCGTTGGACCCATTTTACACGTATACATACTACGCTTTGGCTTTATTTTTGAGGGGTTGAATAACTTTAGTGTTAATTTTCAACCCTTAACCGTAAAGTTAAAGATTGGAGTTTAGATCCTTAAACGAAATTAAAAGCGTAGTTCGGGTACTAATTTTACCCTTAAATATCTTTTAATCGATTTTGCTCTCAATGTTTTTAGACATATATAAACTCTGTAAAGAATCGAATACGTACATGATTAATTATTTAAATCACTTCAAATATTTAAATTCAATTTTGATGTTCGCAAGCAATCTTTTTTAGGATCGTGAACTCATTTTTTCGGCCCACAACCCATTTAATCGATCCCAATATGACTCGTTAAGTTAGGGTCGAAACCTGACCCAACTCGTTCCACCCGTTGGGTCAATGATAATTTATTGAAATTAATAAAGTATTATATTTGGATATTATATTTAAAAATTAAATATGTATTTTAAATTACAAATATTAAATTTAAAACAACATTTTTTTATCATTTAATAATAAAATAATTTTTAAAATTGAATTAATATTTTTGAAATACAAACATTATTATTAAAGATTATAATAATAATACTTTTAAAATAATAATAAAAAATATTTTTTATTTGCTGGACTTAAAAAGTTGCTAAAAATATATGCATTCGATACTATTTCTGACCCTAACCTTAACCCGATCCCTTGACCCATATAACCCGACTCATATTCGATCCGACTCGTATGACCCGATCATCTGCACCCGTTTGATAGGTCTTTGTATTACAATCCCACAGTTTTTTTGCGTGGTTGAGTAACATTAATTGGCGATGTTAATTTTCAACCCTTAACTGTAAAGTTAAAGAGTTCGGGGTGCTAATATTACTTTTTTTATTAAACATTTTTTTATCATTTAATAATAAAATAATTTTTAAAATTGAATTAATATTTTTGAAGTACAAACAATATTATTAAAGATTATGTTCCGGTCACGGAAACAATTAACCCGGCTCTGGATCCGGGTTGTGTAATCGGATTGTTGGTGAGTAACGGATCGCCTGATTTCCTTAAACCTCTCCTTTGTCTCTCTCCCTTGATCGGACCTTCCCGGCGGAGTTGGCCTGCTCCCTGCACAATGAACGCACAGGGCCTCGAAGGTTGTCCGAGGGAATCCTCTCCGATGCCTAAGTTAGTCCGTGAAATGCCTTGATGAACCTAGCTCGTGAGGAACTAGGTGGCGTTTTTAGGAGTGAGATTCTAGAGAGAGAAAATCCAACCCCCTTCATGTGGGAAATGGAAGAGTATTTATACTTTCCCACAAGAGAGAGGAAAAGAGAAGTGGGGAGAGAAAGAATGAGTGGATGGGAAATTGACACGTGACTTTTCCCCATCCACTCATTCTCTCTTACCTGTAGGCAAGATGACAGAGGGGGACCCTGCTTAGGGAGAAGGTCGTCCGGAGGCAGGCGAGCAGGGAGTGCCTGCACGCTCTTCACAGCCAGTCACCTTACCCTACCGGGCAGGCGGCTTCCTTGTAGCTTTGTTTCACTGGGGGAATCCTGTTATCTTATCCCGACGGTCTGCTGGGCAGGCTCCTTGGTTCCCTGGACGGGGTCTTCATGGGGCCTGCTAGGCGGGCGGCCCAACGCAGGCTCTTCGACCCTCATCAATTGGCCCTCACCTGCTGGGGGGGGGGGGGGGGGGGGGGGGGAAGCAGGGTTCCCCTTCGGCAGGTGGACTCTTGGTGGAGGGGAGTTGACTTGTGTCTCCTACCAGTGCATTTAATGCGTTCGCGTATTCCCGAGGGGGAGTTTCTTCTGTTATTGGGCATGCCAAGAGTTTAATTGTTCCTTGGGTCATGATTGCCTCGTGCACCAAATGGATTTTTGGGCAGCGTGCTGGTGTGCTGATTGGTTGTTTCTCCTGTCAGGGTGGTTGGGATGTTATTCAATGCCTTGGCCTCCCTCCTTGTATAAATTGCATTTTCCTTTGCTATTTTCACGACCCATCTTCAGCTTTCCTCTTCTTCTTTTTTCTAAGAAAATGTCGTGGATTACCAAAACATTCTTTTACCAAGGGGCTCGTGTGGTGACCCGCCGTTTCAGGGGCCGTCAGAGACTGAGGTATTCCAGGGCATCCTTTCTCATCTTGCGCCGCAGCCGGCGACCCCGCACTCGACTCCATAGGAGGCTTAAGAGGAGGTCTCATGTCAGGGCGGGCAAGCGCCCTCTGAGGGCTTCTCCTATCGTTCCAAAGCTTAAACGCTGCCTCCAAGGAGGGGGTTGTTTTGATAGGGGGTGCCCTGAATGTTACCCATGGCTGCCCCCTGAGCATTTTGACCCTGATCACTCAGAGTCGGGCTCTTCTTCTGAGTCGGGCCCTTCTTCCCCTTTGAGGAAGAAGGTGGGCTGCGGCTCCTGTGACGACATTGAGGCAGTCCCTTATGGGAGGGACTGGGATGTCAGCAGCCGGGATTCCGGCGACAGTGATGGCCGGGGTTATTCCTCCGGTCGAGATGGTGATGGCGACTCTGCAGACCCCTTCAAGGACTCCGACGACTGGGACTGGGGGTCCGATGCAGGGGGGCACAGCCCTGGGGAATACTCCCCAGGTCCTGATGATGATTAGGCCTGCCCTTGGGGCGCAGGCGTGATGAGCCGGAAAATAGGGGCTCTTTTTGTACTTTGTTTGTCCTGGATGTAACTGCCCGTTTTTCCGGGTTTTTTAAGACTTAATGAAAGAAAGTTCAGGCAATTCGTTTGTGTGTTATATTTTTTACTATTTGTTTATTACTTATTGTTTGAATGAAGAGAGGACGTCACAGGGTGATCAATCCTCTGACACCCTTTGGTCCTTTCGAGGCTACCCTTGGGAAGCTACACAGGGCTGACTTCTGAGGGAGTGACGCGTGGACAGTAATCTTTGGGCGGATTTCTGAGGGTTTGGCGACTCTTTGTATGCCTTTTTTCCTATAAAAGTAGTCAGCCACCCATTCCTCTTCTTTTTCCTTTTTCAAACCTTCTTTTCTCTTCAAATCTTCCTTTCTCTTTCTCTGCAAACCTTTTGGTGTGACGACTTGTGCCTTCCTCTGCACCCCCGCTTTTCTGGGAGATTTCTCCTTCGGGCTTTCATCGCACCGGCAGACGATTTTAGGTTAGACTTTTAACTTCCATTTCTTGCTCTTTCTTTTCGATTTCTTGTTTTCCGTTCCCATTAGAGTTACAATGTCTAGAACTCGTGAGCGGATCCTACCTTTTACTGACCCATCGAGGAGGGAGGAAGGGGAAAAAGGTAGGGTGAATTTTGCCTCCTCCTCTAGGGAGGTTGGCTCTGGGGTAGTTGAGGAAGAAAATTCGGCGGATAGCGGAGGTGGTAACTCTCCTGACCCTCCTCCGTACGATGTTATTGATTCGGATGACGAGGCATTGGAAATTGACCCCTCCAGGACCTCTGGCCCCCTTATTCCTCGGGAAAGGGGTAAGGTTTATTATTTAGACAAGTATCATGTTCCCTTGAGAACTTACCCTGACCCGAAAAACCGGGACTTGATTCTTGCAAAAAATGCCGCCGGTGCGATTGAGCGGTTTTACAATTTTGGGGATGGGTACACAATTGTCGTCCCCGGCGAGAAAGATACCGTATGCAGCCCTCCCGACGGGTGCATAGCGGTTTATCACAAGTGTCTGGAGTTCGGCCTTCGCTTTCCCCTTCATCCTTCCCTGGAAGAGATTTTCAGGCGTATGAATGTGGCCATCGCTCAGCTGACAGCCACGGCTGTCAGGTCATTGATTTCATATGTTTGGACTTGCTTGTTCCATCGCGCCGAGCCTTCTATTGATGCCCTGAGGTTTATGGTCGGCCTACAAATGGTCTCTTCTGGGAGTGTGGGCTCTCCTGGATATTGGTCCCTCTTGAGGCAGAAGGGACATGCTTTGGTGTGGCCAGCCATGGACAGCCTGAGAGACTGGAAGAACAACTTTCTTTATGTGCACAGTGCCCATGGGTGGAAGATTCCCCGTCATTTCAGGAATCATGTCCACACCAGACTAGAGACCCCCGAGGAGTATCACCCTGGCGTGGGTGGAAAAGCCTTGGAGGTGAAGCTGAGCGAGAAGGACAAGGAACTGACAGACTATTTTGCCGCTCATACTGATAAATATGGGGTATATGGCCCTTCATTATGGCTCCCCCATGCGGAGCTCATTGCTACTGATAAATACCTGACCCGGGTGGGCATGAATCCGGGCCTAGATGAAGGTAGTTCAGGAGTGCTGATGATTCTTTCTTACCCTTTTCTTTTTAAGTGTCCTGACTGTTCATCTGTTTGCCTTGCAGATCTTGCCACCTTCATTTGGAGAAAAGGGGAGGTGAGGCGTCTGGGTTTGACCGAGACTCTTACCGTCGTCCAAAGCCGCCCTTCTCTTCCCCCTGATTTCAAGAAAGGTGAGAAGAACTTGATGAAGCACCTGAAGGGCTTGTCGTTTAGTAGACCAAGGCTCCCTGCTCCTCCCAGATCAACGCCTGCAAAAACGGCGGTTTCTGAGGCCACCCCTTCCCCAGTTGCGAAGGTGATTGCCTGTGAGGCTACTCCCTCACCAGCTGGTAGGCAGAGGGGGCCTTTTTGCAGGGGTTCAGATTCCCTCGGGACCGCGGGCCGCGGGCTTCGAAGAGACTGGGGAAAGCACTCCCAGAGGGCTGATCAGAAAGAGGAGCAGGGAGGCTCCGAATGCAGACCACGTGGTGGATTTGGAAGCCGCCACGCCTGAACCAAAACGCTTCGCTCAGGGGGTTCCTGGTACCCTCTTCTCTGAGGAAAACGCCGAATTTCATTATACCGCCGGCGATAGCCAGGATGTTTCTGCCTTACTTTCCGACTCTGGGGCAGTTTTGGCGGATCATCTCCTCAAGACTGTCCACTCTGCCACTCATCAGGTGACTCAGTACGTTCAGCGTACTGCCAGAATCATTCAGGCTTCTGCGGAGTTGGCGACCCTTAATCGTTTGAGTGATGAGGAACTGGCTAATTCTGACCGTCTTTCTGCAGTCGAAAGGGATGTTGCTCTTATTGCCAGTTTGAAGGATCAATTGGCAAAAAGGGAGATCGAGCTGGAAGAGGCCAGAAATCAGGCGATTCACTGGAAGTCTCAGAATGAGAGGGCTGTCAGGGAGGTGTCCCGCCTGGAGGAGGAGTCGAAAAGAGCTCAGCAGGCCTTCGCAGAGCTGGAGCAGGCCAGGAAGGCTTTAGCTGAGCTGGATCATGCCAAAAAAAGTGTCGTTGATCTAGGGGAGCGCCTTTCCAAGGCGAATTCAGATCTTCAGGCGGCTCTTGGCGATCTAGCGGCGAAGACTGAGGAGTGGGAGAAAGAGAGGGACGAAATAATCCAAGAGGTGGAAACGGCCGTGTCAGCGGGTTTTGTGAATGGCGCTAACTCTTGCTTAGGGGTAGTCATGGAAGCTGTCAGGGAGATGTTCCCTGGCTTTGATGAAGAAGCTTTTCGGGCCCTCTACGCCGCCAAGGATGAGGCCCAGATGCGCAGGATGGCTGAAGGGGCTGCTGCTTCTGGCCCAGATGCTCCCCCTGCTTAATATGGAGGGCAGTCTTCCTCAGAGGGCTCTTGTTCGTCCCCCGCTGCGCCTACGCTGATGCTCTGACTTCTTTATTTCTTTGCGCGCCGAGCCCTTTGGTGGCCGGCTGCCGTGTTTACTGTAATCATTTTTTTTAGCAAACTCTTATCCTGTGTACCCTTGCCACCTTATTCCTTTTTATGAGGATCTTTTTGTTTGTTTTTGTCTGTTTTCGTTTGGTTTCTTGCATAAGTTTGACGTACGACCTGCCCCCTGCCTGCCCAGAGGTAAGCAGGGAGGCTTTTGTGTTTTTTATACAAGGTTGGGGGGCCTGCCCCCAGTCCTTGTTGATCCGGCCTGTCCCTGGCTTTTGTTCAAAGTCCAGGGGGCCTGCCCCCTGCCTGCCCAGGGGTAAGCAGGGAGGCTTTTGTGTTTTTTATACAAGGTTGGGGGGCCTGCCCCCACTCCTTGTTGATCCGGCCTGTCCCTGGCTTTTGTTCAAAGTCCAGGGGGCCTGCCCCCTGCCTGCCCAGAGGTAAGCAGGGGGGCTTTTGCGTTTTTTATACAAGGTTGGAGGGCCTGCCCCCAGTCCTTGTTGATCCGGCCTGTCCCTGGCTTTTGTTCAAAGTTCAGGGGGCCTGCCCCCTGCCTGCCCAGAGGTAAGCAGGGGGGCTTTTGCGTTTTTTATACAAGGTTGGGGGGCCTGCCCCCAGTCCTTGTTGATCTGGCCTGTCCCTGGCTCTTGTTCAAAGTCCAGGGGGCTTGCCCCCTGCCTGCCCAGAGGTAAGCAGGGGGGCTTTTGCGTTTTTTATACAAGGTTGGGGGGCCTGCCCCCAGTCCTTGTTGATCCGACCTGTCCCTGGCTCTTGTTCGAAGTCCAGGGGGCCTGCCCCCTGCCTGCCCAGAGGTAAGCAGGGGGGCTTTTGCGTTTTTTATACAAGGTTGGGGGGCCTGCCCCCAGTCCTTGTTGATCCGGCCTGTCCCTGGCTTTTGTTCAAAGTCCAGGGGGCCTGCCCCCTGCCCGCCCAGAGGTAAGCAGGGGGGCTTTTGCGTTTTTTATACAAGGTTGGGGGGCCTGCCCCCAGTCCTTGTTGATCCGGCCTGTCCCTGGCTCTTGTTCAAAGTCCAGGGGGTCTGCCCCCTGCCTGCCCAAAGGTAAGCAGGGGGGCTTTTGCGTTTTTTATACAAGGTTAGGGGGCCTGCCCCCAGTCCTTGTTGATCCGGCCTGTCCCTGGCTCTTGTTCAAAGTCCAGGGGGCCTGCCCCTTGCCTGCCCAGAGGTAAGCAGGGGGGCTTTTGCGTTTTTTATACAAGGTTGGGGGGCCTGCCCCCAGTCCTTGTTGATCCGGCCTGTCCCTGGCTCTTGTTCAAAGTCCAGGGGGCCTGCCCCCTGCCTGCCCAGGGGGCTCGGAATTTTTGTTGGGGTGTTCATTTTCTTTAGTTTTGGCAACAGGGGGCCTCCCCCTATTGCCCCCTGCTCGTTTGTGTGCGAAAATGCAAGTTTGAACAGGCAACGAGTATGAATATGAAGCTCTTATTTCTTTATAAAACTTTTTTGACATAAGGGTGGTCGGAGCCGTCGACATTCTTTGACCGTCCTCCGCCTTTGTTTTCAGCAAAAATAAAAACTATCCTTAGACTTGGTTTAGACATAATATTTCTTCAGGGTGTCCGCGTTCCAGTGAGCATTCAACTCTTGTCCTTCAAGGTTGGCGATTTTGTATGTGGCTGGTCCCAGGATTTGAGTTACTTGGTATGGACCTTCCCAGTTGACACTTAGCTTTCCATGCTCCCTTGATTTTCCAACAGCCTGCGTTTTTCTGAGAACCAGATCACTCATCTGGAAATTTCTCTGGTGTACTCTTCTGTTGTAGGCTTTCCTCATTCGTTGCTGGTAGGCAACGATGTTGGTACTGGCCTCCTCCCTTATCTCGTTGACCAGATCTAAGGCCTCGACCATTGCAGCTTCATTCTCAGTTCGGTCGTATTGCAGGGAGCGCAGAGATGGGATTCTGGCCTCAATTGGTAGTAGAGCCTCTGCTCCATAGACTAGGCCGAACGGGGTCTGGCCTGTAGACTCCTTTTGGGTAGTCCGGATTGACCAGAGTATGCTGGGAAGCTCGTCAGCCCATCTGCCTTTGAGGTTATCTACCATTTTCTTAAGGCCATTTAAGATCTGCTTGTTGGCTGCCTCCGCCTGTCCATTGGTTTGTGGATGGCAGACAGCCGAGTAGGCAACCGCTATGCTATGACTTTCTAGCCAGATTCTCAGGGGATCATTGTCAAACTGCCTGCCATGATCAAACACCAACATTTTTGGTAGGCCGAATCTGGTGATAATATTTCGCCAGATCACTTTTCTGACTGTCGGCTCGGTAATGTTGGGCACTGCTTCAGCTTCTATCCATTTGGTGAAGTAGTCTATAGCGACAATCAAGAACTTCCTGCCCCCAGTGGCCACCGTGAAAGGTCCTAGTATGTCCATCCCCCATTGAGCGAAAGGGATGGGGGATAGGATTGGCCTGAGTTCCTGGGCCGGGACATGGATTGACGGAGCGAAGAGTTGGCATTTTCTGCACTTCTGGGCCAGGCTTCTGGCATCTGCTAGCATGGTAGGCCAGTAGTAGCCTGCTCTTAGGGCCTTGTGGGCCAGCGATCTTCCTCCGATGTGATGTCCACAGATTCCTGAGTGGATATCCTCCAGTACTTCAGCAGCCTGGTCTGCCCTTAGGCATTTGAGCAGGGGGTAAGTGAAAGATTTCTTGTAGAGTTCTTCGCCGATGATTATGAACCAGGCTGCTTTGGCCTGTACCTTCCTCTTTTGCACCGCGTCTGATGGTAGGATACCATGTTTTTTGAACTGGATAAAGGGGGTCATCCAACTTTCCGGCCCTTCCTCGACGGTGCTAATCGCCTGACAGGCGCTGGTAGATTTTTCATGCAAAACATCAACCCACACCGACCTCCGTATGTCTTGTAGGCTGGAGCTGGCCAGCTTTGACAGAGCGTCGGCTCGGTTGTTCTGCGATCGAGGTATTTGCTGGATTTCATAGGACTTCAGGCCCGACAACTCCTGCTTTACTTTATCAAGGTATGTGGCCATGGTCTGATCTCTGGCCTCATATTCTCCGTTAATTTGATTGGCAATGAGCTGAGAATCGGTAGCTAGTGTAACTCGCTCTGCCCCTGCGGCCTTTATCCAGTTTTATCCCTGTGAGTACAGCCTCGTATTTCGCCTCGTTGTTTGATGCCGGGAAGGCGAACCTGAGTGCATGCTCAAAGTCCACTCCCTCGGGGCTGGTTAATACGACGCCTGCGCCTGCACCGTTGGCTGTTGAGGATCCATTAGTGTGTACGATCCACTCTTCGGCAGTGGGCTCTTCTTCCCCTGAATGGGAGCATTCAGCCAGAAAATCGGCCAAGGCTTGGGCTTTGATGGCTGTTCTTGGCTGGTAAGATATCCCCAGCCCACTTAACTCGATCGCCCATTTCAGCAGTCTCCCTGATTTCTCAAACTTTTCCAACACTTTCTCCAGCGGTTGGTCGGTGAGGACCACGACAGGATGTGCGTTAAAGTAGGGTCTGAGTTTTCAGGCTGCAATGATGACTGCATAGGCGGCCTTTTCTATCAGGGGGTAATTTTTTTCAGATGTTCCCAGGGCGTGACTCACAAAGTAGATGGGTTGCTGTGAGTTTGCTTCCTCCCTTAGGATGACAGCACTTACCGTCGTGTTCGTGACAGCGATGTACAGGTATAATTTTTCTCCGGCTACCGGTCTTGCCAGGGTAGGGAGTTTCTTCAGGTGCTCCTTCAATTGCTCGAAGGCTTTCTTCTGTTCGTCTTCCCATTTGAATTGTTTGTTGCCTTTTAATATTTTGAAGAAGGGGGTGGACTTGTCTGCTGACCTGGCGATAAACCGGGCCAGGGCGGCCATTCTGCCTGTGAGTCTCTGAATGTCCCTGATGGTTTTAGGCTCCGGGAGGTCTAGGACCGCCTGAACCTTCTCGGGGTTGGCGTCTATCCCCGTGGAGCTGACCAAAAAACCCAGGAATTTCCCGTTTCGGACCCCGAATGTGCATTTTTTCGGGTTCAGCTTCATCTTGTATGACCGCAGGGAAGAGAAGGTTTCTTGAAGGTCTATCAGATGCTCCTTGTCCCCCTTACTTTTGACGATTGCATCGTCAACATAGGCCTCTAAGTTTATTCCCTTTTGACTTTCGAAGACTCTGTCTACCAACCGCTGATAGGTGGCGCCTGCATTCTTCAGCCCAAATGGCATCATCTTGTACATGTAGGTGCCATGGCTGGTTATGAAGGCGCACCTCACTCTGTCTGGCTGCCAGAGGTACACTTGGTGGTACCCTGAGAACACATCCAAAAAAATCAGTGTGGTGTATCCACTAGTGGCGTCCACTAGTTGATCTATCCTGGGTAGAGGGTAGCAGTCCTTAGGGCAGGCCTTGTTAAGATTGGTAAAATCCACGCACATTCTCCATGCGCCTGATGACTTTTTTACCATGACAACGTTTGCCAACCATTCAGGGTAGTCACAGACTTCGATGAAGTCTGCCTTCAGGAGTTTGTCTATTTCTTCTTTTATCGCCGCATCTTTTTCCACGGACATGTTCCTTTTCTTCTGCTTCACAGGGCGAGCCTCCGGATTAATGTTCAGCTTGTGAACAATAAAGGCCGGGTCGACCCCTGGCATCTCGTCTGCAGAGTAGGCGAATACGTCCCTATTTTCTCTTAGGACTGCAATTAGTTCCTTTTGATAGGACTCCTCCAGGTCGGCCCCTATAAGGACCTGCCTCCCTGGCTCTAAGTCCACTAGCATGCTTTCCCCCTCAGGCTCTAGGTGGACTGATTCTTGCTGGGCAGTCGGGATCTCACCTTCCCTGCTGGGAGAGCATTGGGCTTTTCACTTCCCTTTTCTTTCTGTCTCATGGGCTTGCAGGGCCACGGAATAACAGTGTCTGGCCGACTCCTGATCCCCGTGGACCTTCCCCTCCATGCCAAAGTCTGTTACATAGGCTATGGTGAGGGCCCTAATTGATACGACAACTTCTATTTCATCTAGGGTGGCTCGGCCTATCAGGGCGTTGTACGCGGACTTGGCATCCACCACAACAAATGACGCCCTGATATTTCTTGCTGAGGTCCCCTCCCCAAACGTAACAGGCAGATCGATAACTCCCATGGGTAGCATGCCTGCTCCATTGAATCCGTACAAAGATCCGGGGGCTAGCTTCAGGTGCCTTTTTTCAAGGTTCATTTTTTCAAAAGCATCTTTGTATAAGAGATTTGTGTAGGCGCCAGTGTCCACCATACACCTTTTGACAATGTGATTGCTGATTTCCAGGGTTAAGACCAGAGGGTCACTATGCGGGTACACGACTCTCCCTGCATCTTCAGGGCTGATGCTCAGGGTAGTGCCTCTTGGACTGCCTGCCCTCTCGGCGTAGCAAATTTGGTTTCGCAGTTCGCGGATTTGCCTCTTCTGGCTACGCCTGCTGGTCCGTCCCTCTGCGTCTCCTGATACTACATGGATTACCGTGCGATTTTGGACCGAGCCCTCAGGTTTGTCTGCCGCCTCCTTCTGGGGTTTGTTCCATGCTGCATAGTTACTCAGCCAGCCGTTTCTTATTAGTTTCTCTATTTCGTCTTTTAAGTGGCGGCATTCCTCTGTGGTATGACCTATGCAGTCATGGAACGTGCAGAATTTTTTGGGATCCCCTTTTGGGCTGCGCGACTTGTTTGGACGAGCCCATTTTGCTATTTCTTTTTCTAACTCGAAGATTTCTGCTCTCGGCCTATTGAGGGCCGTGTAGCTGTCAAATCTTGGTTGGTATGTTGTACGTTCCTTCTTGGGAGTGTCTCCCTCTTCTCTCTGCTTGCCTGGCTCATTTCTGCCACGCCCACCCTGCGGTCCCCCCTGCGGCCTTGTTTGGCCTGCAGGGGTATCCGGCAGGCTGTGAAACTCTTCCTGCAGAATAAACCCTTCAGCAATTTTCCTGGTCATGACCAAGGTTTCTGGTTGGGCCCTGATCATCTGATTTTTCATTTCTCCTGGGAGCAAGGAGATTGTCAGGGCATAGGCAGCGGTGGAGTCATCGATCTCCCTGACTTGCTGATAGGATAAGTCAAACCTTCTTAGGTACTCCCTTACACTTTCACCCTTTTTCTGCTTTAGGGTCATAAGATCGAAGCGAGTGAGGCGCCTCCTTTTGTTCCCAGCATATTGTTCGAGGAAAATCTCGGCCAATTCTATGAAGAACTTGATTGATCCTTGGCGGAGATCCCTGAACCACCCTTGTGCGAGCCCTACCAGGGTGGTTGGGAAGACTTTGCACCAGATGGCGTCATCCACGTCGTACATGCCCATGTGGCTCTCGAATGCCGCCAAGTGGTCTTCTGGGTCTGTTGTCCCATCAAACTTAATGGTCGGCATTTTAATTTTCGGGATGGGGTATTCTTGTACCTCAAGATGAAGTGGGGTTTTTGTGGGCCTGCCTACCATTCGTGACCTGCTTTCCCCAGACTGGTTACCGTGCATATCCCATTGTCTATGGATCGGTTTCCTTGTACTGGGGGAGCGGTGCCTTGGAGGCGGCCTGCTTGCTGCTTCATCTTCTGTCTTAGGGGAGATTTGCCTGGGTCTCTTTCTCTGAGAGTGGCAGAGGTTCTCACCCTGGTGGTATCTAGATTCAAGCGGTTGCCCCCGGTTGAGCCTAGACTGCAGGCTTTGGGACAAACCCGGGGCTGACTGCTCTTTGACCGCCGGTGTTAACCTGGAGAAGACCCCGCCTTGATTTTCTCCCAGGCGCTTTGACATGGGCTCCCTGGGCCTCATTCTCTCCTGAAATTCTCGGGATAAACCTCTCTGTTCTCCAGACGCGGATTCTGTTGTGTGAATGGAGAATGCCTGCTATTGGGCATGTGGCTCTGGGCTGCCTACTGTGAGACGCCTTTGCACCTGCGCGTATACTTGTGCCGTCCTTCTTGCTTTTCTCTGAGCGTTTCTGGCGGCGGTCCGCTTCGTGCCCCCAGCTCCATCCCTACTTATTGAGGGTGGCTGCCTGGGGGCCGATGCGACCCTGCCTACCAGGTCCTCAGGAGTGAACTCCTGGTTTAGCATTGCAGAGAAGAAGGCGGCTGTCTGCGCCATCTGAGCCGGGGTCAGATTTAGAGTGTGCCCTGGGTGTGTCCCCAACTCAGGTGCTACAGCAGCGCTTGGTACGCCTAGGAGACTGGTTCCCCCCACCCCCAGGATCGTGGCGGGAGGAATCCTCTCTGGCTGTGGCATGCCATACAGGGGGGTCACCGGTGGGACCGTCGGACCCGCCCCTGCACTGGCGTCAACGATTTCTGGCATGATTACTTTGATTGTTTTAGTTTTTTGTGATTAGGAATGGTTGATTTTTGTGGGTAATTCGTGAGCACAACCGACTCCTCCCCACAGACGGCGCCAAATTGTTCTGGTCACGGAAACAATTAACCCGGCTCTGGATCCGGGTTGTGTAATCGGATTGTTGGTGATTAACGGATCGCCTGATTTCCTTAAACCTCTCCTTTGTCTCTCTCCCTTGATTGGACCTTCCCGGCGGAGTTGGCCTGCTCCCTGCACAATGAACGCACAGGGCCTCGGAGGTTGTCCGAGGGAATCCTCTCCGATGCCTAAGTTAGTCCGTGAAATGCCTTGATGAACCTAGCTCGTGAGGAACTTGGTGGCGTTTTTAGGAGTGAGAGTCTAAAGAGAGAAAATCCAACCCCCTTCATGTGGGAAATAGAAGAGTATTTATACTTTCCCACAAGAGAGAGGAAAAGAGAAGTGGGGAGAGAAAGAATGAGTGGATGGGAAATTGACACGTGGCTTTTCCCCATCCACTCATTCTCTCTTACCTGTAGGCAAGATGACAGAGGGGGCTTCTGGGGACCCCGACCCTGCTTAGGGAGAAGGTCGCCCGGAGGTAGGCGAGCAGGGAGTGCCTGCACGCTCTTCACAGCCAGTCGCCTTACCCTACCGGGCAGGCGGCTTCCTTGTAGCTTTGTTTCACTGGGGGAATCCTGGTATCTTATCCCGACGGCCAGCTGGGCAGGCTCCTTGGTTCCCTGGACGGGGTCTTCATGGGGCCTGCTAGGCGGGCGGCCCAACGCAGGCTCTTCGACCCTCATCAGATTATAATAATAATACTTTTAAAATAATAAAAAATAATATTTTTTTTTGCTGGATAAAAATAATAAAAATGTTATGATGATAAATTTATATAAAAAATCGCAGAAAGATTGGGGGTGTATTAGTAGGAATGTTTTCCCTCGTTGAGTTTTTTTTTTCCTTTTTGATGGAGGTCGGTAGCCCGCTATGGGTCACCCGCCATTTGGGTCCCAAGATGGCCTGACCCAAGACTGGACGAGAGCCTGCCCAGCAGGCCACCAAACGAAGAATCCCTAACTTGGCAGGAACTCACCTGCTCGGCAGGGCCGCGCCGCCAGCCAAACAGAGCAGTCAAGCCCCCCCTGCCTTCTGGCCCTCAGGGTGCTCTCACCCCCTGCAGAGGCAGGGGAACCCAAGACTCCTCCGTCATTTTGCCTAAGGTAAAGGGAATGAGTGGATGAGGTGAAGCCACATGTCACCTCTCTCATCCACTCATTCTTCCTCTCTCCTCTTCTCTTGTCTCTCTCTTGTGGGAAGGTATAAATACTCTCCCATTTCCCACTTGAAGGGGGTTGGATTTTCTCTCTCTAGACTCTCACTCTGAAACCGCCACCTAGTTCCTCACGAGCTAGGTTCTTTAAGGCATTTCACGGACTGACTTAGGCATCGGAGAGTGTTCCCTCGGACACCTCCGAGGCCCTGTGCGTTCATTGTGCAGGGAGAAGGCCGTCTCTGCCGGGGAAAGTCCGACCACCGGAGTGAGGAGAAGGAGGGGCAGAAGAACGTCGACAAGAACCATCAAAGTTGAACCATAATTAAGACACCCGAATCCGAAGTCGGGTCAATTGTTTCCATACCGGAACAATTTGGCGCCGTCTGTGGGGAACATTTAGGTTGTGCTCACGAGTTTCCCACAAAAATCAACCACGATCAATCAAACAAAATGCCTGAAATCATAGAGGCTAGTTCTGGAGTGGGACCGACGGTACCACCGGTGATCCCCCTATATGGTATGCCTACACCTGGGAGGACACCTGCTGCAACAATCCCAGGGGTAGGACGAGCAAACCTTCATGGAGCGCCTGATGGAGGAACTGCAGTTACAGCTGGGCAGGGTGGCCATCAAAGGCCTAATTTGAACCTCACCCCTGCCCAGGTTGCTCAAACTGCGGCTTTCTTTTCAGCAATGCTAAATCCGAAGTTCACCCCTGAAGACCTGGTTGGCAGGATTGTGACCAGCCCCAGGCAGCTTCAGTTTGAAAGTGGAGGAAAGGCCGGGGGCACGAAGCGAACCGCTGCCAGGAACATTAAGAGGAAAGCAGTAAGGATTGCTCAAGGATATCAGCAAGCCCAGAGACGCATCGTCAGCAACCCAGAGCAGCCTGTTCAGCAACATGCGTTTTCTATACACACCACCGAATCCACAGCTGCCAGGGAGAAGAGGGGTCTGTCCGAAGACCTCCAAGATCGAATGAGGCATAGGGAGCCTGCATCTAAGCGTCTGGGAGAGAAGCAGGGGGGAGTCTTCTCTAGGTTGACACCGGCGGCAGAACCACAGCCAACTCCAGGGCTATCTCAAAGCCTGCAGTCCAGAATCAACCAGGGACGACCACTGGAGTCGAGGCATTGTCAGGATGACAACCTTGACCGGCCCCAGAAGAAACGATCCAGACGCCCCTCCCCTGACAGGGAGGACGAAGCTATGAGTAGGCGGCCACCCAGGCACCGCTCCCCCAGTGCAGGGAAACCGACCCCTGGAAAATGGGATGACCACGGTTATCACTCTGGGGGAAGCAGGTCACGAGTGGTAGGCAGACCCACAAAAACTCCTCTCTACCTTGACGTGCAGGAGTATCCCATCCCAAAGATCAAAATGCCCTCCGTCAAGTTTGACGGGACCTCAGATCCAGAGGATCACTTAGCAGCTTATGAAAGTCACATGGGCATGTACGATGTGGACGATGCAGTCTGGTGTAAAGTCTTCCCAACTACCCTTGTGGGACTAGCTCAGGGATGGTTCAGAGACCTTCGGCAGGGTTCGATTAGCTTCTTCATAGATTTGGCCGAAGCCTTCTTGGACCAATATGCAGGGAACAAGAGGCGCCGGCTCACCCGTTTTGACCTAATGACCCTCTGGCAGAAGAAGGGCGAAAGCGTCAGGGAGTATTTGAAGAGATTTGATCTGTCCTACCAGCAGGTCAAAGAGATTGATGACTCAACTGCAGCGTACGCGCTAACCATCTCGCTACTCCCAGGGGAGATGAAAAACCAGATGATCAGAGCTCAACCTGAGACCCTAGCCAAGGCTCGAAAAATTGCGGAAGGTTTCATGCTGCAGGAAGAGTTCCACAGCCTGCCGGATACCCCCGCAAGGCCTGCCAAGCCGTAGGGGGGACCGCAGGGTGGACGCCGCAGAGCTGAAACAGGAAAGCGAAAAGCTGAGGAGGGAGATACCCCCAGAAAGGAGCGCGGTGGCCTACCAGCCCAGATTTGACAGCTATACAGCTCTCAATAAATCCAGGGCAGAAATCTTTGAGTTGGAAAAAGAAACAGCTAAATGGAACCGCCCAAATAAGCCACGCAGCCCGAAAGGGGGACCCGAAGAAATTCTGTACGTTCCACGACTGTGTAGGACATACCACCGAGGAATGCCGCCACCTGAAGGATGAGATTGAAAAACTCATCAGGAATGGCTGGCTGAGTAACTATGCAGCAAGGAACAAGACCCAGAAGGACACAGTGGAGAAGCCTGAGGGCTCGGTGCAGAACCGTATGATAATCCACGTAGTGTCGGGGGACGCAGAGGGTCAGACAAGCCGGAGAAGTCAGAAAAGACAAATTCGTGAATTACGAAATCAAATCAGCTACGCTGAAAGAGCAGGAAGTCCCAAGGGAATCACCCTGAGCATCACCCCTGATGATGCAGGGCGAGTAATATACCCCCATAGTGACCCTTTGGTACTGTCCCTTGAAATCAGCAATCACATCGTGAGAAGATGCATGGTGGACACTGGCGCCTATACAAACCTCTTGTAGAAGGACGCCTTTGAGAAGATGAACCTGGAAAAGAGACACCTCAGGCCTGCCCCTGGATCGCTGTATGGGTTCAGCGGGGCAGGCGTGCTTCCCATGGGGATCATAGATCTGCCAGTAACATTTGGGGAGGGAACCTCTGCCAGGAATGTCAGGGCGTCATTTGTTGTAGTAGACGCGAAGTCTGCATACAACGCCCTAATAGGCAGAGCCATCCTAGACAAAATTGAAGCTGTTATATCAATCAGGGCTCTGACTATAGCCTATGTGACAGACTTCAGAATGGAGGGAAAAGTGCACGGAGACCAAGAATCGGCCAGACAATGCTATTCCGTGGCCCTACAGACCCACGAAACCGAAAGGAAAGGAAAAAGAAAGGCTGACAGTTCCCCCAGCAGGGAGGGTGAGATACCAGTTGACAGCAGGCAGCTGACCACCTGGAACCTGGGGGGGAAAGCATGCTGGTGGACCTGGAACCAGGGAGACAAGTCCTCATAGGGGCTGACCTGGAAGAGTCCTACCAAGCAGAGCTGATCAAGGTCCTAAGAAGTAACAGGGATGTGTTCGCCTACTCGGTAGATGAAATGCCGGAGGTCGACCCGGCTTATATCGTTCACAGGCTGAATGTAAACCCGGAGGCCCGCCCTGTGAAGCAGAAGAAGAGAAATATGTCTGCAGAAAAAGACCTGGCCATCAAGGAGGAAATAGAAAAACTTTTGAAGGCGGATTTCATAGAAATCTGCGACTACCCTGAATGGCTAGCAAATGTAGTGATGGTAAAGAAGTCCTCGGGTGCATGGAGGATGTGCGTGGATTTCACAAACCTCAACAAAGCTTGCCCGAAGGACTGCTACCCCCTTCCAAGGATAGACCAGCTGGTAGACGCCACTAGTGGGTACTCCATGCTAAGTTTTCTGGATGCTTTTTCAGGGTACCATCAGGTGTATCTTTGGCAGCCTGACAGGGTGAAGTGCGCCTTCATCACCAGCTATGGCACTTACATGTATAAAATGATGCCATTTGGGCTCAAGAACGCAGGCGCCACCTACCAACGACTAGTCGACAAAGTTTTCGAAAATCAGAGAGGTAGGAACCTGGAGGCCTACGTCGATGACGCCATCGTGAAAAGTAAAGAGGACAAGGAACACCTGATGGATTTGCAGGAGACTTTCTCCTCCCTGCGAACTTATAAAATGAAACTCAATCCCAAGAAGTGTACATTCCGAGTTCGTTCTGGAAAATTCCTGGGCTTTTTGGTCAGCGCCAGAGGGATAGACGCCAACCCCGAAAAGGTTCAGGCCATCTTGGACCTTCCAGAACCAAAAACCATAAGAGACATCCAACGCCTGACTGGCAGGATGGCTGCCTTGGCACGCTTCATCGCCAGGTCAGCAGACAAATCAACCCCATTCTTTAAAGTGTTAAAGGGAAACAAACTGTTCAGATGGGAAAATGAGTAGAGAGAGGCTTTTGAGCAGCTCAAGGAGCATTTGAAGAAACTCCCCACCCTGGCAAGACCAGTGGCAGGGGAGAAACTTTTTCTCTACATCGCTGTAACAAATTCAACGATAAGTGCAGTTATCCTAAGAGAAGAAGCAGGCTCCCAGCAGCCTATATACTTCGTAAGTCACGCCCTGGGGGCAGCGGAAAAGAACTACCCAGTGGTAGAAAAGGCAGCCTACGTAGTCGTCATCGCAGCCTGGAAACTCAAGCCATACTTTGACGCACACCCTGTCGTAGTACTGACCGACCAGCCGTTGGAGAAGGTGCTGGAAAAATTTGAGAAGTCTGGGAGACTGCTAAAATGGGCCATTGAGTTGAGCGGGCTAGGAATATCTTACCAACCCAGGGCAGCCATCAAGGCGCAGGCCTTGGCAGATTTTCTGGCCGAGTGCTCTCATTCGGAGGAAGACGATCCCCCCGCCGGTGAATGGGTGGTATATACAGATGGATCCTCCACAACCAACGGTGCAGGGGCCGGGGTCGTGCTGACCAGCCCTGAAGGAGTGGACTTCGAACACGCTCTCAGGTTCACCTTCCCTGCATCCAACAATGAAGCCGAATATGAAGCCGTTCTCGCAGGCATTAATCTGGCCAAAGTCGCAGGGGCAGAGAGGGTTGTTTTAGCAACAGACTCCCAGCTCATCGCCAACCAGATTAACGGAGAATATGAAGCAAGAGATCAGGCAATGGCCGCATATCTGGATAAAGTAAAGCAGAAGTTGTCAGGGCTTAAGTCCTATGAAGTCAAACAGGTCCCCCGGTCCCAGAATAACCGAGCAGATGCCCTGTCAAAATTGGTCAGTTCCAGCCTGCAGGACATACGAAGGTCGGTCTGGGTGGACGTGGTCCAGGAAAAGTCTACCACCCTCCACCAGCCAGTCAACGTTATTGAAGAAGCAGGTCCTGAAGATTGGATGACCCCAATCATCCAATTCAAAAAACACGAAACTCTGCCATCTGACCCTGCTCAAAGAAGAAAGACGCTAGCGAGAGCCGCATGGTTCATACTGATAGGAGAAGACATGTACAAGAAATCATTCTCCTCACCCCTGCTCAAGTGTCTGGGGGCAAGGCAGGCTGAAGAGGTCCTAGATGATATCCATTCGGGTATCTGCGGTCATCATATAGGAGAGAAATCTCTGGCCCACAAGGCCCTGAGAGCAGGGTATTACTGGCCAACCCTGCTAGCAGACGCAAAAGATTTAACTCGAAGGTGCAGGAAGTGTCAGCTCTTCGCCCCATCAATTCACGCCCCGGCCCAGGAACTCAGGCCAATTCTGTCTCCCATTCCTTTCGCTCAGTGGGGAATGGACATATTGGGCCCTTTCACTGTTGCGACTGGGGGCAGGAAATTTCTAATTGTGGGGATCGACTATTTTACCAAGTGGATCGAAGCAGAAGCAGTGCCAAACATCACAGAGCCTGCGGTCAGGAAGGTAATCTGGAGGAACATCATAACCAGGTTTGGCCTGCCAAAAATGCTAGTATTCGATCTTGGAAGGCAATTCGACAATGATCATTTGAGAATTTAGCTGGAAGGCCATGGCATAGCAGTTGCCTACTCTGCTGTCTGCCATCCCCAAACCAACGGGCAGACTAGAGCTGCCAATAAACAAATCCTGAATGGACTCAAGAAAATGGTGGATGAGCTTAAAGGCAGATGGGCAGACGAGCTGCCAAGCATAATATGGTCAATCAGAACTACCCGAAAAGAATCCACGGGTCAGACCCCCTTTGGCCTGGTATACGGGGCAGAGGCCCAGTTGCCCATAGAGGCACGGATCCCCACCCTGCGATCTCAGCAGTATAACAGGGTGGACAATGAAGCAGCAATGATTGAGGCCCTGGACCTAGTCAATGAAGTAAGGCAGGAGGCTAGCATGAACATAGCCGCCTACCAGCAGCGAATGAGGAGGGCGTACAACAGGAAAGTAAACGAAAGAAGTTTCCAAGTAGGAGACTTGGTCTTAAGGAAAACGCAGGCAATGGGAACTCGCGGAAGTACGAAAAGCTGAGCGCCAACTGGGAAGGCCCATATGAGATAACCCAGATTAAGGGGCCAGGCACCTACAAAATCGCCAATCTTGAAGGCCAAGAATTGGCTGCCCACTGGAATGCGGACACCTTAAAAAAGTACTACGTCTAAACCATTAGGAAGCTAAGTAATTTTCCTTTCAAGAAGAACTGGCGGAAGACGGTCAAAATGAAATGTCGACGGCTCCGACCACAAATTACTGTAAAAGTTGTTGAAGAAATGAAAAGTCCGAAAGTTTATACTCGTTGTCTGTTTAAAATTTGCATTCTTCCACACACAAACGAGCAGGGGGCAGTAGGGGGTGGCCCCCCTGTTGCTAAAACCAAGGGAAATAGACCCCCAACAAAGTTTTAAGTTCCCCTGCCTACCTTTGGGCAGACAGGGGGCAGGCCCCCTGGACTTCGACCGGAAGCCAGGGTTAGGCCGGGCCCCACACGCCGAACGAACAAGGATTGGGGGCAGCCCCCCCAACCTTGTATAAAAAACGCAAAGCCCCCCTACCTACCTCTGGGCAGACAGGAGGCAGGCCCCCTGGACTTCGAACAGAAGCCAAGGTCAGGCCAGGCCTCGCACGCCAAAAGAACAAGGACTGGGGGCAACCCCCCAACCTTGTATAAAAAACGCAAAATCCCCCTGCCTACCCCTGGGCAGACAGGGGGCAGGCCCTCTAGACTTCGAACAAAAGCCAAGGTCAGGCCAGGCTTCGCACGCCAAAAGAACAAGGACTGGGGGCAACCCCCCAACCTTGTATAAAAAATGCAAAAACCCCCTGCCTACCTCTGGGCAGGCAGGGGGCAGGCCCCCTGGACTTCGAACAAGAGCCAGGGTCAGGCCTAACTATAAACAAAGAAAGCAGGCAAAGTAGAAGCAAAAAAGATGCATCCATGAACAAATAAAAGAGTGTTTGACAAAGAGAATACTAAGAATCCAGAAACAAAGAAAAGTTAAGATATTACATCAGATAAGGCAGTCGACCACATCAGGGCTCGTCGCGCAAAAAAGTTAAAAAGTCAGCGAGGGAGCAAAGGCGCAGTAGGATAGGGGCAAGAGCCCTCAGAGGACAACTGTCCTGCACGTTAAACATTAGGAGCATCTTGACTAGGGCCAGTAGCCTCGTCAGGCGGCCCGTTTGCCCGAGCTTCGTTCTTGGTAGCATAGAGACTTCGGAAGGCATCTTCATTAAAATCAGGGAACATTTCCCTAATAACTTCCATAACAAGCTCTAAGGAAGAAGAGGCCCCATCTTGAAAGCTCGTTTCCACTGCGACATCGGCTTCCTGCAGAATGACATCCTTCTCCTTCTGCCATTTCTCGCCCTTTACCTTCAGGTCATCCTGGGCCTTCTTGAGATCTGAATCAGCCTGGGACAGACGCTCTTCCAGGTCAACTACCCTTCTTTTGGTATGCTCCAGCTCAGCCAACGATTTTTTAGCCTGCTCGACTTCCAACCTGCTCTCCTTCAGCTCCCTTTCCAGTTTAGACGCCTCCCTCACAGCTTTTTCGCCCTGAATCTTCCACTGGGTCACCTGACTCTTGGCCTCCTCCAACTCGCCTTCCTGTTTCGCCAGTTGGTCCTTCAAGTTGGTGATAAGGGTGACATCCCTTTCAACCATAGCCAGGCGATCAGGAGGAGGGAGCCCAGGGGTAACAACCAACTCTTCATCACTCAGCCGGCTAAGGGCCGCCAGCTCAGCAGATGCCTGAAGCACCCTGGAAGTGCGCTGAATGTATTAGATCACCTGATTAGTAGTAGAGGTCACAGCTTTGGTGAGGTGATCCGCCAAAACAGCACCGAAGTCTGAGAGCAGGGCAGAGACGTCTAGACTGTCGCCAGCAGTGTAGTGGAACTCCGTATTTTCCTCTGAAAAGAGGGTGCCTGGGACATCACGAGCAGGGCGCTTGGGGCCAGGGGTGTCGGCGTCGGCCTCCAGATCAACCACATGTGTAGCGCCTGAGGGCTCTCTGTTCCTCTTCCTCCTGCTCTCCAGGGGAACACTCTCCCCGGTTTCTTCAGAATTAACAGGTCGTGATCCCAGGGGAGTATGAGTCCCTGCAGAGGAATCACCCTGCTTGCCGGTTGGAGAGGGGGTGGCCTCCGAGGTAACCTCCGTCTCCATGCCCCGGGCATCAGAAAGAGGAGCCGTCGGCTTTTCAGGCGGCAGCCTCGGGGGGAGAGGAAGCCTTGTTTGGCTGGCGGAAATGCTCTTCACGTACTTCATCAAGTTTTTCTCACCCTTCTTGTAGCTGGAAGGAAAGGAGGGGCGCTTTGAAACGGTGGTAAAATCTTCATCTAAACCGAGTCTCCTTACCTCCTTCCTTGACCAGAGACGGGTGGCGAAATCTGCAGGGCACAAGAAAAACAGTTAGAAAAATATAGAAGGTTAGAGTTGAAGGAGACAATGCCAATAAAGTCCATGAACTACCTTCTTCAAGACTGGGAATTAGGCCCACTCAGCCCAGATATTCATCGGTGGCTATGAGCTCCGCATGAGGAAACCAGAAGCCAGGACCACAAACGCCCGATTTATCTACAATGGCAACAAATTTCTTAACCAGCTCCTAGTCCCGTTCAGTTTCACCTCCAGGGCTTTCCCCCCAACACCTGGATGATACTCCTCGCGGGTTTCCAGGCGGGTGTGGACATGATTACTAAAGTGTCTAGGAATCCGCCACCCTGAAACACTATGCACATACAGGAAGTTGTTTTTCCAGTCCTTCAGGCTGTTCAGAGCTGGCCAAACCGGAGTGTATCCCTTCTGCCTTTGGAGAGACCATTAAAATCAGGGGAACCCTCTCCCCCACAAGAGGACACCATCTGCAGACCAACCATGTATCGCAGAGCGTTGATTAAAGGCCCCTCACCATGAAATAGGCAGGTCCACGTGTAGGCTATTAATGACCTAACCGCAGCAGCGGTCAAGTGGGCTATGACCACATTCATCCTCCTAAAGGTCTCCTCCAAGAAGGGGTGCAAGGGGAAACGAAGGCCAAATTCTAGGCATTTGTGGTAGACGACTATGCAGCCGTCAGGGGGGCAACATACAGTATCCTTCTCTCCTGGGACAACGATGGTGTACCCCTCCCCAAAATTATAAAATTGCTCAATCGCCCCGGCAGCGTTCTTCGCCAAGATTAAGTCCCGGTTCTTGGACTCGGGGTAAGTTTTCAGGGGGACCTGGTACTTGGCCTTATCTAAGTAATAAATTCTCCCCGCTTCCCTGGGGACAAGTGGGCCGACAATTCTGGAAGGATCAATTTCCATTGCCTCGTCGTCGGAGTCGGCGACGTCGAAAGGGGCAGGCTCAGGAGAATTAGCATCTTCACTACTCTC
The DNA here is from genome assembly GCA_958450325.1 of Agrostemma githago. Taxonomy (NCBI): domain Eukaryota; kingdom Viridiplantae; phylum Streptophyta; class Magnoliopsida; order Caryophyllales; family Caryophyllaceae; genus Agrostemma; species Agrostemma githago. The sequence goes on from OY288242.1 coordinate 5,862,584, forward strand.
CGAGCGATTTTCTTCGATCATCCTAACACCAGGCCTCCCAGAGGAGGAGGTAAGGTCGGCCCTACCCTCTTCCCTACCCTCCGCCCTCTCAGTCGACGGGTCGGTAAATGTAAGGATACGAGCGCGGTGACTAGGCATAATGATTTAAGAAGAAGGAAAAACGAGGAAACGAAAAAGATGAGGACTTAGGACAGGATTCTAACCTAAAACGACGACTGCTGGTTGAAAATCCGAGAAAGAAAGCTCCTCAGTCTAAGAACGTTCTCAGCAGCGAAAAAGTATGAAGAAGGGTTTGGTTTTTTCAAAAAGGCGTAAAAGATAGAAATGAGGGAGGTAAGAGTGCTTATATAGGCTAGGGTAAGCGAAGAATCGTCCTTCCTGCAAACTTCCCCAGGAAATGCCCACGTGTCACGTTTTCAGAAACTGACCGCCCATCACTTCCCAAGAGAAACCTCGAAAAGGTAAAGGATGTCAGAGGGTTAATCATTCCATGACGTCACCCCTTCATTTTTAAAAAAAATGCATAAAAAGCCTGCCTGATCTTTCATTAATTAGAAAAGGCCCAAAAAATGGGTAAGTTACAAATTCAGCGCAGAAAAGTAAAAGTACAAAAGGAGCCTGATATTCTGGCTCAGTTAACTAGCCTGCGAATCCGGAGCAGGCCTAATCATCATCAAAATCTGGGGAATAATCCCCAGGGCTGTCATCATCCAGGGCAGACCCCCAGTCCCAGTCGTCAGAATCCTTAAAAGGATCAACATGGAAATCATCTTCGCCCTTGTCGGAGGAATCGCCCCGGCCTTCGCTATCCTCAGAATCATGGCTGCTTGTGTCCCAATGATATGTGTCGTTACCGCACTCAAATTAATAATTTATAACCTTACTCTTATCACACTAACGATACTAAAAATTACGTAGTATAGTACAAGTAAGGGTCGATCCCACAGAGAGACGATTTATTCATTAGCTAGTCCACTACATATTTACGATTATGAATAACATATTAGCAATATTAACAAGAATATATACGGAATGGGGGGTTTAATTAATTGTCTCGAATAATCTAAACTAATGAACTACTCCATAATAAACTATAACTAATATTCTAATATATATACAAGTGAAACAAGCATAATAATTCGGCTCATATATTTCTTATATTTAGTTACCCATTCAGTTACTAAATCGACTCGTCGTACCCATATTATTTTATTACTAGATTAATTGTAGAGAATTTAGCCGCTAAATCTCCCTATCCTTCCTTACTTATAATCGGTGTCGAGCCGCTCGACCACCAATACTAACTAATTAATTATTACGTAAGTTTCGACGCTCCGTAAGTTAACTAGTCGCATTAAGGAGAAGAAAGACATCATTAATCCTAGTCAATTAAAATTAACTAGATCAAATTATACTCCTAGATTAATCTAGTGACAATTCGCAGTCCTAAATTAATATAGTTGCTACTCGGTTGTATAATTTAACGCCGCGCCAATTAATACAACTAGCTATTGAACAATAAAGACGAGTATAAAATTGAATACTAACAAATAATATTGGTAAAACTAATTGATTTCATAACTGAACGATTAACGTCATATAAGATCCAAGACAAAATTAATAACTGAAATTAACAGGTATTAAGGAGTAGAAAACTTAATATCCAGCCCCAAAAGACTCCTCCTTGATTCGGTTTCGACATCTCCACAAGTAGTGCTTCCGTCTTCCTTCGAGTTGAAGCCGCTTCACCCGACGGACTGCTCCGAGCTCCCAAAAACCGTTAACTTCAATTACTAATAGGGTTTGGTATTTTTGTGTTTGCTTGCTTGAGTTATTCATGATGGGAACCGGGTATTTATAGTTACATTGGGTCAAAAATTAGGAAAGATTTGGAGTACGATTTCTGGGTAGAAATATGGAAACCGATGAGATGGAAATATTGTGTTTCCATATTGGTGCTTCGTCAATTGTCATAACATAGATTCTCTGATTCCCTTTCTTCTTTGCTTTATTTCTAGTGTCATAGGTCCTTCCTGAAATCTTGGAAAATATTGACTTTTCTTTCTTTCCTTTTTCACGCCGTTTCCTTTTTGGGTCAAATCCACCGCGTTAGTCGGGTCATTCAATCCCGACTTATCAATCCTGTACCTAATAAATAGTATTAACATCGAAATCAGTCTATTTAGCACGATAAATAATACACATGCCCTTAAATATCGAATCTCACAAAATTGTATCGTATAGTTCAGATATTATTATAAACGAGGTTAACGACATACAAAAACGGGGTGAAAATATGAATATTTAGCGAGTTATCAAATTCCCCCACACTTAGTTTTTTGTCGTCCTCGACAATGACAAAACCTTAGATACAATTAGATATATCAACCTCGACGATTTCGGACAACCAAAACAAGATTACCGACGACAAACTAAAATACTTTCTGTTAGATAAATTAGTTTGCTAAGTTAGAGAAATCAATAAAAATATTTTAGTTAGATTAGAAAATATATACACTAAACTTTTCCTCCACATGGAACTATTCAATTAATTAATTTAACAATATTTAATATTTTAGACCGCTTCTAAATATAAATTATAAATGAACTCATTATTTTTCACACTCATTTGAACTATCCAAAAAATTGTATAAAAATTGACTAAAAAAGACGAGTTTCGGCAATTTAAGGTCTTGGGGGAAGGGGATTTACTTTCCGTACATTCCTATTACCAGTTCAGTACGAGGATCGTTCTCTCGAGCACATAGGCAAACTAAACACCTCATCTCACTTTTTCCATAATTATTTTTTCTTTTTTTTTTCCTCTTTTTTTTTGTATATTTTTCTATTTTTTCTTTCGATTTTTTCTTTTTCGATTTTTATTCCTTTTTTCTTTTTCTTGCCCGATCACGTGACCCATGTAACGAGTTTTCAACCAATGACTCCCGCCCTTCCGGACAAGGCATTAGGCATTCTCCCAATCCCATTAGGACTAGGTTCCCCTCGGATTTACTAACTCGAGTCACAAGAACGACTCACTCACTCTTGAGGTGTCTAATCTTCCTTAGCCCTAATTAGGAGTCACCTAGGAAAGCAAATTAATTTAACAAGACCGGCTTACTTTTCGTACCTCTAGAGTCAATAAAAAAATAAGTAGTGAAGGTAATACAAATAAGTGCTATTCTTTATAATTCACTTTTAACTCAAATTTAAAAGAGACTTAAAATATCATCTACTATTAAATTAATTAATCCAAGTTCGATCGGGAGGAAAAATAATTGTATATATAACTTCAAAACATTTTTTTTAATATAAAAAATAAAAGTTAGTAAAAAATTTTTGAAAAATTGTTAGATTAGAGCTTGTCGTCGATTTTCTTATTTTAGTTAGCCTAAAAACGCCTAGGTTGTAACCTTAAAGCACACTTATTAATTTTTTTTTTTTTAAAAAAAAACTTGTTTTATTAAGATTTTAATTAACTCTCCCCCGCACTTAAGATCGACATCGTCCTCGATGGCAAATGAAATGTACTCGAAAAATAAAGGAGAGAGATAAGAGCACTTAGCGGATTTAATATGTGAGTGATCCTGGTTGTATGTTCTGTATTAGTTTTAGTCCCATAATATCAACCTCCACAGCCTCCAAAAAGTGCATAATAACAGTATTCCTGCAAAATAGAAGCACTAGACCCAAACACGTGTAACACAAAATACCCAAGAAGTTCTCAGCAACGACACGTCTTATGAAGTTTATTTTATCTAATACTAATATTTTTGTGCAACCGACACTATTAACATCCCCTTACAAAGGTTGCAAAACTCAGGGAGGCACTTAAGCCGACTCGACTAAAAAAAATTAAAATAATACAATACAATTAAGCTTGGGTTGCCTCCCAAGAAGCGCCTAATTTAACGTCTTTGGCTCGACGTAGTTAAGATATTCTTAAGAGTCCGACAATTCCGCAACCGCCATATTAAACATACCTTCTAATCCAACCATCCGCCTTGTTTCACCCAATAATATTTCAATCACGTCTAATCCCAATATTTCTACTTCGGATTAGGGATTATTTGTGCAGGAAGCTTACCTGAGAGAGTGGTTTCAATATTACTCAAGGTCGTACATATTTGCCCCATTTGTGAACCTAATTGTTGAAGATGAGCATCTGTTCTGTTGGTACAACGCACCTTGGTTTTGAACTTGACCCACCGTATTTGCTAGTTGTTTTATCATGTCTTCTAGTGATACGGAATATGGTTGAAGTGCATGAGGTCTAAAATTATTTTGATTAGAGGGTCTAGGTCCTGAGCCGTATCTAAGATTATGGTGATCTTTCCATCCCTCATTATAAGTGTTCGAGTAAGGGTCATATTTCCTATTCTGGTTCCCATTAAAACCACCCATAGCATTCACATTTTCAGACATACCAAGCTGACCAGCGTCATTATTAACTCGCAAATTATCAGAACTTACAGCAAAGACGGTCTTTTTCGAATGATTAGTGACAAGTTTCGAGACAAGAGTAGTCAAAGTCGCAATTTGTTGGCCATTTTCTTGAATTTGATCCCTTAAATCAGTCATATCAGCACTACTAATCCCATTTACTACACCTACATCCTTCCGAGAACTAAATTGTTGGGTATTTAAAGCCATGTTATTTAGTAGTTTCCTAGCCTCGGTCGGTGTTTTATCAGCCAACATTCCCCCACTAGCAGCATCAATGTATTGTCTATCCTTACTCAAAAGACCCTCATAAAAATAAAACAATAATAGTTGCTCAGTTATTTGATGTTGAGGACATGATGCACATAGCCTATTAAATCTTTCCCAGTATTCACATAAAGACTCATCATATCCCTGTTTAATACCACTTATTTCCTTCCTAATAGAAGCGACTCTACCAGCGGGTTGAAATTTTTCTAGAAAAGCAATTTTTAAGGTATCCCAGCTAGTAATAGAACTCGGTGGTAAGTAAAACAACCATTGTTTAGCCGCTCCCTCTAACGAGAATGGAAAAGCCCGTAATTTAATGTCCTCCGGTTTAACCCCTTCACATTCCATAGAAGAGCACGTTAAATCAAAAGCAACTAGATGCATATTAGGCAATTCATCTGATTTACCATAAAATTTAGGGAGTAAACTAAGAAAACCGGAATTTAACTTTAAAGGTTTTTCAAGAGTAGGAAATACGATACTCAATGGGGTGGTTGTCACATCTGGGGTAGCCAATTGCTTTAATGTTTTCTCAGCCATCTTTACTTCTTCTTCCTCAATAAAAAACTTGTCAAGCTCTAATGGTTCCTCGGCCTTTCTTCTCAGAAATTCTTTCCTTAGCCTCCTTGCGGTTTTCTCGATCTCGGGATTGAAATTTTACAGCTCCTCTGGATCGACGAGTGTTATGATGATGCATACACCTAATGAGAAGAGAAACAAAAAATAAAGAATTAGTAGCTGTATCTATCTATTTACCTTATATACATACTAAATAGCCAAGCTTCACAGAATGTATACACAAAGAGAATAGGTTAATTTTGGATTAATACAGCACCAAAAAAAATAAAAAAAAAAAAAAAAAAACTAAAGATTTGATAAATTTGATAAAAATTTCGACGTGTATGGTCCAGTGTGCATGCACACAAAATTTCCAAAGTTAAATTTTGTATGCAAAATAATTTGGTATGCAAAAATGCTCCTGTATACACAATTTGGTAAATTTAATTGATAGGTGTATGCACAAAATATGACTTGATACGTGCATACCAAAATTAGAATATTGATACTAATTTACCATATTTAGCTTTCTACAACTAGTACTCGACGTCGAAAGATAAAACTCTGAAGTACACAGTAATGCAACATAAAGACAAAATATACAATACTCCCTCCGTATTTTTTTATATGACGTTTGACTTTTTCGAGGTGAGACTTTGACTTTAATTTTTATGTAAATATATTATTCCAAAAATTTTAAAAATTGCACCATAAAATCCCTTACGAAAAGAGTTTTCAAATGAGTATACATTTCATGGTATTTTTTCTTATGTTGTGAGAGATATTGAAGAGAGAAGAGGTTGTCTCGAAAAGTGAGAATGACTTATATTAAAAAACGGAGGGAGTATCAAACAATATAAAGACAGTCAAGTATACCATAAAAGTATGTGCAAACTTAAATAATATATACAGTAATACAATTTGGTACGTATATTCACATGCAAAATTTGTTAAATTAAATCATGATAATATATATTCACACACTACTAAAACATATCCTGATATAATATGGGGAGTTAAAACATGATATTGTATACAATATAATCAAGACTGAAAATATAATTCACACATGTACAAGCTAGAACGAATAATTATACATCTCCCCGACAACGGCGCCAAAATTTGATACGTGTCGTTACCGCACTCAAATTAATAATTTATAACCTTACTCTTATCACACTAACGATACTAAAAATTACGTAGTATAGTACAAGTAAGGGTCGATCCCACGGAGAGACGATTTATTCATTAGCTAGTCCACTACATATTTACGATTATGAATAACATATTAGCAATATTAACAAGAATATATACGGAATGGGGGGTTAATTAATTGTCTCGAATAATTTAAACTAATGAACTACTCCATAATAAACTATAATTAATATTCTAAACCTAATATATACAAGTGAAACAAGCATAATAATTCGGCTCATATATTTCTTATATTTAGTTACCCATTCAGTTACTAAATCGACTCGTCGTACCCATATTATTTTATTACTAGATTAATTGTAGAGAATTTAGCCGCTAAATCTCCCTATCCTTCCTTACTTATAATCGGTGTCGAGCCGCTCGACCACCAATACTAATAATTAATTATTACGTAAGTTTCGACGCTCCGTAAGTTAACTAGTCGCATTAAGGACAAGAAAGACATCATTAATCCTAGTCAATTAAAATTAACTAGATCAAATTATACTCCTAGATTAATCTAGTGACAATTCGCAGTCCTAAATTAATATAGTTGCTACTCGGTTGTATAATTTAACGCCGCGCCAATTAATACAACTAGCTATTGAACAATAAAGACGAGTATAAAATTGAATACTAACAAATAATATTGGTAAAACTAATTGATTTCATAACAGAACGATTAACGTCATATAAGATCCAAGACAAAATTAATAACTGAAATTAACAGGTATTAAGGAGTAGAAAACTTAATATCCAGCCCCAAAAGACTCCTCCTTGATTCGGTTTCGACATCTCCACAAGTAGTGCTTCCGTCTTCCTTCGAGTTGAAGCCGCTTCACCCGACGGACTGCTCCGAGCTCCCAAAAACCGTTAACTTCAATTACTAATAGGGTTTGGTATTTTTGTGTTTGCTTGCTTGAGTTATTCATGATGGGAACCGGGTATTTATAGTTACATTGGGTCAAAAATTAGGAAAGATTTGGAGTACGATTTCTGGGTAGAAATATGGAAACCGATGAGATGGGAATATTGTGTTTCCATATTGGTGCTTCGTCAATTGTCATAACATAGATTCTCTGATTCCCTTTCTTCTTTGCTTTATTTCTAGTGTCATAGTTCCTTCCTGAAATCTTGGAAAATATTGACTTTTCTTTCTTTCCTTTTTCACGCCGTTTCCTTTTTGGGTCAAATCCACCGCGTTAGTCGGGTCATTCAATCCCGACTTATCAATCCTGTACCTAATAAATAGTATTAACATCGAAATCAGTCTATTTAGCACGATAAATAATACACATGCCCTTAAATATCGAATCTCACAAAATTGTATCGTATAGTTCAGATATTATTATAAACGAGGTTAACGACATACAAAAACGGGGTGAAAATATGAATATTTAGCGAGTTATCACCCAATCATGGCCAAAAGGGACGGCCCTGGCATCATCAGGAAAATCGCGGCCCACCCTCCCCACCAGAGGGGAGGAGAGGCCTGATTCTGGAGAAGAGGTCAATTCAGGGAAATTGGGGTCAAATTGCTCTGGATGCAGCCAGGGGAAGCACCTGTGGCACCCCCTGTCATAACAGCCCCCTGCCTGGGTGCAGTGTCCAGGGCGAGGACCAGCAGGAGGAGATCTCCTAGGGCGCCTACCAGCCCTGGAAAGGGCCTTCCTCCTGGCCACCCGTTGAAAACGGGAGCGTTTTCTCTTACTACAACGAAGAATTTGGTGAGCCCGCTTTGAATACTTCAGCCGACGACGCCCTCTGAAGCAGAAGACCTCCACGAAGACTCCGCAGCGGAAGACTGTTTTCTTAATCCAAGACATTTGGCTCTTTTTGGGAAAGAATAGTGGAAAGGTTGAAGATGAGGCGTGAAATGATAAAGAACAACAGAATTTATATAAGAGCTTTTGGAACAAAAGTAAGCCATTAATGAAGCTTCAACCACCTCTGTAAGAGGGAGAACCAATCACCAAGTTGGCGCGCTGTCTAAAAATCTTCTTTACAAGAGAAATAATCATGAGCAAAGACATTCCAACTCTTTGCATGCCCAATCCAGTTGAGTTTCCTCCCTCGAGAACACGCTGCGCATTAAATGCTGAGTTGCTCAAAAGAGTCAACCTCCCATCCCAATCAAGAGATCGCCTGCCAAAGAGAGCCCTGCTTCCCCTTAGCCGGCGAGGGCCAATTGATGGAGGTTGGTAGCCCGCTATGGGTCACCCGCCATTTGGGTCCCAAGATGGCCCGACCCAAGACTGGACGAGAGCCTGCCCAGCAGGCCACCAAACGAAGAATCCCTAACTCGGCAGGAACTCACCTGCTCGGCAGGGCCGCGCCGCCAGCCAAACAGGGCAGTCAAGCCCCCCTGCCTTCTGGCCCTCAGGGTGCTCTCACCCCCAGCAGAGGCAGGGGAACCCAGGACTCCTCCGTCATTTTGCCTAAGGTAAAGGGGAATGAGTGGATGAGGTGAAGCCACATGTCACCCCTCTCATCCACTCATTCTTCCTCTCTCCTCTTCTCTTGTCTCTCTCTTGCGGGAAGGTATAAATACTCTCCCATTTCCCACTTGAAGGGGGTTGGATTTTCTCTCTCTAGACTCTCACTCTAAAACCGCCACCTAGTTCCTCACGAGCTAGGTTATTTAAGGCATTTCACGGACTGACTTAGGCATCAGAGAGGGTTCCCTCGGACACCTCCGAGGCCCTGTGCGTTCATTGTGCAGGGAGAAGGCCGTCTCTGCCGGGGAAAGTCCGACCACCGGAGTGAGGAGAAGGAGGGGCAGAAGAAAGTCGACAAGAACCATCAAAGTTGAACCATAATTAAGAGACCCGAATCCGAAGTCGGGTCAATTGTTTCCATACCGGAACACTTTTTAATTTTCACTCCTTATAGTGTTACTCACCAAATTTTCATTTTTGGTAGAATAAATTAACAAATACTATATGCCTTATAAACTCTTTTCTAATATTACTTTTTTCATGATATATTTTTTAAAATTATGTTCAAAATATTTTTAGAGTACAAATTTCTCCCAAATCGCTATTTACATGTTTCATGACGAAATGATGATACATATGTATTTCTTACCTGTGATTAGACATGGTCAAATGGGTCGGATGGATAATCAGGTTATGGGTCGGGTCATAATACAGGTAGAGTGTTACATACTCTGATCCCAAATAGTTATACAATAACCGATTAATTAATTCTTTTGAAATACATGTTCTGCTTCATGTATTGTGACAAATGTTGTAGGCCAATGTGATTTTTGTGAAACTTTGTAGATAATATTTATCTTAATTGCTAATGTAAACAATTTTTTATGCAAAAATGATTTTTTTTCATCTAATTCATGTTAAATAAATATGAATTGAAAAGGAATATTCTTTTTTTTTCTTTTTATAATAATGCACCTAGGTTAATTATAGATAGTTAATATGGTTTTGACACGTCATCAATGCTTCTCTTACACCTTGCCATGTGGCCAAGGATGCATCAAATTAATATATATATAGATACGTTAAAAATAACACGGATTAAAGAGATTGAATAATAAGATATTTTCAAGTTGGTTGAAGCCTTGAATGTACTTATTTAAGGACCATAACACAACTAAATTACTACAATTCCCCAATTTTAAAATTTTCATGCATATCCAAATAATATGTCTTCGAAAATTAATACAATAAGGGAAATCTCTCCAAATCGTGAATCATGGATGTAAAACATAAAATTTCGCACCTACGATAATAAACAACATATACAAAATAATATGAAAATAAGAGTTTTATTTAATAATCCAAAGATTGACGGTTACAATTTCCATGAATCTCTTGATTCCATCTCAAAGGTTAGGTTTTTGATATAACTAGGAGGTCTTATCGACTTAGATCCATAGGGGGAAGATGGGGTCTTTTTGGTGACTTATTCCATTTACCTACAATTTGGTAGTAGGATGATGGGGTCGTGTGTGAGACTTAGAGATGAAGCTAAGAATATTCTAGTATTCTAAGATATTATCACAATATTTATTGATAATTATCTCTAAATACTAAAGATATTAGACATAAATAGATACCGAAATATATAAAACTTAGGTGTCTACAAATGCCCTCTTAGGCTTGTTGTAGAGACTTCGAAGTCGGTTGCAACTTTGTCTCGAAACTTGGTAGAATGACTTGAGATTAAATTTGTTTGCCCCCATGCCTCTACAGATCTGGATCCTTCGAGATAGGGGATGAAGAGCGAAAATTTTCACGCCGGGTTCACCAAAATTTGTAACGACAAATTTTGTATCGCAGATAACTGAAATACAAAACAAGGAGACAAATAAATTTTATTAGTTATTTATCAAAAGTTCGTGTACAATCTCTAATGTATCCTCTGATTCTAATACGCTGTTTAGGGAACACGTGTACGCGGTACACGTGAGGGATGCGTGCGTATTTAACTTTTAATGCCTTGCATGCATTGTAACTTGATATTCTTGAGAGGGTCGCCTGGACTTGAATCTCCCTTGAATGTTTGAATTTGTCTTGGATCTTCTGAGCAGGCGGCACGATTTATTGTGCTTGTTGACTGCTTGCGACGGATTTGATGGAGAGCTTGTAGCGACTTGTGTCTCGTTCTCTCTCTGAATCCTTTACTTCATAATTTTTTCAATTCCTTCAAATGAATGAGTATGACTCTATTTATAGAGTTCTGGTTCTCTTTTGTGGACTTGTGTAGTCATAGGCCCATTCATGGGTTTATTAGTGACATTGGCCTAATTTGTCTTATTATCGGGTTTAATGATCCAAATAGTCTATTTTGTACGGATCGACCCATATTTCTTTTACTTGGGACAAAATAATTAAATTGAGCTAAAATTTCGTATTAACTCAAAATAATTAATTAATTTAATTTACCTGGTACTTTAATAAATTTTTAGTGCCTACAATGGAGATCAAGTGTCACATCATAAGGCTATATACCATACCTGAATGGAATAAACCGGAGAAGCCAAGTCGTCTTGAGATGATCCTTATGGACCAATTGGTAATGTTTTAAGGTTTTCTTTAATTATAGATATCAAATATTATTATACCCGCTGGAAAAACACGTAATCAATCAAAATAACTAACATATCTTATGTTCTCTTCGACAGGGTGATAAAATTCATGGAACTGTTAAAGGAACTTTAATCCAAAAATTTGTAAGTGTACTTTGGTGTAACCAAAAACACAGACAAGTTCAAGACATGTCATCACGAACACGAGATTAATTTCTACAGACTGACGACTGTTAGAACTTGTGATGAAATCTCCATACCTATGTATGGTTTCCAATTTGTGAATTTAAGTAATATCTTGACAAAGAAGATCCTTGAAAATGTATACATAGGTAAGAACTGTTAGAAATAATACAAAGACAATAGGTTGATCATTGTCGCATTGTAAGGGTATCTCCCATTAAGTAGCACATTGACACCAATATTCATGATGGTTGTGAATATCATTATATATCTTTATAGTAATGACAATTCATTACCAATCATAAATTGCCTTGGATACCCTTTGATTTTAGTCTCATGTAGTCTTATATAAGGTGATATAAGAGAATGAGTATGAGACACATACATCAAATACTTCATCATCCAAATCTCTTGATAAATTCTGAGTATACCATCGAGTTCTAACTCCTAACGGTTGAGTACACAATCTTTTAGGAGTGTTGTGTGACCTTGGGGAACGACGCCCATTCCGATTTGTACCGTAGTCGGGGCGCTTTCGTTTCTCATTCAGTGGCCTTCATACCACGACACAACAACGTGTATTTACTAGTTATATATCGCCCCTATAGTGACCTTATATTTCCAACAATTGAGAAACGAAATTATGTCACTATTATTGTGGGTGTGTTCATCACTAGTCATTGAAATTGTTTCAATTGGCTATCTTGTTTCGTTGGTAAGATTCATCTCGTTGAGGGTGAGACAGCAGTTCGGTATTATGGCATTAACTCTGTCTCTAAACCTCTGATTGGGACGTGTAATATGGCGTTGGAAAGCTAAGAAGAAGGGCTACAACTCTTTAGTTGAAGTCGTGAGCTGATTCTGCCATTTACCCTTCATAAAACGAGACACAATGTCGTGGCAGTATGCTGAAAGTTTTTGAAGGTTTATGAGTGGATGGTATTATCTCATTTTATTATCAATGTTCATCCTTGAGAATGAGGTATGGTATCTATCAGTTTAGTTCTTGTCTTCTTGTGATTAATGATGATAAAATAATTACGTTTGGTAGATGAGTATCATTTATCGTCATTGATTGGAAGATAAATTATCTGATAAGAGTAGGATGTTATGTTGTTTATGAACATATGTTGAATGTGTTAGTCTCAATATTTCATAATGGATGATGAATTTGCACACATGTTTGTATTAGTATACAACTAAAAGGTAAATGTTTTTCTGTGTTCATGGAGAATATTATATGCCTACGATCAAAATAATTAATGTGATTATTAGTGGAGTAATAATTAATTACTAATGATTTTTGTGCAAATTATGTTGTCTTGTGAGATGACCATGTGGAGATTAAATGCTCTTATGAGTAATGAGAGCAATATTTGGATTTATTATATAGCCGTTATAAATTTATTCTATGCACTTAATATATATAATATTGAATATTATTCATTAATCAATTTAAGAACATTATGTATGTTTTGCTTGAGAAAATTGAATATGTATAATATATGTTGAGATTATATATTAGTGTGATTTTTTGTATCCTTATTAATGTTTTGAAAAGGCACGTGTGTACTTGTCTTGTAAATTATTTTGGATACATTTGGAAGAAGAATTTACTTCACACTAGAGACGCATCAATGCTCACTCGAGTAAAATAAGCTATATGCGGGGGTTAAATATTTTATTTTTAATGACACGCATAATCTTGATCAAGTATGTATTAAATAATTGGATGAATTATTTGATAAATTACTCTAAGAATAGATTATGGAATAGATAAATTGTCAGACATAATTATTTGATATCTAAAAGTTGGGATGATTAATGAATGAATAATTTGTATATTTTGTTTGAATGATTATGTTTGTCACTATTTCGTGGTGTGACAACATGTGGGGGAAGTCATTCAACTTATTTGATAAAATTATTCATGCATCATTTTTAGAGTTGATATCTTATAATTTGTGAAGAGTATGTATATCTCTAATTGTGGGGGAAAGTGATGATCGATAGCATGTTTTATACATGAATAATTGAACCAAATGTAAGAGTTTTAATTTGTTGACTAAGTCAATAAATAATGGTTGCGTAAGGTTCATTTATTTATGTTGTACATCTGACTTACACCACAATATATGAGATTATGATGATTGATTTTATGTGAGGAAAGGTTATATATTTTAATTTGTGGATTTACAAAAAGAAAATATAAGTGAAACAATCATCGAGATCATTGTTCTCTAATATAAGAATGATGATGTATATATGGTGCAATAATGAGAATTGCAACATGTTGGATATTTATAAAGATGTTGGATCACAAGGTGAGATGCACAATGATCACGAGTAACTTTCATCTTTATAATAATTTTATTATAAGTCTATTGAGAAGACTGTTATAATTTAATGTATTATGTATGCGTATTATTTTGCTCTTTTAACCTTACAACGGTAGTAATGCATGGTGATTGGGAGCTTAATATTTATTGCAAAATTGTGGGGACATCAATTGCTATGGAATGTTTGATGCTAATTTTAGCTTCATATTGCTAAAAATGATGTGTAGTGAATTACACATGGATTATGCAGATTTGAGAGAGTTGAAATCATCAAATATAATTTGGTGTATTTGAAAGGTTGAGCATGTAGCTCTTAATGATCTTATAGCCCAAATTTGTGTAGTCCTTGTGAGACGGACTTGATGAGATCACCGTAATGATAAAGGTTGAGCATATAGCTCTTAATGATCTTATAGCCCATATTTGGGTGGTCCTTGTGAGACGGACTTGATGAGATCACCGTAATGATAAAGGTTGGTATATTTCTCTTAATGAATCTATATCCCTATGTTTGGGTGGTCCTGTTGTGAAGGACTTGTTGGATTCACCGTAGTGTTGAGAGGTTGAGCTTTAGAGCTCTTAATGATTCTATAGCTCATAAGTGAGTGGGTTATGTGGAGACATCCTTGATAGAATCACCTAAGTGAGTGTGAAGGGTTGGCCTCCTTCTATGAGAGATTGAGTTATCTTTCTAAAGCACTCATCAAAATCCCAAGGTTCATTTGTCCATAAATTTGTTGAATCGTATTGCGGAACTCGTGTGGAACTTAAGGTATGATATGTGTTGTGAGGATAATTCAACCGAAGTTCAATAAGGAATTCAAATCGAAAGATATTCTCTTGTTGTAAGTAAGTTGTTAACTCATTTCACTAATACGTTAATTCAAATCGAAAGATATTAACGTCTAAGTGTCAACCTTTTCATATGCTCAGAATTTTTGTTATTGGTTGTCATTTGCATTAGTGGGGGATCGTTAGAAATAATACAAAGACAATAGGTTGATCATTGTCGCATTGTAAGGGTATCTCTCATTAAGTAGCACATTGACACCAATATTCATGATGGTTATGAATATCATTATATATTTTTATAGTAATGACAATTCATTACCAATCATAAATTGCCTTGGATACCCTTTGATTTTAGTCTCATGTAGTCTTATATAAGGTGATATAAGAGAATGAGTATGAGACAAATACATCAAATACTTCAACATCCAAATCTCTTGATAAATTCTGAGTATACCATCGAGTTCTAACTCCTAACGGTTGAGTACACAATCTTTTAGGAGTGTTGTGTGACCTTGGGGGACGACGCCCATTCCGATTTGTATCGTAGTCGGGGCGCTTTCGTTTCTCATTCAGTGGCCTTCATACCACGACACAACAACGTGTATTTACTAGTTATATATCGCCTCTATAGTGACCTTATATTTCCAACAAGAACTATTTGTCACATGCAATTCGTTTTGTCTAAACACTCATCGACTTATATCTTTATAATAATAATTATTCGTTTTGCCTTTAAACACCTCATTGACTTATATTTTAAAATAATTACTATTGCAGACATAATTGGATTCATGAAGGGAACAAGTCCAGTGGAGTTAATGAAAACACATAAATGAATCTATGATCGTTGTTTCAGCAAAAAGAAGGTCAAGGTCTCTCTTTGGTCGAATTATGCAAAAATGATGGAGAAATATACGGATGGAAACAGTGCCCCAACTATAGTTGCAATGCAGTTTTGCAAACTGAAGAAATTTGGAGGTAAATATCTTATGGGCTCCCATTTTTGGGCCAAATTGTTTGTGAAGTGTCTAACAAAATTTTTCTTCTTTTTTGGAATAAGAAGGTATTTATGCAATATCAAACTCATTCTATGCCACGCGACTAATAATGAACCCGAATATCCCCGAGACAAATGAGATCATATCAAGGTTCGACAGATTTTATGTTTAGTGCAATCGGTAATATAAAACATGTCACGTTCGCAAGTTTGATTGCTTCAATTCATGCAGCTTGGACGAGGGAGAAAAATATGAAACACTTACTCAATTACCTGCGAGCTCTACTCCCTTGGAGGATGTCTTCATGAAAAAATCTCTACTCAAAAAAAATTGAAGATATAGAAGAAATTACTAAGGTGCTCTCATGAGATATTTATTTGTCATTTAGTAAATTAGAAAATAGTATATATTTTATTATACTCAGGTGTACACACTCATACTTTTATTTCTGTTGGTAGCCATGTTATGTCATTGTACTTGCATACCCGATGTTTGTCGAGACTTCCTTGAATTGGTTATACAATTGCTGCAGAGTGTGTGATGCAAAAGTTGAAGTTGAAGGAGGCGGTGTGCTCTACTGTGGGACATGTGACAAATCTATTAAACTTGTGGTGCCGAGGTACTTATACACCAAAACTACACCATCACAACTGTTTTTTACGTTTTAAATTTTTCAGGAATAACAAATATCTTAAAAATTAGTACGCAGATACAAAGTAACCTACCATGTCAAGGATGATACGGGCCATGCATCGTTCGTTTTGTGGGATCGTGATGCCACCCAAATGATCAGGAAATCTATAGCTGCCCTGCGAGAAAACTTGGTGCAGGCAACTAACACAAGAATATGAGTGACGCCCCCTTATCTATTTTTTACACGAATATTAGAACAAGCTTCTTACGTATTACCTTCTCCTACTGTTCAATAGGATGGCGATGACGAATTGTTCCCCGTTGAACTCGATCAACTGCTCAACAAACAATTTCTATTTAGAATTCACATTGACGACTACAATCTGAACAATAAGTGGACAGTGTATTCTGTTTCAAAGATAACTGATGACCCAAAATTGATTATTGCATATTTGGATGCAATGAGTGAAATTCATTCCAAGGTAAAATGTCATGAAATATATATTTCATGGGTTTTGAATACATCCATTGAAAAACATTTTCAATATACGATAATTAATACTCTATTGAAAACAACCCCTTGTGAAACAGATGATAGTCCAGGTTGAACTGTACTGACTGATAACTCTCAGAGAAACTTACATGACATGGAGTCTGCTGCAATCGGAAATAATGACGCTTCCTCAACTCATGATAGTGGAATCACACTAGAGAAAGGACAACTGAAGGTGTTCAGTCCTGATGTTGGTGATGATACATCAGACGATTGCCAATTTTCTATAACCAAGGATAGTGTGGGGTTAGGATTCAGAAGGCCTAAAGAGTATTATGCTACAATACCCTATTAGTTATTCTATCAATAAGTTATAAACACCCTTTTTTAAGTTAAACAAAGGTGTAAGACATTTTTATTTAAGATTTGAAGTCCGCACTTGACATTGTTCGCATTGGTCACATATCTGGTATTGTTATTTCTATGTAAGTACCACGTCAGGATAAAATGACATCAGAAATTCAAGATTGTTTTAGAGGATGTAAAATTCCAAAAATTAAGGAATATGTTCTCCTTTTCCTTCACTTTCCTCTGCCTCCAATTCTCGGGATCCTCACCCCTAGAAACAAGGTGAACACTCGGTATATAAATTGAAAGTTGAACACCCAACTGTAACCATTACATGTTTTGAAAGGCTTGTAGAAATACCAGATATGCAACCGTACGCCATTGCAACTTCTGACCTGATTGACAAGATACAGAAGCTAAAAATACCATTAATATACTGACCAAGTGTGCGTGCATAATCATTTGCCTGAAATTTCTTATTACTTCATCCTTCATTTCTCGTGTTATTCTTATGTAATTCACCTCTGATGCCAAATTATCATCACTTCCTGTACCTTGGTTACCTCCCCCTTCTTTTTCCTTGCCCCACACTTCCCCATACAATTACTTGCAATTCCCCTTAACCAAAAACCTTAAAATATTATTGACCCACACAACTATACATTTAATAGAATATGAATACAATCGCAATACAAATGTACCATCTTTCTAAATTTCAACAATTGTGTAACTGGAATGCCTAGACTGAGATTGAGATGAAGAACGATAAAATAGATATAAAGAGAGCTGACTTACAAAGGTGTGAACTTTATTACGAAGAGTGTTCCTTGAAGATGATCAAGTGACAAATCCAAGAGATCTTCACTCCGCGGTTATTATTGGGATGAAATCATCAAAATCCCTATAAAATTAGGCGAGTGGTAAATTAGTATCATTTTGAAGATTCTAAAGTAATGAAAATATCACGTCATTCCTAATACACATCATTTTGTAATATACTTAACATATTTAAATTGATTTATGAAAATAGAAAAAATATACTTATACATTGATTACATTGTCACAATAAGTACTGTGTGAAGTAAAAAAGAAAAAAAAAGGTACAGAGGCTTTATTGAACTCCATGACTCTATAAGCGGTAAAAATGGATGAAAATGGTGGCAAACCCCGGTCTAGAAGAAAGTCACTCATTAATCAAAAACGTCAGAAAACTGAAAATCATTGTCAAGGTAAGAATTTTATTACTAATAATAGTTCGGACATCGATCAAATTTTAACAATAAACGATTCATAATACATTCATGTTGTCGAATTTGTCTCATGTCGATCCCCTGGATTACTGGTCAACCACTTACAGGGAACTTTCTCAATGAACCACCAATAATCACATTACCGATGTCCAACATCGCAAACGGTAAGACTTTAATCTTAATTAAATTCTCAAGTCAAGTTCCTTATTGATTGAGATTCATATAGATTCTAAGCGTAATTGTCAAGAAGTGTATGTAGTATGCGGTGCAAGATGCACGAACGTCAAAATTAATGGATCCCCTGATTTCTCCATTACTTTGTACTACACAGTGGACATCAAACACTAGCATATAACGATTAGAAACGACAAACTTAATATGCACACATGTAGATAATAATATACTGAACGCACGATAAAAAATATTTTTGTATTACTATATGCTTTTAGTAAGCGCGCAAGGATGATCGACGTCAGTGGGACCTATGACACGTTTATTACTAGGTAAGAATAAATTGTACTGATATTGACGTATTGTACCTTTTTTAAATGATACTAAATTTCAGTAACACAATATTCTAATATAACATTGTCTACGTTGGTAAGACAAATGAGTCCCGCATATCACACAACTCCAAGAACAGGTCTACTACATAACATGCGAACACCTACCAGATTACCTCTGTCTGACATTACTAATAGTAAGACTTAATACGTTTTTGATACAAGCATGCAGGCAACTCTTTAAAATTATTCCTAATTATCGACTTGCAATTACCGTGTGATATCCCATAGGTAATGCTACTACGGCTAGCATAGATGCTACGTCTTATCGCGACAACAACCAACCGTTAGAACATTCCAGGCCTTTAAGAGCAGGAAAATACATTATACATAACAATACCATAGTTTCCAGTGTCACAAGAAATCTTAACGAAGAAGCTCGCATTATAGTACACGAGAATATGACTGCTAACGTAAACGAGTCTACCGACAGTAGTGACTCAAAAATTGGATCTAGAGATGGAGAATTTGTCGTGAGGACTGATGATGAATTAGGAGAGGTTAATGTAAATAAATACGGAGGTATGTTATTTCTAAACATGATGTTAAACTTTGTACTTTTATTTAATAGTCCTCTTCAATGTAACATGTAAATTATCTAGGGTATTGGGACATCGGAGATCCTACATGTTCATGCACAGAGTGTGGTGCGCTGATGTGGTACGAAGAAAGGCCACGTAAAGATAGACAAGCAAACCAGATAACATTCTCATTATGTTGTAGTAAAGGGAAGATCAAATTGCCACTAATGAAGGAACCGCCAACAGTTCTAAAATCACTTTTAAGCAACGAAGACGAGAAAAGTAAACACTTTCGAGATAATATCGGGACATACAATATGATGTGGTCTTTCACTTCATTGGGTAGAAAAATTGATACATCAATAAACAGAGGTCGTGGTCCATATAGCTTCAGATTGCATGGACAAAACTATCACAGAATAGGTAGTGATCTAGCGTGTTTTGTATGTGTTTACGATGGAGGTCTGAGTAGGGGTGAGCAAAAAAAACCAAACCGGTTTTAAAAAACAAAACCGAACCGAAATCCGGTTTAAAAAACCCGAAAAATGCGGGTTTTGATGGAGGGAAATCCAGGTCGGGGCCCGAACCGGTTTTAAAGACAGAAAACCGGTTCGGGTTCGGTTCATGGACTTAGAAATCCGGGTACCGGTTTTAAAACCGGTTTACATTAAAAAAAACCCTAACTAAACAACTAATGAACTAAACCAGTAAACAACTAAACACTAAACATTACGCTCTCCTCCTCAACTCAAAGTCTCAAACTCTAAAATCTAAAATCAGTCCTCCTCCGCAGCTTTCATCTCCCTCTTTTACTCTCTCCAGATCTCGTCCTTCATCACGGCTCAACTTCATTCATCTCCAATTTCATCGGTAATACTTCTCAAATTCTCATATATTTCTGTTTATTTTTTCATTTTCTGGTTTTGTCTTTTTTTTGTTAATGTTTTTTGTTTGATAGTTTTCTGTTAATGTTTTTTTTTGTTAATGTTAATTTTCCTATATTTCCTTGTTTTTTTTGTTGATGTTTTTATTCTGTTAATGTTTTCTGGTTTTTCATTTAGTTTCCTATATTTCTGTTGTTCTTTTCTCTTTTAATTTTTTGATTTTCTGTTTTCGTTTTTTTTTGTTAATTTTTTTCGTATTTAGTTTTTTTTTTGTTAATTTGTTTTTGGTTAATGATTTAGTTTACTGTTGTTCTTTTCTCTTTATTTCGTTTACTGTATTTAATTTTTTTCATTGTTTGATTTTTTCCAGTTTAGTTTTTCGTTCACTGTTGTTAACTTACTGCATTAAGTTTTTTTTTCGTTTTTAATATTTTGTGGCTGATTTCCTCTGTTTTCTGGGTTTTTTCTTTTGTAAATGTCTTCCAGATGTAGTAACGAAGGGGTCGAAGGATTTATCAACTTGGAGGATGATGACAATGAGAATGGAGCAGGCACTTCTAATCGTCAAGGTTCGAGGATTAAAGGTAGTACTAAACCGCCAAAGCCTCCCAAAACTCAAACTGCACGTGAGGATGCCCCTATCGTTCGTAAAAGAAAGAACGCCTCTCAGGTTTGGAATCACTATGTTCAAAGTAGCGATCCCGAATATGCTAAGTGCATTTATTGTGATGGTTTGATTAAATGTCCTCCTTCAAATGGAACAAGTAGTTTAGCTAATCATACTAATAGATGTTCCAAACTTCCGGCTAATTTGGATAAGAAACAAAAGCTGATTAATTTTGATACTGTCACCACGGTTAAGGAGGATGGGACCATCGAAACTGTTAGTACTCCTAATTTGTGGAAATTTGATCAAGAAACTTGTAGGAAATCACTTGCAAAAATGATAATTGTGGATGAATTACCCTTTATATTTGTGGAAAAAGAAGGGTTTCAACAATTTTGTAACATGAATCCCCAATTTGCTATTCCTTCGCGATTCACCGTTGCTAGAGACTGCTATGGGTTGTTTATTGAGAGAAGGAAAACCTTGCAGGATTTCTTTGGTAGACTATCTTCTAGGGTTTGTCTTACCACTGATGCTTGGACTTCGGGTCAAAACTTAGGCTACATGTGTCTCACAGCTCACTTCATTGATGATAATTCCACTTTGCATAAAAGAATCATCAATTTTTGTCAGGTTTCGGGTCATACTGGGAAAATAATTGGTAAAACTGTTGAGAAATGTTTGTCTGAGTGGAACTTGAAAAACATATTGACTATAACCGTGGATAATGCTAGCTCTAATGATGTTGCGGTTGACTATTTGAGAAGGAAGTTTAACAATTCTGAATGTGATGTTATGGAAGAGAAATATTTACACATGAGATGTGCGGCCCATATCTTGAATTTGGTTGTTAGAGATGGTTTGAATGATCTCTCAAAAGCAATTTTGAAAATTCGCACCCTTGTTAAGTATGTTAGATCTTCGCCCGCTAGGAAAGAAAAATTCAATGCTTGTATTTTAGAAGAGAGGATAGAGTGTAGCAAACTTGTGTGTTTGGATGTTGAGACTAGATGGAATTCTACTTATTTGATGCTTGAGATTGCGGTGAAATATAAGAAGGCATTTGGTTGTTTGCTTATGAAAGATTCTAATCTTCAAAAAGAAATGAAAAAGGTTGGTGACGATCTTAAAAATGATGAGTGGAAACAAGTGTCTTACTTCTTGCCTTTCTTGAAAGTTTTCTATGATGCTACATTGAAAATGTTCGCTACTCTTTATGTCACTAGTAATTCCTATGTTCAGGTCATATTTGGAGTTGGTGAAGTGCTTTCCCAACATCTTGTTCATGAAGATGAAGGTGTTAAACAAATGGCTCGTCAAATGAAGTTGAAGTATGACAAGTATTGGGATAAGATTGAGAACCTAAATTTGCTCTTATTTGTCTCTGTTATGCTTGATCCAAGATGTAAGTTTGTTTATGTGGAGTGGATGGTTAACTCCGCATATGGTGGTGAGAAAGGAGCTCTTTTGGCCGCGAATATTAAGCATTTCTTCAAGACCTTCTTTGAATTTTCACTACAACAAAATCACCTTTTCGCGGCGATTATTTCCTGACAATTGAAAAATCGACATAAATAATATACTTATATTCCTTATGAATGACCCCTTTTATAACAAATATCAATCGACGCTAATAAACCCGACAAATCGATGGGTTATCTCGTTATAACCCTAATAATATAATAACCCCACTTAAAACCTACCCTCTTTATCATTGAAGCTAATAAACCCACTTAAAACCTACCCTCCTTATCATTGAAATCACATTCACCGACCTCCATCGTCGACAAATTCACCATCGTGCAACGCATCAAATCACATATCTCTAATGATACTACTTCGTTGTCTCTCAACTCCTGGTTCTCGAATCCAAAAATCTCGATTCGCCAGGTGGTGCGCTCGCATCACTCGCGGACTAGTCCGGTCGTCGCGTCTGGTACGTTTCATGATTCACAAATCTGAAATTTATGTGTTTTTTATTTCATTTTCAGTTTGTGTTTGTTTGATTTAGGGGATTGGTGTTTTCTAATTTAGGGTTTGCTGAATTGATGATTGGTTATTGTTGTTGTAGTCAATTGAAGTTGATTGGATTTATGGGGTTTGTTGCATTTTTGGGTTTGCTGCTGAACTTATTAGATTGTAAATAAAAATTATTCAGTAATTCAATGTTAGTTGGAATGTACAGTCATGGCTTGGTTCTCTGATGTGTATTTGTATAACGGTGTCAAAGTCAAGTCCAAGCAGCTCATGGTCAAGAATTTACTCCTTTATGTTGGAGATATGATGTGGAGCAACGTAAGCTTTACTGGCGGCTGGAGCAGCATTACGCCATGGATTGGGAAGTTGCGTGTGCTCCGTTGCTCACTATTGGGGAAACGTACACCTTGAGTACCTACCAGTCTACTACAGGAACGGTATATATAAACTCTAAAGTCATAACTATCCAAAATGTACAGAAATTTTGACTAGCTTTTGAGCACACAGATGTGCAAAGTTTGTACACAAACTCCTCATGATCGACCCCCTTCATTGAAGGGATTTGTTTGACATTAACCAAATTAAGGTAGTTACTCGTCACAAACAATAATTTGAATTTGGGTAGAGTAGGTAGATTCAGTTGACGAAGTCAACATTGACTCAGCTCTCTCTATCACATATATTTGGTCTCGAAAAATGTTAAATCGAATAAGACTGGGATATTTGAAAGTAAGAGAGGATGTATAAAAATGACATAATGCAAATATTATATTGTGATGGCAACTCGTGAAGCATTAGGCATGCATGCCAGAGCCAAAGGTTGGGGTTGGGGTAGGTCCATTACTTTATACCCAACCACTTTTTCACCACAAAAACTGTGTAATCCCTGTCTTTACACTTTACCTTTGCCTTCTCCTGATTTTAGCAGTACTATTAGCTTTTGGCTTACAACTTTGAAGGGATGCCATGACCTTAGTCTCCCCATACAGCGGCTAAAGCGTCAATCAGGAAACTAATAACTTTCCCGCACAAGTAGAAACTTGACACTTACCTCGTAGCTGTTGTGAAAGATGGCAGAGCTGTTTCGAGAAATGTTGCAACCCAATTATGCAGTACTAGTGTTACTGAATATCTGTTTGATGATGTTTTGAAAAAAAGACTTGACCGAAAAGTTGTACGATATAAAATACTAAGACTAATGAATTAGAGGCAACTAAACAAACTAATGTTAATATTGTTTAGACCGTCTAACTAGAGTATTTGTGTTCTCGTTAAAGTCATGTGTGTTGTCGATCGATTTCTATATTTGCATTATTGTTGACGTTATCTATCTATCTATATTATATCTATTCGTTTATGTTATGTGTTATATATTATTATCGTGGTATATATGTTTTTGATGTTTGTCGTCGGTTTCTAAATGCCATTATTCTATTGCGTAAAGGCTAGACCGTTTGTAATAGTACTAGACTGTTGCGGCTACACCGCTTCTATTCCGATGCGTAAAGGCTACACTTGTATTCCGCTATGTAATAGTGGCATGCTAGTATATTGGAACTGACTAGGGACGACAAAACTGCCAAGAAACTCAAAAGATATCAAGTAGGACATCTACTGTGCTCTTTCATCCTAATTTTGCCATGTGTTGTGATACATCTTACATAAGTTCTCTTTTGCAGTGACCAAAACTTGGCATCGACGAATTTGATGTTCAGACGGTAAAAATTGCTGGTAAATACCGAAATTCATATATTGATATATGAGCAATCATCTTGCTTGATGCAATGCTAGTGCATTCTAACTGACTGTAGTTTTCTTATGAACGTTACACTTTTAAGGACTATTCCATGATGTTGGCCATGGTCCATTCGGTCACTTTTTTTAGAGTTGTTTTCTTCCCAAGGTTCTTCAAGGCTCCTCGTGTGTTATTCTGTGTTTTTTCAGTTTCGAACTTTCTTGTCCTTGTGTTATTGCATGGCAGATTTATGACAGCACGATAAAGGAGGATCGCATTAGCTACCTACTGCCTGGATGCGGTCAAGACAGGATTGTTTAAGTGTATGCTATGAAGCCGAAACTGGTGCGTGAATTTAACGACTTTATTATCTCTCTTCGACTTCATTTATGAATTCTGAGCATTAGGATATCCAAGAGAT
Organism: Agrostemma githago; assembly: GCA_958450325.1. NCBI lineage: Eukaryota > Viridiplantae > Streptophyta > Magnoliopsida > Caryophyllales > Caryophyllaceae > Agrostemma > Agrostemma githago. Next base: position 5,887,843 of record OY288242.1, read on the forward strand.
TGATTTTAATTTGCGGTCGTAATTTGAAAAAAATTGTAGAACATTATTTCCTATCGGAGAAACTCTCCCCAAAAGTGCTTATCGGAGAAACTTTCTCCAAATGTTCTTGAGTGGTATTCATATAACCTTCTTGTTTCTCCTTGGGAATGCAGCATCCTATCATAAGATTCATGGATGTAGTTGATCATATCATCGGAGCAACGTCTTACATTCTACTTGTTTTAATATTTGTATATTGTGATTATATGTATGACACTTTGTTATATGTCACTGAGTAGACATTATTTGTTTTCCTTACACGCTAGAAATGAATAAAAATTCAGACTAACTTTGCATATACTGCTTTTTATCCTTGTTTATTGCAGTTTCTTGAGGCACAGCTGGTTTACGCAATACATGAGTTGGAGTTTAGCTTTAGTGGCCGAGCAATTGTTTTCAAGTTGTGTAAACATAATTCAATCTTTTTTTTGTTTTTTTGTTAGTTTAACTTGCTCATTGTTGTTATTGGATATATTCCGTGTATAATTTTTTGGATTTTATTAGTAATATAAAATTTACATCATTTCTTTCAATTGTCCATTTTTCATTTTTATTTTCGTATCTTATCCAGGTTGTATAGTAAAAAATTAAAGTCGCGATATTCAATTGGTACAACTGCTATTAGATGACATTTTATAGTACATCTCGCGTCGAATACAATTGTTACGATTCTCATTAGATGACGTTTTCTAGTATTTTTCATGTCGAATACAATTGCTACAGTTGATTTTAGATGGAGAGTATAAACCACTTACCACATCGAAAATAAATGCCACAAAAACCGCCACTAAAGCTCACCTTCTTTCGTGTCGATTTTAAGAAACTAACCCAGCGAATAGATTATTCGCCACGAAAGGCTACGGCAACACCGCCTACCCCAAAGAATACACAATCGACGGGGAAACCTTTCGCGTCGCATATAATCGCCACGAAATATCAAAATAATCGCCGCGAAAAGGTGATTTTGTTGTAGTGTTTATGCTTTATCTATGCCTCTACCTTCATCTAGTGCTTCTAGTTCCTCTGCCTCCACTAATAACTTACCACGAGCTCAAAACCAAGAAGGTACATTTAACTTTGGTGATCTTATGGGGAATAAATTTGAAATGGAAACGGGTGGTGGACAAAGTGAGACTAAGGTAGAATGGGAGAAGTATTTGGAAGATGCTAAGGAAAGTAGACAATCATCTCTTAACATTTTACAATGGTGGAAAGATAATCGAAAGCGATATCCTATACTTGCTAAGATGGCTCGAGACGTACTAGCTATTCTGGTTTCTACCGTGGCTTCGGAGTCCGCTTTTAGTACGGGAGGTCGAGTTCTTGATTCATTCCGCACTTGTTTAAATCCTAGAATAGTTGAAGCTCTTATATGTGCTCAAGATTGGCTTCGAACTTCTCGCACTCCAATTATTATTGAAGAAAGCTTAAATGAAATTGATGACTTGATGAAAGGCAAGATTTACTACTCCGTATATTATTATTCATTGGCTTTGAACTTCTCGCACTCCAATTATTATTGTTATTTTCATTTTATTTTGAACATTGTAGGTATGGAAGATTTGGTGTTGCATCAACCTCTCATAGTCATTGATGAAACAGATGGTTGAAGACTTGGAAGAATGGTGGAATTAGATTATTTGGAAAGTCGGAACTATTTGGATTTGGATATGTAAATTTTAAACTTTTTATGTCTTGTAATCTTGTTTGGACTTTTTATTTTATGCTCTTGTGACTTGTTAGTAAATTAGAGACTAGATTATTAAAGACAATGAAGTTAAGAAAGAACTAAGAATGTCATTTTAAATTTTTAATGGCATCATGAAATCCGGGTTGGTTATAAAAACCGGTTTATAGAGCGGTTATTTTAAATTCTTAGAAACCGGATCGGTTTAAAACCGGTTTGGTTCCGGTTCACATAATGTAAAAAAAATGGGTACCCGGTTAAAAGCGGGTCGGTTCCGGTTCGACAAATTTTGGATTTTGAAAACCGGGTACCTGAACCGGTTTTCAAAACCGGTTCGGGTACCCGGTTTTGCTCAGCCCTGGGTCTGAGCTAGATTTGGTGATTAAAGGTGCGGATTTAGAGTGTAAATCGTCTATTTAGTTTTATCTAGGAAATTGTGCTTTATTGAAGAAAAGACGGTTTTCAGTGATTGTTATGTGATTTGGGCTCAAGACGCGGAGAGTGTGAAGAACAAGCCCAATTTAACCTGAGTGAAATATCGAAACGCAACTCGGGAATTGTAGACGGAACTGCTTCGGGTTCCGTGCCAGCTTAACTATTATTTATTATTATATTATTATTAGAGTTAGGAAATTACTAGACTTTTCTATTATTATTATTATTATTATTATTATTATTAGGCTACATATTATTAAATAGAGAATATCATATTATCATTCATGATACATTATTATCATCAATTACGTTATTCCAAGGAGAAGAAACAAGAACCCTAAATTTCTCATATGTAACTAATCTTTCTTCTCGGATCAAAGATTTGAAGCTTTCTGGTTAATTGATTGTGAGACTTTCTTAATCGTTTTTTAATTACTTGAGTATTGTTTATTCCTTGTGCTAACTTTATGATTGTTGTTTGTTTAATCTTTTTGGCCAATTGATTATTTCAATCTTCAATCTATTGCAATTCTTTGTGTTTGAATCCGTAATTGTTCAATTCACTAGATAAAGTTGCAACCTTTAGATCTAATTATTTGTATGCATTTCATCGTAATTGGGTAAAGGGGGAATAAATAAACATATAATTCGAACCAATAACCGCATGTGTTAAAGTCGTTATTTCTATTGACTTGTTCATATCGTTCATGTTGTTATTGAATTAAATCTAGACGAATGTATTAGGTTGTTCAATTATTAGGTTGCTTAGTATCGCGTTTCGACCTAAGTAATATTATCTACGGAACAATTGGAACTTTCGGTTTCACAATATAATACTCAAGGATTAAATAAAGGTTAGTAGTGATGATCAATTGTTTAACTAGTTAGTGAATTTTCTTTGAGTCGAGTCTCTTAATCATCTGAATTCATCATTATTAGTTATTTTACTCTCGTTATTTTAGTTGTTAGACAAATTACTCACAAAACCCTCCATTATTCTTGTTACGTTTATTTATATTAATTACACATTAGTTACTTCGCCTTCCCCGTGGATTCGACACCTGACTTACCTCTACTATATTGTTAAAGGTAATATGACTTAATTATTTATCTTTGGGAGCATACGACCTCCGCTCACCAGGTGGCTTACTCCCTGAACAAGGATCTTCACCTAAGTTCGCGCAACTATACATCTACGACACCGTGCATGAGGTTCAAAACCGGTTGCGCATTTTCAGGCTTGATATTCTCACCTATAACTGATACCTTCACAACAACAATTATTTTTATTTATCTAACCGATGTTATCTCTATGTAGTGACAAATCACTTAAAGATGAGATTGTAGATGATTTGAAATGTATGCTTGACAGCCACAACGTCCTCGCTAAGGCCTTCAGGAGTGCCAAAGACCGATATTCTCAACCTACACCTGATACACCCAATTGTAGGTTTAAACTTATAGGAAAGAGGGCAACAGATGGAAGGACCTACAACCTGCCGACTTCAGACGAAGTTGTTGCTTTAATAGTGGGAGATGTTGACACTATAGATAAACGTGATGTCATCGTGGAAGAAAGAACGGGACAACTTAAACGTGTGAACATACTACATCCTTCGTACCTTCCGATGCAATATCCGTTGTTATTTCCGTACGGTGAAGATGGGTATAGTATTGACATCCCGTTCGCAAAAGGCACGACAGGGAAAAGGAAAAGGATAAGCCCCAAGGAGTTTTTTTCCTTCAAGATTCAAGAAAGGCTTGGTGAACCGCAGACTATACTTACTTCCAGAAGATTGTTCCAACAGTTCTTGGTGGATTCATACACACTAATAGAATCAGACATACTTAACTATATCAGGTTAAACCAAAAGAAGTTTAGAACTGTGAAAAAAAAATCTTGCTGATGTCGTGAATCGTGGAGATGTAGAACTTGCTTCAATTGGAAAAAGATGTATTTTGCCTTCATCTTTCCCCAATGGTGATAAATTCATGGTTCAATGTTATCTTGATACAATGGCAAATTGCAAGTGGTTCGGGTTTCCTGATCTGTTTATAACTTTCACTTGCAACCCATTATGGCCAGAAATCACTCGATATGTAAAGGCAAGAGGATTAAGACCTGAGGATCGACATGATATTATATGCAGAGTCTTCAAGATTAAATTGGATTAACTGATAAATGATCTAAAAAAAGAAAAAATATTTGGAAGGGTCCAAGCTGGTATGTACATCCTCCAAAGCTTTGATATATTAATCCTACAAGTGTTTATATACCAAAGTTACTTAATTATAGGTTTTACTAGCTGTAAATTTTTGATGTTATTTACGGTCTATTTTATTCGTGCCTAATTCTAACCCCTTACATATTATTAAATGATACATACACTTCTTCTGATTTCTTGATTCACTTTAACATTTGTCTACACAGTGGCATTTCAGAAGAGGGGGCTTTCTCATGCCCATATTGTAGTATGGATGCATCGGGATGCCAAGTTTCCTACATCGGCTGACATTAATAAAATTATTTATGCTGAAACTCCAGACAAGGATATTGATCCTGAAGTGTACTTAAATGTGTTAGATGTAATGATCCATGGCCCTTGTGGAAATTTCTAACAGAAACTCACCACGTATGGTTGACGAGAAGTGCTCAGAAAACTTTCCAAAAAAATTCCGAGAAGAAACAATCGTTGATGATGAAGGGTATCCAAAGTACCGGAGGAGAAATGATGGTAGAGTAGTGAAAATTAAAAGAGTGGTGTCTTACTCGATAACCAACACGTGGTGCCATATAAGGCTAAGCTTCTCTTGAAGTATCGCGCTCATATTAACGTTGAATGGTGCAACCAATCAAGATCGGTTAAATACTTATTTAAGTATTTCTAATATTTTATTGAAGCACTAAAAAAAATACATTTTATCAAGAAAATATCAGAAACTTTTTTTCCCGATTTAAAACAAAAATCAGAAATCAGGAATTAAAATGACGAACACGGTTTTCACGATAAACGATGATTTAAAGTGATTAATTAATTCACCCACTTAACAATTTTGAAAAATTATGGAAAATTTCAGAAAATTATTTTCCACCACAAAGATTATCCACGCAAAATTTCAGATTAAAATAAAATGTTTAAGTGCTAGAACTAAAAATCGGCTTTTAATCATTTTTGTCCGAAAACGGTAATAATTCAATAATCGATGCGTAAAATATCAAAATAATACCAAATTATCAAAAATCATCAAAAACATCATTTTTATAGAATATATTCATATTTTACATGTTTAGGCCGAATATTACAATTTTAAAAAATAATTTACAAAATATAACAATTTAATTGTTAATCTCGTAAAAGCGATAAAAATACCGAAACATGCAAATTTTTGACTTTTAACAAATTTTTAGATTATATGACATACATATATTGTCAAAAATAAAATTATAATTATATACATGCAATTACACAAATAAAATCATGCAATACCGAGTAACATCGACGTTACCTTTAATCCAAATCCGAGTCGATAATAAATTCATCGGCTTCGGATCGTCCAAAAATCCTGCATTGCACGACAAATATGGTACAAAAATACCATGAGAAAAACTAAAAGAATCAAGATAAATAACGATAAAAAATAACATTGATTATTACCTTAACGAAGGGATCGGAAAAACGATTAATTAGATGATGAAAATGAGACGATTAAGACTCGATTTGAGACAAGAATTTGCCTAGAAAGGCTACTGGAAAACTCGGCCAAGAGAGCAAAAAGGAAGGGAATTTTGTTGTTTAATTTTTGTAATATGAATGATAAGAAAGTGGATGGTTTTCTAAAGCATAAATGTTAAGTAAATTTTGATGAATGTATGCCACTCCACCCTACACAAACCGGCTAAAAAGAGAGAGGAAGGGAGAGTGAAGAGTTTGCTCATTAAGCATCAAATAAATGGGAAAGAAAAAGAAAAATATCTTTAAGTTTAACATAAAAAATGAAATGTATAAAGAAAAAAGTAGTAGGGGTGTGCCAAGGGAGGTGTCGGTCCAAAATATGGGAAAAAGGTCCCAAATAATTTGTAAGTTGAAAAAAAGAAGAATCGTAAAATCGTTAAAGGTATTTCAAAGCAATTCGAGTAAACCTCGCGTTGGAAAATAATTATTTACGAAACTTCGTCATAAAATCATTAAAGGCTAAATTTTTGTAAATAAAACATTTCTTAGTTGGAAATATTATATAAATATGTTTAGACATTTGTAGGAAAAGAAATAACTTAAATCCGAGCTTAAAACGTCAATTCGTAGAGAAATAGAACTTCTCGCGGAAAAATAAATAGTTTACGATGAAAATCAAATAAATAGGTTGAAAAGAATTAAAATATTTTAAAATAAAAATAAATATTATTTGACTTGAAAATAAAAATAAAGCTTGGAAAAATGATGAAACATAAGGCCGAAACGTGATAGAGTTATGACGAAGTCATAGCGAAAAGATAAATGCACTAAGAAAATAGCGGGTGTTACAATATTTTTATGATGCACTTAGAAATTGTAATTTTTAATGTGAACATTATTTAGGTCTTGGAAAAATAATAAAGTTAGGCTTTCGAAACACCTCAATCGGAGTTCGTATGAGAAAATAGGAACCGTTTTACGAAATCGCGCAAAATTGCGATAATGATAGAAATTTCTGTTTTGCAAACGCTGAAGTGAAATAGAAAGGTTACAAAGGCACCAGAATTGAATATTACTATTTAAAATAGTTTGTCAAGACTTGATTTATTAATATTATTACCTGTTATTAGAAGTAACTAAAATAGTCAAAAACATGGGGTGTTGCTGACTACCCCTCTTTAGAAAATTTTGTCCTTGAAATTTGCCACTACTAGGTTTGTAAAGTATATATTTTCTAAGGTTAGACTAAAGTTTTCCTTTAATTTGTTTGGTGGTTATTATATATCCATAAGATGTTCTCAACCTCCATTGTGGAACAATCCGAGTCATGTTCAAGATTTTGTTCACTATCGGTTCTAACTCCAAAACAGGATAATATCTAAATTCCTTAAAAACAATATAGGATGTTTTGGAGAAACTTTTTTTTTGATCTCCCAGGGTTGCTTAGTTCTTTCAATGATAAGCTCTTAGTTTTAATCCTAAACTCTGGAATTAATTTATCTAAATTTCTAAAATTTTCAATTGTTTCCTTATTTCTTGATTCCTCGATTGGTGGGTTATTCCAAAATTTCAAATTGCCAGTCTGTGGGCCCGTCATCATTATGACACTCAGGGTGGTATATTATCATCCATCATCCAAAATAGAAATAAGTCACCAAAATAGATACAATTTTCCTAGGGATATCCAAAATTAATGGTTATAAATCAACCAATCCTGAAATTTCTAGAGATCTGCTAAGGCCTGTTCACAATCTATTCCTCGAAATAGCTTTTGAAGTCAATAAAGGATATCCTCAAATAATTTGATCAATGATCGTTCTCATACTTCTTTCAAACACATAATTCCACAAATAAAAGGTAATGATATCTCGAACATCTCCTGAAAGGTATTTTCTTTTTGTCATCACAGGGTGGTTAAGATCTTGGCTGGAAAACTATGGGTTATGTCTCACGATAGGTTACCGCTCAAAGAGGATTATGCGTAAGACACACACTAATAACTTGACTTAATAAGGTTCCAAGTCCTAAAAGTGTTCTAAGGTCGGCAAACGGTCAGACAAAACAAAAACAAAAATTAGGTTAGCGACGCTTCAGTCAAAGGTTCATACAACTTGTATGACTTCTTTGATGATATGATCCTTGATCAGGTTTCTGAACTCTAGGTTTCTTAGTGATTTCCTTCTGCATCAACTTTGAGTAGGTTCATCATGTTAAGACTTCTTCTTCTGTACGATCCTAGCGAAGTTGTTTCCTTGTTCTCAGCAGATCCAACGTTATATATACTCGTGTTAGCACTAAATCATCAGGTCAAAGGTTATTAAAAATACTCTAATTGGTTAGGTTGGGTGAAGAAACCGAAAGGTGGCATTCTCCCTTTATCAATGTTGCAACAAAAACTCGATTCCGACCTTCTTAGACTCCATGTTCCGAATCTCGACTTCCCCCTAACGCCTTTCCCTAGATTGACCACCCCTAGCTATTCTCGTAGTTATTTCTCTAGCATAGACTCGACCCTTAGAAACCCTCCTCTAGACATCAAACACGCCGCTTTAAACTTGTCAACACACTCCGTTCCCTGTGGACCGACCTCGACTTACCACGAATACTTGTTTGTTTTTGTGTAATCTCGAGTCTTACAAATATCGTTTGATCCCCCGTCCTTCGTTAACGACCGATCCGATTGGGAGGCGATCAAAATGACGCCGTTGCCGGGGAACTGTAACTCCCCGGATTTAAACAAAAGGAATAAAGTAGATAATTATAGCGTCTTATATTAATAATACACCATGGTGGCGAAAACACCATGGTTAACTAAATCCGATTGTTACCAACATAGATAATTAATAATGTCTTAACGCATACAACTACTCTCGGAATTGAAACCCGATAAAAATAAAACTACAAGGTTCAATTATTAAACATATAATTCATTATTTATTCTCTCTCAAGTCAACCCCATTCATGACCAAGTAGCAAATCAACCTGAAAAAATAAATAAAAGTCCACCGTCGGTGGGGAGTAACTAGGAGTCCTCCCAGTCATGATTGATGAAAAAATCTAATAATAGTTATGAGAATATAACAAGAGATAACATATACTTCATTTTAAAAGATAACATATAAAGTTCATCAGGACATATGATCAAATATTAGTAGCCAGGAATACGTAACAACATAATAATACCAAGTCATAAATAGATAAATAAATAAGTAAATAAATATAATGCAAAACCGATACGCCTTTCCAGAACTCGAACCAAAATATATAGAATAACACGAGCTAAGAACGAGCACCGTTTAGGGCCAATAACCTGAAACCCTAAACTTCGATGCCAATAACCAGACACCAAAATAACCCTATGGTGGGACACATAACCGTGAACCCATGTCTAAGACTGGCCAGACTTTCGAGGGACAAAATGTCTAGTTAAGGCGTAAAAGTGCGGACCCTTAACCAGTCAAGGCGTAAAAGTGCGGACCCTTGACCCCCAAACGACATATCCATAGACTCATAAGAGTATTCCATAAGGAACGGTCAACCCTTAGCAGGCCAATAACCTGAAACCATGCCAGGGTACTAGGTAGGCCAATAACCTGAAACCTACCCAGTTTGGTATTGCTCTTCTCGAATAGACCAATAACCTGAAATCTACCCGATATCGTATACTCGAGCCATACCATATATAAAATGGAACAAGGTCCAAAAGATAATATCTGGGCACCATGGATAACCCCATGTTAACATGCCAAACGCTCATAACCGAGCAATAATTTTAATAGCATCAATACGAATAAAGTATAATAAATTTGCTGGAGCATAGAATAAATTTTCACCATAAAAATCAATGTCGCTTAAACCAACCATTTATCTAAGGCATATTATTCGAACATGAAGACTAAATAAATTTTATGTTAACCATATGATTAAGTAAATAGTATTAGATCATATGACATGTACAACAATTAATTACAATATTTTATATTTCTCTTACACATGGATGTAAATTCACTTATTAAATAAATGATCAAATTACTAGTATAGGCCCCGTGCATAAATGCACTGTATACATAAGATTTAATTTGTAACATACTAATTAAAGATTTTAAATTGGAGGTATATTAATGTTTACATTCCTCAATTTTGGAAAAATAATTTCAAATTGATAAGCAATCAAGGCAATGAGTAAAACTAATAAATGTATGTTTAGATAAAAATATTATGGGTTCGGTTAAATACAACCCTTCGACTTGTGTTTAAGCATTAAATATCTTCCAAAATTGGTATAAACATAGAATTTAAGGAACAAATTGCACATACATCTATACAATTAATACAAGTATATTAAGAATTTGTTTCCTCGTTTAGGTTGTATCTATCATTTTCCAAATATTATATCTACAAAGTATATTTTTATTTATGTTATTCTCATATTTCGAAACACTTAATTCCCTCATATATACACACACTCCGTATTACTTTTTTTTATGAAATAAAAATTGGACTATTTCCACATTTTTATAAAAATTAATGTTTAGAGATTTAACCCGAAAAATAAAAACGTTATTAAGAAAAAAAAAACCAAATATATATTTTTCTAGTGTGAAGCTAAGAATGGTTATACTATAAATTTACCATTTTGATGATTTTATCATCATCCATGGAATGTAATGGGTTACCAATTTATTTTAAAGTACTCTTAGTTTAACTTCCATCTTTAGAAATAATGCATTTTGGAGGGAAAATTTTGGAAGTTTGTTATTTTTTTAGTATATAGGGGATTATTTATGATACATAATAAAATTTAAAGAGCATTAAATAATTGATATTTATAAAAATAATAGATTTAGTTCTTAAAATAAGCATTTTTATGTTTTACATCATAACATGTAATTTATTCACATTAATTATAGAATTAAATTTTAAAAAAGATGTAAAATAAAATATAGAGAACTACAAAATATGCTAGCAGTGGGGTTCAAACCCTAGTCGTTAAGTAAAGGGGCATTATGTCTAACAACTACAGCACAACTACAATTCTTTTTCTTTCTAGAATTAAAATTTACTTACTTGTGAACAAACAGTGTTATTTAGGGTGACGAAAACTTATATTTTTAATTATTATAAAATCATGGATATGCTTAACTACACATTATAAATGATTAAATTTAAATTACATACTGTCCATGAAAATTTATTTAATATAAAATTAAGTTTTAAGTTCTATTAAAATAATGTCATATTAATTATTTAACAAGTCTTTATACTTACAATTTATAATAACGTTTTTAATAGGAAATTTCATGATCAATTAATTAAATAAATAAATAAAAATATTTTATGACACTTATAAATTAATTTTAACAAAAAATCAGAATATATTTATATCAAATACCATATGAATTTATCTCATATTTATTATAACTTGAGGGTTTTATTGCCTAATTATCCATTTAAGTCAAAAGAATAATTATATAAATTATAAATTCACCATGCAAAATTTTATTACATACTAAAAAGGCATATTATAACAAAAATACTTTCTTTTTTCATAATTATTTACATATTGTGGATATTTATGCATGCATGCATGCATGCATGAGTATTCATAAAAAAATGTGATAACATGGAAAAATAAAATAATGATCCGAAAATCAAATCTAAAAACCTAAAAATCTACATGCAACATCCTCAACTTAAAAAAAAAGGAATATAATTAAGGACATAATTATTTTAAGCATTCATATAATTTATATATTTAATGCATGATAAATAAATTAGAAGCATGATTAAATAATGAGCAACAAAACCAATCATATATTCATCACAAAAATATATACATAATTTATACCACGAAGTTCATATATTATCATAATTTTTAAATTTCATATATATCCTCAATCTCATTATAAATTTATAAAAATATTAGAATTTCATAAATCAAGATAAGGAGTAAACCTAGTTACCTTGAGAGAAATTTAGTAGTATTAATATAAGTAGGATATGGATGATATCAACCCAAGTGGTTTCCTTCCACCAAGGTCTCTTGTTCACCTAGTTTTAGATTAATAGAATTTATCAAGGTCAAGATGACAATAAACAATTAAAATAGTAATGAATAAAATCTACACTTACTAGTAATTAGAAATGTGTAGACACCCGTATTTTGACAGCCAGGTGTCTATGGTAGTTTCCAAAAAATACCCGATGATGATCGGACGCTAACGTGTTTCTACGCGCTCGGATATGGGCTCAAATCCATTAGTCGTTGGCTTAAGCACTTATGGAGTACAAATCTCACAAACCCAACCTCGAATCCAGGCTCAGTGGATCATTCCGAGTCAAACAAGACTAATTTGGGTCAAAACCGACACCGGAAATAAAACCGACCTTTAACGATTGGGTCAACCCTGGTCAAAGTCGTTTCCGAGACACATCAAAGCAGCCACTCAAATACAAAAAGTCCAACTCAAGAAGAAAAACCAACAGTCCACCTTCAGACGGGCCATCAGGTCAAGTCCGTCAGGGCACAAAACCCTAGACACCAAAGTACATGGGCAATGCCTATATAAGCAACCCCATGCACACACAATTACACATCTTTACACATCAAATTCAACCCTAATTCCAACCTAAAGCAATACTACACTCAACCCTAACCCTAGTACTAGGAATCAAACTCGAAACCACCATAACTCAACCTCCATAAACCTCGAAACTCACGTGTTAAAGCCACGACTACGAGTCCGATCCGAGACAAGAACATGTAGGTTGAGGGTGCCGAAACCCTTTTCTTCCCTCCTTCTCCTCGATCTTTTTTTCATTTTTTCATTTCTTTATCGCATCATAATACCGTTAATATCATTAGTATCAAAAGACATTAAAATACTCGTAGATTTGTGTCGAGTGCGAAGAATGTCGGAATAAGGAAACCCGAATATACAAGTGTACTGCACACAGTGTTGCCGGTCGCTTATCCTGACACCCTAGCACTTGATTATTGAAACGAGTCAACTTCAATAATAATATTTATTTCATTCGCGTTATTATCGTCATCAATTGCATATTCATCAATTCTAGAACCCTTTTAAAATAAGCATGTTTTTTTATATAAGGGTCGAAACCCGTTGATGCGGATCCGACATCAAAAAATTCGCAAGAATTAATTATGATGTCGGGATGCGGAGGGAATCAAGTCGAGTTCTTTAATTAAAGTATCGATCTATTAGACTCGATACCAATTCCATAATTGGATGTCGAATCTAATGATTTAGTCAAGTAAATTAATTAACACGATTTTCGTTGATGCTAATATAAATGTCCTTTAATTCAATTGAATTAATTATGACATTAATAAACGCGGAGGAAAATTCATATCGTGCTAGTTAATTTAAAAATGACTCAAAACATTCTTCTAAGTCTTTACTCTAGTATTCCATATCGATTCGATAATCGAATGTGGAATATGACGAACGTCGAAAATATAAGTCGAGTATAAGTTAATTCATATTTATACGCGATTTATCAAGATTAGCAATTTTCGAAAATAAACGAGCCTGGAAACCGCAACCACTTTTTTTTTCGTTTTCTCTATCGTTTTTTTTCTAAATCTACAAGACGATTTTTCAAAACCTTTTCTTTTCATCTTTTCCAAAATTATTCCGAATATTTGATATCGATTTCATAATCGAATATCGAATATAACGAATATCGAAGATATTGAGTCGAGTACAAATTGTGCAATATTTGTACGCGATTTAATAAAGTCATCGATCTTTCAAAAAATCGACTTCGAAACAGGCCGGGGCGCGAGTCGCGCGCACCCCGGGCGGGTCGCGCGGCCGGCTGAAACGCAACGCGGTTTTTTATTATTTCTTTTCTTATTTCTTCGAACATCGTTTTTTGGACAAAACATTTCTTTAAATCTCGATAAATATTTTCTTGACCTCGGTCAACACGTGTTAATCTATCACGTGACATATAAAACTTTCCAAAAATCATGCATGCATCGCATCTATATCTTTATTCAATTTATCAATTGTTATACCGCTACTAACAAGTTTGCTATTTTCTTATCGATTTTTCATCGTTTATTTTATTGTACTAAAATGAACCCGCATGCTAAAATACAACTTTGACGTTAAGATTTTAGTTGCATTAAATCGACGTAGAAACCCTTTTCAATTTCTCACATGCTTAGGGAAAATAATCTTTGCATATCATTTTCCCGTTCAACTAACGCGCGTATTAGAAAGTCATTCGAGATCTTAGTAGAGGCCGCTAAGTGAGGGAGGGGGGGGGGGGGGGGGGTTGGGTGTCCTTTGTGGACTTCCCAACACGTACCCTTACCCCTTACTCAGAACCTCGGTTTCCGGATGCCCGAAACCGTTGGCGCACGAGAGTCATTCAATACACGATAACCGGTAGTGACGGTATCGGTATCAAATGCTAAGGGACGAACCCAATAAACTCTGACATCGAAAATGGGCCGTATTTTGTACACGGCCCACTACAACATAGAGTGGGTTCGAACGGGCCCGAACTCCCACAAAGTTCGGTGGCGACTCCACTTCGATTTAAATTTCCATTCGATCCATTCTCATATGGAGATTCATTCGCCTACCCAAACCCGCGCGTGGCCGCGTCGGGGTGGACCTATGTCATGTCCACAATTTGGCGACTCCGCTGGGGATTAACTGATGCGTGACTTACCATCGGCATCCTCAGGGTGAGACTCGAATAGAAATCGTTTGACTAGTACAATACGCGTTTTAGTTTTACGGTTCATGCATAACCCATATTTTCCCGAGCCGGTACTGGTGACCGACGTCCCACTATACCGTTGATGTACTCCAATATGGATATGTCAAAAGGTGTCCATAGTCGATTCGAGTGGGTTTCGCGGCATGTTCTAAGCTCAACTCGACTTAGAGAGTCCGTCCCGATCAACGTCTAGACTATGTACACTGGTATAGACCCTCTTAGACCGACCGAGACTTAGTGTATAGCATACATGGCGTCGTTATAATGCTTGTGTGACTACGTGCTATTTGGTTTCCGTGTCGTTTTCAAAAAACCGTCAACTTTTCAAAAATACATCTTTTTCGAGATATACAAATTTTCAAAACCCGGGTCGCATACCGAATTTAGGACTTATGATTTTACTCAAAATAGCCTATTTTCTAGACAGTATGCTGCCCAATTCAAAACTCGAAATTACTTTCAAACTTTCAAAATCCGTGGCCCAATACTCTTTTCGTTTTTTTCGAAAATTGGGCTCTCCACCGAGTTTTCTCGGATCTTAAAAAACAATCCATTTTCAAAACTTTCCTCTTCTTAGGACTTCCCATATTTAGCGGTGTCGGGTCATGTCGTAAGTTGTCTAGGTCTTTAGCGTCGAAACTCTGTCGATCTTACATCACAAGTTTCTTCCCTATCCCAGTCCGCCTTATTAGACTAAGGCAAGGCCCACCTACGTAGGACAAACTCCTACAAAGGAGGGCCCGTTTACACAATCGAGTCAAAAGTCTGGGGATGTCTCACGTGAACCTTCCTTCGAACAAGACTAGGCCCACCCGCCGAATTCTAAGGAAGGGCCACACTTCACAAGTCACCCGTCTAGGTGTCTTTTCTTGAGTCATTTCCCTTTTAGTCTTGTTCGGGATGTACTTTCTATTCCGGGATTCGGGCTCGCTTCTGATTACGCGGTGTTCTTACAGACAGGCCACCCGAAACCAGACATCAACGTCAAATGGATCAACTCAAGGACGCGTTGGCGAAGATCGAGACTCAACTGACCTCCATCCAGGCTAGCCAAGCAACGTTAGACACCCGTTTGAGCGCCGTAGAAAAGACGGCCCCTGTTGACGGGTCAGAGACCACGCACTGGGCCCATAGCTGAACTTATCAGCGTTGTTCGCAGGCTCGAAGAACAAGTTCACCTGTCGACGAACAACTCGATCCACACCAAAAATGCTCGTTCCTATTCACCTTTGAATGACGAGCTGCCTGCTAACCTCAACCTTACGGGATTTCCGATGTTTGAGGGTACTGAAGACCCGGTCCATCACATCCGGGCTTTCAAAGACTTTATGGCGGTCAAGGGGGTAAAATCCGCCATGTCCAAGCACTTATTCCCTTCCTCTCTCGAGAAGCACCCTAAGGCCTGGTTCTATAGGCTTGACCCCAAGAAATATAAGACTTGGGATGATGTGGCGACCGAATTTGCTCGGAATTACGCCGACAATACTGAAATCTAGACTACAATGCGTACTCTGGAGGTGATGGCCCAAGAGCCCAAAGAAGGGTTCACAAAATATTTGCAAAGATGGCGGGCCAAGAGTGTGAAGCTGGTCGACAAGCCCAGTGAGAAGGTCCTAGTGGAGGCTTTTGTCAAGAACCTCCTCCCATCCTACCGGGTCCATCTCCGGTATGTCATCATCCCTAACTTCGCCGCCCTCACTGAAATGGGCACAAGAATAGAAGACGACCTAAGGTTAGAGAGCCTGACTAAGGCCTCTACCAAAGGCTATCAAGGGGCAAGCTCATCTACGAGCAAGCCCACACCCGCAGCTGCAACTCGCAGCATCTTCGATGAGGTAAACCTACTTGACACTTCATCCAAAAAGAATACACCAAATCGGGTATTAACAGATATAGGGACTACCTATACTTATGCCTTACAAAGGCTATCTTCAAAGGGTCCGATCCAACCGATAGGCCCAACTCCAGAACCTCCAGTAGAAAAGAGGCCCAAAAGTTATAACGCCCAAGCCTACTGTCAGTATCATCGAGGTAACGGACATGATACCGAAAAATGCTGGAGACTGAAACATCTGATCCAAGATCTGATCGAGAGCGGGAAAATCCCGTTGCCCGGAGACAAGCCGAGCAACAAAGAAAACCCGTTCAGTGCCCACGCAATATTCACCGGTGAGGTAATTGACTGTTCTCACCTCATCTCCCCTTATATCCCACAAATTAACGGGATATGGTTCGATGACGAGGATGACGTATACTTAACCAAAGGGGAAGCTGTCCCCATCACCCTTGAAGAGGTTCGAAAGGCTAAGTCCAAAGCCTTAGCCACCAACCACCTCGCCACAACTGGGCGTTCTATTCCTACATCCGTCACTGAACCCGTCAGGACGGAACCTACCCTTGAAGAACCAAGCAACGACACCGCTTTGGTCCAATAAATGAAGAGGGTTCGAGCTGATCTAACCATATGGCAGCTACAGGTTAGCTCACAAGCACATCGAGAAGCACTGACTAAGGCTCTCGATGAAATCAAGGTCGACTCACAGGTTACTCCTTCTGAAATGGTAGCCACTATTATGCCTTATCTCAAAGGCAAGTCCAAGGAAGAAGGCCCACTCATCACCTTCTCCGAGTCAGATCTGCCAGCGTTCGGGCCCAATCATAATCTGGCCCTATACATTACGGTCATTTGCCGAGGGAAGTACCTCCCAATGACCCTTATTGACGATGGGTCCGCTGTGAATGTCCTACCTCTAAGGACCGCTAAAGCTCTCGGCATCACCAATGCTGACTACCTCCCGATAGCACAGACTATCCAAGCTTTCGACGGAAGCCCAAAACCGGTGGCCGGGGCCGTTAAGTTAACAATAATAACGGGCCCAATCGAGAAAGAGTTGGAGTTCCAGGTGATTGATGTCATCTCGTCCTTTAACTTACTATTAGGAAGGCCTTGGATCCACGCAGTCAAGGCCGTATCCTCCACTCTCCACCAAAAAGTCAAGATGCCACTTCGGGACGACATCATCACACTTGAGGCTACTCCAATTACCGTAGCAAGCTGCAATGCTACGGGCCGGGCTGACCCACGAGGATTTGATTTCGTGGGCATGATTGAAGAAGAGTATCTCTTTAGGCCTTACTTCACCACTAGCATCGACACGATGCTACAAAACTTGGGATACTTACCGGGGGCTCCTCAAGGCCACATCTTCCAACTGGGAAGATTATCGAGGTCCTAAACGACGGCGAGTCCCAATTCGGATTGGGGTATGCTATAACCCCGGAAAACGTAGTCCGGGCCGGGATCCACAAGGCCACCAACATTCTCAAGAGTACTTACATAGGCCCTTATAGCCCGAAGTTAACCGATTACTTCGTCACTCCAGTCTTCGGAGCCATTCAAGTGGGCCTCTACCAACCCACAATCACATATCCCGAGACCAAAACGGTTC
The DNA here is from genome assembly GCA_958450325.1 of Agrostemma githago. NCBI lineage: Eukaryota > Viridiplantae > Streptophyta > Magnoliopsida > Caryophyllales > Caryophyllaceae > Agrostemma > Agrostemma githago. The sequence continues at coordinate 5,905,887 of OY288242.1, forward strand.
GGGAATGCAATTTCATCCCCGATGATATATTTGCCCTCGTTCAAACCGAGTCCAAGGAAGGGGAAAACAACACTGAGCCCGTGTTGGGATTCTTATTTGGAGAAGACAAAGCCGTCCCTGCTCCAAAAGACGACTTGGTCAATCTGGTCCTTCCCAGCGATCGGTTCGACCCAACAAAGCTGATCACCGAAGTTGGTGCAGATACAGGAGAAAGAGCCTGGAGGAAGACCATCAAGTGGACCGACAGTCAAGGACGGGTCCACAAGCTGACCACCGGCGAGAGAGACATGCCGGATACCGAGTCTGAGTCTGAGTCAGAGTCGGAGTCTGAGTCCGAGTCTAGAGGGTCTGGTGCTAGAGTCGAGTCAGTAACCCCTCTTCCCTTATCCACTGAGGTCTCGGGGCCTATCCCAAGACCTCTCCCTATCCCGCCACTGACCAACGATCAGATGGCCGCTCTTTTCGAGATTTTCACAAAATTTACTATTAATAATAATAACGAAAACCGTTCTGCTTACGACTTGTCTTATTTCCAAAATTTTCTCAATTTCAAAAATTTTATATGCAATGACATTGAGAAGCCCGACGAACAGGTACCTCTACCTCCACATCTGATCGAGCAGCTCGAACAAAGGGAGTCCCGAGATCCGGTAATCGAAGAAACTGAGTCCATTAATGTGGGAACCACTTTAGAGCCCCAGATGCTTAAGTTGGGTCTGTCCTTAGATCCAGAGGAGAAAATACAATTCATGGACCTCCTCCAAGAATTCAAGGACGCCTTTGCATTGTCCTACAAGGACATGCCGGGTATAGATCGGGAAATAGCTGAACACCGAATACCCATCAAAGATGGGTGCAAGCCGGTAAAGCAGAAACTCCAAAGAATGAGGCCCGAATGGTCTCTCAAAGTCAAAGAAGAAGTCGACAAGCAATTCAAAGCGGGCTTTATACAAGTGTCTGAATATCCAGACTGGGTCGCAAACATTGTGCCGGTACCCAAGAAGGACGGCAAGGTGCGGGTATGTGTGGATTTCTGAGACCTCAACAAGGCAAGCCCAAAAGACGATTTCTCGTTACCACACATCGACATACTAGTGGATAACACGGCCGATCATGCCCTTTTATCATTCATGGATGGGTATGCCGGATACAATCAAATTAAAATGGCAGAAGAGGATATGAGTAAGACCACCTTCATTACACCTTGGGGTACTTACTGTTACACTGTTATGCCATTTGGGCTTATCAACGCTGGGGCCACTTATCAACGGACCGCCACTACTTTACTACATGACATGATGCACAAAGAAGTGGAGGTCTATGTGGACGATATGATCGTTAAGTCCAAAGACCGAAGTGGGCACATTGCGGCCCTAAGAAAATTCTTTACTCGACTGCGCAAATACAACATGAGACTAAACCCTCAAAAATGCAGTTTCGGGGTAACATCGGGCAAATTACTGGGCCATATCGTTAGCCAACGCGGCATCGAGGTCGACCCAGCTAAAATCAAGGCCATCACCGAGATGCAACCACCCAAGACCGAAAAAGAAATAAGGGGGTTTCTCGGGAAAGTCCAATACATCAGCCGATTCATTTCAAAATTAACCATGGTATGCGAACCCATTTTCAAGAAACTGAAGATAGGGGAACGGGTACTGTGGGACAACAAGTGTCAAGCGGCTTTCGATAAAATCAAGGAGATTCTGTCTGCTCTGCCGGTATTAATGCCACCTCAACCCGGCCTGCCTTTGTCGTTATACTTAACAACGACCGAGACAGCCATGGGGGCTATGATGGCCCAGACAGTGGATTCAGAAGAACGAGCTATTCACTACATCAGTAAAAAGTTCCTCGAATACGAATGCAAGTACACAATGCTCGAAAAGACGTGCCTAGATCTGGTTTGGGCCACTAAAAAGCTCGGACATTACGTGCTCAGTCACGAGGTACATTTTCTGTCCAAAATGGACCCTATCAAGTATCTGTTCGAGAAGCCCATCCTCAATGGCAGGATGTCCAGATGGACTTTAATGTTAGCTGAGTTTGACCTCAAGTTTGTACCATTAAAAGCCATCAGAGGCCGGGTAGTAGCCGAGTTCCTCGTCGATAGCCTGATATCTGAAGAGGACCACACCGACACTTGGGCCTTTCCTGATGAAGACATATTCCATACTGACACCGAAACATGGGATTTGTATGGAGCATCCAACTTTCGAGGATTCGGGGTCGGGATTCTGCTAATCTCACCACGGGGGGTACACACTCCCTTATCCATTAAATTGAACTTTGATGTGACCAATAACGCAGCCGGATACGAAGCATGCATTCACGGGTTGCAAGCCGCCGCTGATTTAGGGGTAACAAACCTCCGGGTCCACGGTGATTCGTCATTGGTCATCAATCAGGCTCTCCAAAAATGGAAGACTCGGAACGCCAATCTCGTAGCTTACCAAGCACGGGTAAGGGTTCTAGAGAAACAATTCCAAAAGGTAGAATACATTTATCTGCCCCGGGAAGAAAATCAATTTGCAGACGCGCTTTCCAAATTAGCATCCCTGCTAAATATCCCGGAGCATCTAACCAGCATGCCAATCTGCGTCGAAAGGCGGTCCGAGCTGGCGTATGTACACGCCATCCAGGACATTGAGCTAACCGATCCGGAACCTTGGTATCTGTCAGTCCTAACCTACTTGGCAACGGGAGAGTATCCCCCGGAAACTGAAAACCGGGCCAAGAAAGCCCTGCGGAGATTGGCAACCCAATTTGTTCGCACGGATGACGGACAATTGTACAAGAAGACGGCACATGGGGCTCTCCTCCTATGCATCGACAAAATACAGGCCGAAAAGGTTATGGCCGAAGTACACGATGGTGAAAACGGTCCGCATATGAACGCTCATATGCTAGCCCGCAAAATCATGAGGCTCGGGTATTATTGGAACACCAAGGAAACAGACTGTCAGTTGTATGTCAAACACTGCCATAACTGTCAGATCTTTGCCAATGTACAGCATATGCCATCTTCCCTCTTATATACCATGACATCACCGTGGCCATTTTCGACATGAGGTATAGACATAATTGGAAAGGTGCATCCTTCCGGGACGGGAGGTCATTGCTTCATTTTGGTGGCCATCGACTACTTCACCAAATGGGTCGAAGCCGAGTCATACCGTGTCTTGAACGCCAAGCACGTGGCCAAGTTTATCCAGAACAAGATCATATGCCGGTATGGGATCCCTCACGAATTTATTAGCGATCACGGGACCCACTTTCAAGCTGAAACTGCCGCATTGCTGGCAAAATATAAAATTCAAAGGCATACATCTTCGCCTTACCGACCTCAAACAAATGGAGCGGTAGAAGCGGCCAATAAAACAATTGTCACCATACTTAAAAAGATGGCTGAGAATTACCGGGACTGGCCCGAAAAAATACCCTTTGCCCTATGGGGATACCGAACCTCGATCCGCACCGCAACCGGAGCAACCCCGTATTACTTGACATACGGAATGGAAGCGGTCCAACCGGTCGAGCTAGAAGTACCATCCCTCAGGATTTTACTTGAAAGCCAAGTACCTGAAGCAGATTGGGTCCAAGCCCGATACGATTCGCTAGTCCTTCTAGACGAACGGCGATCACGGGCCCTCAACAATATCCAAATATATCAAAAGAGGATCCAACGGGCTTTCAACAAAAGGGTTAGGCCCAGAAACATCAAAGAAGGGGATCTGGTCCTAAAATCGATTCGTGCCTTACTACTGGTGGACCCAAGGGGTAAATTCAAACCCAATTGGGTTGGACCATACTTAGTCAAGAAGGTCCTATCAGGAGGAGCGGTGATGCTGACAGACTTGGACGGGAACGAATTTGTCAACCCAACCAACTTGGACCAGCTGAAGCGCTACTACCCATAAACCCCATTGTAGACACCCGCATTCTGCCTACTAGTGTCTATAGCAGTTCCCGACAAAACACCCGATGATGATCGGACGTAAACGTGACTTAATACGCTCGAATACGGACTCGGAATCAATAGTATCCGACGTTGGCATTTAGCGGAGTGCAAATCTCTCAAAACCGACTTCAAATCCAGGCCCCGTGGGTCGTTTCCAATAAAATGAGACTAATTTGGGTCAAAACCGTCACCGGAAATAAAACCGTCTTTTAGTGACCGAGTCAAAACCCGGTCAAAGTCGAATCCCGAGACGAACCAGCCTCACATTATGTCCAAATACACAAAATGAATCAAGTCACAACAACCAAATCATTCAAAAAAAGGTCAACAAATCATTCCTAAAATATCTCATCCTAATTGATCCACTCGATCGAGTGGATTGACCCACTCGGTCGAGTGGAGCCTCAAAAAACGGACCAGATTCATTTTCAAAGGCACTCGACCGAGTGCACTAGGGCCACTCGATCGAGTGACCCTAGGTCGTGGGGTTCTCCTATAAATACCCCATCAACCCATCACATTATGAAAACTTTTTTTCCATCATACTTTTCAGCCATTACTACTTCAAAAACCCTCACATTTTCATCCATCATTTCACCTTTAAGCATTCACCATATACACATCCTCTCTACATACTGATGGCGAGGATTTTTCGCGGGATCCCCACAGATCAAATAATTAACCGGCTATTCCTACGGTAGATAGGGCAAGTCGGGTCGAATCCACGGGGACGGTGATGTATAGCCTAGACTAAGGTCACCCGACTACGAGACTAAGTCAACGAGATAAGCTAGAGAATGATAAGAAGGGGGGAAAGGCTAGACTATGACTAAGAAGAACAACTAAGGAAAATGGGCTAGGATTAGGTCGGGGTCAAAGGGGTAACGGAATGGTCAAGGAAGAGCTAGAGTGAAGGAGGTAGTAGGGTAATCTAGGTGTGGTCCGGGCTCTCGCAACTTAGACTCACCTAGAGGTTCCACCTAAAACCCATTTTGGTGACACACATGACAAACGGGGTTACTAGCGTGTTATTGTGGCCTAGATCGCATCCGGGCTCTCGCAACTTAGACCGACCTAGGGGTCGTCCTCACCGGGCTCTCGCAACTTAATGAGGGAACCGAACCCACAAGCAAACTATTACCCACAAGAGAAAAGCAAGAAAAACAAGCATATGCACATACTAGTCATTCGAGCATTTCAACAAACATGTGATATGCATCAAACCAAGAGGAAACCTAAATCTTCCACCAACATCTCCAACAAACCCTTAATCATCCAATTAACACCCTAATCACCTTATTAACCCTAGCAAGAGTACTACTCTAACATTATCAAACTAAAACTAACACTAACAAGAAGAAACAACACAAACAACATAACATCCATAATGAAACTACCAAGTATGAAGAACAAAACAATAAACAAGAACTAAAGATTCAAACTTGATAAACAATAAAGGATTAAGAGTAAAAGGAGAAGAAGATTATACCAAACTAGTGAAGAGGAAAGATTGAAACTTGCATTAATGAAGAAAACCCAAAACAAACCACCAAGGTTGTCAATCTTGGATGGATCTTGAAGAATTCCCTTAATACAAGTACTAAACTACGATTAACTACTAATTACCGACTAATCTACACTAATCTAATCTAATCTAACCTAAAGTAGTCTAGGGTTTAAGGTCTAATGTCTAACATAAGCTAAGATGCTGTCTTAATACAAGAGGGGGGGGGGGGTATATATAGGGTTACAAGTGGAAAAGAATTGAAAGAAACAAGGCGGAGCTGTAACTAGGTGGTTCCCGATCGGGAATGGGAATCCGGTCGGGATACTTCAACTTTCCCGATCGGGAATATGCAATCCCGGTCGGGAATGCTTCACAGTGGCTACGTCCTTTGTGCACTTCATCCCGATCGGGTTTGAGGCCTTCCCGATCGGGATGGGTCTTGTAGGCCTCCCTTAAGAGCTTTTTGGTCCCTCCTTGCCTCTCATGGGTTTCTCGTCGATTCTCGGGACTCGGGATCGGGTCTCGGAGACTCGGGATTGGGTCCCAGGGTCTCGGGGTCGATTCCAAGGCATCGAGTCATCGTTCCTTTACTTCGTTGGCTCCGAAAAGTGTATGTATTGAGTCGGAATCGCTCCAACTCTTCGTGATTGGTCCCGGAAACCTGAAACGAGCTAGAGGAAGCATAAGTAGCCCATAAATCGCTCCCAGGGAGCGATTCCACAAGGAAATGGGACCAAAACACAGTAAAATAAGCACTACAAACTACACTTATCACATACACACACATACAATCAAAACTCGAGATCAAACTCGCCAAAGACCCGAGAGCATCCTCTCCCTAACCAAACACACCCCAACTCACCCTACATATCTCGACACTCCCGCGCACACGCCGCTACTACGAGTTCGTTTCCGAGGCCATTTAAGCATCTAGGTTGAGGGTGTCATCAAACCCCGTTTCTTTTTTCTCCCTTCTCTTTTTAACGTTTATATATATTATTATGTATTATTATTATTATTATTATTTTTATTTTCATTATTATTATTATACTAACACTAACATTTTTAATTCCGTTACTAACTTTTATTTTTATGTATACTAACTCTCTAATCTAACATTTTATTTATATACTCTAACCACTAACATTATTTATTTATTTACACTTCGTCATTAACATTTTAATACCGTGTATATATATATTTATATAATATTAATTCGGATCTTAACACGTTTGACTACGACGATCATCCAAAGTCCGTTTAATCCCTTTACGAGCAACGACGGAGGTGGCACCCTTTCGAGGAGCGCCGCCCCAATGTACTCAAGGGTATAACGCGATCGTGGTTGCTCATAGTTGAACGCGTAAGACTCCATTTCTGAGATTAGCGCGAAATCCGTTGATGTGAAAATCGACATCACATAATCCGTTAGGATTAGTATCGATGTCGTGACGCGGAGGACTACAACTTCGTCACTAATCAAACTTTTTTAATCCAATAATAACATATTCTCATAAAATCCCGATGACGGTCTCATAATCGTATAGTACACGATTGTGGCACCGAAAACCGAGTTGATTTTAAATAATGCAATATTTTTATTTAACTCGGTCAATTATCGAATTCAAACAAATAAAAATGAAACGAGCCATGCCTCGTACAGGGGGCACTCGATCGAGTGCCATGGGCCACTCGATCGAGTAGCACCCCAAAAACCGGGCAGTAGCTACCTTAAAGGCGCACTCGACCGAGTCCATGCCATGACTTGATCGAGTGGGTCCTGTAGCCCAGAAATCCGAGCGCTTCGATCATCATTTGAGCCTCGTCATTTTTTACGACTTTTAGTCGACACGTGTAAAGTCAATCACGTGATCCTATTTTTCAAAACTCATGCATATCATATCACTTAAAACGACTTTGATCGACGGTCTTGCACTATTAATCTTGTGTCGACGACTCTTTAGTCGTATCCGACACATAAATAATTTAGACTCTATTCCTCGATGTGATAAGTCGGGACAAGGCATCGGGATTCGAGATCGGGCTAGCATCACGCTTAGGTTCCATATCTCCGTCCTTCGCTTAATACGCAATATAATGCATAATTAATCGAAGTTCGTCCATTTGCACAACTTACGGTCTGGTTTATATTTATTATATACGGGTCCGTTTCTAGTTAACATTTGCTGCTTATAATTCAATTATTCTATTTTATTGCTCGTTGTATTGTGAATTCCGGGTTGTATTCCGCCCGTGTAATTTGTAATTTATTTACGAGTTTTCTATTATTTGATGTTTGCCATTTATTTATTTAAATGAACATCGCATGCTAAATCACTTTGACGTGAATCAAAATGCATTAAATGACGTAGTTAATCAACAACTCGCATGCTTAGCCCGAAAACGCTGTTTGCATATCATTTAATCATTTTACTAGCGCGCGCACACGAACACGAACGATGTCTTAGTAGAGGCCGCCATGTGCGGGCGGGGTTGGGTGTCCTTAGTGGGGTTCCCAACACGTACCCTCACCCCTTACTCAGAACCTCGGTTTCCGGATGCCCGAAACCGTTGGCGCACGAGAGTCATTCTTTACACGATACCGGTGTAGATGGTATCGGTATCGCAATGCAAAGGGACGGGCCCCATAAACTCTGAAATCGAAGTGGGCCATACTTTGTGTATAGCCCATGACGACATAGAGTGGGCTCGAACGGTTCCGAATTCCCATAAAATTCGGTGGCGACTCCAACTTTGACTTAAATTTCGAACCCGAGAACAATCTCACCACGAGATTCATTCGCCTACCCAAACCCGCGCGTGGCCGCGTCGGGGTGGACCGACGTCATGTCCACATTTTGGCGACTCCGCTGGGGATACCTGATGTACCACATCTCATCGGGGTTCCTAGGGTGAGACTCGAAGAGAAATCGTTCGTATATTAGTGTGCGCGCATTAGTTTAATGATTCATGCATAACCCAATTTTGTCCGGGCCGGTTACTTGTGACCGACGTCCCACTATACCACGACGCATTTCTACATGCATGGGTGCGCTAAAGACCTCGATGGCGGAACTCGTCTGGGTTTTGCGGCATGTCCTAAGACCAAATCGGCTTAGGGAGTCCGTCCTGATTCACGAGAATGCCATCGTTGTTGGTATAGACCCTATTTTGACCGACCAAGACTTAGTGTAAAGCATACATAAGCGTCGTTGTAATGCTTACTTGACTACGTGCTACTTGGTTTCCGTGTCATTTTTTTTTCAAAAACCGTCATTTCAAAAAATGCATCTTTCCAAAATACCAAATTTTGAAAAACCCGAAATACTGTCCGTTTCGGGACCCGTCTTTTCAAAATATCCAATTTCAAAAACTCGGAATGCTGCCGAAATTTAGACCTACGATTTGACTCAAAATAGCCTATTTTTTTAGCCGGCATGCTTCCCATTTCAAATTTCAAATTTCAAATTTTCGATTCCCTTTCGATTTTCGAATTTTCAAAATTCAATTTCAATTTTCAAATCTTCGTGATGCCATCCGCGATTTTCAAATCTCCGAGATGCCGTTTTCGATTTTCAAATCTTCGGAATCCTACTTTCGATTTTCAAAATTTTGGAAATTTATTTTCGATGTTCAACTTTTCAAAAAACTCGGTCCTGTCGGCATGCTACAAATTTCAAAAGACGAGACCGTCTCCCAATTTTTCAAAACGTGAATTTACTTGCAACCATTCTAACATTTCAAAATGCCCAGTCCTATTGGCCCATTACCAATTTCGGGACCGTCTTCTCAATTTTCGAAAATTCAATCATTTTTCAAAAACCTTCCTTCTTATAAGACCTACCGTAATCTGTCTGTCGGGTCTTTTCATAATTTGTCGAAGGTCTATAGCGTCGAAACTCCGTCGATCCTACATCACGGGTTTCTTCCCCATCCTAGTCCGCCTTTTCCTAAAGGCATAACCGACCAACACGAGTCATACACTCGTAAATGGAAGGTTCGTCTGAACACTCGAGTCCTAACTAGAAAGTCACACGCGATCTTTCCCTCCGACAGGACGGTCCCCACGACCTTTCCTAAGGGAATCTCGCCCGTCTTTCAATTCGTTAGTCGAGTCATTCCAACTCTAGAACTCTTTAACTTAAGGGTCTACCCTAATCACAGGGCCACCCTTATTCGAGTCAAGTCAAGGGTCTCTAGCGTCGAAACTAGGCCGATCCTACATCGCAAGTTTCCTCCCTTACCCGTCTGCCCTCCTCGAGGCCGAGTCAACCTTTTACAAGGCATAGCCATGTAGCGAAAGGTTCGTGATCCTTACGTCTAAGGGTCACTCGTCCGACACTCGAGTCTTAACAAAACCTTCAATCTCACTCGGGGGCTACCCTTCAGCAGAGCGATCAATCACGGTTGCTCTAAGGGTCATGTCTTACACGTGTTGTCTCACGTACCCCACTTTTGAATCACTTAGATGTCACACCGTCTGAGTCCTATTAGAGTCCTCGGTCTCACTCGGGGGCTACCCTTCAGCGGAGCGATCAATCACGGTTTCTCTAAGGGTCATGTCCTACACGTGGTGCCTCACGTGTGTCACTTTCGAGTCATTCAGATGCCGCACCATCTGAGTCCTATTAGAGTCTTCAGTCTCACTTGGGGGCTGTCCTCCACCCGAGCATTCGACAACAGTCACCTTAAGGGGTACCTTACGTTCATCATACATCGGCGTCCTTATGATGTCTTCTTCGAGTCGTACCTATGCTACGAACACCCGAGTCTCCTAAAGGTTTAGGTCGCCACGGTTGGTCCAAACACGTGACGCGGTCAAACACGGTCGCCCCATTTTTGGACTTACCCTCGTGCAGCTTGAGTCTCATCGTCGAGTCCAAGCCAGGGTCGTTACCTCGTCTAGGTCAACGTTCGAGTATCCCGGTCCAAGAGTCTTTGTCGACCCGTCACCCCGGGCCTTGTCTAGTTTGACTCCCTCTCTTGCATTTGCGCAAAGTCGAGTTTAGGCGAGTCGTGGCACCTGTCGTTTCCTCCAATCAAGGACCTTACCAAAAAGAAACGACCAACCAAGTATCCGAAAGTCCGGATTCGATTCAAGTCTAAGTCTGAGTCCGAGTCTAGGATATCCTACATCCTCTTTTCAAAGTCAGAGTCAGAGTCAACTGTATTCTGTCCTCTTTCCAAAATTCAATAAAATCAACTTTTTCAATTTCTCATATATGCTTCCCTTATGTGTTTCCGAGAACATGATGAACACCATCATACACTGTGAGCACATGCACGTGACTATTATAGACACATCTATAATGACTGCAGGAACCGAGGCCCGTGTTTTCCTTTACCTATTCCATGTCTGGTATAGAAAGACACAAAACTACCCCTAGTAGGAGCAGTATCGAATCCTATGACAAATCTAGGTAGTCTCCTAGTTTGGGTTCAAGACGGAAGGCAAGCCCATTTCCCACAATAAACACCCCTCCAATAAGACTGATCAATCCCTACCTTAGGCGTTAGTCTGACCAGAAGCAAAAAAGAAGCATCGTGACTCTATAGGCTTGATGCCAAAAATACCCAACTCGGGACGATGCTTCCACTAAGCCTGCTCGGAATTATGATGACAATACCGAGATCCAAATCACCATGCTTACCGTAGAGTACTCCACCGCGAGTTGCACTCACCTACTAGGCTTACACCTTACAAAGGTTTAACTCCACAAGCCTAATCCAACCGATGGGCCCACCCCCATATCCACCCACAACATCAAAGGGAGGGATAGCCGAAAAAAAAAAACTGGACAAAAAACAGAAGTCCAAAGAAAAAAGCAAAAGGCCGAAACAAAAGAGCTGGCCATGACCAAAAAAGAACTCTCAACATCCTTCGACCAGATACGATCAATCCCTTGACCGGGACACAGTCAACTCAAGTGAAGGATCCCACGACCGGGACTAAGAGATCAACCCAAAAAAAAAAAAAAAAAAAAACAGAAAATTCAAATACCCATGACCGTGGTCAACGTTCAACTCAAGTGAAAATCCCTTGACCGGGGTACGGTCAATTCAAAAATTATCAATGCCCATACCATCGAATAGGGGAGAAACAATCAGCTGGTCAGCTAACACCACACTTAGCCTTCCCGCATTACAACCTTCAAGACCTTCCTGAGACCTAGGCTAAGAGACAGCCCGGAATTTTGAGGATTCAAGCTCCATAGGATACACCCTAACCATTAGGGCAAGACATGGAAATCAGATTCCGCATTATCAAACCTACCCTGATCGAAGTCCGAGTCATTTTTACTCGACTTCCCCTTTTCCTACCACATTGCAATACCTTACCCTCGAAGCCTTAGCTCCACAAAATCGAGCTCCAGATTTCGAATCATCAAAGCCACTTGCGACCTAGCTCCACATTTCCAAAAACATCCAAACCAGTTACCAACCCCAAACACGGGAACTCAGCCTGCAGTCGGCATAGAACATGCCCAAATAGTTCACACCACCTCTGGGGGCTACCCCGGAGAACGCCCACAGTCACAGGATCAACATCCTAACTATTTCAGCCCTTTGATCAAGACATCATTGGGAATGCACCTAGCCTACATCGTCGATACAGGCTAGTTACACACAAAGCCCTAATAAACTAGGCACCATAATATATCTTCCAATCCACTGAACTACGACTTGGTTTGATTTCACTACACGTGAATACGTAGGCAGCCTTTCAACAAGGGCACAACCACCCACATTGACACATATTCAAAAAGCACCATCATTCCTGTCACGACACTGTCATGTTCTCAGCAGCTAGCTTTGTCGTCCTGGGGGCTTCTCTTAGGCAGAAGACCTCCATCCATTCACAAAATCCAAATGACTTTAAAAAAATAGCCTCCTTTCTATAGTGTGTCCTAGTACTCGGCTCAGCCGAAGACGAGAATCTGTCGGGACTCGATGCGACACCCACTTTGGGAATGTACCCCAAAATCAATGATTCAAAAAAGCACTAGACTATAGCATTGCTACTACTAAGTCCTGTCGTTACAGTCTCATTACAGACTACTGAAATTCCCCTATAACACATCCTTCCCTTTTCGATGTTTGACCGTGTTGCCACTCGCCTAGGCTACGGAATAGCGCAGCTTAAGAGTCTTGTCATCTTAGGTGGCCCACCCCCTACCGAGTCACAGTCCAACCCCTCGAGAGTCCAAGTCGTGTCTGTCAGCTCGTCGTCCTGTCACGTCCAGAGTCGAGTCTGTTGGTACCTCCCTCCTCAAATTTTCACTTCAAAGTTTGCAAAACTTAGCCATTTGATAAAATCCTTTTCGACAAGGTCAAATTTCAGTCTATTTAAACTGCAAATTTCTTTTCTACCCCTTTCAATTTTGAAAACCTATCTCCTAGCACGTGAGTTGCTAGGACTTCGATTTAGAAATGAAGCAAAAACCATTTTCCCCAGCGCAAGTCAGTCTATAGATGCTAACTGCATTTCCTATGTGCTATCTTGCTATCTGCTATGCCTGCTATTTCTGCCTATGTATCTAACATTTTAGGTGTCAGCTAGTGCTTCCTAACGGAACATCAAAAGCGGTGTTTCTCCTGGAATGCTACGTCCAAGATGTGATGTGTCGGCATACGGGTACACCCAAGACTTCAGAAGCAAGTCCCCGCGCAGCTACTTTACTCCCCAGCATGAGTCGGTGTTTCACCTAGATATTACGTGCAAATACAGGTACACCTAGGACTTCAAAGGCAAGTCCGACTCCCCACGGAGCTATCATCATCAGGACAGGTATGACCCTCTGCTTACGGCTGGCGAGCCCTTCACGCGAGTCTATTGGACTATAAACGACCCGACCGGAAGGCTGCCAGGTCGTAATCTGCGATTGGCCTGGTAGCTACTCTGACTTTCGCCTTGTCCAAGCCTCAGTCAGAGTGGGGGCTCTGTAGACACCCGCATTCTGCCTGCTAGTGTCTATAGCAGTTCCCGACAAAACACCCGATGATGATCGGACGTAAACGTGACTTAATACGCTCGAATACGGACTCAAAATCAATAGTATCCGACGTGGGCATTTAGCGAATTGCAAATCTCTCAAAACCGACTTCAAATCCAGGCCCAGTGGGTCGTTTCCAATAAAATAAGACTAATTTGGGTCAAAACCGTCACCGGAAATAAAACCGTCTTTTAGCGACCGAGTCAAAACCCGGTCATAGTCGAATCCCGAGACGAACCAGCCTCACATTATGTCCAAATACACAAAATGAATCAAGTCACAACAACCAAATCATTCAAAAAAAGGTCAACAAATCATTCCTAAAATATTTCATCCTAATTGATCCACTCGATCGAGTGGATTGACCCACTCGGTCGAGTGGAGCCTCAAAAAATGGACCAGATTCATTTTCAAAGGCACTCGACTGAGTGCACTAGGGCCACTCGATCGAGTGACCCTAGGTCGTGGGGTTCTCCTATAAATACCCCATCAACCCATCACATTATGAAAACTTTTTTTCCATCATACTTTTCAGCCATCACTACTTCAAAAACCCTCACATTTTCATCCATCATTTCACCTTTAAGCATTCACCATATACACATCCTCTCTACATACACACACATACAATCAAAACTCGAGATCAAAACTCGCCAAAGACCCGAGAGCATCCTCTCCTTAACCAAACACACCCTAACTCACCCTACATATCTCGACACTCTCGCGCACACGCCGCTACTACGAGTTCGTTTCCGAGGCCATTTAAGCATGTAGGTTGAGGGTGTCATCAAACCCCGTTTCTTTTTTCTCCCTTCTCTTTTTAACGTTTTTATATATATTATGTATTATTATTATTATTATTATCATTATTATTATTATACTAACACTAACATTTTTAATTCCGTTACTAACTTTTATTTTTATGTATACTAACTCTCTAATCTAACATTTTATTTATATACTCTAACCACTAACATTATTTATTTATTTACACTTCGTCATTAACATTTTAATACCGTGTATATATATATATTTATATAATATTAATTCGGATCTTAATACGTTTGACTACGACGATCATCCAAAGTCCGTTTAATCCCTTTACGAGAAACGACGGAGGTGGCACCCTTTCGAGGAGCGCCACCCCAATGTACTCAAGAGTATAACGCGATCGTGGTTGCTCATAGTTGAACGCGTAAGACTCAATTTCTGAGATTAGCGCGAAATCCGTTGATGCGAAAATCGACATCACATAATCCGTTAGGATTAGTATCGATGTCGTGATGCGGAGGACTACAACTTCGTCACTAATCAAACTTTTTTAATCCAATAATAACTTATTCTCATAAAATCCCGATGACGGTCTCATAATCGTATAGTACACGATTATGGCACCGAAAACCGAGTTGAATTTCAATAATGCAATATTTTTATTTAACTCGGTCAATTATCGAATTCAAACAAATAAAAATGAAACGAGCCATGCCTCGTACAGGGGGCACTCGATCAAGTGCCATGGGCCACTCGATCGAGTAGCACCCCAAAAACCGGGCAGTAGCTACCTTAAAGGCGCACTCGACCGAGTCCATGCCATGACTCGATCGAGTGGGTCCTGTAGCCTAGAAATCCGAGCGCTTCGATCATCATTTGAGCCTCGTCATTTTTTACGACTTTTAGTCGACACGTGTAAAGTCAATCACGTGATCCTATTTTTCAAAACTCATGCATATCATATCACTTAAAACGACTTTGATCGACTGTCTTGCACTATTAATCTTGTGTCGATGACTCTTTAGTTGTATCCGACACATAATTAATTTAGACTCTATTCCTCGATGTGATAAGTCGGGACAAGGCATCGGGATCGGGCTAGCATCACGCTTAGGTTCCATATCTCCGTCCTTCGCTTAATACGCAATATAATGCGTAATTAATCGAAGTTCGTCCATTTGCACAACTTACGGTCTAGTTTATATTTATTATATACGGGTCCGTTTTTAGTTAACATTTGCTGCTTATAATTCAATTATTCTATTTTATTGCTCGTTGTATTGTGAATTCTGGGTTGTATTCCGCCCGTGTAATTTGTAATTTATTTACGAGTTTTCTATTATTTGATGTTTGCCATTTATTTATTTAAATGAACATCGCATGCTAAATCACTTTGACGTAAATCAAAATGCATTAAATGACGTAGTTAATCAACAACTCGCATGCTTAGCCCGAAAACACTGTTTGCATATCATTTAATCGTTTTACTAGCGCGCGCACACGAACACGAACGATGTCTTAGTAGAGGCCGCCATGTGCGGGCGGGGTTGGGTGTCCTTAGTGGGGTTCCCAACACGTACCCTCACCCCTTACTCAGAACCTCGGTTTCCGGATGCCCGAAACCGTTGGCGCACGAGAGTCATTCTTTACACGATACCGGTGTAGATGGTATCGGTATCGCAATGCAAAGGGACGGGCCCCATAAACTCTGAAATCGAAGTGGGCCATACTTTGTGTATAGCCCATGACGACATAGAGTGGGCTCGAACGGTTCCGAATTCCCATAAAATTCGGTGGCGACTCCAACTTTGACTTAAATTTCGAACCCGAGAACAATCTCACCACGAGATTCATTCGCCTACCCGAACCCGCGCGTGGCCGCGTCGGGGTGGACCTACGTCATGTCCACACCCATCTCAATGTCATTTGCAAAAAAAAATTATAAAAATTTTGTCGTTTTATAAATTTTCAAAAATTATAGACAAGCCAATAAGTTAGAATTAATTATTCAACTGTCGCACATCTCGAATTAATAATCTTGATGTATTTCGAAAATTGCAAAAATCAATCAAATCAATTTTGAACTACGTTTGGTTTCATTCCGCTAATCGTGGATACGTAGGCAACCCCTCAAAAGGGTACAACCATTACAATAAACGAAAAGACGGGAACGGTATTCTTTAATACGTCTTTATTAAATCGATAAACTCGGGAGATACAAAAAAAAAACGGCATATCACAAAAAAATCACACCCAAAAAATAATAATATTGGAGACTAATATCCGGGCATTTTCCCCTTGTCCTTCGGGTCGCGTGGAGCCTGAGGTCTTCGAGGTGGTGGCGAACGTTCCCGAATCACAAGTGGAACCTCCTTAGCACGAGCCCGTTTCTTCGACGACGGGTCTTCTACCACAGTCTTCGGTCTAATGCGAGCCCGCACGTGCTCGGGTAATCTATCCCGTGGGCCAAGTCGGTCCTGCACGGGTAGTCTTGGGCCCGGTCTCCTTTCCAAGTCAGTCTGGGGGCTCACTTTCCCCCAAGCACCTTTAGCACTAGACCCTCCAACTTGAGTCTTGGTCTTCTTCTTTTGTCCTGACATAAGACGGACTAGGGTAGCAGGAGTGTCTCCTTCGTCAAAATAGCCCCTGTTGTCCTTAGCTTGCTCCCTTCGCAGCAGGTCGAAAGCTTCAGAGCAGCTCGGGCTTTAGCATCGCCTGCTTTGATCCACTTCGTGTAAGAGTCTGAAACCCAGATCGAGTGGCGAGATTTGGTGATGGGCCAGGTGTGCCGGGTGTACCATCTTTGCATCCATGTATCGCACATCACATCAGTCAGTTGGGTAGGGTCACTCACAACTGCTTCGACTTCAGGGATTCGCTGGGTCCATCCGTACTTCCTTAGTATGCGATCCGGATAAAGATGAACTGTTTGCCTGAAGGATAATATCACCTGATAACGGGCTCTGTCCCTCGGGTCCAAGCCGGTCCAAAGATAGATGGGCCACCACGAAACTACCCATCGAATTAATGGACCACCATGGAATGACAATACCTCGTCCCAATATTTCTGGGTAATCTGACAAGAAGAGTCAATGGCCCGCCTCCTGGTCATCACCTGGTTATAACGGTAGTTGCTCGCATCAAGAGGAGGATCTATCACTGATAGCCTCTCATATTGCCAAATCTGCAAAAGGAAACAAAAACATGAGTTTTTAAGGCAAAATAGGCGTCCGCCTAAGGCCACTCGGTCGAGTGCCTGGGACACTCGATCGAGTGGTACCCCTGAACACAAACAGGGGGCTTTTACGAGGGCACTCGATCGAGTGGTACCTCTGGGAGCAGATCAGGAGGTTTCTCCGAGGGCACTCAGTCGAGTGCCAGGGTGACTCGATCGAGTGCCCACTGCAGCAGGCAATCCGCGAAAAAAATCAAAAAAATCGAAAAGTCGAGAAATTGGAAAAATAATAAAACTCCGACATACTTGCAGCAATCGGGTGCTCCCGGTAAGACGAATTGATGAGTCCCTCTTGCGGTTGTCCAATCCTTGGATAGTCTCGCCCGTGATCAGCCAAGCCGGGCTGTGTTCCGTCTCCATCAAGTCTACTACGGTCAAAAGATGGGTGTTTCCCATGCAGGATAGCAAATCCATGTGACCCTCGAAAGCATAAACATGGAGCGTGCAGAAAGAAAAAGCCTTACGGCTGTAAGCCGGTCTGACCCGAACATCAAGAGGATTCATAAATTTCTCAGCCAAGTCGATCAGAGAAATATTATCACCCTCCATCATACGGGATACCTCGTTGTGAGAGAGCCCTTGAAATTCTCGAAGCTTCCTCCTTGGGTCATAGATCGAGTACGGAACAGCGGGACGGAGTATCGGGTTCCATCCTCCTATAGCTGCAATTTCCTCAGGTAAAGGGCAAACTTCGCCCCGAGGAAAGGCAAAGACATGATATATGTCGTCCCAGTAAGCCAAGCACGCATCCAAGAAATAACGATCAACCACCATCTGACGAAACGGGTATAGCTGAGTTATACCCGTCTGGTTGAGAGCTACCCTATCTGTGTCCCTGAAGCGTCGGAACCATTCTTGCAGCATCACAGTTAATCTATCAATTCCCATGGCTAGTCTCTTGAAAGGATTGAAAAGGTTTTATTTCTAAGAAGGGAGTGAATTGTAATGGGATTGTGAGGAAAATCAATGATAAGAGGGGCTATATATAGCAATCAACCTTACACCCTCTTTCCATATCCCTCCTTACACCATAGTTTCCTAATCCTAATTGGAATCAAGCCACAAGCCTAGTCTCGATACTAGCACGGAGATATTCATCCCGAACATTCCTAATTTCTTTAGGAGTCAAAATTTCAAACAAAATTCAAATTTTCAAAATTTTCAAAAACTTTCAAAAATCTCAAAAAATCATTTTCCCCAGCGCGAGTCGTTGTACTACCTATGTCTTGCATGCATTTTATGTTACTTATACAGGTACGACTCAAACAGGGACGTGCAACCCACTATATCTCCCCAGCGGAAGCCAACGGCGGCATTTCACGGGATGGGCCTACATACAGGCGCAACCAGGACTTATGCGACAAGTCCAATTCCCCATGGAGTTATCGTCATCAGCTCAGGTATGACTTCTAGCTTGTGGCTGGCGAGCCCTTCACGCGAGTCTAACAGACTATAAACGATCCGACCGGAAGTCCGCCAGGTTTCAATCCTCGATTGGCCTGGTGGCTACTCTGACTTTTGCCTTGTCCAAGCCTCAGTCAGAGTGGGGGCTCTGTAGACACCTGCATTTTGACTGCCAGGTGTCTATGGTAGTTTCCAAAAAACACCCGATGATGATCGGACGCAAACGTGTTTCTACGCGCTCGGATATGGGCTCAAATCCATTAGTCGTTGGCTTAAGCACTTATGGAGTAAAAATCTCACAAAATCAACCTCGAATCCAGGCCCAGTGGATCATTTCGAGTCAAACAAGACTAATTTGGGTCAAAACCGACACCGGAAATAAAACCGACCTTTAACGATTGGGTCAACCTTGGTCAAAGTCGTTTCCGAGACACATCAAAGTAGTCACTCAAATACAAAAAGTCCAACTCAAGAAGCAAAACCAACAGTCTACCTTCAGACGGGCCATCAGGTCAAGTCCGTCAGGGCACAAAACCCTAGACACGAAAGTACATGGGCAATGCCTATAGAAGCAACCCCATGCACACACAATTACACATCTTTACACATCAAATTCAACCCTAATTCCAACCTAAAGCAATACTACACTCAACCCTAACCCTAGTACTAGGAATCAAACTCGAAACCACCATAACTCAACCTCCATAAACCTCGAAACTCACGTGTTAAAGCCATGACTACGAGTCCGATCCGAGACAAGAATATGTAGGTTGAGAGTGCCGAAACCCTTTTCTTCCCTCCTTCTGCTCGATCTTTTTTTCGTTTTTTTATTTCTTTATCGCATCATAATACCGTTAATATCATTAGTATCAAAAGACATTAAAGACATTAATAATACACCATGGTGGCGAAAACACCATGGTTAACTAAATCCGATTGTTACCAACATAGATAATTAATAATGTCTTAACGCATACAACTACTCTCGGAATTGAAACCCGATAAAAATAAAACTACAAGGTTCAATTATTAAACATATAATTCATTATTTATTCTCTCTCAAGTCAACCCCATTCATGACCAAGTAGCAAATCAACCTGAAAAAATAAATAAAAGTCCACCGTCGGTGGGGAGTAACTAGGAGTCCTCCCAGTCATGATTGATGAAAAAATCTAATCACAGTTATGAGAATATAACAAGAGATAACATATACTTCATTTTAAATGATAACATATAAAGTTCATCAGGACATATGATCAAATATTAGTAGCCAGGAATACGTAACAACATAATAATACCAAGTCATAAATAGATAAATAAATAAGTAAATAAATATAATGCAAAACCGATACGCCCTTCCAGAACTCGAACCAAAATATATAGAATAACACGAGCTAAGAACGAGCACCGTTTAGGGCCAATAACCTGAAACCCTAAACTTCGATGCCAATAACCAGACACCAAAATAACCCTATGGTGGGACACATAACCGTGAACCCATGTCTAAGACTGGCCAGACTTTCGAGAGACAAAATGTCTAGTTAAGGCGTAAAAGTGCGGACCCTTAACTAGTCAAGGCGTAAAAGTGCGGACCCTTGACCCCCAAACGACTTATCCATAGACTCATAAGAGTATTCCATAAGGAACGGTCAACCCTTAGCAGGCCAATAACCTGAAACCATGCCAGGGTACTAGGTAGGCCAATAATCTGAAACCTACCCAGTTTGGTATTGCTCTTCTCGAATAGACCAATAACCTGAAATCTACCCGATATCGTATACTCTAGCCATACCATATATAAAATGGAACAAGGTCCAAAAGATAATATCTGGGCACCATGGATAACCCCATGTTAACATGCCAAACGCTCATAACCGAGCAATAATTTTAATAGCATCAATACGAATAAAGTATAATAAATTTGCTGGAGCATAGGATAAATTTTCACCATAAAAATCAATGTCGCTTAAACCAACCATTTATCTAAGACATATTATTCGAACATGAAGACTAAATAAATTTTATGTTAACCATATGATTAAGTAAATAGTATTAGATCATATGACATGTACAACAATTAATTACAATATTTTATATTTCTCTTACATATGGATGTAAATTCACTTATTAAATAAATGATCAAATTACTAGTATAGGCCCCGTGCATAAATGCACTGTATACATAAGATTTAATTTGTAACATACTAATTAAAGATTTTAAATTGGAGGTATATTAATGTTTACATTCCTCAATTTTGGGAAAATAATTTCAAATTGATAAGCAATCAAGGCAATGAGTAAAACTAATAAACGTATGTTTAGATAAAAATATTATGGGTTCGGTTAAATACAACCCTTAGGCTTGTGTTTAAGCATTAAATATCTTCCAAAATTGGTATAAACATAGAATTTAAGGAACAAATTGCACATACATCTATACAATTAATACAAGTATATTAAGAATTTGTTTCCTCTTTTAGGTTGTATCTATCATTTTCCAAATATTATATCTACAAAGTATATTTTTATTTATGTTATTCTCATATTTCGAAACACTTAATTCCCTCATATATACACACACTCCGTATTACTTTTTTTTTATGAAATATAAATTGGACTATTTCCACATTTTTATAAAAATTAATGTTTAGAGATTTAACCCGAAAAATAAAAACGTTATTAAGAAAAAAAACCAAATATATATTTTTCTAGTGTGAAGCTAAGAATGGTTATACTATAAATTTACCATTCTGATGATTTTATCATCATCCATGGAATGTAATGGGTTACCAATTTATTTTAAAGTACTCTTAGTTTAACTTCCATCTTTAGAAATAATGCATTTTGGAGGGAAAATTTTGGAAGTTTGTTATTCTTTTAGTATATAGGGGATTATTTATGATACATAATAAAATTTAAAGAGCATTAAATAATTGATATTTATAAAAATAATAGATTTAGTTCTTAAAATAAGCATTTTTATGTTTTACATCATAACATGTAATTTATTCACATAGTATAATAAATCATTAAATAGTAATTATAGAATTAAATTTTAAAAAAAGATGTAAAATAAAATATAGAGAACTACAAAATATGCTAGCAGTGGGGTTCAAACCCTAGTCGTTAAGTAAAGGGGCATTATGTCTAACAACTACAGCACAACTACAATTCTTTTCCTTTCTAGAATTAAAATTTACTTAGTTGTGAACAAACAGTGTTATTTAGGGTGACAGAAACTTATATTTTTAATTATTATACAATCATGGATATGCTTAACTACACATTATAAATGATTAAATTTAAATTACATACTGTCCATGAAAATTTATTTAATATAAAATTAAGTTTTAAGTTCTATTAAAATAATGTCAAATTAATTATTTAACAAGTCTTTATACTTACAATTTATAATAACATTTTTAATAGGAAATTTCATGATCAATTAATTAAATAAATAAATAAAAATATTTTATGACACTTATAAATTAATTTTAACAAAAAATCAGAATATATTTATATCAAATACCATATGAATTTATCTCATATTTATTATAACTTGAGGGTTTTATTGCCTAATTATCCATTTAAGTCAAAAGAATAATTATATAAATTATAAATTCACCATGCAAAATTTTATTACATACTAAAAAGGCATATTATAACAAAAATACTTTCTTTTTTCATAATTATTTACATATTGTGGATATTTATGCATGCATGCATGCATGAGTATTCATAAAAAAATGTGATAACATGGAAAAATAAAATAATGATCCGAAAATCAAATCTAAAAACCTAAAAATCTACATGCAACATCCTCAACTTAAAAAAAAAGGAATATAATTAAGGACATAATTAGTTTAAGCATTCATATAATTTATATATTTAATGCATGATAAATAAATTAGAAGCATGATTAAATAATGAGCAACAAAACCAATCATATATTCATCACAAAAATATATACATAATTTATACCACGAAGTTCATATATTATCATAATTTTTAAATTTCATATATATCCTCAATCTCATTATAAATTTATAAAAATATTAGAATTTCATAAATCAAGATAAGGAGTAAACCTAGTTACCTTGAGAGAAATTTAGTAGTATTAATATAAGTAGGATATGGATGATATCAACCCAAGTGGTTTCCTTCCACCAAGGTCTCTTGTTCACCTAGTTTTAGATTAATAGAATTTATCAAGGTCAAGATGACAATAAACAATTAAAATAGTAATGAATAAAATCTACACTTACTAGTAATTAGAAATGTGTAGACACCCGTATTTTGACAGCCAGGTGTCTATGGTAGTTTCCAAAAAAATACCCGATGATGATCGGACGCTAACGTGTTTCTACGCGCTCGGATATGGGCTCAAATCCATTAGTCGTTGGCTTAAGCACTTATGGAGTACAAATCTCACAAAATCAACCTCGAATCCAGGCTCAGTGGATCATTCCGAGTCAAACAAGACTAATTTGGGTCAAAACCGACACCGGAAATAAAACCGACCTTTAACGATTGGGTCAACCCTGGTCAAAGTCGTTTCCGAGACACATCAAAGCAGACACTCAAATACAAAAAGTCCAACTCAAGAAGAAAAACCAACAGTCCACCTTCAGACGGGCCATCAGGTCAAGTCCGTCAGGGCACAAAACCCTAGACACCAAAGTACATGGGCAATGCCTATATAAGCAACCCCATGCACACACAATTACACATCTTTACACATCAAATTCAACCCTAATTCCAACCTAAAGCAATACTACACTCAACCCTAACCCTAGTACTAGGAATCAAACTCGAAACCACCATAACTCAACCTCCATAAACCTCGAAACTCACGTGTTAAAGCCACGACTACAAGTCCGATCCGAGACAAGAACATGTAGGTTGAGGGTGCCGAAACCCTTTTCTTCCCTCCTTCTCCTCGATCTTTTTTTCATTTTTTCATTTCTTTATCGCATCATAATACCGTTAATATCATTAGTATCAAAAGACATTAAAATACTCGTAGATTTGTGTCGAGTGCGAAGAATGTCGGAATAAAGAAACCCGAATATACAAGTGTACTGCACATAGCGTTGCCGGTCGCTTATCCTGACACCCTAGCACTTGATTATTGAAACGAGTCAACTTCAATAATAATTTTTATTTCATTCGCGTTATTATCGTCATCAATTGCATATTCATCAATTCTAGAACCCTTTTAAAATAAGCATGTTTTTTTATATAAGGGTCGAAACCCGTTGATGCGGATCCGACATCAAACAATTCGCAAGAATTAATTATGATGTTGGGATGCGGAGGGAATCAAGTCGAGTTCTTTAATTAAAGTATCGATCTATTAGACTCGATACCAATTCCATAATTGGATGTCGAATCTAATGATTTAGTCAAGTAAATTAATTAACACGATTTTCGTTGATGCTAATATAAATGTCCTTTAATTCAATTGAATTAATTATGACATTAATAAACGCGGAGGAAAATTCATACCGTGCTAGTTAATTTAAAAACGACTCAAAGCATTCTTCTAAGTCTTTACTCTAGTATTCCATATCGATTCGATAATCGAATGTGGAATATGACGAACGTCGAAAATATAAGTCGAGTATAAGTTAATTCATATTTATACGCGATTTATCAAGATTAGCAATTTTCGAAAATAAACGAGCCTGGAAACCGCGACCACTTTTTTTTCGTTTTCTCTATCGTTTTTTTTCTAAATCTACAAGACGATTTTTCAAAACCTTTTCTTTTCATCTTTTCCAAAATTATTCCGAATATTTGATATCGATTTCATAATCGAATATCGAATATAACGAATATCGAAGATATTGAGTCGAGTACAAATTGTGCAATATTTGTACGCGATTTAATAAAGTCATCGATCTTTCAAAAAATCGACTTCGAAACAGGCCGGGGCGCGAGTCGCGCGGCCGGCTGAAACGCAACGCGGTTTTTTATTATTTCTTTTCTTATTTCTTCGAACATCGTTTTTTCGACAAAACATTTCTTTAAATCTCGATAAATATTTTCTTGACCTCGGTCAACACGTGTTAATCTATCACGTGACATATAAAACATTCCAAAAATCATGCATGCATCGCATCTATATCTTTATTCAATTTATCAATTGTTATACCGCTATTAACAAGTTTGCTATTTTCTTATCGATTTTTCATCGTTTATTTTATTGTACTAAAATGAACCCGCATGCTAAAATACAACTTTGACGTTAGGATTTTAGTTGCATTAAATTGACGTAGAAACCCTTTTCAATTTCTCACATGCTTAGGGAAAATAATCTTTGCATATCATTTTCCCGTTCAACTAACGCGCGTATTAGAAAGTCATTCGAGATCTTAGTAGAGGCCGCTAAGTGCGGGCGGGGTTGGGTGTCCTTTGTGGGCTTCCCAACACGTACCCTCACCCCTTACTCAGAACCTCGGTTTCCGGATGCCCGAAACCGTTGGCGCGCGAGAGTTATTCAATACACGATAACCGGTAGTGACGGTATCGGTATCAAATTCTGAGGGACGAACCCAATAAAATCTGACATAGGAAATGGGCCGTATTTTGTACACGGCCCACTACGACATAGAGTGGGTTCGAACGGGTCTGAACTCCCACAAAGTTCGGTGGCGACTCCACTTCGATTTAAATTTCAATTCGATCCATTCTCATATGGAGATTCATTCGCCTACCCAAACCCGCGCGTGGCCGCGTCGGGGTGGACCTATGTCATGTCCACAAAATGATGGAGAAGAGGATATGGAAAAGGAAATTATGAGAAATGGGGATGATGGTTCACGGTGGAATGGTGGAGAAGTAAAGAGTAGTCCATCCTTTAATTTAAGGACAAAATGCATGTGATGATGAAGATGCTTAGCCTTAGCCATATAGCCATGCATGGCTATAAACCTATGCTCATAGACCTTGGACTCCAAGGAAATGCAAGTTGGCAAGTTCCAAGCATGTGACAAAAATAAGTGAAGTGTGAGTGAAATAGATGAGGACGACGGAATTGCGGTCCGCGGATTACGGTGACAGTCTGTCGTATTCCGAGCATAACTGTCTTTACAGAACTTCGATTAAGACGATTAAGGTGGCGTTGGAAAGCTAAGAGAAAGATCTAAACCTTTTATGCTTTGATCAAGAGCCAAATACGTCTCTAACCTGACGTAAAATGAGCAAATATATTGCCTTAGCTTATTAGTTCATCCGAACCTACGGAATTGAGAGTCAAATAGAGCTCTCAAGGATAGAAGAATAAATTGACCATCTCGAGACTCCCGGTACGACTCTCACAACACGGGTTCCTAATTCCGTCAAATACGTTAAGTCCAATATTAGGCACTAGGTGGTCATACTCAGTCACAATCTTCGAAAATGTCTAATGTGATTATCCAATCGTTCAATCGATACGGTGCTAATCCACAATGCTTTAGAATCTAATCTTATTACTTAAAATTCCAACGATTATCAACAAACCCAAACTTGTAACGATAAAGCTCTTACATTCAAAGCTCCAAAGGTTTGAACTCGAGGTATACCCCAAAATTCCACGAGTAAGGAACACTAACAAGATCCACCAAATTTCATATCGTAACAACGAAACCACCAAAATATTTATTAACTCAACGAAGCCACAAACTCGTTGGTCTAAGGGTTTTGAACTATAAATTCATCAAGATGATTCGCATTAAGTATTCCTCAAAACAACGCGATAAATCCAACCTCTAATTGTGCAATATGTCTCTCTTCTTCAACGATTTAATCCTTAATACATACGGGTAATCTATGTCAACCAAAATTTCTAATGATATTAATCAAAACCTTCGATGGTACCACAACACTCAGGTTAACACTTTAAACAATGCTCTATGATCCCAAATATTCACGATGCATCCATTAAATACGCATTAGGTAAAAATCTCCAAAGTAATATTATCAGTTGTATTTAGTTCAGTTCTAGGTTAGGTACTAGGTATCCATCAAATATGATGTACTCTTACTACTCCAAAGTATATTCAACTCTAAGTACTCCAAAATAATCAAGGTAACCTATAACTCAAGGTTCGGTGCCTAAAATATCATCCTAATTCCCATAATCAACAATTTGCCATTCAAATCAATCCTCAAGAATTTATTACTTGCTTAGAAGATAGGGTAGACTCACACTCCTCAAACCAGGTAACAAGGGTTTACTAAACCTCAAACATCTATAACACGGGGTTCAGTAAGACAGAAACCGGTTTAACCAAAGAATCTCAAGAGAAAGATGGTAGAATAGAAGAATTAATCAAAGATTTATCACAAGAATGAAGACGAGAATATATAAGAGATGAATTATAAGAAGCAGAAGCAGGAAGAAAAGAATCAATGATTCTAGAAGATAAAGACCTAAACCGAGAAGGGAAAGTTTAGACCTCTAAGGTTTACGAGGGAACCAAAAGGATTACTTCATCTTCTTGCAGAGGCACGAGAATGCAAGTCCTGGGTCACTTAATCTGGATCTACTGCAACATCATGGAATAAGAATCTACTCTAGATCATCTAACCTGTAGCATGAGCAAACCAAATCTGGGCTGAAGGGTTGCCATTGAATCTTCCTTGTAGCACAAAGTTGTCCACTCGAATCAACAGGCGTTGAGAGTTCTGAGCAGGTCTTGTCCCGATCTGGGGCAGCGTCCTATCATCACCTTCTACATTCACCTTCTTCTCGATAAAAAAAACAAATATTCAATGCTAGTCATTGAGTTATAAGAACATATAAACCTAACAGGTAAGTCCTTACTTTGATTTCTACCCATCTCTCACTAATATTCTTTTAATATCATTTACAAGTATTTTTCCTAGAATCAGGTGTAAGCGTCGGGAGCAACAATGCTCTGATACCAACTGTAATCCCCTAGAAATTCTAACGCAATACAGTGGCGGAAACACTTTAGAGTGGGATTAAAACACACTGACAAACTATATCTTATTAAAAGAAATGGTAAGTCAATACAAAGGCCTCTTTTTACAAAAGGGCTAAAAGTAAAAACTCCAAACAGGTTTATACGAATCCATAAATAAACATGAATGAAGGAAGAGTAGGATCCACGCTACTCGCTAGCTCACACCTAAAACCCAGCAGCAAATACCTGTCATGTTATAAACATAACAGCCACGTCAGTGGGGAGTAACTCGGACGTTCTCCCAGCCAAATTATATCATATGGAAAAATAATAGTATTACTATATCAAAATTAATTGAGTCAACGAGTTTTATAAATGAAATGAATTTTATAAAGGTTTCAAATTATTTTTAAGAAATAGCTTTGATTTATAAATAATACAATTTTTAATAAAAATAGTCAATCGGAAACAAATAGGAAATTATTAGTGAAAATAGTCTCGACTAAAATGTATTTAAAACTAAATAAACTATTTTTTTCATTTATTAGTATAAAGCGTAAAACAAAAATTAATTTATTTAAACAAGTATACAAATCTCAATTATAATATGAAAATACGATTTTGAGTTAAGAAAAAAAATTAGAAATTAACGAAATATGACGAAAATATGAAATCGATATTATTTAGTTACTAGTGTCACGATAACCAACAAAATATTACAACGATCGTAAATAGTTAAATCACAAACGATTTATAAAACGATATCGAAAATTTGTAAAATATTTATAAGGTATACAATTTAAAATTAATATTATTAGCAATAATAAATAGCTAAAATTAGAAAACCGAAGTTAAAATATTTACTACATACTACTACTCAAACATACAATATAAAATCGAGTAACGTCCTAAAGTTACCTCAATTCGACATCCGAAACGAACTCGTATTCGTCCTCCTTGATCAATCCAGACTTCAAATCAGAAGAAATGTCGTCCTTATGCTCCAAGTTGTAGAACCACTAGTCTTCTTCACGATTCACCACAAAAATTGAGGCTGACACGAGGGGAAAGAGTGGAAAACGAAGCAGAAAAGAGAAAAGACGGCGAACATCAGAACACGAAAAGGATAGCAGCTGTCGGCACACAAACATCACCAGCACAAACGTAGTCGACAAAAACAGTAACAGCAGCAGCAAAATCAGGCGGATAGCAATAACAAGCAACAACGATGCGAACAGCGGTAGCAACGAAAGACAGAACAAAGAGGCAGAAAAAAAAAGAAGGGAAAATGAGATGGAGAGGGAGACAGACACACGAACAACAACAATAGAAGTGGCTCAAAAATATAACAGCAACATCAAAAACAATAGCAGACCGCAGCAACAAAACGCAGAGGAAAGGAAGAATGACGGGCAGAAATCGGTAACATAGAGAGCAGCAGAACGAACCGAACAAAGCCGCAAAGAAAACGATGAAGGAAGGAGGAGAAGAACATCAACAAAACGTAGCAGCAACAGCATTATACACGCATCAGCGGCAGAACACGCAGTAGCAGGCACGACAACAGTAACGAGCAGAAACGACAACGAACAAAGGGAATAAAAATGAAGATTAAGAAGAAGAAGAAGAAGAAGAAGAAGAAGAGAAGAAGAAAAGCAGCAAGAAAACGATTAGCACAGTAGTACACACAACACAAGCAACAGCCGAAACATCATACGAAGAGGAAGAAGAATAAGAAAGAACGGAAATCAGAAGCAGTACCGTCCAGCAACTGTACGCAGCAGCAGCAGAGCAACATTCAGATCAAGAATAAATATCTTTTGATTGCTTTGACGAAATCGGCGGCCGAAGGATGGCGCATGCGCTCGAGGAAGTCCTGCCATGTCAATTGCACCGTCGACGAGCTAAACATCTCACTGTTCTCCATTTTTAATTCCAAACACTACTACAATAAGGGTCGATTGTAACATTTTCAATGCAACATTTTATTATTGTGTTGCAATTTCTAATAATGATATTAGCTATGCAACACTTATCTAAAAAATGTTGCATTTAATCTAAAAATGCAACATTTTTGAAAAAATGTTGCAATTATAACACAATTTAGCAACACTTTCCAAAAATTGTTGCATTTAGTAAAATATTTAGCAACACTTTTTTAAATTGTTGCAGTAACATTGTTAAGATAATTTATAAACACAATTAAATAATAAATAAAATAAAAAATGATAATGTGAAAGTTCGGTTTGATTGTAGATTAAAAACCTAAAAGAAAATTTCAATTACGATTTTAACAATTAGGAAACCAACGTCTCATACCGTCTTAGAGTATAATTTGGGTACACCAAACCTACCTATGTTCATCTCCCTACCAAAAAAACATCAAGGGGAAGTAAATTGAAAAAAAAAATTATTTTTTATGCACAAGCAAGAAACCCATTACAAAATTACTGAAAATTGATTTTTGATGCACAAACAAGAAACCCATCATAATAATTGTAAACTACTGATCAATGATGATCAACATTTAAGATCAAGAATAAATACCTTTTGATTGCTTTGACGAAATCGGCGGCCGAAGGATGGCGCATGCGCTCGAGGAAGTCCTGCCATGTCAATTGCACCGTCGACGAGCTAAACATCTCATTGTTCTCCATTTTTAATTCCAAACACTACTACAATAAGGGTCTATTGCAACATTTTCAATACAACATTTTATTATTGTGTTGCAATTTCTAATAATGATATTAGCTATTCAACACTTATCTAAAAAATGTTGCATTTAATCTAAAAATGCAACATTTTTGAAAAAATGTTGCAATTATAACACAATTTAGCAACACTTTCCAAAAATTGTTGCATTTAGTAAAATATTTAGCAACACTTTTTTAATTTGTTGCAGTAACATTGTTAAGATAATTTATAACCACAATTAAATAATAAATAAAATAAAAAATGATAATGTGAAAGTTCGATTTGATTTTAGATTAAAAACCTAAAAGAAAATTTCAATTACGATTTTAACTATTAGGAAACCAACGTCTCATACCGTCTTAGAGTATAATTTGGGTTCACCAAACTTACCTATGTTCATCTCCCTACCAAAAAAACATCAAGTGGAAGTAAATTGACAAAAAAATTGTTTTTTATACACAAGCAAGAAACTCATTACAAAATTACTGAAAATTGATTTTTAATGCACCCACAAGAAACCCATCATAATAATGGTAAACTACTAATCAATGATGAACAACATTTAAGATCAAGAATAAATACCTTTTGATTGCTTTGACGAAATCGGCGGCCGAAGGATGGCGCATGCGCTAGAGGAAGTCCTGCCATGTCAATTGCACCGTCGACGAGCTAAACATCTCACTGTTCTCCATTTTTAATTCCAAACACTACTACAATAAGTGTCTATTGCAACATTTTCAATGCAACATTTTATTATTGTGTTGCAATTTCTAATAATGATATTAGCTATGCAACACTTATCTAAAAAATGTTGCATTTAATGTTTTTGTATATACATGCCTGACTTTTACTTGTTTTTGTATTCAAACAATGTTTTGATTTCTGTTACTTCTTTTCATTTTGACATTTTTTTAATAAGATGTAGTACGAAACATGAATATTGATTTTTTGATTATTAATGAACATCTCTTTGTGGATCACTTAATTATTATTTTTGGATCAGACGTCTTGTATGTGTGGATACTATTTATAAACGATTAATAGCGCACGGGAACAAATTAAAACAAATGTATAATTACATTTTCATTCAGGAACGTTGCGTTACAATTAGAATAGTGTTTCCTTTGACAATAATGAATATGTTGCATTAGCATCAAAATAATGTTGCCTTTATGTTTCATTTAGACAAAAATATGTTTCAAAATATTGAAATAAGTGTTGCAAAATTGTGGAGGGAAGGGGAAAAAGTGTTGCACATTTATATTTAAAAGTGTTGCAATAGTTACTCAAAACATGTGTTGCATCAAGGTATCATTGCAATATTTTTTAAAATTGTTGCATTTGAGTAGAAAATGTTGCACAAAGTGTTGCATTAGGCTATTGCAACAGAGTTTTAAGCAGCACAGTTAAAAATGTTGCATAAACCATAACGCAACATTTTTGAGGTCATATGCAACATTTTCCCTGCGTTGCAATAGGCCTTTATTGTAGTAGTGAAAATTCCCCAAAACAACAAACAAATCAAATAATACCTGGATCATCCCAAACCCCAAAAAAACCAAACTTTAATAGAACATAACCTACAAAAAGAATCATAATTATTCATCAAGGACTCAATTCAAACAAACTGAGGAGGGAAAAGGAGAGGATGAAAATGGTGAAAATGGGAAAGAGAAGAAGATTGAGAAGGTAAAAGGAGAGGATGAAAAGGGGATGAAAATTTCTGTAAATGGAAAATGAGAAGATGAGAGATAAAGTTGGGAAATTTTTAAAGAGTAAATTACAAAACCACATCTCTAATGACGATCTAAAATTATTGAGAGCTTCAAGTATACATGCCACTATAGAATGAATCGCCATCACAATACCCTGACCTACACAATAATCTTTCGTCTAACAAATATGCAATCCGGGGATGTACTAAACCTTGAGCCTTCCTTTCAAATACACGAAACGATCTTCACCACAACCATAAGTGAAGTACTGATGCTAATTATGCAAGTAAAACGCTTGCGCAACTCAAATACCAATGCAAGTGAGTTAACAAATCTATACGTAAAACCCATCAAATTTGAACGAGAACGCCTCAATAATATTCAAATTCCCCCACATGTCCTTCAACAAAATACAGAATTATGTAACCAGAGAGATTAGTTGATGAACTCAATCCCTAATTCCCTATCTATCAATTGGTGACCTTTTATCCTTGTCGAGTGGCATTTAATCGAGGGTAAACAAATGATTCGGGATAAAGCGAGTAGGACTGCAGATTAATCAAAGCAGCAAATAACTCTTGAATGAAAAGGGCATGATCCAACTCAAACAATCACAATAAGTTAAATAAAACCCACAAACTGCACGCAACAAATGAACAAATCCCGCAACGTAAAACCCATAAACTGCAAGAATTAATGGACTATTAACAGAAAACAACAAATATTGGATCTAATCCACCGTAAAAAATTAGATCAAGCAGATAAACTGTAAAGGGGGAAGAGGAAGAAGTAGGAGGGTACCGAGTATTGAATTGAAGAAGGGTGTGATAACAAGAATTGAAAGAGCGGAGAAGGAGTGAGAAAACGGAAAGAATGGAAGATAATGGAGGAAAGGATGAGAAGCATGAACAAAGATAAAGGAGAGGAATGCACTACACTGTTCCTAAAGAGGATATTGTTCATAAGGGGAGGAACTATTCATAAGGGTAATTTTTGGTGGAATTTTTTTAATATGTAAGGATTCGATATCGTTTTATAAATCGTTAGTAATTTTATTATTAATGATTGTTTTAATATTTTGTTGGTTATCGTGACATTAGTAACTAAATAATATCGATTTCATATTTTCGTCATATTTCGTTAATTTATGATTTTAACTAAAATAGTACTTTAAATATAATAATCGAGATTTATATACTCATTTAATAAATTAATTTTCGTTTTATGATGTATACTACTCCCTCCATTTTCTTGAATTAGCCCCATTGGCCCACTTTTTCCCTCACAAAAAAAGAGAAGTGGAGCTAATTCAAGAGAATCAGGGGCGGATTTTTGTTGGGCTGGGCAGGGGCCCAGCCCCCCCAGCCCAACGACGAAGCTTGTATTAGATTCGGTCTAAGTACTGACTTAAAATAAATATAAGTTACTTAGATTATATATCACTTGTTTGGTGTGTCACACTCGGTTGGAAACTATTGTACCAAAACTAATGACCCAGGTCCAAATCCCACCACAAGCTTTTTTTGTACCCATATGCAATGTTTAATTAGTCACCGTTTTTGTAAAACAGTTTTCCTAAAGTATTTATCCGCTTTTTATCAATTTTCCTAAAGTATATGCAATGTTTAAATAGTCACCATTTTTGTAAATCAATTTTCCTAAAGTATTTATCTGTTTTTTTATCAATTTTCCTAAAGTATTTATCCGCTTTTTATCGATTTTTTTATATAAAATTTCGATGTTATCTGTTTTTGAGAGTTCAAAAAGGAGTGATTTAATGCCAATATTAGAAATTTAAAAGAGTGATAAAAATTTACGGACCAGTATTTTATGAAATATTTTTTCGGCCCCCCTTAATTTATTTCTTAAGATCCGCCACTGAAGAGAATGGAGGGAGTAATAAACTAGAAGATAGTAATTTTGTTTGAAATACATTTTTAGTCGAGACTATTTTCACTAATATTCTCTTATTTGTTTTCGATAGACTATTTTTAGTAAAATCCGCATTATTTATTAATAAAAGCTATTTGTTAAAAATAATTTGAAATCTTTGTAAATCTCATTTCATTTATAAAACTCGTTGACTCAATTAATGAGGAGGTCAAATTTTGGCACAAAGGGAAAAAGTCCAATGATGAAGTGACATGTGAAGCCAAATTCATGAGGAGGTCAAATTATATATATATATATATAAACATTCCTAAAATAGAAAGGCAAAGAATTCATTGAGACGCCCCAATATGGAATAGACAAAAAATTCATTGGGACGGTGAGAGTATATCTTTGTAAAAGTTATAGTAAATTGCTCATTTCAAAAATAAATTTTTTAGATAATTGATTTTTTTCTCAAGGTTAATGACATCATATCTTAAAATTTATCTAATTATTTTCATAAGAAGAAGTTTTTTTTGTCAATTTCTTTAACATTAATGAAAATGAATAGTTTGCGAATTTATTAGTGAAATGTTATTTTACTTCTCAATTTAATTAGTGTATTTTACTATGTATTAGGCTTTGTAAGAACAATCGGAATATATATTCCATTATTATATAGTTACTAAATTTTATATAGATGTTAAGAATACGATTTTCGAATATGATCAGAAAGATATACAATAATAATCATAACTATTTTATATTCTATGTAAAATATTTGTACAGGATAGTGCAATCTCCTGTTAACAAAAATAATGCAACTATTTGGTTAAAACGGAATACAATATGTTTATACTTTTAAAAAAAATTGATCATACATTCCATATTAAATATTGTATGTGATATCTTCTATGTAAAACACGTGATTTTCGTAATCAATGTAATCAATCAAATTTCCTTAATTACATACTTTCTGTCGTGTATAGCTTTATATGTAATGTAGTGATATTTTAATCAGTAAGATGTTAGAGTGTAGTTGGAGAGGAGAAGGGTGACACACATGAGGTCAAGGGTTCGATTTGTACATAGCTTATTTGATTTATTTTTTAATTTTTGTTGGTGGATAGCTTTAGGCGGGAAAATTTGGAGATTTGTTATTTGGTTAGTGGAAAGAGAGATGTTTATTTCTTTTATCTTCATATTATTTATAATGATTATACCTTTTGTATATATCGATAATGGCTTGGTTTTGGAGTTATAGAATAAGAACAAGTGTGGGGTTTAGAGTAATATAGGCTGGGATTAGGGATGGCAACAGACCGGATCCGCATCCCTAGTATCGAATCCGGATCCGGTCCAGATCCGACAGATCCCAAAAGTGCAGATCCAGATCCAGAACCGGATCCGCGGATCCAATTTCTTACTTATATTCAACAAAAAAATTATTAACAAGTATTTGCGACCATATTAAATTTTCATAATCTTACAAATAAAATCGAATAGAAAGATTCATAATCAAAGATCAAGAAACTAAAAGAAAAAAGTCTTGGAAATAACAAAAAAACACAAATTTAAGTCCTAACTCAAACATAATTTTTATTATTATTATTTTTTAATAAAACGGATTTGCAGATTGGATTCGGATTTACTTACTAAGATCCAGATCCGGATCCGTTTAAAGATAGCGGATCCGGATCCATATCCAACGGATCTCAAAATTTTGGATCCATATCCGATCCGTGCTGACCGGATCTTGCAGATCTGGATCGGATCCGAGATCCGTTGCCATCCCTACCTGAGATGTACGTTTTTGCCATCAACTATAAGACTGGTGTGTCTTTATGGGGCACATTGGTTGTTGAAGTGAGCGTGGTTTGTGTTCAGGAGAGTGTATGTTGACCTTAAACTTGGATATCGCATCGTGTAAGTCGCGTCAGGTTGAACTGGACATGGTTTATGTCCAGAAGGGGTGTGCACTACTTAAACCAGGACCTCGCTGCACGCAGTACTATTATGGTTGAGTTGTCTGGTTAGAGACTGAAGTCTGATATGTGTTAAGACTAAAGTTCTCGAATCTAGTTTCAAGTATTATCCTGGTGAAAGTCTAGCCGTCTACACTAATTCTATCCATAACGCCATTTTTGAATATTATTATTATGGATTGATTTTGACTTGCAGGTTGGCAAGTGCTTTAAGTTTCGCTGAAACTTATTTTTATTACTCCCTCCGTTAATGAATTGTTTGCCTTTGCTTTTGGCACTAAGGGCAAGAGATCCAATTAGAAGGTGACATGTGGAGCCAAGAGTCAAATTACACATAAAAAGTATTCCCAAAATAGAAAGGCAAACAATTCATTGAGACGCCTCAATATAGAATAGGCAAACAATTCATTGGAACGGAGGGAGTATATCGTTTTAATATTTTCTTATTTTAAATATTTTGATATAATAATACTATTATTTTTCCATATGATATAATATGGCTGGGAGAACGTCTGACTTACTCCCTACTGATGTGGTTGTTATGTTTATAACATGACAGGTATTTGCTGTTGGGTTTTGGGTGTGAGCTAGCGAGTAGCCAGGATCCTACTCTTTCTTCATTCATGGAATTTATGGATTTATTGATAAAAGACGTACACAGATAATTGGGTAAAAGATGTCGTACTGTATTCATCTTAAGGGATCGTTTTAAATAGAATACAAGAGACGTTTCCTAATCCAATGTAAACACAATCAAAGCATAATCAATCTCTCCTAGAATATCTCCTAATTATGTTAACGTAACTAATCACGAAATATTATGATTTCTTAAGAAATATTTCTCTAGAATATTCTATTACCCCCTCAAGCTGGAGCATGGAGGTCGACTGCGCCCAGCTTGGACAAAAGATAAAAAAATTGGGTCGAGCCGAGAGCCTTAGTAAATATATCGGCAACCTGATCAAGAGTAGAACGATATTCAGGACGAATGAAATTTTCCAGATATGCATCACGAACAAAATGACAATCCACCTCGATATGTTTCGTGCGTTCATGAAAAACGGGATTCCGAACAATGTGTAAGGTGGATTGATTGTCGCAGAAGATGGAAATTGG
The DNA here is from genome assembly GCA_958450325.1 of Agrostemma githago. NCBI lineage: Eukaryota > Viridiplantae > Streptophyta > Magnoliopsida > Caryophyllales > Caryophyllaceae > Agrostemma > Agrostemma githago. Next base: position 5,943,056 of record OY288242.1, read on the forward strand.
ACGAGGAATGTCCACGCCGAGAGTAGAGAGAAGCCCAACCAGCCATTTTAATTCGCACACAAGGGCAGCCATAGCCCGATACTTAGCCTCGGTGGAGGAACGAGAGACCGTGTGTTGTTTCTTAGTTTTCCAGGAAATAGGAGATCCGCCAAGTGAGACGAGCCAACCCGAGACAGACCGTCGAGTAAGGGGGCAGCTGGCATAAGAAGAGTCACACCATCCCGTAAGAGAAATGTCACTATTTGCATGGAGTAAGATCCCTTGTCCCGGGCAACTCTTAAGATACTTGACCACCAGAAGAGCTGCATCCCAGTGTTCCTGACGAGGACACTGCAAAAATTGAGAGAGAACATGAACCGCATATGACAAGTCGGGGCGGGTAACAGCAAGATAGACAAGACGGCCCACTAGACGATGATAGCTCTCAACATTCTCTATCGGTGCACCGGTTGCTAACCCCAACTGATGATTCTGTTCAATAGGAGTGATAGCCGGGCGGGAACCTAAGTTTCCCATTTCAGAGATAATGTTGAGAGCATACTTACGTTGTGTTCCGGTCACGGAAACAATTCACCCGGCCTAGGATCCGGGTTGTACAATCGGGTTGATGGTGAATAATTGATCGTTCGATTTCCCTTGGTCTCCCCTTCCTCTCACTCCCTGGATCGGACCTTCCCGGCGGAAACGGCCTGCTCCCTGCACAGTGAACGCACAGGGCCTCGGAGGTTATCCGAGGAAACTCTCTCCGATGCCTAAGTCAGTCCGTGAAATTGCCTTTACGAACCTAGCTCGTGAGGAACTAGGTGGCGTTTTTAGGAGTAAGAGTCTAGAGAGAGAAAATCCAACCCCTCTTATGTGGGAGATGGGTAAGTATTTATACCTTCCCACAAGAGAGAGGAAAAGAGAAAGAAGAGGAGGGAAATGGGTGGATGTTGGCGCAACACGTGGACTTACCTTGTCCACCCATTTCCCCTTACCTTAGGCAAAATGACGGACGGGTCCTCGGTTCTCCTTCGGCTCCATTCAGGCGGGAACGCCCTGGAAGCAGGCGGCAGGCCTGGTTTGCTCCGTTTGGCGGGCGGCCCAAGGGATTGGGGCCACACTTGGGAGATTCCAACGACTGATGAAAAAGCTGCTGGACAGACCTTTCCCCCTTCTGGGACTGGTCGCCTTGGGGCCTGATTGGCAGGCGGCCAATGGCAGGCAACCGACCCCCATCAATTGGCCCTCGCCGGCTGAGGAGGAACGGGGTTCCAGCTCGGCAGGCGATGTCTTGCTCAGGGACAGCGGGAGGTTGCCTCTTTGGACACTTGCATTTAATGCGTCGCATGTTCCCGAGGGAACATGTTTTAATTTCTCTGGGCACGCAGGGAGTTCAAACGTCCTTCGTTATGATTACCCTCCTTTGTGTAGAGAATTTTTGGGCAGTGTGCCAGCTCGATGATTGGCTTTCCTCCTTGCAGAGGTGGTTGGGGCACCATTAATGCCCTGCTTCCGTTTTCCGTATAAATTGCATCCTCCTTCACTGTCCTTATGACCCATTTCCAATCTTTGTTTTGTCTTTAATCATGGCTTGGGTCAAGAAAAGTGTGATTCGTCGTGGAGTTAGGCATGTTACTTTCATCTTCAGAGGTTTTTGGAGGCTCCGATATGCTCGTGCCGCTTACCTAGCTGTTCGCCGGAGTCGCCGTTCACAACTTCATTTTCGCCGGAGAAGTCAGAAGGCTTCTGTTAGGATGGACAAACGCCCCAGGAGGTCCTCGCCTCCTGCAGCGCTTAGGTTTAGGCATTGCTCCCAGGGGGGAGGCTGTTATGACAGGGGATGCCATGAGTGCTTTCCATGGCTGCACCCTGAGCAATTTGGCCCCAACTCTGACACTGATTCCTCCTTGGCGTCAGGTCCCTCTTCGCCTGTGAAGAAGACAGGCTGTCGCACCTGCGACGAGTCCCGGGCCGTCCCCTTTGGGAGGGACTGGGAAGATAGCAGCCATGACTCTGATGACAGCGAGGGTCTGGGCTGCCTGAGCGACAGGGATGAAGATAGAGCTTCTGATGACCCCCTCCAGGGCTCCCCAGACTGGGACTGGGGCTCGGCTCTCGGGAGCCCAGGCATCCCTGGAGATTGTTCCCCGGATTTGGGCGATGACTAGGCCTGCGGGGCGTTTTGATTTCTGCCAGGCCAGAACTTTGGGCCTTAATGTATTTTTCTTCCTGTATCTGTAACTTTCTTTTGTAAGGTTTTAATGAAATGAGGATCAGGCGGTGCGTTTATGTGTTGCGATTTTTTTTTTCTTTTTTTCTTTTTTTTTTTTTTAGGGGGGACGTCACAGGGTCACCAATCTTCTGACATCCCTTGGTCTTCCCGAGGTTTTTCTTGGGAAGCTGCCTAGAGCAAATCCCCCTAGGGGCAACACATGGGCCGCAGCCCTTGGGTGAATTTCTGAGGGTTGGGCGACTCTTGGCATGCCTTCCTCTCTATAAAAGCGCTCGGTTATTCATTCTTTCATTTTTTTCCAATCTTTCTTTTCTTTCGACATTCTCTCATTCTTTTTCTTGTCAAAAACCCTGGAGTACTGACGAATCGTATCCTACCTTGCACCCTCATTTCCCTGAGACCTCTTTCTTCGGGCTTGCGGCGTGCTGTCAGGCGGTCTTAGGTCAGATTTTCATCCTCCACTCTTTTTCTCTCTTCGATTTCCTTTTTTCCGTATCTTTTTTAGAGTAATCATGTCCGGAACCCGTGAAAGGATTTTGCCCTTTATCGACCCATCAAAGAGGGGAGAAGGGATGGACTTTGCCTCCTCCTCTAAGGAGGTTGATTTTGAGGAGGAACACTCGGCGGACAGTGGGGGCGGTAATTCCCCTGAACCCTCTTCGTTCGATGCTATCGACTCGGACGATGAGGCGTTGGAAGTTAACCCTTCCCGAACTTCCGGTCCCCTCGTTCGTCGGGAAAAGGGTAGGGTTTATTATTTAGACAGGGCTAAATACCGCATCCCTCTGAGTACTTTCCCTGACCCGAAAAATCGGGAGGTGATCCTCGCCAAGAACGCCGCCGTCGTGATTGAGCAGCTCTATAACTTCGGGGAAGGGTATACAGTTGTTGTCCCCGGAGAAAAGGATACCGTATGCAACCCCCCGGATGGGTGTATAGCGGTTTACCATAAATGTTTAGAGTTTGGCCTTCGCTTTCCCCTCCATCCTGTTTTAGAGGAGATCTTCAGGCGCATGAACGTCGCCGTCGCCCAGCTGACAGCCACAGCTGTCAGGGCGCTGATTTCATATGTCTGGACCTGCCTTTTCCACCGCATGGAGCCTTCCATCGACGCCCTGCGGTTCATGGTGGGCTTGCAGATGGTTTCTTCTGGGAGTACGGGCTCCCCTGGTTATTGGTCCCTCTTGAGGCAGAAGGGACATTGTTTGGTGTGGCCTGGTATGGACAGCTTGAGGGATTGGAAGAACAACTTTATTTACATACACAGCACCCATGGGTGGAGGGTTCCTCGTCACTTCAGGAATCACGTCCATACCAGGATGGAGACCCCTGAGGAGTACCACCCTGGCGTGGGTGGGAAGGCCTTGGAGGTTAAGCTAAGTGAGAAGGAGAAGGAGTTGACGGCCTACTTTGCAGGCCATACTAACAAGTACGGGGTGTATGGCCCCACCTTATGGCTCCCTCATGCGGAGCTTTTAGCGACTGACAATTATTTGACCCGGCTGGGCATGAATCCGGGTCTGGATAAAGGTAGTTCAGGAGTGCTGGTGATTCCTTCTTACTCTTTTGTATATTTCGGAAATGCCTAGACAGCCTGTTTGTTTGTTTTGCAGCTCTTGCCACTTTTATCTGGAGAAAGGGGGAGGTGAGACGCCTGGGCCTGGACGAGAACCTCACTGTTATCCAAAGTCGCCCTTCTCTTCCCCCTGGTTTTAAGAGAGGCGAGAAGAATCTGATGAAGCATTTGAAGGGCCTGTCATTCAGTAGGCCAAGGCTTCCCCCTCCTCCTCGAGTTACGCCCGCCAAGACGGCGGTTTCTGAGGCTACCCCTTCGCCAGCTGCGAGGGCGATTGCTTTCGAGGCTACTCCTTCGCCTGTTGGCAGGCAAGAGGGCCTTTCAGCAGGGATTCAGATTCCCCCGCGGTCGCGGGCCGTAGGTTCCGAGGAGACTGGGGAGAGTACCCCCCGGGCACTGACCAGAAAGAGGAGTCGGGAGGCCCCTAACGCTGACCAGGTGGTGGATTTGGAGACTTCCACGCCTGAACCCAAGCGTCTTGCTCCGGAGATTCCCGCCACCCTTTTCTCTGAGGAGAACGTTGAGTTCCACTATAATGCAGGTGACAGCCAGGATGTTTCTGCCCTACTCTCCGACTCAGGGGCGGTTTTAACTGACCATCTTCTCAAGACCGTCAAGTCTGCTGCCAGTCAAGTGACCCAGTATATTAAGCGCACCTCCCGAATTATGCAGGCTTCCGCGGAGCTGGCTGCCCTTGGTCGCCTGAGCGATGAGGAACTAGCCAACCCCGACCGCCTTTCTGCAGTTGAGAGGGATGTTGCTCTCATTGCCAGCCTGAAGGATCAGCTGGCGAAAAAGGAGACTGAGCTAGAAGAGGCCAGGGGTCGGGCTATCCACTGGAAGTCTGAGAGCGAGAAAGCTACACGGGAAGTGTCTCGCCTGGGGGAGGAGTCCAAGAGAGCACAGCAGGCCTTTGCTGAACTGGAGCAGGCCAGAAAGGCTTTGGCTGAACTGGACCATGCTAAGAAGAGCGTTATTGACCTCGGGGAGCGCCTTTCCAAGGCAAACTCTGATCTGCAGACGGCCCTCGGCGATCTGGCGGCGAAGACCGAGGATCTGGCGGCGAAGACCGAGGATTGAGAGAAGGAGAGGGGTGAGATTCTTCAGGAGGTGGAAATGGCTGTGTCGGCGGGCTTCGTTAATGGTGCTAACTCCTGCCTGAAGGTTGTCATGGAAGCTGTCAGGGAGATGTTCCCGGGTTTTGACGAAGATGCCTTCCGGGCCCTCTACACTGCTAAGGATGAAGCTCAAATGCGTAGGCTGTCTGAGGGAGATGCTTCCGGCCCAGACGCTCCCCCTGCTTAACATGGAGGGCAGTCTTCCTCAGAGGGCTCTTGCTCGTCCCATGCTGCGCCTGTGCCAACGCTTTAATTTCCTTACTTCTTTGCGCGCCGAGCCCTTTGCTGGCCGGCTGCCGTACTCTTGGTTGTAACTATTTGTCTTGAAAACTTGAAAACTTTTGTCTTGTATTTCCTTGACGCTACTTTTTCTTTTATATGTGAATTTTCTGTTTGCTTTTGTATATTTTGATTCTTCATGAATTTGATTCGCAGCCTGCCTGCCTGTAGGTAGGAGGGTTCTTGTTTGCTTGGCCTGCCCCTGACATTTGTTTAAAATTCAGGGAGCCTGCCCCCTGCCTGCCCAGGGGTAAGCAGGGTGGTTTTTTGTGTTTTTATATAAGGTTGGGGGGCTTGCCCCCAGTCCTTGTTGGTACGGCCCGCTCCTGGCTTCCGCCCAAAGTCCAGGAGGCCTGCCCCCTGCCTGCCTAGAGGTAAGCAGGGTAGCTTTCGCGTTTTTTATACAAGGTTGGGGGGCCTGCCCCCAGTCCTTGTTGGTACGGCCTGCTCCTGGCTTTTCGTTCAAAGTCCAGGGGGCCTGCCCCCTGCCTGCCCAGAGGTAAGCAGGGTAGCTTTTGCGTTTTTTATACAAGGTTGGGGGGCCTGCCCCCAGTCCTTGTTGGTACGGCCTGCTCCTGGCTTTTCGTTCAAAGTCCAGGGGGCCTGCCCCCTGCCTGCCCAGAGGTAAGCAGGGTAGCTTTTGCGTTTTTTATACAAGGTTGGGGGGCCTGCCCCCAGTCCTTGTTGGTACGGCCTGCTCCTGGCTTTTCGTTCAAAGTCCAGGGGGCCTGCCCCCTGCCTGCCCAGAGGTAAGCATGGTAGCTTTTGCGTTTTTTATACAATGTTGGGGGGCCTGCCCCCAGTCCTTATTAGCCTGGCCTGCTCCTGGCTTTTCGTTCAAAGTCCAGGGGGCCTGCCCCCTGCTTGCCCTTAAGCAGGGTAGCTTTTTCGTTTTATACAAGGTTGGAGGGCCTGCCCCCAGTCCTTGTTAGCCTGGCCTGTCCCTGGCTTTTCGTTCAAAGTCCAGGGGGCCTGCCCCCTGCTTGCCCAGAGATAAGCGGGGTAGCTTTCGCGTTTTTTATACAAGGTTGGGGGGCCTGCCCCCAGTCCTTGTTAGTACGGCCTGTCCCCTGCTTGCCCAGAGGTAAGCAGGGTGGCCTTTGATTTGCGTTGGGGGGTTCACTTTACCCAATTTCGGCAACAGGGGGGCCTCCCCCTATTGCCCCCTGCTCGTTTGTGTGTGAAAGACGCGAGTGTGAACAGGCAACGAGTATAAATCTGTATCTTCTCATTTCTCTTAAAATTTTCTTTTTGACATTGGGGTGGTCGGAGCCGTCGACATTTTTGACCGTCCTCCGCCCTTTTTTTTTTAGTAAAAGTAAAAACTGCCTGTATTCTTGTTCAGACGTAATATTTCTTTAGTGTGTCTGCATTCCAGTGAGCGCTTAGCTCTTGTCCCTCCAGATTGGCTATCCTGTATGTGCCTGGCCCCAGAACCTGAGTTACTTGGTATGGGCCCTCCCAATTGGCACTCAGCTTTCCATGCTCTCTTGACTTCCCAATCGCCTGTGTCTTTCTCAGAACCAGCTCGCCCATCTGAAAGCTCCTCTGTCGGACTTTGCTGTTGAAAGCTTTCCTCATTCGCTGCTGGTAGGCAGCGATGTTGGTACTGGCTTCCTCCCTTAGCTCATTTACCAGGTCCAAGGCTTCAACCATTGCAGCTTCGTTTTCAGCCTGGTCGTACTGCAGGGAACGCAGAGAGGGAATCCTTGCCTCGATTGGCAATAGTGCCTCTGCTCCATATACCAGACCAAATGGGGTTTGGCCTGTAGACTCTTTTTTGGTAGTTCGGATTGACCAGAGTATACTGGGGAGTTCGTCAGCCCACCTACCCTTGCAATCATCCACCATTTTCTTCAGGCCGTTCAGGATTTGTTTGTTGGCTGCTTCTGCCTGCCCGTTGGTTTGAGGATGACAGACAGCTGAGTAGGCGACTGAAATGTTGTGGCTTTCCAGCCAGATTCTCAGTGGATCGTTATCGAATTGTCTGCCATGGTCAAATACCAACATCTTTGGTAGCCCGAATCTGGTGATGATGTTTCGCCAGATTACTTTCCTGACCGCCGGTTCAGTGATATTGGGCACTGCCTCGGCCTCCACCCACTTGGTGAAGTAGTCTATGGCGACAATTAAGAATTTTCTGCTTCCTGTGGCCATCGTGAAGGGTCCCAGAATGTCCATCCCCCATTGAGCGAAGGGGATGGGGGATAGGATTGGCCTGAGCTCTTGGGCTGGGGCATGGATTGATGGGGCAAAGAGTTGGCATTTCCTGCATTTCTGGGTCAGGCTCTTGGCATCCGCCAGCATGGTAGGCCAGTAGTAGCCTGCCCTGAGGGCTTTGTGGGCCAGTGCTTTCCCACCAATGTGGTGTCCACATATCCCTGAGTGGATATCCTCTAATACGTCGGCGGCCTGATCCGCCCGCAGGCATTTGAGCAGCGGATGAGTAAAAGACTTTTTGTAAAGCTCTCCATTGATGAGTATGAACCAGGCTGCTTTAGCCTGCGTCTTCTTCTTTTGTAGCGAGTCTGATGGTAAGATACCATGCTTCTTGTACTGGATGAAGGGAGTCATCCAGCTTTCCAGCTCTTCTTCCACGGCATTAATCGTTTGACGGGGATTAGTAGACTTTTCGTGTAAAACGTCGACCCATACTGATCTCCGGATGTCCTGCAGACTGGAGCTTGCCAGTTTTGACAGGGCATCTTCTCTGTTGTTCTGGGATCGGGGGATTTGCTTGACCTCATATGATTTTAGGTCGGACAACTCTCCCTTTACCATCTCCAGGTACGTGGCCATTGCTTGGTCTCTTGCTTCGTATTCTCCATTGATTTGGTTGGCGATGAGCTGGGAGTCTGTCGCCAGGACAATTCGTTCTGCTCCAGCGGCTTTAGCTAGCCTGACGCCTGCGAGCACTGCTTCGTACTCTGCTTCATTGTTTGATGCTGGGAAAACAAATCTGAGAGCATGCTCAAAATCAGTCCCTTCTGGGCTGGTTAGCACGACGCCTGCGCCTGCGCCATTGGCTGTCGAGGACCCGTCAGTATACACGATCCATTCCTGGGCAGGGGCTTCCTCCTCCCCTGAATGGGAGCACTCAGCCAAAAAGTCTGCTAAAGCCTGGGCCTTGATGGCTGTTCTCGGCTGGTAAGATATACCTAGCCCACTCAGCTCAATTGCCCATTTCAACAATCTCCCTGATTTTTCAAATTTTTCCAACACCTTTTCCAGGGGTTGGTCGGTGAGGACTACGACTGGATGCGCGTCAAAATAAGGCCTGAGCTTCCTGGCAGCAATTATGACCGCGTAGGCGGCTTTTTCAACCATCGGATAATTCTTCTCAGCTGCCCCCAGCGCATGACTTACAAAGTATATAGGTTGCTGGGCGCCTGCCTCTTCTCGTAGAATGACCGCGCTGACAGTTATATTGGTTACTGCAATGTAGAGAAAAAGTTTTTCTCCTGCTACTGGTCTTGCTAGGGTAGGGAGTCTCTTAAGATGGTCCTTCAGCTGCTCGAAGGCCTCTTTCTGCTCGTTCTCCCACTTGAACTGTTTGTTCCCTTTCAGTATCTTGAAAAAAGGAGTGGCTTTGTCTGCTGATCGGGCAACGAATCGTGCCAAGGCGGCCATTCGACCCGTCAGGCGCTGGATGTCTCTAATAGTTTTGGGCTCAGGGAGATCTAGGACTGCCTGAATTTTTTCAGGGTTGGCGTCTATCCCCCGAGAACTGACCAAGAACCCCAGGAATTTGCCGGAGCGGACTCCAAATGTACACTTTTTCGGATTAAGTTTCATTTTGTAGGCACGCAGGGAACTGAAGGTTTCCTGCAAGTCTGTCAGGTGTTCTCTGTCTTCCCTGCTTTTTACGATGGCGTCATCAACGTAAGCCTCAATGTTTCTGCCTTTTTGTTTCTCAAACACTTTATCAACCAACCGCTGGTACGTAGCCCCTGCATTTTTGAGCCCGAAGGGCATCATCTTGTACATGTAGGTGCCCGAACTAGTGATGAACGCACACTTCACCCTGTCCGGCTGCCACAAGTATACTTGGTGATACCCTGAAAAGGCGTCTAGGAAGCTCAGCATGGTGTAGCCACTGGTGGCATCTACCAGTTGATCGATCCGAGGGAGCGGATAGCAGTCTTTCGGGCAGGCCTTGTTCAGGTTCGTAAAGTCGACGCACATTCTCCATGCGCCTGACGATTTCTTGACCATGACAACATTTGCCAGCCATTCTGGGTAGTCGCAGACTTCAATAAAGTCTGCTTTCAAGAGTTTGTCAATTTCTTCCTTGATTGCTGCGTCTTTTTCCGCAGACATGTTTCGTTTCTTCTGTTTTACAGGGCGAGCTTCCATGCTTACGTTCAGCTTGTGAACGATGCATGATGGATCAACGCCAGGCATCTCATCTGCAGAATAGGCAAATACGTCCTTGTTCTTCTTCAGTAGTTTGACCAGTTCGGCCTGGTAGGATTCCTCCAGACCTGCTCCAACCAGGACCTGTCTTCCTGGCTCCAAGTCTACCAGCATACTTTCGCCCCCTGGCTCCAGGCGGTCAGGCGCCGGGTGCTCGACTGGGACTTCACCTTCTCTGCAGGGGGAACTGTCGGCTTTTCTTTTTCCTTTTCTGTCTCTCTCGTGCTCTTGCAGGGCCACGGAGTAGCATTGTCTTGCTGACTCCTGGTCCCCACGCACCTTTCCTTCCAGCCCGAAGTCAGTGACATACGCGATGGTGAGGGCCCTGATGGAGATGGCCGCCTCGATTTCGTCCAGAGTGGCCCTGCCAATCAGGGCGTTGTAGGCAGATCTCGCGTCCACAACAACAAAGGTTGCCCTGACATTCCTGGCTGTAGAGCCTTCCCCGAAGTTTACAGGCAAGTCCATGACTCCCATGGGCAGCACGCCTGCCCCACTGAACCCATACAGCGATCCGGGAGCAGGCCGCAGGTGCCTTTTTTCCAGGCCCATTTTTTCGAAGGCGTCCTTGTACAATAGATTTGTGTATGCGCCTGTGTCCACCATACACCTTCGCACAATATGGTTGCTGATCTCTAGGGACAGCACCAAAGGATCACTGTGCGGATATACCATGCGCCCTGCATCATCAGGGGTCATGCTTAACGTCACTCCTCTTGGACTCCCTGCTTTCTCAGCATAGCAGATCTGGTTCCTTAGTTCGCGCATTTGTCTCTTTTGGCCTCTTCGACTGAGCTGGCCTTCGGTGCCCCCTGAAATCACATGGATCACCATGCGGTTTTGCACTGACCCTTCGGGTTTTTCAGACACTTCCTTCTGAGACTTATTTTTAGCTGCGTAGTTGGCCAACCATCCGTTTCTGATTAATTTCTCAATCTCGTCCTTCAGGTGACGGCATTCTTCGGTGGTGTGGCCTATACAGTCGTGGAAAGTGCAGAATTTCTTGGGGTCGCCTTTTGGGCTGCGAGGTTTGTTTGGGCGGTTCCATTTGGCAGTTTCTTTTTCCAGTTCGAAGATTTCCGCCCTGGATTTGTTCAGAGCGGTGTAACTGTCGAATCTGGGTTGGTAGACTGGGCGCTCCTTCTTGGGAGTGTCTCCCTCTTCCCTTTGCTTGCCTGGCTCACTTCTGCCCCTTCCACCCTGCGGTCCCCCTTGGGGCTTTGTTTGGCCTGCAGGGGTATCCGTCAGGCCGTGGAATTCCTCCTGCAGAATGAACCCTTCAGCAATCTTTCTGGCCATGGCCAAGGTTTCTGGCTGGGCCCTGATCATCTGGTTTTTCATTTCCCCTGGAAGTAGGGAGATTGTCAGGGCGTAGGCGGCAGTGGAATCATCGATCTCCCTGACCTGTTGGTAGGATAGATCAAACCTTCTCATGTACTCTCTCACACTCTCACCCTTTTTCTGTTTCAGGGTCATGAGATCGAAACGGGTAAGGCGTCTTCTCTTGTTTCCGGCATACTGTTCGAGGAAAATTTCAGCCAAATCTATGAAGAACCTGATTGACCCCTGGCGGAGGTCTCTGAACCATCCCTGCGCGAGCCCCACTAGGGTGGTAGGGAAAACTTTGCACCATATGGCATCATCTACATCATACATGCCCATGTGGCTCTCAAAGGCTGCCAGGTGGTCTTCAGGGTCTGTCGTCCCGTCAAATTTGATGGTGGGCATTTTGATTTTTGGAATGGGGCACTCTTGTACCTCAGGGTGCAACGGGGTTTTCGTGGGCCTGCCCACCAATCGTGACCTGCTTTCCCCAGACTGGTTACCGTGAGAATCCCATTGTTTATGGGTCGGTTTCCTCGTACTGGGGGAGCGGTGCCTTGGTGGTGGCCTGCTTGCCGCTTCATCCTCCGTTTCCGGGGAGATCTGCTTGGTCCTCTTCCTCTGAGAGTGACAGTGGTTTTCGCCCTGGTGGTGCCTGGACTCGAGCGGTTGTCCCCGGTTGAGCCGGGATTGCAGGCTTTGGGATAAGCCGGGGGCCGACTGTTCTTTGGCTGCAGGCGTTAGCCTGGAGAAAACTCCACCCGGCCTTTCCCCTAAGCGTTTCGACATGGGCTCCCTGGGCCTCATGCGCTCCTGTAATCCTTGAGATAAGCCTCCCTGTCCTCCAGACGCCGATTCTGTCGTGTGAATGGAGAACGCCTGCTGGACAGGTGGCTCTGGATTGCCAGTAGTAATGCGCCTCTGCGCATGCGTATACATTTGAGCTGTTCTTCTCGCTTTTCTCTGAGCATTTCTGGCGGCGGTCCGCCTCGTGCCCCTGGCCTCGTCCCTCGGGACCGTCGGACCCGCTCCTGCACTGGCATCACCGATTTCTGGCATGATTGTGTTTAATTTTGTGATTATGAGTGGTTGATTTTAGTGGGTAACTCGTGAGCACAACCGTAAGTTCCCCACAGACGGCGCCAAATTGTTCCGGTCACGGAAACAATTCACCCGGCCTAGGATCCGGGTTGTACAATCGGGTTGATGGTGAATAATTGATCGTTCGATTTCCCTTGGTCTCCCCTTCCTCTCACTCCCTGGATCGGACCTTCCCGGCGGAAACGGCCTGCTCCCTGCACAGTGAACACACAGGGCCTCGGAGGTTATCCGAGGAAACCCTCTCCGATGCCTAAGTCTGTAACACCCCGGCCCAATCCTAGGACCGGAAATGTTAGTCGCGGTAGCTCGCCAGGCTCGGTACTGGTCTCACAGACCAACACGAGTCCTTTCCAGCACATTTTGTCCTCACTTATGCGCACCCAGGAAACCTTCCCAGGAGGTCACCCATCCTGAGATTGCTCTCAGTCAAGCACGCTTAACTGCGGAGTTCTTATCATGGGCAAACCAGAAAAGAAAGTGCACTTTGTTGATATGAGTAGTACTTTCAATCCCTTTAAGCAAAGCTCATAAATAGGACATCTTCAATCAATGTGGGGTGTTTCAATCACTCCCACTTGAAGAACGCAACGTCCTCGTTGCGCCTGGCAGCATAACCGCTGACCCAGAATCCACCCCCGCTAGGTGCCAAATGCACGGTCGCAGGGTTGCTCTGATACCAACTGTAATCCCCTAAAAATTCTAGCGCGATACAGTGGCGGAAACACTGTAGAGTCGGGATTAAAACACACAGAACTATGTCTTAATAAATTAAATTGGTAAAGTCCAACATGCGCCATACATAAAAATGGCTAAAAAAAAAACAATCCATAAAAAGGTTAACAATCCTCAAGACATGATTATAAAAAAAAAACAGCAGGATCCAAGACTGCTTGCTAGCCCACACCCACCGGAAAATAAACACGTATACCTGCCATGTTAAAACATAACAGCCACAATCAGTGGGGAGCAACGTCAACGTTCTCCCAGCCGTATAACAGGATTTTAAAACAGTAATTACTAATATAGGAAAATAATAAAAAATGGAAAACATTAAAACAGCGTAATAAAATAAGTTTTAGCGTAAAACAAATTAATTAAAAGGGTTGCCGAAGAAACATAAAGATATTTGCCAACCTGCGTCAATTTATATCGATAATAAATAAAATAATCAAAATGGCGTTATGGATAGGATTAATGTAGAATCTAGACTTTCACTAGGATAATACTAAAAACTAGTTTCGAGAACTTAGTCAAAACAAATTAGACTTTGGTCTCTAACTAGGCAACTCAACTATAACAGGACTGCGTGCAGCGAGGTCCTGGCTTAAGTAATGTATACCCCTCCTGGACACCAACCGTAATCCAGTTCAACCCGACGGCGACTTACACGATGCGATATCTAAGTTTAAGGTCAAAATATACACACTCCTGAGCACAAACCATGCCCAGTTCAACGACCAATGTGTCTCAACATAGACACACCAGCTTTATAGTTGATGGCAAAACGTACACCCCAGACTATATTACTCTAAACCCACACTTGTCCTTATTCCATAACTCCAAAACAAACCATTATCGATATTTAAAAGTTGTATTCATCATAAACAATATGAGGATAAAAGAAGTAAACATTTATATTCTAAAAGAGGAAACTTTCTATTTTAGGAAACTTCTATTTTAGGAAACTTCTATTTTAGGAAACTTCTATTTTAGGAAACTTCTAAAAATAGCATCATATCAAAGTAGTGAAAATATTAGTTCATACTAATACCACATTTTAGTAAACGATATAGGTTTATAAAACTAATACTTTCGGCCTTAACAATATTAATTATTAAAGTAAGAACATTTGATTTTATGAAACTATTAAAATATCGTACAAGTGTTATAAAATGATTAGAGACATCTAAAAATATTTAATAATACTAATTAGGGTGTTTTTCGAAAGTTATAAAGCTAAAATTCCCTAATTATTATTAGTTTCGACGATAAAATTATAAATAGGATTTTACGACAAATGTCAAATTAAATCTTTTAACGTCTTTTATTTAATTAAACCAACAAATATATTTAGAGTATGTTAAGGGATGATTTAACTCCTAAAGTTTCAGATTTAAATACTTTCAAAATTGCTGGAAAAATAATTCTTTTAGTTAAGACGAAGCAATTTAGCGATAAATCACAATTTGTCCGAAATCAATATTTCTTAATTAAAGACTATAATAAATAGTACAAAAATTACGTAAAATAGTTAAATTATATTTATGGACATTCTGTCCAGAAAAGAAAATTTCCAGAATTCTAAAAATTCGGTTTTTAAAGCGTTTTCTCGTTAATCGTCCAATCTCGACAATAACGATTAATAAAAATAGTAATTACAAAACGATTTAATTATTAATATCCAAAAATTATTATTACACTTTAAAATCCTGATTTTACAGAATATAATTTTTTTCCAGATTTTTCCAAAATCCAGTTTCAACAAATTTCAACAAAACCGTCATTTAAACCCGTTTTCGCAATTAACGATTTTATTAACAAACCTATCGTTCCAAACATTTTATTAAGGCACTAAAAATCATAATAATACATTTTAATATGAAATCATCAGAATCATAAATTTTTCCAGATTTAAACCAAAAACCAGAAATCGAGAATTTAAACAACAAACACGGTTTTAACGATAAACGATGATTTAAAGTGATTAATTAATTCATCCACTTAACAATTCCGAAAAATTATGAAAAAATTCAGAAAATTCTATTTCACCAGAAAGTTTCACCACGTCAAAAATCAGATTAAAATAAAATGTTTAAGTACTAGAACAAAAAATCGGTTTTTAATCGTTTTTGTCCGAAAACGATAATAATTCAATAATCGATATAAAAATATCAGAAAAAATACTAAATTACTAAAAATCATCAAAAACAACATTTTTCCAGAATATAAATATATATTACATGTTTAGGCCGATTATTACGATTTTACAAATTAATATAACAATTTAATCGTTAATCTCGTAAAAGCGATAAAAATATCGAAACATGCAAAATTTCAACTTTTAAAATTTTTCCAGAATTCGTGACATACATATATTGCCAAAATAAAATATAAAAATATATACATGCAAATACTCAATTAAAACCTTGAAATACCGAGTAACATCGACGTTACCTCTACTCCAAGTCTGAATCAACGATGTATTCGTCGGCTTCGGGATCGTCCAAAAATCCTACCAACACGAAAAATCATGGCAGAAAATACCATGAGAAAACTAAAAAAAACAAGGTAAAAATTGATCGAAAATGATGTCGATTAATACCTTAACGAAGGAATCGGAAAGAGGATGATTGTGACGATAAGAATGATGTGATTGAGACTAGAAATGGAGCAAAAATTTGCCTAGAATGGCTAAGGGTCACACGGCCAAAGAGAGGAGAAGAGAGTGATGAATATTTTTGATGAATGTAAAAGAATGAATGTAGAGAGTAAAGGTGGAGATGGGTGATACAATACTTAAAAGAGTAAGCATGAATTAAGGCTTACAAAAAAAATACAAGAGTGAACCTAGACCTTGGTTTGGCCGGCCAAATAGGATAGAGAGGGAGTAAGATAAGCTTTGACATAAATGCTACAATGAATGAAAATAATTTATCTTATGATTACGTTTTAATGTGATAAAATGAATCGTTTAAATAAAATGTAATAAAACTTGTGACCAAGAGCTTAGTCGGTCCAAAAATGTGAGAAAACAGTCTCAAATAATTTATAAGTTGATAAAAAGTATAGTCGTAAAATAGTTAAAGGCATTTCAAAGTAATTCGAGTAAACCTCGCGTAAGAAAATAATTATTCGCGAAGCTTCGTAATAAAATCATAAATGGCTTGTTTTTAGTAACTAAAATATATCTTAGTAAAAAAAATATTCCATAAACGTATTCAAACATTTTTAGGAAAACGGAATAACTTAAATCCAAGCTTAAAAATGTCAATTCGGAGAAAAATAGAATTCCTCGCGGAAAATTACTTAGTTTACGAAGAAAATCAAATAAATAGATGTAAAAGAATTAAAATCTTTTAAAATAAAAATAAATATCATTAAACTCAAAATTGAAAATAAGCTTGGAAAAATGATGACACCTAAGCCAAAATGTGATAGAGTTATAACGATGTCATAACGGTAAGGAATAAGGATGCTAGAAATATAGCGGGTGTTACAATCCTCCCCACTAAAAGAAAGTTTCGTCCTCGAAACTAAGAATAAGTAGATAGGAAATCGAGGTTTACCTTACTCGAAGAGTTGAGGATGCTTAGCTCGCATCGAAGACTCGGTTTCCCATGTTTCTTCCTCAAACCGATTACAGCGCCACAAAACCTTCACCAGAGGTACAACTTTGTTCCTTAAACGCTTCTCGCGGCGATCAGTAATCTTCACCGGCCTTTCTTCATAAGTCAAATCCGGCTCGAGATCCACAATCTCGGGCTCCAACACGTGCTCGGGGTAACTAATATATTTCCTTAACTGAGAAACATGAAATACATCGTGAACCTTACCCATGGATGCAGGCAATTCCAGTTTATAAGCAACTTCGCCCACTCTCTCGATCACAGGGTATGGGCCAACGAACTTAGGGCTGAGCTTGCCCTTTATCCCAAACCGTTTCACCCCTTTCATAGGTGATACCTTCAGGAACACCAGATCACCAACTGAAAACTCCAAAGGTCGGCGACGAACATCAGCATACGACTTCTGTCGATCCTGGGCAGACTTCATTCTAGATCGGACCACATTCACAACGTCAATAGTCTGAGCCAACAAATCCGGGCCCAAAATCTTTACTTCACCGGGAACATCCCAACAGACGGGACTACGGCACTTTCGACCATAAAGTGCTTCAAACGGGGACATCTTAATAGAAGCATGGTAGCTGTTGTTATAGGAAAACTCTACCAATGGAAGATGTCGGATCCAACTCTCTTGGAAATCCAAGGCACAAGCCCGCAACATATCCTCCAAAGTTTGGATTGTTCTCTCGGACTGTCCATCTGTAGCAGCATGGAAAGCGGTACTCATCAATAACTTGCTTCCCAAAGCATCTTGCAAAGCCTTCCAAAATTTAGAGCAGAACCTCGGGTCTCGATCCGAAACAATCTCGAGCGGTACGCCGTGATGACGGACGATCTCGGCAATATACACTTCTGCGAGCTTCTCCAAACTCCAAGTATCGCGAATTGGGACGAATCGTGCACATTTGGTCAAGCGGTCCTCAATAACCCAAATACCATTTCTACCATTCACGGTTCTAGGTAAAGCCATCACAAAATCCATCGATATGCACTGCCATTTCCACTCTGGAACAGGGAGTGGTTGTAGCAAACCTCCAGGCTTCTTGTGCTCGAACTTCACCTGCTGACAAGTCAAGCACCTACTTACAAACTCTGCAATGTCCTCTCTCATATGAGGCCACCAGAAATGGAGCTTCAAATCCCGATACATCTTGTCACCACCAGGATGAATAGAATACCTCGTCTTATGTGCCTCGGTTAGAACTTGCTTTCTCACCTCAGCATCTCCAGGGACAACCCAGCGGTTCTTAAATTTCAGTGCTCTACTGGAATCCACAGAAAAATCTAGAGCCTTACCAAGATTCATCTTTTCTCGGACGCCAGCCACAAAAGGGTCATCCAACTGCTTCTCACGAATCTCACGGAACAGAGTTGGTTCAGCAACAAGGGCACCCAGGCGACCATCATAATCTTCATCCACAACATCAATAGTCATCTTGGCAAATTCTCGGGACAACTTCTCAGGTAAGCTAGAGCACGGAGACAAGGAATGAAGGATCTTTCTGCTAAGGGCATCAGCAACCACGTTAGCCTTTCCCTCACAATACACCAATTCAAGGTCATAGTCATTCACTAACTCGATCCAACGTCTCTGTCTCGCATTCAGATCTTTCTGCGTGAAGAGATATCGCAGACTCTTATGGTCAGTGTGAACCTTGCATCTTACTCCGTACAAATAATGCCTCCAAACCTTCAAGGCATGCACCACCGCTGCTAACTCCAAGTCGTGGGTAGGGTAATTCACCTCATGAACTTTCAACTGTCTAGAGGCATAAGCGATCACCTTACCGTTCTGCATAAGGACACAGCCCAAACCATTCTTAGAAGCGTCACAGTACACATCAAAACCAACGCCTTCTTCAGGTAGGGTCAGGATAGGAGCAGAGGTGAGCTTTCTCTTGAGCTCAGAAAAAGCATCTTCACAAGCTTGACTCCACAGAAATTTATTCTCCTTCTTGAGTAATTGAGTCATAGGTCGTGCTAACTTAGAAAAGTCCTGCACAAATCTACGATAATAGCCGGCAAGACCTAGGAAACTTCGGATCTCGCCAACATCTTTGGGACTTGCCCAGCTCTCGATAGCTGAAATCTTAGCAGGGTCAACCTTAATACCTTCCTTTGTGATAACATGACCCAGAAAAGCTACCTCGGAAAGCCAAAACTCACACTTGGAAAACTTAGCATACCACTTCTGATCTCGTAGGATGCCAAGAATAACCCTGAGATGTTCTGCATGTTCAACTTCTGACTTGGAATAAATCAGGATGTCATCAATAAAGACAACAACACACTGATCCAAATACTCCCTGAAAGTTCTGTTCATCTGATCCATAAAAACAGCAGGAGCATTGGTTAGTCCAAAAGGCATGACTTTGAATTCATAATGTCCATACCTCGAACGGAAAGCCGTCTTAGGAATGTCTGATTCTCGGACGGGAATTTGGTGATATCCAGACCTTAGATCGATCTTGGAAAATACGGAAGCACCCTTAAGTTGATCAAAGAGATCATCAATTCTGGGCAGGGGATATTTGTTCTTGATCGTAACCTTGTTGAGATCACGATAATCGATACACAGGCGCATTGAACCATCTTTCTTCTTGACAAAAAGTACAGGAGCGCCCCAAGGGGAAGAACTTGGACGAATGAAATCTTTCTCAATCATTTCATCTAATTGCTTGCGTAACTCTTGCAACTCAGCAGGAGCCATTCTGTAAGGTGCTTTGGCGATTGGGCCTGTACCAGGCACGAGTTCAACAGTGAATTCCACATCTCGTTCGGGTGGAATGCCTGGTAACTCCTCAGGAAATACATCTGCATAATCACACACTATGCGCACCTCTTCGAGCTTGGGGAGTTCAGCAGTTACAGTCACCGTACATAGAAATGCTTGGCAACCTTTTCTCTGCATTCTGATAGCCTTCATGGCAGAAATAATCTTGATACCCTTCTGTCTTCGACCACCACGGTAAGTCACTCGAACACCTTCGGGGGTCTTCAGAGAAATCTTCTGATCTCGACACTGAAATCTTGCATCATACTGAGCTAACCAGTCCATTCCCAAAATAACGTCGAACTCAGCGAGAGGAAACTCAAGGAGAGTAGAAGGAAGAATAGTACCAGCAAAGAGAATGGGTACATTCTGATAAGCTTTAGAACAGTCAACGACTTCACCAGAAGGGAGGGAAATAGCTATAGGCTCAGCTAGGCAGGGGGTTAAGGATAGTTTTGGAGCCAGAGTAGAAGATATTACAGACGTGGAAGCGCCGGTATCAAATAATATATAAGCACTAACACCAGATATCAGAAACATACCCGTAACCACATCAGGATTAGCCTCAGCGTCGGCACGGCTCATCACAAAGATGCGTCCCTTACGAGGAGTAGAAGTAGAGACAGCGCCAGCTGCAGTAGCGGTGTTGGTTGCTGCTTTCTTCGGGCAAAAGGTAGAGCGGTGCCCGGCTTCTCCACATGTGTAGCAAACTACAGGGGTGCCGTCACAATTCAAACCAGGATGATAAGCCTTCTTGCACTTGAAACAGTTAGAATCCTTCTTGTTATTGGGCTTCGAGTTGAAATTGTTTTTCTTGAAACCACTACCTGTAATAGCATACAGTAGAGTCAGAAATTTAAAAGAAAAGAAAGTAGAAGAAGAAGAGAAAGGAAGAATAATCCAGACCTCCAGAGTTGAACTTCTTAGAAGAAGATGAAGAGTTATTCCCAGAATGGGTGAAAGGTCTTTTATAACCAGATGATGGGTTCATAGATTTCACCCGCTCAATCGAAGATTCCGCGTATAGCGCGGCATTATAAAGCTCATTAACAATTGAGAGACTCCGGGGCATGTTGAGAGTGATATCGGCTCGAAGTCCTCCACGATAAAAGAAAGCTCGGGAATTCTCATTGGGTAACAGATCACCAGCATAATTCGCCAGGAAGTGAAACCGAGTGGTGTAAGCTTCAACTGACATGTTATTCTGACTTAGAGTGTTGAATTCAGTCATCCTCTGACGCCTCAGCTCCTCGGGATAAAATCTCTGCTCTAAGAGAGCCTTGAACTGAGTCCAGTTGAATCCTGGAGTCTGAAGAGCAGTCGGGCCAACTTGGCTCCACCATCTGTCTGCATCGTCTGACAAATACAACACAGCTAGGCCCACCTTCTGTTCCTCGGGAGCGGAGTAAATTCCAAACTGTCTTTCCATCACTCGAAACCAACGGTTCATGACTTCAGGGTCCACGGAACCGTTATAATAGTCCAACCTGCTTTTAGCCATTCCTTCAGCAGCGTGAGAGAAGTTGAAGGGCCTCTGCTGGTTCCGGTTGTTCATCTCGTTCATAGCCTGCGCTATATTGCGTAGCGTCTCAGCCAGAGCTTCGATACCTCCTTGATCATTGTTGTTGTCGTTGTTGCGGTTGTTGTGGTTTCGGTTACCTCTTCCGGCCATCTTGAAGTTCACAAATAACAACATAAAATCAATGCTAATCATCGAGTTCAGGAACAGACAATCTTAACAGTTAAGTCCTTATCTGTTTCTACCCATTTCTAATAATATCTTTATTTACTGTTTAAATAATTTACTGGTATTTTTCCCTAATTTCAGGTGTGTAAGCGTCGGGAGCAGTGATGCTCTGATACCAACTGTAACACCCCGGCCCAATCCTAGGACCGGAAATGTTAGTCGCGGTAGCTCGCCAGGCTCGGTACTGGTCTCACAGACCAACACGAGTCCTTTCCAGCACATTTTGTCCTCACTTATGCGCACCCAAGAAACCTTCCCAGGAGGTCACCCATCCTGAGATTGCTCTCAGTCAAGCACGCTTAACTGCGGAGTTCTTATCATGGGCAAACCAGAAAAGAAAGTGCACTTTGTTGATATGAGTAGTACTTTCAATCCCTTTAAGCAAAGCTCATAAATAGGACATCTTCAATCAATGTGGGGTGTTTCAAAGTCAGTCCGTGAAATTGCCTTTACGAACCTAGCTCGTGAGGAACTAGGTGGCGTTTTTAGGAGTAAGAGTCTAGAGAGAGAAAATCCAACCCCTCTTATGTGGGAGATGGGTAAGTATTTATACCTTCCCACAAGAGAGAGGAGAAAGAAGAGGAGGGAAATGGGTGGATGTTGGCGCGACACGTGGACTTACTTTGTCCACCCATTTCCCCTTACCTTAGGCAAAATGACGGACGGGTCCTCGGTTCTCCTTCGGCTCCATTCAGGCGGGAACGCCCTGGAAGCAGGCGGCAGGCCTGGTTTGCTCCGTTTGGCGGGCGGCCCAAGGGATTGGGGCCACACTTGGGAGATTCCAGCGACTGATGGAAAAGCTGCTGGACAGACCTTTCCTCCTTCTGGGACTGGTCGCCTTGGGGCCTGATTGGCAGGCGGCCAATGGCAGGCAACCGACCCCCATCACGTTGATTTAGGAAAAGACCTTCTTTGCTACGAGCAACCTCAGTGCCAAGAAAATATTTTCGAACCCCGAGATCTTTCATGTGGAAACACGACCCAAGATAGGATTTAAAATCAGAAATAGCGACCGAATCATTTCCGGCAATAGCGAGATCGTCAACATATATCAGAACATGAATACACACAGCTCCCCGAGAGTAACTGAATAAAGAATAGTCGGAATAAGAATTAGTGAATCCATAGTCACGAAAGACAGTTGTGAGTTTCGCAAACCAACACCGTGGAACCTGTTTAAGCCCATATAGCGCCTTTTTGAGACGACAAACCTGTCTAGACTTTCCTTTAGTAAAACCCGGGAGGAGCTTCATATACACTTCTTCAAACAAATCACCGTGGAGAAATGCGTTATGGACATCCATTTGGTGGATTTCCGATTTTTTAATGGATGCGACGGATATAAATGTCCGAACAGTGGTCATTTTAACAACAGGAGAAAAAGTTTCCCCAAAATCAACTCCTTCAATTTGATGATTACCAAAAACAACCAAACGAGCCTTTAGACGCTCAATACTGCTATCGGACCGATATTTGATTTTATAAACCCATCGACAACCGAGCCTTTTTACCAGCGGGAAGTTCCGTCAAGTCCCACGTTTGATTGGATTCAAGAGCAGAAATTTCATCCTGCATCGACCGACACCAACCTTCGTCCTTAACGGCTTCAGAAAAAGAAGGAGGTTCCACTCCAGTTGAAATAGCCGCAAGAAAAATCTTATGACGGTCAGAAAAATTGTGACAATCAATAAAATTAGTCAAAGCGTAGGACGTACCTGAAGATGACGAGACATGAGTGAGCGGTGACGGGGGACTATGAATAGAACCGAGAACGTAATCACGAAGGTGGGAAGACGGAACTTTGGATCGATGACCTCGTCCGGCAGGAGCGTCGTCATAGGGCTCAGTATGGTGGGCGTCACCCGGCCCAGTAGAAAATTGTGGGGTTTCTGGAGAGCTGTTAGGAGTGAGTCCATGAGAGGGAGGGGATTCAGGTGGGCTGTCATGAGAAGGCCTACTTGTTCCATCCCTATTTTCCTCTTGATCCAAATGAGTATTTTCAGAATGGACTGAATTAGATTCAAAAACTGAAGTGGACTCATCATCACTATAAACCATATAAGGAGGGGCCTGAATGTTGGATTTTGGGCTGGCCTGAGACGCAGGGTCATAAGGAAATTGATCCTCATAAAATATGACGTCGCGAGACACAAAAAACGTCTTGGCCTCAAGATCGTACAACCTCCAACCTTTTTTATTGTGAGGATAACCGAGAAAAACACACCGACGACTTTTCTTTGAAAATTTATCACCACCCGTATATTGATTGTGGGCAAAACCGAGACACCCAAACACCCGTAAATTTGTGTAAAACGGGAGCTTACCAAACAATAATTCGTACGGTGTTTTATGGCCTAGAATAGCTGACGGAGTCCGATTAATTAGATAGGCCGCAGTTAATTTTCACTCGCCCCAGAAAGACTTTGGTAAATGACCCTGAAATAATAGAGCGCGGGCAACATTTAAAATGTGACGGTGTTTCCGTTCAACCCGACCATTTTGTTGAGCCGTCCCGACACAAGACGTCTGAAAATGAATACCACGTTGAAAAAAATAACCCGCCATACAGTTAAATTCCATCCCATTATCAGACCACACAGTTTTGATCTGTTTAGAGAATTGTGTTTCGGCCACAGGTAGAAAATTCATGAGCATGGTAGTAACTTCCGTTTTGTCAAGTAAAAGATAAACCCACACGGACCGAGAATAGTCATCAACTATTTTGAGAAAATATTTAGCACCACAAGACGATGGGATCTGATAAGGACCCTATAGGTCACAATGAATTAATTCAAACAGTTCAGAAGCAGAGCTATTATTCAACGTAAAACTGTTTCAATGTTGTTTAGCAAGATGACATACGTCGCACACATTATTTGTAATAGGTAAACAAGAAACGGAAGGAATAAATTTCGTAATATTATCACCCGGATGTCCAAGACGTCTATGCCATAGCTCAAAACTCTCTCCATGGTGGACCCGATGAACCGCCGGTTTAGTGATTACGTCTCGAAAATAGTAAAGTCCGTCCCGCAGCTCACCGACTCTAATCGTCATCCTTGAGGTAAGGTCCTGGATATGACAATTATTATTAGAGAAGGATATGACAAGACGACTACTAGCAAGTAATTGTGAGACGGAAATTAAGCTACATGTGAGACATGGAACATATAAAACATGCATTAAAATAATAGTTTCTGACAATTTAACCGTTCCCTTGAGCGTGGCCTCGCTAAACAAGCCCTCAGGAAGGCCTATGGGTCGAGGGGAAATCGGATTTGTGTCTTGAAACCACGTTAAATTTTCGGTCACATGATTCGATGCACCTGTGCCAATCATACATACCGCTAAGACGATCTGAATTATCGGGTGCAGTCACAACCGCGTTTGCCCGGATCAAAGTGGCAGAATCTCCAGTAGCGGGGACTCCGAAAGATGGCTGACGGTTCAGACTCGACGAACCCGACCCCCTTTGTCTTAATTCAACTAAAGAACGAGGTCGATTCCCCCACCATTCCGAAAATTTCTGGTTCTTAATATAGCAGGAATTCACATCATGTCCCCTAGCTGTACAGTGAGTACAAAAAAACTTCCGTCTTTCGGCACGATCATTGTCTCGGAGTTCACGCCAGTCTGGTTTTGTGACAGAACGAACCGCATATGCTGCTATGTCAGGCGTTTTCTCGACTTTCGGTGCTGCACCTTTGAGACACTCCTCTTGTAGGATAATATGGTACACCCAATTAAGGGACGGGAGTGGGTCAAGAGCCAATTGTTGAGACCGAATCGAGCCATAAAGTTTCGTGTCCAGGCCTATCATAAATTGATGTAGCCTTTCAGTATCTTGTCGGTTCATGGCATCCTTCCCGATCCCACATTTGCACAGGCCGCACTTACAAGCAAACGGAGGCTCGAGAATGGCTAACGCGTCCCACAGTACTTTGAGTTTACCAAAATAATCCGTAACCGACATACCTTTTGTTTGGGTACAATGGGTAATTTGAGATTTCAGGGCATGAATTTTAGATCCGTCGACGACGGAAAAACGTTCTGCTAGATCGACCCAAAGGTCACGAGCTTCTTCAAAATACGTGACACTGGATTTGAGTTTGTCGTCTATCGTACTCATAATCCATTGGACGATCGTGCAATTCACAACTTTCCATTGATCAAGAAGTACCGAGTCGGTCGGCTTTTTAACGGCCCCGTCACAAAATCCAAACTTACGTCTGGATTTAAGTGACATACGCATTGAACGGCTCCATTCTTCGTAGTTATCTTGTGTGAGTTTGAGGTGAGTAATGAGCATTCCCAGACCATCATGAAACCCGAGATATATAATAGGGTGATTGGATATCGATTTTTGTTGATTTGGTTTCTTCGTTACCGCCGCCGGTCATGGTTGACGAGGTAATGAAGAAATTGTTCCTGAGTTTGTTTGTTTTTTTTAGGTGAGAGGATGGAGATTGTGTGGCTCTGATACCATGATAAAAGACGTACACAGATAATTGGGTAAAAGATGTCGTACTGTATTCACCTTAAGGGATCGTTTTAAATAGAATACAAGAGACGTTTCTTAATCCAATGTAAACACAATCAAAGCATAATCAATCTCTCCTAGAATATCTCCTAATTATGTTAACGTAACTAATCACGAAATATTATGATTTCTTAAGAAATATTTCTCTAGAATATTCTATTATTTATATACACCCATTTGGAGAATTTTATTTTAACCATTTTGTAAAAAGTGGTTTTTGTATTGACTTACCATTTCTTTTAGTAAGATATAGTTTGTCAGTGTGTTTTAATCTCAACTCTATAGTGTTTCTGCCACTGTATTGCGTTAGAATTTCTAGAGGATTACATGACTTTTGTCTATGCATCCTGATATGGGTTCACATGTAAATTTTGGTTGATAACCAATTTAACTAGAAAAATAATGAAAGAGTAAAAGATGTTTATCAATTTCTGAAGTTACGGATGTTAGACACGAAAGAAAGCAATGTACTTGATGTTCAAGAGTTTTAACGAAAGGATTGAAAATTAAAGTTCTTGAATTAAACTCAAATCGTTGCTTTATTAAATGAAGAAAGATAAGTAAAGGTAGAAAAAGATAGGCTTGGAAATAGGAATCAGATGTGGTTGATGTCGTTACTGAGAAATGAATGCATGCAGGAAGGGTTCATTTCCCTGAATACATGTTAGGCAAATAAATGATCTTCGATGTACGAGTTATATAGGTAACTAGAGTCTTGGTCGGGTCTAAGTCAACACCTAAATAGAACTCGAGGACTACTATCTTACATACGTCTGCACTTGATGTTTTCGTATGTTACATCTCGTCCGCATAACTTCCAGTGGCGGACCTAGGATTTTTTCGTTAGGGGAGCACAATATTTTTTTTTGGGTTATTTAACAATAATAATATCAACTATAGGGCGTTTTTCCAAAATAATATCAATTCTAATAAATCTGAGAATAATACATATTATTGAAGTAGTTAAACGAGAGTAGTATGGGTGACCGGTTACCTGTAGAACCCTTCCACCTTCCTTTTTCACCTTTAATTTTATTTAACGGCAATAATATCAACTATAGAGCGTCTTCCGAAAATAATTCCAATTTTAATAAATCTGAGAATAATATGTATTTTTGGAGTAGTTAAATCAGAGTAGTATAGATGGCCAGTTAACGGTAGAACTCGTTCACCTTGCTTTTTCGCCTTTAATTTGTTTCATGTTCACTCTTTTTCACTTACTCAGTGTACGAGGCATTAAACGTCATTAACGTCTTCGGTCTTCCTCTTCCGTCAACCTCACCAAATTTAACTAACAACACAATCCTACACCAAAATCAACACGTTAATCTAAACGAAACGTATAGAAAACAACGGAAGAATGATGAAGCGTAATGGAGAGAGAGGATGAAGAAGAGAAGTAAGGAGGAGTAGACTTGAGAAAACTGACCCAACCCGAATAAGCCAAACCGAACCCGACCCTACACCCGAACTGAAGCATGATTTTGACCCGAGCTAACTCGAAACTGACCCGACGGTTATTATAGAAAACTAGTCGATATCCCTAAAAAAGTTGAAAACAACAAACCCGAGAATGACCCGACCCGAAATTATCCGACCCGACTCAAAGTCAACCCGATTATTATAACCCGAAAGTGACCTGACCCGAAGCTAACCCGACACAGTTCACCCGTTATCCGGGTCTAAGGAGGAGGATGGAGGATAAGTAGCAGGTCAAGTATTAATTAGGTGACCTGATGTAGCAGGTTATAAAATCACTTATATTATTCTTGTTTAACTACTCCAATAATATATATTATTCTCGGATTTATTGAAATTGGTATTATTTTGGGAAGACGACCTATAGTTGATATTATTGTCGTTAAATAACCCTATTTTTTTAAACAATGACATCTATCAAAAAACAATGTGACCCGAAAATGATCCTAAATAAAATATCCAATATTAACTTGAATATTTATGGTCATAACCCAATTAATATAATCATATTTTTATGACATGATTATTAAAATCATTACAAAATTAAATGAAATAATACATTATCTAACAAAACATTAAGTCAAATATTTGTAAAGTGTTGTAAAAATCTATGAGTAAAATAGAATGAAAGTTTTGATAAGTACAGAGTATAAGATTATTCTTCCATTGATATAGAGCATCAAGTATGAGGTTGTCAGATTGGTTACGTGATCAATATTTGATGCAAATGACCTGGGTTCGAGTCCCCCATTTAGCAGATTTATCTTCTGAAAAGCTACATAATATATTTAACCAAAAAAAGAGCCGACAAGGATCGAACCCTCATCATTTACCTGGCCTACAAGGATCGAACCATGGCTTCAAGTGCTTGCTAGTGATGGTGTTGTCCCAGTCTTGAGATGTTGATGGCTTCAAGTGCTTGCGAGTAATGGTGTGCTTTCTCTTAGTTATCGGGTCGATCACAAGTAAATTAAAACTAGACAATAGGCTAAAGGTTAGCACAATCATTCTACTTATAACTATTCAGATAACATTGAAAAACAAGCGTTAAATGTTCTGCATGTTTTAGACACATTAGAAACTCTAGACACGTGTCATGAGCTCCAGGTGTGTTCCCTGATATGTGATGTAAATATGCATCGCACATAGTTACACACGGTCTCAAGGCGCTCTGATACCAACTATAACAACTCGGTTCTTCCAATGACATTAATTAACAAGGCAGAAAATAATTAAGTCGACTCAAGTGAGTCCTTCATTAATACAAGAACCGATTGTCACTTGCAACATCATAATGAATTACAATTTTAAGTACGAGTTTAATATTGCTTAGGGTTGCATGTGAACGCGTGAATAGAAAATTCAAAATTAAGCAAGACTACTCCTCACATACACACATTTCCCCTGTAAGCCCAGTAATTTGACATTCTGCAAAATTTACAAAAATACAGAACTATCCCACTTAGTGGGAGTAACCTAACCGTTCTTCTACCACGGCCCCGAATAATAAATGTAGTATAACATTTAGGTTATCTAATTAATAGATAAGCGGCATGTCACATTACAAGTCGACATGTATACAATGTGAGATACACATGAAGTGAGTTAAGTTTAGAATGTAGACATAACAACATCTGAAACAAGCATGCGATATGAATTACTGTAAAGCATACATTATGTGAATAGCATGTGAAAAACAAAACAGTAAAACATACATCATGTGAGTAGCATGCGAGAAGAAAAACAGTAAAGCATACCTTATGTGAATGACATGTGAGAAGTAAACAGAATGGATATATCATTTTTCTTCATCGAGCATACGTCATGTGAATCAACTCATTCAGCATGTAACATGTGAAACATGACAAGTATGTCACTTTTGAACATGTGTTCATTCAAACTAATTTATCATGTGGATATAAAATAATAACGAGGCATACCGAAACATGTGATTTAGAAAACTGTAGTCATTTAGTTTTAAAAACAATGGTTTCATTTACACACAAAGCACGGGACGTGACTAGTAATGTTTCATGCGTACTTAAGGCTTGTATCTCACCATAAGTGCGGATGGGGATATCAATCCCGCCAATCATATCGATAGTTGAAGGTTTATATCTCACCCCTAGTGCTCAATAGGTTCGAACACCTAAATTGACTCGGTTTAGTTAACCGACATACGGAGAAGAAGGACTGCAAGTGCATGGACTCAGAGGCCCCGCTAATTTTTTTTTTATTTTTTTTTTTGAGGGGGGGGGGGGGGTAAATCATTGTTTTTTTTACTTTTACAACTATATTTAAAATCATTGGGGGTTTTTTTACTTTCACAACTGTATTTCAAATTTAATTTGCTATCTAAAGGAGGAGAATTTCAGTTCTCGAGTAGATGAATCATTAAGTTAGGAGTTTTTATTAATTTAACCGGCCACGATAGCCTTTATGTTGATATGATAATGTCGGGTTTGTGTTATAATGGTCGCTTTCCTAATTCCTTCCCCTTGCCTCGTTTTGAATGTCGAAATGTCCATATTCTTCTTAGCATTTCCTTTAAGTTTTCTATCATTTGTATGTCGGGTTTTTTTTTTCTTTTACAGACAAAGAATGGACAAGTTTATGATTGCAACCCATTTTACAAACAACTTGCTTTTAATCATCCTTTAATATACATGATATCAAATAGGAGTTAAACATATATCTTTGTATTGCTTTTTGTGTACGTAATCGGTAATCTCCATATTGATTTTAAGTTTATCCATACAGACATAAAACGTAGGATTAAACTCAATAACATTGTCATTGGGCCAAACAAAGCAGTAACGAAACACTCCACTATGTGTGTGCCTACAAACACACGATCCAAGATCAATAGTCATAGCCCCAAAACAGTCCAATTTTGTGCAAGTATCAAGTGAATTGATATATTGGTTGAAGAAATCATCACATTTTCAAAGAATAAAACTTAACCAACTTTATTCATTTCTCTTTAATCAATTGTGTTAATTATTTCGATAAGGTACTGTGAAATTACGTTGAGGAATTGATGCGTCATCGTTATTAGTTTGAGTTCGAGGCTAGAACTTGTGCTAAATATATCCTTTGGTTACTTACAGGTTTCGATAAGTCACGAATCCGTCCAAAACTCGAAGTAGTAGTACTTCTTTTTTGTTTCGTTATTACATTGATCACGTTAATTAATCTCAACTTATTATATTGTCTCATTTTTTTTATGACGAGGGGTTCCGCAGCCACACACCAGGCAAGCCACCCTTAGGGCAACAAACTTGAAATCTAGAAGGCATAGTCTCAAGCTATACACCCTTAGAGTGACAGGTACGAAGTGTAAAGGCATAGCCTCGACCCATATACACTTATGGTGACAAACTCGAAGTCTAAAAGACATAACCTTAAGACATACACTCTTAGGGCGATATGTTCGAAGTCTAGAAGGTATAGCCTCAAGCAGTGGCGGACCCAGGAATTTAAAAGAGGGGGTTCACTTTTAAAAAAATCAATAAATTACGAAGAATATAATATATTAATTAAAAATAGAAATTGATCGTGTCGTCACATAGTTACATATTGTCCGTTAAACTATAAATATTAAATACGGAGTAAAACTTAAAGACCCCGACGAGATTTCATGTTCTGAAAACGTTTCAATACATCATCGTCACTAACTTTGATAAAAAGATCTTTCTCTATATATGGGACTAAACAATGATTCAAAAGAGGATCACTCATACTATTCCTCAATTTGTTCTTCACAAAAGTCATTGAAGAAAATACTCTTTCCACACTTGACGTGGCCACCGGTAATATCAACACAAGCTTTAGAAGTAAATAAACAAGTTGATAACAAACATGTTTATTTGTCTCGACAAGCATCATGGAAAGCTCTCCAAGGTTCTTCAAATATTGAAATCTTGAATCTGTTCTCATATCACTCACAAAGATATCAAGTTGAAAAGAAAGATCCATGCGATTGGCACAAGAGAACTCTTTCGGATAGAACTCCGCAAGCCGCAACAATTTTGTCTTATCAAAAGAGGCAAATGAATTAACGGGACTCAAACAAGCCATACACAAGAGCAACTCCATACTTATCTCATTGAATCGATTATTAAGCTCATGAAGTTGCAAATCAATAACACTTAGAAACATCTCAATGCGAAATCGATGAAGGTTGGTTACTCTTGAAAAGAAACGTCTCGATCTTCCTCGAGGAGCATAAGGTTCATTCATACTTGGAACATCTATCTTGTATTTTGCACAAAAAGTACAAACCTCTTGAAGAAAGTTATCCCACTCATGATCCCTAGTATTTTGCAAATGCTCCTTAGTTAATTGAACAAGAGCCATGGCATTAACAATATCTTGGTCTCGTCTTTGTAGTGCCTCACACAAGGCGTTAGTATATCCAAAAATGACTTTCATTAAATGTAGCATGAAAATGAACTCAAATGACTCAAGGTGATCCACGGCATTTTGAGCTTTAACACGATCATCCTTACTTTTTGCATTTTCTCCCACTTTCACAAGAACTTCAATCATGGTTGGATACAAAGCAATAAGATTCAAGATGGATTTATAATGAGAACCCCAACGAGTATCTCCCGGTCTACTTAAACCAAGTTCTTGATTCAATCCTTTACCACTCCTAACTTCTTTCAACTCTAAAGCCTCCATCATTTTTTTGGCTTGAATTTCTTTCATCATTTCTAACCTCTTGCAAGATAATCCAATAATATTAAGCACAAATCCAAATTGTTGAAAAAATGATGCACAGTCACAATTTTCCTTTGCCACCGCAACAAGAGTCAATTGAAGTTGGTGTGCAAAACAATGAACATAGTAGGCAGAAGGATTATCTTTCATTATCAAATTTTTAAGCCCATTCAATTCACCTCTCATATTACTAGCCCCATCATATCCTTGACCACGAATATTTGATACAAGCAATTTATGATGGTCAAGTAAAGATTTCATTTCTTTCATAAGAGTAAGACTAGTGGTATCTTCAACACGCACAATACCAAGAAATCTTTCACACACATTCCCCTTCTTATTAACATATCTCAAGCAAATAGCTAATTGCTCCTTATGAGATACATCACTTGACTCATCGGCCAAAATTGCATAGAAATCGTTATCAAGATCTTCAAGTAGCAACTTAGTAGTTTCTTTGGAACAACATTTGATTAAATCTTTTTGGATTTTTGGGCAAGTTGCTTGGTGGTTTCCCGGTGCATTAGAGAGAACAATATTACCCACTTTTTCATTATTTCCGGCAAGCCATTTCAAAAGTTCGCGAAAATTACCCATGTTAATTGAATTCTCACTTTCATCATGTCCACGGAAGGCGAGTCCTTGTTTCAAAAGATATCTTAAACATTGAAGAGAGTATATCAACCGAGATTTGTAAATGTTCTTAGTTTGGATGCTCACCTTCTCAATCTTTTCAACAATTGAAGTTTTTTGATTGATGAAAAATGTGTACTTTTCTCTAGCTTGATTGTGAGCACTACCAATTTTACCAACATGTTTCATTAACCTACTCGGCTTATCCCAATTCTTCCATCCTCCTTTCACAAAAATATCTCCCCCGGGACATTTTGTATCATCCTTGAATAAGTAGCAATAAAAACAAAAGGCCGCATCATTTTGAACACTATATTCAAGCCAATCATACGCATCATACCAAAGAACATTAAAACGACGCTTCTTTTTACCAATCAATGTTTGAGGTAATTCTTTCTTGGATAGTCTTGGTCTATAAGGCTTGTTCTCGATACACTTTCTTCTTATAATATCTCGATCATTGACCGGGTAAGACGATATTGGCATACGCTTTCCCGGGTCATTTGGTAAATTAAACTCTTCTTGATCTTGAGGAGATATTAAAGGGGGTTCTTGATGATTGTCATCATCATTGAGTTCATCATTTTGCGACAAAGGTAACTCTTGGTCATTTTGATTATGTTCTTCATCATGAGAAAATAACAAAGGAGACTCACTTGATAAAGGAGAAGAAGAAGATGAGCCTTTTTGTGCCTTTCTTTGAGAATTCCAAAAAGACTCTAAACTTTTATATTTCTTCATCAATCTAAAATAATGATCAATAACAAAATGATTGCTTGTAACTAACTTGAAATAGTTAAAACAATATGAATTTATAGTCCAACTAAAGAAATAATGATCCATCAACAAATAAATAACATAAACCCCAAATATTAGGGTTTCACAAATGTCCATTGGAAATTATATTTAAATTAACAATTAATTGACAATATCAAAGCAAAACCCATAATTGACATAAAAAAGTACCTAAAAACATCTACCTATGAGAATATGATTCGAAATTGATAATTGAGAAAGGGAATTTTTGAAACCTTACAAATGAGATAGAGTAATTAATAGATCCTTCAATTTTGTGTGGGTGGTGGACCGTGGATTAATGGGTGGTCGGCGGCGGTGACCGGCGGGTCGGCGGCTGTCGGGGTGGGCTGCGCGAAGAAGGTGAGAATTGTGACAGATGCGTGAATTTGAAAAAAAAGAAACTGAGGAGGCAGAGGGTGGAAAACCAAGGAAGCAGATAGGAAACACAACAATGCAGCCGTGGGGACTCGAACCCCTGCCCACTCGAAGTGGAGGGACTTGAGGGAGCGCACGCTACCAATACACCACTAATGCTTCTCTTGCTCTTCTTTCATGCATATTATACAAGTATTAAAGCTTCAGTATTTTTTTTTTTAAAAAAAAATTGAAAACCGAAGGGTGCGCACGTGGGGGGCTGTGCGCACCCCTAGGTCCGCCCCTGGCCTCAAGTCATACACCGTTAGGGCGATAAGTTCGAAGTCTAAAAGGCATAAATCTCAAGTCATACAACTCACACAAGATCGCTTTTACACGGATTTAAACCTGAGACTCTTGGGGTGATGGCCGCAAATTTTAACCACTAGATTTCACCCCAGAGCTATTTTGCATTGTCTCAGTTTTGCTTGTTATTAATTTTTGTGTGTCGTATCCTCTAAGCGCACTTATAACTTTTTTTATGTTCGTTGTTGCCGCTTGAGTACGAGATGACTCCAAAAAACAATTCAATGTGTCATGGAAGGTGGTTTTCTTTTAGTTTTAGTTTGTTCTATTGGCATTCTCCAAAACAATTAAACCAATCCTTGCTTTTATATTACAATAAATGTACTTATCTAACTAAAAGTTTTTACAAATATATAGTAATTGTACAAAAATTATCGAAATATACGTATCTAACTAAGCGAGAAAGTCCTAAATAGGACCTAGCTCCACCTTTGGGGGAGCCGGTACAACAGCCCCCTCATGATAGTATCCTAATAATAAATATCTAATGATCATAACTACAACAATTAAAAGATATAAAGTTAGAAATGTAGAGACAATTGGATGGACAACACTTCAGTGATGGCTCTCCAGGCTTCGGTTCACCATCTAAAGAATAAAAGGATTGTACTCTTACTGCGGTGATAACCGCCAACCACAATAGTAGTACCAGAAAACAAAAATTAGCTTAAGTTACATATTTGTATAAAAAAAATACATTTATAAAAAAAATGTGTTTAGGCTCATCTGCACTATCACACTTCCATAATTATATATTTTTTTTAACTTTAAAAGTTATTTGGACTACTGCCCAAGTAGCTCAATACCTTAATTAGCTCAGGCTCCGGTTGACGCATGGTTGAATTGGGAAGGATCAAAATTTAATAGGCTAATTTTTTTTAAATTTTCTTTGATTCTAAATACATCTCTAATCAACAAAAACAGTTCAAGCTAATTAACATTATTAACACTTTTGATCTGTTTCATTGGATATTACTTTACGGTGTAATTAACATGATTGGAAATCCAACTAAGAAGTCATGCCTAGAACTGAATTAAGAAATCCACAATAATGTTTTTTCCTTAATCATTACTCATATAATTATTACTCAAACTACGTATTTTTTCGAAGTATTTATTATAGGAATAACTCAACATATTTTTGTACCGGACTTAATATATTTTTGTATTGAGTATAACATATTTTTGTACGAAAGATATTGACGGTGCAAAATTTGTATCGGTCAGTGTGAAAAAGCAAACGTACCATTTGGATTCGAACGGAGAGAGTAGTCACACTCACACTCAACTAAAACAAGATTTAATGTGTGCATGCACATAATTAGAAAAGGGTGGTTCATATGATGAGAGCATTCAACTCATATACATTCATTCCATGCAAACTCGAATAAGTTCAGAAAATAATAACATTTCTAACCTCATAACGCTACTCATCACAATAACACTACTTACCTCAACATACAAACCCATCACTAACACTACTCTCGCCTCATCATGGGAGCAATACTGTCTACTATGGTTCTAGCCGCGATCGTGGATGACCCAGTTGAGGTGGTCCCCCGCCGGCTGCGACACCGCAACTACGATGGCTTGGCGGTGTCACTTCTTGTCGTGGGGATCCTGGTTGTTCTCGGGGTGGTGGGTTGGTGCTTCCACTGCTACCGCTCCACCCATGACAGCCAGACGGGATCTGAGCTGGTCGGGGCAGAGGAGGCGGTATCGGTGCAGGCGCCACCAGTGGCGGCAGAGGTAGCGACACCAGTGGTGACAAAGGTGGCAAAGGTGGTGGAGGATCCAGAGGCCGCGGTGCTGTTGGTTTTACTAGTCTTAGGCAGTTGATGTTTTTCGAACAAGTACTTAGTATGCTACCGTTGTTGGAAATGTGAGGATTTTCATATTCTACGTAGCGAATTCTGTATAGTAAACTCTTGTTTCCTTATGGTTTATGAGATTTATTCTTTCGCGATTATTACAGTAGTATGGAAGGATTTCGGTAGCCAAGTTTTTGTTTGGAATCGGAGTTCAAGTCACCGTCCTCTAAATCGTAGTTCTAGTCAGTCTCAAGCGCTAATCATTCTTTCAAGATGCATCTTACAAAATGCTTTCAAATAAACCATGATCACAATTTTATGGCTCGACAAAATAAATCACTCTGTAGGATCTCAATTTTGTACATTTTTCTAACAAGATTATCCCTCGAGTTATTTGGAAACCGAGTTTTATCAATCTTGGTACGAATCTCGTCAATCACAATTCACAAGCTTAGTGAGTAATAATCCTGCTATTAAAGTCGCAGTCATCAGCATTATAAAAAACAACATCCCAACTGATACCTGAAATGTAACCTGTTAGTAAAGGGCCGACTCCAGCCCCAATCGAGCTTGTCCCATCTATAATGGTTGTCACCGTAGCAAGTGCTCTCGAGTTACCCTTCAATGACTCGTGGGTGCCAAGATCGATTGACACTGCTGTTATGATTAGGGAACATCCCATCTACAAACATTAGCACGACGTTTGTGTACAAGTTAATGAATCCATAGTTTCTGTACAGTACTCCCTCCGTTCAAGTCGAACCTCCCCTTTTACTTTTTGCACAAGTTCTAAGAAATCGATTATTTATTACTAAAGGTACAAATGAGTAAAAGTTAAGTATTTGTTTAATATTAAATGTAAGGGAATTTATGTAAATATATTAAGTGTAATGTATTTGTTTAATATTAAAACAATGACTAAAATGGAAATGGGTAGGTTGGACTTAAACGTCCAAAAAAGGAATAAGGGAAGGTTCGACTTAAAGAGAGAGAGTATATTTTTGTATTAGCATAGCGTGAAAAAGATTGAAGGAGCATTTTGAGAATCAGATGCTACTAATTTTAGGGTTGAGGCTAAATGCACAAGAGTTTTATTGTGTGCCGCGAAAGTCTTAAACACTTCTTGCACTTTTGTTATTTACTAGTTTGTCTGCCCGGCGATGCTCGGATTTTGACATTCCTGTTTGTGTCATCATGGATGTTATTTGGTAAAATGCAATTATTATAAATTAATCAATCAATGTACTAGCAAAGCTAAGTAAGCCTTAGCCTATGCAACTAATCAATCTCTAATTGAGATGGTTGTCCTTTAACCAACCAACCCATTCTAATACAAAGATAATCAAGCTTAATACTTTTAAAAACAATATGCGGTCTATCAATTATCCCTTCTATTCTCGCTTGATTTCGTTGCAACCATATATGGTACACAGGCAACACAGTTACAGTCATGGAGGCTCGATAGATACTCATTTACAGTTGGCTACTAATTGTGACATTAAAGGAGCCAATAATGACAAAGATACATAATGGCAATAAAGGAGGAGCATTCAAGTCTTAATGACCAAATAACAAGCAAATCAAGGTAAATGGTTGACCAGCTTAGCAGCTCAGCGGCCCAACTTAGTCAAGGTAGCAGCTCAGCTTACCAGCTCAGCCGGCCTAGCAAGTCTGCAGTTCAACATACCAAGAGATACAAACAAGGTCAAAAGATAACGAGAGAAGTTGTGAGGGAATCGAGACAATTAATGCGGTCAAGTCGTTAAGACAATCAAAACAGTCAAGGCAATCAATGTACAACGGTGTCAAAACAATCGATGTACAACGGACAAGATAATCAATGTTATTTGATGGGGTCGGTAATCCACTGATCATTATTCGCTGATCCCATCCTCGGATCAACACCGGGGAGTAAGGTCGGACCCTTCCGACCGACCACCAAAAGCGTCTTAACGAAGAGCTCTACAACCCTCGGCTCGGCCTCCTAGCCCGACCCCTGGTCGGACCAGCCGAGCCCTAGCTCGTTCCAGCCAAGGGCGTCCCAAGACCTTCGGTCGTCCCGACCCCGAGGGTACGTCCCAAGGTAGGCCCGCAAACCCTCGCCTAAGGTAAGGGGCACGTCCTAGTAGCGTTCTCTCTCTCTCTCTCTCTCCCTTGGGAAACCTATAAATACCCCTTAATGTCTTTTCATTAAGGGGTAATGAATTTTCTCTCATTAAGTTCTTTCTCTAGAAAACGTCACCTTATTCTTCACTAATAAGGTCCATTTAGTGCACTCAAAGACTGACTTAGGCATCGGAGAGGGTCCCCTCGGACAACCCCGAGGACCTATTTGCTCCATGTGCAGGCAAGATTGACTCGCTTCTCTAAGGAGGTCAAAACGCTAGAGGAAGGAAGGAGTGAGTACTTGGACAAGGCCAAGGTTCAAGTCAAACCCGACAAAAATCTAGCCCCGATTTATATCCGATTGTTTCCTACCGGAACACTATTAATGACACTTATTAATGGTTGACAGAATAACAAGGAAGAGCAAGACTTGGATTATGAATTGGATCCTTTGCTATTTATGGAGGGGAGATCGCCTTAAGCTGAAATTTGACACACATACTCGACATCATATTTACTTTAACCCTGCCTTTGAAATATTCCCATAAAAACAATGTTTGTATTTTGGTTAACCTGCTACCTTGTCTAGCTTGATAACCTGAACACCGTACTAGCGAAACCTATCCTGGCTTGGCGCCCGTGATTTTTCCTTCGTTTCTAGAGGTTTTCCACGTACAAATTGTTTGTGTTCGTTGTTCTTCATCGTTTTCGTTCACTTTGATCGTCATTTCCACACTGAAATAATCAACCTTATGTTAGCAAACCCGGAAGTATAGTAGGATGATACGACTCTTGCTACCTTGGTGAGAGAATTTATAAAACAAAACTCCAAAAATAATTCTTGATTTATAAATAAAACTTAGATGATTATCATGTTTTCAACCATGATAATCATTGACTAGTTCTTTATTTAATTTCTCATCTCGATTCTCAAGCCAACAACGATGTAAGTTTTAAGACCAATTTACTTATTGATTCCAATTGATTTAGATTATCCTTTTGATTTAATTAGAGTGATTGTATTAATTTGTTATTGCCGATTCAACCAAATTGATATTGTTACTCTTATATTTGCTAGAGACTATTTGTATGTCGATTCATCGTAGTCTTGTATTGTAGCAACTCATGATATGATAATTTATATGCGGATCATTGTTATTGTGTTGAGGGAAAGGATCTTCAATTGGGTAGAAGAATTTGCCGACTAATTAGGATATGGTTGTCCCTTTTTCCTATCTCAATTGCTACCGTATTGTAGAATTCTATCTTGATTATGCACTACAAGAAAAGCAGCCCCAGACGTCCATCTGAAGGGCATCCTGGGCATACGGACGCCTAAATGGCGTATGAGTCAAAAAGCGGGCGTCCACTGTCGGACACTAAATATGGCGTTCGACAAAAGTTTGAAAGGGAAATATTGAGGCAGACGGGCGTCCACTAGCGGACGCCATATTGGCCTTAATGGCGTCCACTATCGGAGTGGACGCCAAAGGGGTACATATGGCGTCCGCTAGCGGACGCCCGCTCTGGTCTCAGAATTTTTTTTCGGGCGTCCACTGTCGGATGCCCGTTTGCCCAGCTCACTTCAAATAATCGCCAACCCCCCTCTCCTCCTTTATACTTCAATTTTTTTTCACTCTCTGCCTTCTCTCTACCCTCAACCGCGAATCCTCTCCCCCATTTTCCCTTCTTATTCCTAATTTCCGGTATGTTTTCCTTATTGTAATTATTTCTTATTCATTATAATGTTAGTTAGCTTTGATTTTTTCCAATTATTATGGTAGTTTGATAGTTAATATTGTTTAGGTCTCAATTGAGTTGCCTTGTTTGTTTAGCCCAATTTTGATTTATATATATATATATATATATATATATATATATATATATATATATATATATATATATATATATATATATATATATATATATATATATATATATATATAAGGGATCATATAGGTCTCTTACCTCCTTATAAGTCCATAAGACTTAATATCAACCCTTGGATCAAAACAATATGAATGGCTGAGATGTGGTTTATTATTTAATTTGAAAACAAAAAAATGTTTTACGTATCTCAACTCCTCTTTTTTCTCACCCTCATTATTCCCAACCTATTCAACCTCTTTTTTCCCACCATCCACCCTCAATATTCCATTCACTTCATATTCACTCTATCAATCTTCATTACTCCATATTCACTCCATTCAATTTTATTACTCAATATTCCTAGCCTCACAATTCACTCATGAGTCTTCATCTTCATTGTTCATCACACCATTCAGTACTCTATTCCTGACATTCTCTTTCGGTCGATATTATCTCTTTTTGTAGGTAAATTTTCGTTCTCTAATTAGATTGTGCGTATTTTCTTCTTATATTTAGTAAAATTTGGGGATTTGTTGTTTAATTGCACGAATTTGTGTTTTTTTTTTTTTTTGCAAAACTAGGTTTTTTTACAAATTGGGGGTTTTGTGTTTAATCGGGTTGTTTTGTTATTTCGAGTTTAGAAAAGCAATGTCGAGTTGTTAAATTGGAATTCGAGCAGATCTAGTGGATTTCGATTTGTTGTTTTGTGATTTTCAGGTTTAATTTTGAGTTTCTTGTTAAATTGGGGTTTTTCTATTT
Source organism: Agrostemma githago (assembly GCA_958450325.1). NCBI lineage: Eukaryota > Viridiplantae > Streptophyta > Magnoliopsida > Caryophyllales > Caryophyllaceae > Agrostemma > Agrostemma githago. Next base: position 5,983,390 of record OY288242.1, read on the forward strand.
GAAAATTTGGTGTCTAGTAAATTTTTTGTGGTAATATTGTTAATCAATTTCGTAGTATCGTGCTTACTGAGTTTTTGATGGGGTTTTTGTTCATTCCATCAGTGAAATTTTTTGAGTTTATTAGGTCTTCGTGTTTAGTGGTTCATTTCACCCAGAAAGATGCCTAATTGTTGTCTCTTTTTTAATTCATACTACAGTATGCGTCACTAATCTGTTTATATATTTTTATAACTTCGGTTTATATATCATGTAACTTCAGTTCATATCTTTTGTAACTTCAGATCATATCTTTAGTAACTTCAGATCATATCTTTAGTAACTTCAGATCATAAATTGTGTCTTTGTTGTGTTGTTTTTAATTGGATTGTGTTCTTTAATTTTAGGTTTTACCCAATTTGAATTTTGTCATCAAAATCTACGTGAATTGTTGAAGGTTGAATTTCTATTGTTTTGGGATGAATTTGATTTCTGGGTTTTGTTTGTTTGTTGGAGTTAGGAATGAATTTAACGACGAATCACATGTATTTCAGGCATCTGAGTTGAAGGAGTTCAGTGTTACTAAACATGACGTCCATGATTGCTTTCTATTACCTCGTGGCCCGAATGAGTGGGCGTTGATACTGATCGGACGAGCTTTGTAAACGAGTTGCTTTTTATATATAATTGTAACTTCAGTTCACATATTTTGTAACTTCAGTTCACATGTTTTATAACTTCATATCGTATATTGTAACTTCCTCCAGTTTATATATTTGTAACTTCAGTTCACATATTTTGTAACTTCAGTTCACATGTAACTTCAGATCGTATATTGTAACTCTAGTCCATATATTTATAACTTCAGTTCACATATTTTGTAACTTCAGTTCACATATTTTGTAACTTCAGATCGTATATTGTAACCATAATCCATTTTCTGTAATTTCAATTCCAATAATTTTATATATTTTTGTAACTTCAATTTATATATCACGTAACTTCGGTTCATATATTTTGTAACTTCAGATCATATATTGAAACTCCGGTCATGTTTTGTAACTTTATTTCGAATCAGTTCATATATTTTTGTAACTTTAGTTCTTATATTTTGCAACTTTAATTCATCTCAATTAATATCCGAAACACATATCAATTCATCTCAATTCATCGAACCCGAAACACATACCCCAAAGAGAAAAATACCAGAAGAGTTGAAGTAACATATAGATAAAGTCGTAGTCCCTCTAGATAAATGGAATTCGTAGATAAACTTATTGTACAAATACTTTCAACTCCAAGCAAAAACGGAGAAAGTGAAGAACATGCTCATGGGATTTCGTCCGTATTATTGAATTGGTGGAGAAAACAAGAACGTATACCCAGAATCGATGAGAATTAAATTGGGTTGGAGAGAGAGGGTATTAAATTTGGTTGTCTTGGTATTTGTTTAGTATGTTAATTGCTTTGGGAATACTAAGTGCGTTAATTATGATCAACTAAATCTCAACCCTTCATCCTCACTTCATCCAAAAGCTTAAATGTGGACTTATGGACTTATAGGGAAGGTTGTCCTTATGTAAACCTCTCTTTCTCTCTCTCTCTCTCTCTCTCTCTCTCTCTCTCTCTTTCTCTATATATATATATAGACCATTAGATTAAGATGGAACATACATCCAAATAAGTGTTATATACACTAAAAAACTCATTATATACGTTATTAAACTCACTATATATATACACAATTGAGAACTCAATATATACAGTAAAATAATTGTTATATACACTCAAATAGTTTTTATGTACACCAATTAATCAACAATGGAACATACATCAAAATAACTGTTATATACACTAAAAAAACTCATTATATACGCTATTAAACTCACTGCATATATACACTTAAAAACTCAATACATACAGTAAAATAATTGTTATATATACTCAAATAATTAATATGTACATCAGTTAATCAACAATGGAACATACATCAAAATAACTGTTATATACACAAAAAACTCATTTATACGCTATTAAACTCACTACATATATATACACTTAAGAACTCAATATATACAGTAAAATAGTTATTGTTATATACACTCAAATGGTTATGTGGACATGACATAGGTCCACCCCGACGCGGCCACGCGCGGGTTTGGAGAGACGAATGAATCTCCATATGAGAACGGATCGAATTGAAATTTAAATCGAAGTGGAGTTGCCACCGAACTTTGTGGGAGTTCGGGCCCGTTCGAACCCACTCTATGTCGTAGTGGGCCGTATAAAAAATACGGCCCATTTCCGATGTCAGAGTTTATTGGGCTCGTCCCTTTGCATCTCGATACCGATACCGTCACTACCGGTTATCGTGTATTGAATGATTCTCGTGCGCCAACGATTTTGGGCATCCGGAAACCGAGGTTCTGAGTAAGGGGTGATGGTACGTGTTGGGAAGCCCACGAAGGACACCCAACCCCGCCCGCACTAGCGGCCTCTACTAAGATCTCGAATGACTTTCTAATACGCGCATTAGTTGAACGGTGAAAATGCTTATGCAAACATTGTTTTCCCTAAGCATGTGAGAAATTGGAAAGGGTTTTTACGTCGATTTAATGCAATTAATTCTACGTCGAAGTAAAATTTATCATGTGGGTTCATTTTAGTACGATAAAATAAACAACCAAAATTGACAAAAGAAACAACAAACGGTTAGTAACGGTATAACGATATTAACGGTTTGTGCAAATATTGAACTGTGTAGAATGATACAAATGAGTTAATGCATGGTTTTGAAAAGATGTTTCACTTGATTAATTAGGCACGTGTTGACCTAAGTCACAAAAAAAGGTTAACGAGACTCGAATGCTATTGTAGGACCCACGGTTTAACGTGATAAAGGGCCACTCGACCGAGTCATTGTGGGACTCGACCGAGCGGACCTTCCGAAAAAGGATTTGTCCGGATTTCATGACCTTACTCGACCGAGTTACTGACCAACTCGGCCGAGTACATTGCCACTCGATCGAGTCATTGCGAGACTCGACCGAGTGGAGGTCATTCAGACCTTTCTGCCTCGATTTTGGGGTGCCACTCGACCGAGTGGGCTTGGCACTCGGTCGAGTGCCCCCATGTACGAATCAGTGTTCGTTTGCAATTCTGTATTGGTTTCGAAATTGCTTTTGATTTTTGATAATTTGATGAGTTTGTTGGATCGGGCATAAGTGTTGTGAAATTTATGCTCGAAACTTAGCCTCGATACTCGTCATATCCCATATCCGATTATTGAATCGATATGGAATACTAAAGTGAAAATAAAAGAAAAAAAAATTGCTTTGAGTCGTTTTAAATTAACTACCGCGATATGAATAGATTTTCTCCGCGTTTAATAATGTCGTGATTCTAGCGAATCGTATGATTATTATTTTAGCATCAACGAAAAAAAATCACATTAGTTAATTAAATTGACTAGATCGTTAGATTCAACATCCAATTATGGAATTGGTATCGACTCTAACGGATCGACGCTTTGCTTGAATTAGAGGACTTGATTCCCTCGGCTTTTCCGACATCGAAATAAATCCCTAGAGATTGTGATGTCGGATCCGCGTCAACGGGTTTTGACCCTTATTAAAATAGAATGCTTGTTTTGGAAAATTGATGTGAATATGCGATGCAAACGAAATTAAACGAATTATTGTTTAGGTTGACTCGTTTCAATAATCAAGCGGTCGGGGTGATGGGATAAGTGATCGGCAACGCTGTGTGCAGTACACTTGTATATTCGGGTTTTCTTATCCCACCATCACTCACACTCGACACAAATTCACGAGTATTTTAATGTTTTATAATGCTAGCGATATTAGCAATATTAGGACGCGAATAAGATAAAAAAAACGAGACTACTGTGACGATGAGGACGACGCACGACGCGAGAAAAGAGGAAAAAAAAGAAAAGCGGGAGTTGACACCCTCAACCTACATGTTTCTTATGCTCGGACAGGACTCGTAGTGACGGATTTCACGAGAGTTCGGGTATGTAAATTGAGTTGTGGTGGTTAGGGTTTCGATTTCCTAAACCTAGGTTTAGGGCTTGAGTATTATAGAATTTAGGGTTTTGATTAGGGTAAAAAAGTTGTTGAATGTGTGTTGCATGGGGTTGCTTATATAGGCAAAGCCAAGGACCCCGTTTAGGGTTACTCGACCGAGTAACCAGCTGACTCGGTCGAGTGGCTCAGCGTGCCTGCATTCGGGCCTGAAAAAGGGCCCACTCGATCGAGTGGGTGGGGTACTCGATCGAGTGGCCCAGCTGGGTCGCGCGGGTCCATTGTTTTGGACCGTGACTTGGGTTTTTGATGGGTTTGTATTTGAATTGGACTTTTGATGATTGAAAGGCTGTTTTGTGTGTGTCTCGGAAACGACTTTGACCGGGGATGACCCAATCGCTAAAAAGTCGGTTTTATTTCTTGTGTCGATTTTGGCCCAAATTAGTCTGATTTGACTCGGAACGGTCCGCTGGGCCTGAATTTGAGGTCAGTTTTGTGAGATTTGTACTCCATAAGTGCTTTAGCCAACAACTAATGGATTTGAGCCCATATCCGAGCGCGTAGAAACACGTTAGCGTCTGATCATCATCGGGTATTTTTTGGAAACTACCAAAGACACCTGGCAGTCAAAATGCGGGTGTCTACAGAGCCTCCACTCTGACTGAGGCTTGGACAAGGCGAATCGTGGATTGAAACCTGGCGAACTTCCGGTCGGGTCATTTATAGCCATTAGACTCGCGTGAAGGGCTCGCCAGCCATAAGCTAGAAGTCATACCTGAGCTGATGACGATATCTCCGTGGGGAATTGGACTTGTCGCGTAAGTCCTGGGTGCGCCTGTATGCAGGCTCATCCCGTGTTATTCCGAGGAAAGTGCCATCTAGGGCCTTCCGCTGGGGAGATGCGGTGGGTTGCTTGTCCCTGTTTGAGTCGTACCTGTATAAGTCACACAAAATTTGCATGCAACACGTAGGTAGTAAAATGACTCGCGCTGGGGAAAAAATGATTTTTGAATTTTTGAAAATTTTGGAATTGGCAATTTTTGAAAATTTTGACTCTTGAAAAAATTAGGAAAGTTCGGGATGAATATTTTGTGCTAGCATCTGGACTAGGCTTGTGGCTTGATTCCGTTTAGGATTAGGAAACTGCCGAGATATGGAAAGAGGGTTGTATTTTAATGCTATAAATACCCCTTCTATGCATTAATTTTTCCTCACAAATTCCTTCACAACTCCTCCCTTCTCAAAAGAAAGACCTCTTATTCTTCTCAAGAAAGTAGGCATGGGAATCGACAGGTTAACTGTGATGCTGCAGGAATGGTCCCGACGTTTTAGGGACGGGGATAGAGTGGCTTTGAATCAAACGGGTATTAGTCAACTGTATACATTCCGTCAGATGCAAGTTGGTCGCCACTTTCTGGATGCATGCTTGTATTATTGGGACGACATATATCATGTCTTTGCTTTCCCCCGGGGCGAAGTCTGTCCTTTACCTGAGGAGGTTGCAGCTATAGGAGGATGGAACCCGATACTCCGTCCTGCTGTCCCGTACTCGATCTATGACCCAAGGAGGAAGCTTCGAGAATTTCTAGGGCTTTCTCACAACGAGGTGTCCCGTATGATGGAGGGTGATAATATTTCTCTGATCGACTTAGCTGACAAATTTATGAATCCTCTCGATGTCCGGGTTAGACCGGCTTACAGCCGTAGGGCTTTTTCTTTCTGCATGCTCCATGTTTATGCTTTCGAAGGTCACATGGATTTGCTATCATGCATGGGAGACACCCGTCTTTTGACCGTAGTGGACTTGATGAAGACTGAACACAGCCCGGCTTGGCTGATCACGGGTGAAATCATCCAAGGATTGGATAATCGCAAGAGGGATTCTTCTGTTCGTCTCACCGGGAGCACCCGTTTGCTGCAAGTATGTCGGATTTTTATTATTTTCTTACTCCTCGATTTTTGATTAATTTTTTTCGATTCTCCTGCTGCAGTGGGCACTCGATCGAGTCACCCTAACACTCGATCGAGTGCCCTCGTAAAAACCTCCTGATCTGCTCTCAGAGGTACCACTCGATCGAGTCACCCTGGCACTCGATCGAGTGCCCTCGTAAAAGCCCCCTGTTTGTGTTCAGGGGTACCACTCGATCGAGTGTCCCAGGCACTCGACCGAGTGGTCTTAGGCGGACGCCTATTTCGCCCAGGGAACTCATGTTTTTGTTTCTTTTTTCAGATTTGGCTATATGAGAGGCTATCAGTGATAAATCCTCCTCTTGATGCGAGCAACTACCGTCATAACCAGGTGATGACGAGGAGGCGGGCCATTGACTTTTCTCGTCAGATTAAGCAGAAGTACTGGGACGAGGTGTTGTCTTTTCACAGCGGCCCGTTAATTCGATGGGTAGTACCATGGTGGCCCATCTACCTTTGGACTGGCTTGGACCCGAGGGACAGAGCCCGTTATCAGGTAATACTATCTTTCAGGCAGACGGTTCATCTCTACCCAGATCGCATACTAAGGCAGTATGGATGGACTCAGCGAATCCCAGAAGTTGAAGCAGTTGTGAGTGACCCAACCCAACTGACTGATGTAATGTGCGACAACTTGATGCAAAGATGGTATACTCGGCACACTTGGCCCGTCACCAAATCTCGTCACTCGACTTGGGTTTCAAACTCTTACATGAAGTGGACTAAAGCGGGTGATGCTAAAGCCCGAGCTGCTCTGAAGGTTGATGAAGCTTTCGACCTGCTGCGAAGGGAGCAAGCTAAAGACAACAGGGGATTCTTTGATGAAGGTGACACCCCGGCTACTATGGTCCGATTAATGTCAGGTCAAAAGAAGAAGACCAAGACTCAAGCTGGAGGGTCTAGTGCTAAAGGTGCTTGGGGGAAAGTGAGCCCCAGACTGACTTGGAGAGGAGACTGGGCCCAAAACTAGCCGTGCAGGACCGACTTGGCCCACGAGATAGGCTACCCGAGCACGTGCGGGCTCGACTTGGACCGGAGACTGTTGCAGAAGACCCGTTGTCAAAGAAACGGGTTCGAGCTAAGGAGGTTCCCCTCGTGATTCGGGAACGCTCGTCTCCGCCCCGGCGACCCCGGACCCCACGCGACCCAAAGGACAAAGGAAAGGGGAAGATGCCGGGATATTAGTCTCCTTTATTATTATTTGAGTATTATTATTGCAGTGTTTTGCCGTTTTGGCTTTTTTTTTTTTTTTGTAATTCCCGAGTTTATCGGCTTAATAAAGACGTATTAATGAATACCGTTCCCGTCTTTTCATTTATTGCAGTGGTTGTACCCTTTTGAGGGGTTGCCTACGTATCCATAATCAGCGGAATCAAACCAAACGTAGTTCAAAATTGATTTGATTTTTTTTGCAGTTTTCGAAATATATCAAGACAATTAGTTCGAGATGTGCGACAGTAGAATAATTAATTCTAACTTATTAACTTGTCTATAATTTTTGAAAATTTATAAAAAGACAAATTTTTATAAATTTTTGCAAACGACATTGAAATGGGGTTTAAGGGTTGTAGCGCTTCAGCTGGTCCAAGTTGGTTGGGTTGACAAATTCGGTCCCGTCCAAGTCTGTCAGCATCACCGCTCCTCCTGATAGGACCTTCTTGACTAAGTATGGCCCAGCCCAATTGGGTTTGAATTTCCCCCTTGGGTCAACCGGTAGTAAGGCACGAACCGATTTTAGGACCAGATCCCCTTCTTTGATGTTTCTGGGCCTAACTCTTTTGTTGAAAGCCCGTTGGATCCTCTTTTGATATATCTGAATATTGTTGAGGGCCCGTGATCGTCGTTCGTCTAAAAGGACTAGCGAATCGTATCGGGCTTGGACCCAATCTGCCTCAGGTACTTGGCTTTCAAGTAAAATCCTGAGGGATGACACTTCTAACTCGACTGGCTGGACCGCTTCCATTCCATATGTCAAATAATATGGAGTTGCTCCGGTCGCGGTGCGAATTGACGTTCGGTACCCCCACAAGGTGAAGGGTATTTTGTCGGGCCAGGCCCGGTAATTCTCAGCCATCTTTTTAAGTATGGTGACAATTGTTTTGTTAGCCGCTTCTACCGCTCCATTTGTTTGGGGTCGGTAAGGTGAAGATGTATGCCTTTGAATTTTGTATTTTGCTAGCAACGTAGCAGTTTCAGCTTGAAAGTGGGTCCCGTGATCACTGATGAACTCATGTGGGATCCCTTATCGGCATATGATCTTGTTCTGGATAAATTTGGCCACGTGCTTGGCGTTCAAGACACGGTATGACTCGGCTTCGACCCATTTGGTGAAGTAGTCGATGTCCACCAAAATGAAGCAATGACCTCCCGTCCCGGAAGGGTGCACTTTTCCAATTATATCAATACCCCATGTCGAAAATGGCCATGGTGATGTCATGGTATATAACAGGGAAGATGGCATATGCTGCACATTAGCAAAGATCTGACAATTATGGCAGTGCTTGACATATAACTGACAGTCTGTTTCTATGGTGTTCCAGTAATACCCGAGCCTCATGATTTTGCGGGCTAGCATATGGGCGTTCATATGCGGGCCGTTTTCGCCGTCATGCACTTCGACCTTGACCTTTTCGGCATGTATTTTGTCGATACACAAGAGAAGAGCCCCCTGTGCCGTCTTTTTGTACAATCGCCCGTCATCCGTGCGAACGAATTGGGTTGCCAATCTCCGCAGGGCTTTCTTGGCCCGATTTTCAGTTCCCTGGGGATATTCTCCTGTTGTCAGGTAGGTTAGGACTGACTGATACCACGGTTCCGGGTTGGTTAGTTCGATGTCCTGGATGGCGTGTACATACGCCGGCTCGGAACGCCTTTTGACGCAGATTGGCATGCTAGTAAGATGGTCTGGTATATTTAGCAGGGATGCTAATTTGGAAAGTGCATCTGCGAATTGATTTTCTTCCCGGGGCAGGTAGATATACTCTACCTTCTGGAATTGTTTCTCTAGAACCTTTACCCGTGCTTGGTAAGCCACGAGATTGGCGTTCCGAGTTTTCCATTTTTGGAGCGCTTGATTGATGACCAGCGATGAGTCACCGTGGACCCGGAGGTTTTTTACCCCTAAATCAGCAGCGGCTTTTAACCCGTGAATGCATGCTTCGTACTCGGCTACATTGTTGGTCACGTCAAAGTCCAATTTGATGGATAATGGGGTGTGTTCCCCTCGTGGTGAGATTAACAGAATCCCGACCCCAAATCCTCGAAAGTTGGATGCTCCGTCAAAATACAAATCCCATGTATCGGTATCAGTATGGAATATGTCTTCATCGGGAAAGGCCCAAGTATCGGTGTGTCCTTCTTCGGATATCGGACTATCGGCGAGGAATTCTGCCACTACCCGGCCTTTGATGGCTTTTAATGGTACAAACTTGAGGTCGAACTCAGATAACATTAAAGTCCATCTGGACATCCTACCATTGAGGATGGGCTTCTCGAACAGGTACTTGATAGGATCCATTTTGGATAATACATGTACCTCGTGACGAAGCATGTAATGTCGGAGCTTTTTAGTGGCCCAAACCAACGCTAGACACGTTTTCTCGAGCATTGTATACTTGCATTCATATTCGAGGAACTTTTTACTGATGTAGTAAATAGCCCGTTCTTCTGAATCGACTGTCTGGGCCAGCATAGCCCCCATGGCTTTCTCGGTCGTTGTTAGGTATAACGACAAAGGAAAACCGGGTTGAGGTGGCATTAATACCGGCGGTGCAGACAGAATCTCCTTGATTTTATCGAAAGCCGTTTGACATTTTTCGTCCCATAGTACTCGTTCTCCGATCTTCAGTTTTTTGAAAATGGGCTCACATACCATGGTCAACTTTGAAATGAACCGGCTGATGTATTGGACTTTCCCGAGAAACCCACGTATTTCTTTTTCGGTCTTTGGTGGTTGCATCTCGGTGATGGCTTTGATTTTAGCTGGGTCGACCTCGATGCCGCGTTGGCTAACGATATGGCCCAATAATTTGCCCGATGTTACCCCGAAACTGCATTTTTGAGGGTTTAGCCTCATGTTGTATTTGCGTAGTCGGGTGAAAATTTTTCTTAGGGCCGCAATGTGCCCACTTTGGTCCTTGGACTTGACAATCATATCGTCCACATCAACCTCCACTTCCTTATGCATCATGTCATGTAATAGGGTGGTGGCGGTTCGTTGATAAGTGGCCCCGGCATTGATAAGCCCAAATGGCATGACGGTGTAACAGTAAGTACCCCAAGCTAAGGTGTAATGAAGGTGGTCTTACTCATATCCTCTTCTGCCATTTTGATTTGATTGTATCCGGCATATCCATCCATGAATGATAGAAGGGCTTGATCGGCCGTGTTATCCACCAATATGTCGATGTGTGGTAACGGAAAATCGTCTTTTGGGCTGGCCTTATTAAGGTCTCGGAAGTCAACGCATACCCGCACCTTGCCGTCCTTCTTGGGCACCGGCACGATGTTTGCAACCCAGTCTGGATATTCAGACACTTGTATAAAGCCCGCTTTGAATTGCTTGTCGACCTCTTCTTTGACTTTGAGAGACCATTCGGGCTTCATCCTTCGAAGTTTCTGCTTTACCGGTTTACACCCATCTTTGATGGGTATACGGTGTTCAGCTATTTCCCGGTCTATACCCGGCATGTCCTTGTAGGACCATGCAAAGACGTCCTTGAACTCTTGGAGGAGGTCTGCAAATTGTTTTCTCTCCTCTGGATCTAAGGATAGGCCCAACTTAAGCATCTGGGGCTCTAAAGTGGTTCCCACATTGATGGACTCGGTTTCTTCGATTACCGGATCTCGGGACTCCCTTTGTTCTAGCTGCTCGATCAGATGTGGAGGTAGAGGTACCTGTTCGTCGGGCTTCTCAATGTCATTGCATATAAAATTTTTGATATTGAGAAAATTTTGGAAATAAGACAAGTCGTAAGCAGAACGGTTTTCGTTATTATTATTAATGGTAAATTTTGTGAAAAGCTCGAAAAGAGCGGCCATCTGATCGTTGGTTAGTGGCGGGATAGGGAAAGGTCTTGGGATAGGCCCCGAGACCTCAGTGGAAGTGGTTAAGGGAAGAGGGGTTACAGACTCGACTCTAGCACCAGACCCTCCAGACTCGGATTTAGACTCCGACTCTGACTCTGACTTTGACTCGGTATCCGGCATGTCTCCCTCGCCGGTGGTCAGCTTGTAGGTCCGTCCTCGGCCATCAGTCCACTTGATGGTCTTCCTCCAGGCCCTTTTTCTTGTATCTGCACCAACTTCGGTGATTAGCTTAGTTGGGTCAAACCGATTGCTGCGGAGGATCAGATTGACCAAGTCATCTTTTGGTGTGGGGACAACTTTGTCTTCTCCAAATAGGAGCCCCAGCACGGGCCCGGAGTTGTTTTCCCTTTCCTTGGACTCGGCTTGAATAAGGGTGAATATATCATCGGGGATGAAATTGCATTCCCGAGCCGTTTTGGTCTCGGAATATGTGATGGTGGGCTGGTAGAGGCCCACTTGAATAGCTCCGAAAACTGGAGTGACGAAGTAGTCAGTTAACTTCGGGCTATAAGGGCCTATGTAAGTACCCTTGAAAATGTCGATGGCCTTGTGAATACCGGCCCGAACCACGTTTTCCGGGGTTATAGCATACCCCAATCCGAATTGTGATTAGCCATCATTTAGGACCTCAATGATCTTCCCAGCTGGAAGATTCGGCCTCGAGGTCGCTTCCGGTAGATAGCCTAGATTCTGTAGCATCGTGTCGATGCTAGTTGTGAAGTAGAGCCTAAAGAGATTCTCTTCTTCGATCATGCCCACGAAATCAAATCCTCGTGGGTCGGCCCGGCCCGTAGCGTTGCAGCTTGCCACGGTAATAGGAGTAGCCTCTAGTATGATGACACCATCTTTGAGTGGCATCTTGACTTTTCGGTGGAGAGTAGAGGAGACGGCCTTGACTGCATGGATCCAAGGCCTTCCTAGTAGTAAATTAAAGGATGAGGTGACATCAATCACCTGAATCTCTAACTCTTTTTCGATTGGGCCCGTTGTGATTTTCAGTTTAACGGCCCCGGCCACTGGTTTTGGGCTTCCGTCGAAAGCCTGAATAGTTTGCACCGTCGGGAGATAGTCGGCATCGGTGATGCCGAGGGCTTTAGCGGTCCTTAGGGGAAGAACATTTACAGCAGACCCATCATTGATGAGGGTCATTGGGAGGTACTTCCCTCGGCAAATGACCGTGATGTAAAGGGCCAGATTATGATTGGGCCCGAATGATGGAAGATCAGACTCGGAGAAGATGATAAGTGGGCCTTCTTCCTTGGACTTGCCCTTGAGATAAGGCATAATAGTGGCTACCATTTCAGTGGGGGTAACCTGTGAGTCGACCTTGATTTCATCGAGAGCCATAGCTAGTGCTTCTCGATGTGCTTGTGAGCTAACCAGTAGTTGCCATATGGTTAGATCAACTCAAACCCTCTTCATTTGTTGGACCAAGGCCGTGTCGTTGCTTGGTTCTTCGAGGGTAGGATCCGTCCTGGCAGGTTTAGTGACGGATGTAGGAATAGAACGCCCAGCTGCGGCGAGGTGGTTGGCGGCTAAGGCTTTGGACTTAGCTTTTCGAACCTCTTCAATGGTGATGGGGACAGCTTCCCCTTTGGCTAAGTACACATCTTCCTCATCATCGAACCATATCCCATTGATTTGTGGGATAAAGGGGGAGATGAGGTGAGAACAGTCAATTACCTCACCGGTGAATATTGCGTGGGCACTGAACGAGTTTTCTTTGTTGCTCGGCTTGTCTCCGGGCAACGGGATCTTCCTGCTCTCAATCAGGTCCTGGATTAGATGCTTCAGTTTCCATCACTTTTCAGTATCATGCCCATTACCACGATGATACTGGCATGCAGTAGGCTTGGGCGTTATAACTTTTTGGCCTCTTCTCCACTGGAAGCTCGGGCATCGGGCCTATTGTTTGGATCAGACCCTTTGAAGATAGCCTTTGTAAGGCATAAGTATAGGTAGTCCCTATATCTGTGAATACTCGATTTGGTGTATTCTTTTTGGATGAGGTGTAAAGCAGGTTTACCTCATCAAAAATGCTGCGAGTTGCAGCTGCAGGTGTGGGCTTGCTCGTGGATGAGCTCGCCCCTTGATAGCCCTTGGTAGACGCCTTAGTCAGGCTCTCTAACCTTAAGTCGTCCTCGATCCTTGTACCCATTTCAGTTAGGGTAGCAAAATTAGGGATAACGGCATACCGGAGGTGGACCCGGTAGGAAGGGAGGAGGTTCTTGACAAATGCCTCCACTAGCACTTTCTCGCTGGGCTTGTCGACCAGCTTCACACTCTCGGCCCGCCATCTTTGTAGATATTTAGTGAACCCTTCTTTGGGCTCTTGGGCCATTACTTCCAGAGTACGCATTGTAGTCTGGATCTCGGTATTATCAGCGTAATTCCGAGCAAATTCGGTCGCCACATCATCCCAGGTCTTGTATTTCTTTGAATCGAGCCTGTAGTACCAGGCCTTAGGGTGCTTCTCCAGGGAGGAAGGGAATATGTGAGTAAACATGGTGGACTTCACCTCTTTTACTGCCATGGAATCTTTGAAAGCCCGGATGTGGTGGACCGGGTCCTCGGTTCCCTCAAACATAGGAATTATTCCCGTAAGGTTGAGGTTAGCAGGTAGCTCGTCATTCAAGGGTGAATCGGAACGAGCAATTTCAGTGTGGATCGAGTTGTTCGTTGACAGGTGAACTTATTCCTTGAGCCTACGGACAGCGCTGACTAGTTCAGCTATGAGCCCAGTGGGCTCCGATCCAGGAGGAGGGGTTCCCTTCTCCATTGCACCCACACGAGTGGCGAGTGCCGTTTGATCCTTCTGGATGGCAGTCAATTGGGCTTCGATCTTCTCTAGGGCATCCTTCAATGCGTCCATCTTGCGTTGATATCTGGTTTCGGGTGGCCTGTCTGTAAGAACACCGTGTAATCAGAAACTAGCCCGAATCCCGGAATAGAAAGCACATCCCGAACAAGACTAAAGGGGAAATGACTCGAGAAGAGACACCTAGACGGGTGACTTGTGAAAAGTGGACCTTCCTTAGGACTCAGCGGGTGGGCCTAGTCCTGTTTGAAGGAAGGTTCACGTGAGACATCCCCAGACTTTTGACTCGATTGTGCAAACGGGCCCTTCTTTGTAGGAGTTTGTCGTACGTAGGAGGGCCTTGCCTTAGTCTAATAAGGCGGACTGGGATAGGGAAGAAACTCGTGATGTAAGACCGACAGAGTTTCGACGCTAAAGACCTTGACCACTTACGACATGACCCGACACTGCTAAATACGGGAAGCCCTAAGAAGAGGAAGGTTTCAAAAATGGATTGTTTTTGAAGAGAGCCCGAGTGAACTCGATGGGGGGCCCGATTTTCGAAAGAAAACGAAAAGAGTATTGGGCCATGGGTTTTGAAAGTTCGAAAGTAATTTCGAGTTTTGAATTGGGCAGCACACCGGCTAGAAAATAGGCTATTTTGAGTAAAATCATAAGTCCTAAATTCGGTATGTGTCCCGGGTTTTGAAATTGGATATCTTGAAAAAAAATGTATTTTTGAAAAGTTGACGTTTTTGAAAACGACACGGAAACCAAATAGAACGTAGTCACACAAGCATTATAACGACGCCATGTATGCTCTAGACTAAGTCTTGGTCGGTTTATAGAGGGTCTATACCAGTGCACATAGTCTAGACGTTGATCGGGACGGACTTTCTAAGTCGAGTTGAGCTTAGAACATGCCGCGAAACCCACTCGAATCGACTATGGACACCTTTTGACATATCCATATTGGAGTACATCAATGGTATAGTGGGACGTCGGTCACTAGTACCGGCCCGGGAAAATATGGGTTATGCATGAACCGTAAAACTAAAACGCGTATTGTACTAGTCAAATGATTTCTATTGGAGTCTCACCCTGAGGATGCCGATGGTAAGTCACGCATCAGTTAATCCCCAGCGGAGTCGCCAAATTATGGACATGACATAGGTCCACCCCGACGCGGCCACGCGCGGGTTTGGGGAGGCGAATGAATCTCCATATGAGAATGGATCGAATTGAAATTTAAATCGAAGTGGAGTCGCCACCGAACTTTGTGGGAGTTCGAGCCCGTTCGAACCCACTCTATGTCGTAGTGGGCCGTATACAAAATACGGCCCATTTCCGATGTCAGAGTTTATTGGGCTCGTCCCTTTGCATCTCGATACCGATACCGCCACTACCGGTTATCGTGTATTGAATGACTCTCGTGCGCCAACGGTTTCAGGCATCCGGAAACCGAGGTTCTGAGTAAGGGGTGAGGGTACGTGTTCGGAAGCCCACGAAGGACACCCAACCCCGCCCGCACTAGCGGCCTCTACTAAGATCTCGAATGACTTTCTAATACGCGCATTAGTTGAACGGTGAAAATGCTTATGCAAACATTGGTTTCCCTAAGCATGTGAGAAATTGAAAAGGGTTTCTACGTCGATTTAATGCAATTAATTCTACGTCGAAGTAAAATTTAGCATGTGGGTTCATTTTAGTACGATAAAATAAACAACCAAAATTGACAAAAGAAACAACAAACGGTTAGTAACGGTATAACGATATTAACGGTTTGTGCAAATATTGAACTGTGTAGAATGATGCAAATGAGTTAATGCATGGTTTTGAAAAGGTGTTTCACGTGATTAATTAGGCACGTGTTGACCTAAGTCACAAAAAAAGGTTAACGAGACTCGAATTCTATTGTAGGACCCACGGTTTAACGTGATAAAGGGCCACTCGACCGAGTCATTGTGGGACTCGACCGAGCGGACCTTCCGAAAAAGGTTCAGTCCGGATTTCATGACCCTACTCGACCGAGTTACTGACCAACTCGGCCGAGTACTTTGCCACTCGATCGAGTCATTGCGAGACTCAACCGAGTGGAGGTCATTCAGACCTTTCTGCCTCGATTTTGGGGTGCCACTCGACCGAGTGGGCTTGGCACTCGGTCGAGTGCCCCCCTGTACGAATCAGTGTTCGTTTGCAATTCTGTATTGGTTTCGAAATTGCTTTTGATTTTTGATAATTTGATGAGTTTGTTGGATCGGGCATAAGTGTTGTGAAATTTATGCTCGAAACTTAGCCTCGATACTCTTCATATCCCATATCCGATTATTGAATCGATATGGAATACTAGAGTGAAAATAAAAGAAAAAATATTGCTTTGAGTCGTTTTAAATTAACTACCGCGATATGAATAGATTTTCTCCACGTTTAATAATGTCGTAATTCTAGCGAATCGTATGACTATTATTTTAGCATCAACGAAAAAAATCGCATTAGTTAATTAAATTGACTAGATCGTTAGATTCGACAACCAATTATGGAATTGGTATCGACTCTAACGAATCGACGCTTTACTTGAATTAGAGGACTTGATCCCTTCGGCTTTTCCGACATCGAAATAAATTCCTAGAGATTGTGATGTCGGATCCGCGTCAACGGGTTTCGACCCTTATTAAAATAGAATGCTTGTTTTGGAAAATCGATGTGAATATGTGATGCAAACGAAAATAAACGAATTATTGTTTAGGCTGACTCGTTTCAATAATCAAGCGATCGGGGTGATGGGATAAGCGACCGGCAACGCTGTGTGCAGTACACTTGTATATTCGGGTTTTCTAATCCCACCATCACTCACACTCGACACAAATTCACGAGTATTTTAATGTTTTATAATACTAGCGATATTAGCGATATTAGGACGCGAATAAGATATAAAAAAACGAGACTACTGTGACGATGAGGACGACGCCCGACGCGAGAAAAGAGGAAAAAAAAGAAAAGCGGGAGTTGGCACCCTCAACCTACATGTTTCTTATGCTCGGACAGGACTCGTAGTGACGGATTGCACGGGAGTTCGAGTATGTAATTTGAGTTGTGGTGGTTAGGGTCTCGATTTCCTAAAGCTAGGTTTAGGGCTTGAGTATTGTAGAATTTAGGGTTTTGATTAGGGCAAAAAAGTTGTTGAATGTGTGTTGCATGGGGTTGCTTATATAGGCAAAGCTAAGGACCCCGGTCGAGTGGCTCAGCGTTCCTGCAGTCGGGCCTGAAAAAGGGCCCACTCGATCGAGTGGGTGGGGTACTCGATCGAGTGGCCCAGCTGGGTCGCGCGGGTCCATTGTTTTGGACCGTGACTTCGGTTTTTGATGGGTTTGTGTTTGAATTGGACTTTTGATGATTGAAAGGCTGTTTTGCGTGTGTCTCGGAAACGACTTTGACCGGGGTTGACCCTATCGCTAAAAAGTCGGTTTTATTTCCGGTGTCGGTTTTGGCCCAAATTAGTCTGGTTTGACTCGGAACGGTCCGCTGAGCCTGAATTTGAGGTTAGTTTTGTGAGATTTGTACTCCATAAGTGCTTTAGCCAACAACTAATGGATTTGAGCCCATATCCGAGCACGTAGAAACACGTTAGCGTCCGATCATCATCGGGTGTTTTTTGTAAACTACCATAGACACATGGCAGTCAAAATGCGGGTGTCTACAAGTTACTATGTACACCAATTAATCAACATATATACACTGAAATAGTTGTCATATGTACTTAATTATTTGATATAGTAGAATTTTATATACCCTAAAACAGTTATTATATACACTGAAATTGTTTTTTATACACCAATTTTATTTTAATATTTAAAAAAATGATTTTTTTTTTTGGGATTTGTTTTTCTGGATTTTTTTTCATTTGGAAAAAAAATATCCGGCAAAAAATGTTTTTTTTTTTGAGAAAAAAATGTGTTTATTTTTTCGGGAAAAAACGTTTTTTTTTCGGAAAAAGAAAATGTTTTTTTTTTTGGAAAAAAATAATAAATTTTTTGGAAAAAAAATTTCAATATTTTTTTTTCGGATTTTTTTTTGGAAAAAAAATTCCGAATTTTTCTCTTTTTTTCTGAAAAATATTGACCTTTTTTCCCCGGGGAAAAAATCTTATGTATGAGTTTTTGTTTTAATCATAGCCTTTAATTTGATTTTAATCTAATGGTTGAGATTGTGTCTCAATGGGTGCGGCGAGTGGAGCTGCCTCAAAGGATCCTAGATCTATATATATATTGGAGTTTAATTTTTGTAATTTTTTTATTTATTTCAGTTATTAGTGCTAGTTTGATAGTTAATGTTTTTTATGTCTCAATTGAATTACCTTGCCTGTCTGCGCATTAGTTCAACCCAATTTTGATTAGGTAGATTGTTGGTGTAAGCTTAGGGTAAGCGGTATTAATGTTGTGATGAATTTGTAAGAATTTGATTGAATTGAGTTTAGTTTGAGCAATTTGTTAGTGTAAATACGTTAAGGTCAATTCTAAATTAATAATACATTTTGTTTATGTAACACCCGCTATTTTTCCTAGCATTTTTATCCTTTCCGTTATGACTCTGTCATAACTCTGTCATATTTCGGCCTATTATTTGACTTTACCATTTTAATTTTACTAAGACATAGTTACAGTGTGTTTTAATCCCGACTCTACAGTGTTTCCGCCACTGTATCGTGTTAGATTTTCTAGGGGATTACAGTTGGTATCAGAGCATCACTGCTCCCAACGCTTACACCTGAAATTAGGAAAAATACCAGTAAATTATTTAAACAGTAAATAAAAATATTATTAGAGATTGGTAGAAACCAGTAAGGACTTATTTGCTTAGCTTTTCTGTTCCTGAAACTCAATGATTAGCATTGAATATTTGTTTTATATGTTAAAGAAGAAGACGAATGAACAAGATACTGAGGTGATGCTTCTCCAGATCAGGATAAGACCTACTTAGAATTCTTATACACCTGCTGACTCGAGTGGACAACTCGGTGCTCCAAGAAAGATGCCGATGGTGACTTTTAGCTCCGGTTCAGTTTACTTATGCTACAGGCAAGATGATCAAGAGTAGATTCCTGTTCCATGATGTAGCAGTAGATCCAGATGGAGCGACCCAAGACTTGTGTGCTCGTTTGGATCCCTCGTGAACTCTGGAGGACAGAAGATTCTCCTCTGGTTCAAGAACTTAGTAATATAGGATCATCGACTCTTTTCTTCCTTCCTCTACTTCTTCTAATTCATCTCTTTTATATTCTCTTCTTCATCCGCTTGGTGAATCCTTGCTATTCTTCTAATTTAGCATCTTTTCTTTTGAGATTCTTTAGTTAGACCGAATTCTGTCTTAGTGAACCTTTTTGGAAGTTATATGTTTGGAGGTTTAGTTAACTCCTTATTACTAATGGTTTGAGAATTGTGAATTGTGCCCGGTTGTCTAATTTAGTGAGCTTTTGAGGAATTGATTTGAATGGTATTAGTTGAATACTGGAATTAGGATTGTACCATAGAAATTAATCAAGCTTGGGTCAAGAATTACTTGATCGTAGAGAGGACTAAGAGTTGAGTAAATTTTTGGGTAGTGAGAATTATATCGTATTTTGATGGATACCTAATACCCAACATAGAACCTGGTCAAGTGTAAATAATATAATATTACTTGGGTTTCCTAACTAATGTTAACTTAATGGACTAATTGATATGGGTTAAGTCGTCTCACCCAATCAAGGTAAACCTAATGCTACTAACAAGAAGATAGCGGCAAGCAAGGTATCGAATCCACAGGGAAACAGTTAAACTAGTCTAATAGCTATGGCGATTCTAGATGCTCTAAACAGTTTGATTGATGGAAAAATATAGAAACACTACTAAAATGCGATAATAAATAATCGAATCTAACAAAGAGATTAAAACTAGGGTCACGGGTTCACGATAGATGTTCGACAATTAGGCGACAATAATTATAAACACATAAACATGCTAGTCGGCTATAACACGTCCTCTCGAATCGTGTCAACCTAGGAAGGATCTAACGGGCTCTCGCAACTTATTAGACTCCCTACCAAATCACGCGTGATCTAATCCTAATTCGGCTTTCGCACAGGAACTAGAATTTCCCAAACAGATTAAAATGTTGTGGCCTTTAACAAATTAATCGACAAACAAAACGCGCGAAAGTGGTACTAGCATAATTATAAATTTAGTATCAAAGCGACATAATCGTATAATAATCCATCGATCCCCCTCGACCCTAGCGAGAAAATTAGCTACGCATGATGATTACGAAACAACTAATCGCATACATGGAATTCATGATAAAAAGGCTCGTTGGGAAAAAGTAATTTCGTAAAGATAATTACGACGAACTAAGTAATTTACGATGAAGATTGAAACGTAAAACTGAAAATTGCATAAAACGAAATTACCAAAATCGAGTACGAGTTGAAACCGAGTGATAGAATCCTAAGAGTCACGAGTTTTCTAATGTAATTTTTTTTAAGTATGAAAAGTGATGATGGGGAAAATGATATAACTCTTAATTATACAAAAAATAGGCGGAAATTGGCTGGGTGTCACGCCGGCCGGCTGACAGGCCGCCTGCCACATGCAGGGGCCGAAGCACACTAAAAATTCAAGCTTAAAATGCCTTTGTGTCATGCCGGCCGGCCAGCAGGCCGCCTGTCAGGGCAGGATGGCGCGCACAACACCAATAGAAGAAGCAATGGGCCGCTTTCCAAGGCCCAACGAATCGACATTTCTCATTTCTTCTTCGCCTAGACGTCCTAAAGCACGGGTTTTGTCCCGGGATCGTTCTTCTAACCAGATATGAGTGTAAATGCACATAAAGACCTGAAATCGTGTAGAACCTACAGAAACACTCACGCAAAGCAAAATGTTAGAAGAAACGGCTCTAAGGAGCGCATTCCGACCGGAAAAGACAACGGAATCGAGGGAATAAACCTATATAAACACGACACATCACTAATCGTGCAATTTTGGGATCATGAATCACTGTTTAAGATGTTAGCTTGAGTGTTGTGGTACCATTTCAGGTCCTCGTTAATGTTTAGTAAATTTTGGGTTGACATAGATTAAACCTTGTTTCTTATGGGTTAGATCGTGGATCGTTGATGTAAGGTTGTAACCTACGAACTTTGGAGTTGAATGACCTAAATTTTGGGATAGATCATTGTTAACCTTGAAGAATAGAAACATATTGCACAACTAATAAAGGTTGGATTTATTGTGTTGTTTTGAGAAATACTTAATGCCAATCATCTTGATGGATTTACAGTTCAGAACCCTTAGACCAACGAGATTGTGGCTTCGTTGAGTTAATAAATATTTTAGTGGTTTCACAGTTACGATATGAAATTTGATGGAAATCTCATAAACCTTAGTCGAATTACGTGTTTGGAAAATGTGAGTATCTATCGTTACATGTCAGGCTAAGTGTGTTTAAGGTTTGACGTACTTTGCTAACCTCTGTCAATTGATGGAGTTTATTTAATTTTCCTGTAGACACCCACATTTTGACTGCCAGGTGTCTATAACAGTTTCCAAAAAACACCTGATGATGATCGGACGCTAACGTGTTTCTACGCACTCGGATATGGGCTCAAAGCCATTAGTTGTTGGCTTAAGCACTTATGGAGTACAAATCTCACAAAACTGACCTCAAATTCAGGCCCAGTGGGTCGTTTCCATTCAAACAAGACTAATTTGGGTCAAAACCGACACCGAAAATAAAACTGACTTTTAGCGATTGGGTCAACCCCGGTCAAAGTCGTTTCCGAGACATACAAAACAGCCGTTCAAATATCAAAAACCCAGCCCAAATACAAAAACCCATTAAACATCCAAAGCCACGGTCCAAAAGTTGACCCGCGCGACCCAGCTGAGCCACTCGATCGAGTGCTCAGCCCACTCGAACGAGTGGGCCCTCATTTGAGCCCGGCTGCTGACGCCTGGGCCACTCGATCGAGTCAAGGGGCTACTCGGTCGAGTAAACCTAGCCGGGGGTCCATAGCAAAGCCTATATATACACCCCCATGCACAACCTTTCACACAATTTTTTGAACATCCAACGAACTAAACGGAACAACGGATTGCAAATAAAGATAATTACGACGAACTAAGTAATTTACAATGAAGATTGAAACGTAAAACTGAAAATTGCATAAAACGAAATTACCGAAATCGAGTACGAGTTGAAACCGAGTGCTAGAATCCTAAGAGTC
This sequence comes from Agrostemma githago, assembly GCA_958450325.1. Lineage (NCBI taxonomy): Eukaryota > Viridiplantae > Streptophyta > Magnoliopsida > Caryophyllales > Caryophyllaceae > Agrostemma > Agrostemma githago. Next base: position 6,005,522 of record OY288242.1, read on the forward strand.
ACGAGTTTTCTAATGTAAATTTTTCTAAGTATGAAAAGTGATGATGGGGAAAATGATACAACTCTTAGTTATACGAAAAGGAGGCGGAAATGGTCTGCGTGTCACGCCGGCCGGCTGGCAGGCCACCTGCCACACGCAGGGGCCGAAGCACACTAAAATTTCAAGCTTAAAATGCCTTTGTGTCATGCCGGCCGGCCAGTAGGCCGCCTGTCAGGGCAGGCTGGCGCGCACAACACCAATAGAAGAAGCAATGGGCCGCTTTCCAAGGCCCAACGAATCGACATTTCTCATTTCTTCTTCGCCTAGACGTCCTAAAGCACGGGTTTTGTCTTGGGATCATTCTTCTAACCAGATATGAGTGTAAATGCACATAAAGACCTGAAATCGTGTAGAATCTACCAAAACACTCACTCAAAGCAAAATGGTAGAAGAAACGGCTCTAAGGAGCGCGTTCCGACCGGAAAAGACAACGGAATCGAGGGAATAAACCTATATAAACACGACACATCAAACTCCCCCGAACCGAACCCTTGCTTGTCCTCAAGCAAGACCCGTAAGAAAACAACTAATATAATACCGAAACAGCTCAAAGCAAATAATAGGCAACCGAATACTCAAGTCCGTCATAGCAAACATCTAACCAAGTCTAAGAAACGAATTCCAAGACGGGAAGTAGGAAAAATAATTCACCAACAAATATACAACTTCACCAAGCATAATATGTAGAAACCACATTTTCAACCAAAACCCTTGCATAGGCTACTCACGGAGCCACTCATTGCTCAATTAGGACGGGTAAGTATATGTGAAATATATATATATATATATATATATATATATATATATATATATATATATATATATATATATATATATATATATATATATATGAAAACACTCAACTACTCCAACTCATGGAAATATGCCCGCAATCTAGTATGGTATCGACCTCCAAATTTTTACAAAACACACTAAGATCACATAGGGAGGCAAGGATGGTGATAACAAGGTAGAAGGTGGAAATCAATATGGTCATGTGAGGTTAAAGCCAAGCTAGTGAACTAACTAGTGCGACAATGCTCAACTAAAAAATTCTTCCACTTCCATAGACAAAACAAAACAAGTAACCAACCAACGAGAACGAGTCCGGGCTAAAAAATGAGGGCGCTCAAATTTCATCAAGTAAACGGAAAATAAAAGTAACGAGAATAACATATTTTTGTTGTTTTGATTTTTTTTTTCCTTTTTTTTTCCTTTTCGATTCTTTTTCGATTTTTTTCCCTTTTTTGATTCGATTCTTTTTTTTTTCTTTTTCTTTTTTTTTGAACTTTTTTTTTAGCCTGATCAAATTAGAAGCAAATATATACAATAACCCAAATTGACCCGGACAAGATCTAAAAACTCCCTTGAAACAAAGTCAACTACATCGAAACTTCCATCAAAATTCTCCATATTCTCACAATAACGAGCATAGAACGCACTAGGTGACCTACTTCATCAAGCTTGGTTGGGTAGGCAAATTTGATTTTGTAGTTCATTTTGTAAATTCTTTAACATTTTAGCCAAGGAGAAAACGGATAGAATTGGATGAAAATGAAACTGTCCCAAAAATGATCACTAGGCAAGTTAGTCAAAATAAATGGGCAAACACCATACTTATGCGTATTAACATAACATATTCCACGAGAAGACCTACACACACAACCTAAGTGGTAGCCAGGTATGAATGTACTGGCTACAGGAGGCTCTAAATCTCACCAATTTTGTAGCTAAAGCCTAAATGCAAGGTCGGTCTAAATGGGAACCACAAATTATAGCTCAGTTGGTTGCATGCTTATCGATTAATTATTATTCCACATAACAAAGGTCAAATGAATACCAATTAGGAATGAGTAGGTAGCCTAAAGAGTGCAAATTATCATCATTGCTGCATAATCGGTATCATAGACAAACACTAAGACTCAAGGAAATAAAACTAAAAATACTAAAAACTCCCCCACGCTAGACTCGACATTGTCCTCAATGTCCATATCATACAGACTCAAAATTGGTGGGGGGACACAAATAAAATCCGAGGATAGAGAAAAGACATACCAGATATACACGGAGAGGTAGCGGAGTCAGCAATCCGCTACTGATCATCATCATCATCACCACCAAAATCATCATTCTCAATATCATCATCTGCAGCAGTCCCAGAGCCTGACGCACCACCTGTATACCAACCACCTCCCTGATAATCACTAGCGGCTCCAAAAGCAGGGCCCGTCAGGGCACTGAAATAGTCAATGTGAAGATGGAAGCCGCCATGAATCGAAGGGTCAGTATAACCACCCACGGGCCATGAAAAGTACGAGGGGTAAGGGCCTTGTGGTGGCACAGCAGCACGCCTAGCAAAGTCATCATATACGGGATACATCCCGAGGCACTGATCAGCATATAGCCTGTCTAGACGAGCGTGAGTATCAGCGGTGTCGGCACGAGTCTCCGTGCGAAAAGTATCAAAATCAGAACGGGACGAACCGGCACTCAACTCCATGCGCTCCATCCATGCAATCAAATCGGGATGGAGAGGAGCATACTGGGGTGGTGGAGGGGGCTGCTCAAAAGTAGTGGTGGTGGTGGGCTCAGAAGCAGGCTGAGATGGACCGGGCTCAGAAGCGGGCTGGGAGGTACTAGGCTGAGAGGTACTAGGCTCGCTCGTTGGACGACGAGTATAGGTAATAGCATGCGACGAAGGAAGAGAGCTAGGGGCAGCGACGGGTAAGAAATAATTAGGCTGATCAGCCTCAAGTGACAAAACCGACCCGACTTGCAAAATAATAGTCGCCTGCTCATGAATAAGCCAAGCCCAACGATTCTGATGCCCAGAAGAAATCCAGTTAAGAGAAGCCAAATATCTGAGGCTAAGGATATTCTCGCCCTGGACCGGATCACGATCCGCTTCGCGAAAAGCGGTCAACCGGAGAGCTAAATGCGTGACTAACCCGCCTATATAAATTGGAACATCGGCCACGGCCGTAGCTATTCTCCTAAACTGGAGGACAAGGTGATAGGCAATATTAATATGCCACACCTTCGGCTTACGCCGCAAATACGAGCCAAAAATAGACACCTTCTCGGTGCGCACATTACGTGGCTCCTTCCTAGCAAAAATCGTCCACCCCATAAACCTCTGCCAAACCTTTATAACCGGATTATGAATATTATTTGAACTCATATGCCCCGCGGTAGTGTACGGGGCATCAGCAATGCATTCCCAAAAATCACCCACCCTAAAGTTAGCATACTCGGGTGGTGAACGGTCCTCATAATCCTTTAAATCAAAGCACTCCCCAAACTGCTTCAGACTCAGCTTAAAACTAGTATTCAGGAGACGGAACTCAACAGAAATCTCACCAGACCGTCTATTTTTATTTACCTCAAATGAACTCAGAAATTCCAACGTAAGCTGAGTAAACGTATTACGACGCATCGTAAAAATGTACCCATACCAACACCTTTAAACAAAAGTTCCAAAGCAGAATCTAAGCCTAAAGTTCGCATAGCATCACGATCGATAAAACGAGTAGGAACAATAGACCTCTTTCTCAAGTTCTGAAACCGTACCTTTTGGTCAAGTGTGGTAAAAATTACGCCCAGAAAAACAGGATCGGAATCAATGTCGGGTTGAGCATGGTCGTTTCTGGTGCGCTTGTTCCGAGGAGGCATTGCAAATCAGCTGAAAGTAGCAAACTTGGGGGGAAAATGGGGAAATTTTGAGGAGAGAGTGTGAAGAAGGGGAGGATGAATGCTGGGAAATTGGGGTTTGGGGGATGAGAGAGAGAAGAGAGAGGCGAGAGAGGTGAAGGAATGGAGGAAATTACGAGAATTTGGGGTTTGGGGGTCTGATGTGCGCCCCAGCCGGTCTGGACCGGCGGCCGGCTGGCCGGCCGGACTGCCCTCCTCATTATTTTTGATTTTTTAAATCGAAAATTTCCTCTCACAGCCAGCCGGTATGGACCGGGGGCCGGTTGGCCGGCCGGACTGCCTTTTTTGAGATTTTTGCTCCAATTTTCCTTATTTTTTTCTTTGTGCCTTGGCCCCTGAAGTCTATAGGCGGCCTGGGCACAGGCTGAGATGCACAAATCCTTCTTTTCGAGTTCAAATTCAACTCGTACCTCGGCCCCTAAAGTCGATAGGCCCCCTAGGCCTAGGCTGAGGTGACCTGCTATATTATCACAAGTACGATGAATTTTTCCCTTCTCCTTATTTCACTAATATCTCCAAATCAAGTTATTTCCGATGATTCTGCGCATCGCCAAAACGTTAGTCCCTCCTCTCATCCTCACTAAGATAACTAAAATAAAAATAAATAAAAAATTAAAAAAAATCGAGAATGAGGGAAATTATTTACATACTCGGGCTGCCTCCCGGTAGCGCTGGTTTAGAGTCCCGCACGACTTGGATGAATTGCAAGCTTTAGTGAGAAGAAGGAACAGGATGAAGTTGTATAACTTCAATCCCTCCAACGTGAGCACCTTCATGATATAACTTCAATCGTTGACCATTAACCTTGAATCGTTCACCCGAATCATTCTCGACTTCAATCGAGCCAAATTTACCCACATGGGTGACAGAAAAAGGTCCGGACCAACGAGATTTTAACTTTCCGGGAAACAACCGGAGCCTAGAATTGAATAATAATACCTTATCCCTCACATTGAACTCACGGTGAAGGATATGCTTGTCATGCCACCGCTTGGTGCGCTCCTTATAAACTCGAGCACTATCATAGGCACCAAGACGAAATTCCGCCAACTCATTCAGCTGCATGAGTCTCTTCTCCCCACTCAAATGTGGATCCAAGTTAAGCACCTTAATCGCCCACCAAGCCTTATACTCAAGCTCGACAGGTAAATGGCATGACTTGCCATAGACCAATCGGTAAGGCGAAGTACCAATAGGCGTTTTAAAGGCGGTGCGATAGGCCCATAGTGTATCATCTAGCTTAGAGCTCCAATCCTTTCGAGCTTTGGACACGACCTTCTGGAGAATAGACTTGATTTCCCTATTGGACACCTCAACTTGCCCACTCGTTTGAGGGTGATAGGCAAGACCGGTACGGTGAGAGACACCGTACTTAGCAAGTAAAACATCAAGTCGCTTCTCATGAAAATGGCTTCCGCCATTACTAATAATCGCCCTTGGAACACCAAAGCGGGGAAAAATAGTCTTTTTAAATAAAGAAATCACCGTTCTAGCATCATTAGCAGGAGATGCTACCGCCTCCACCCACTTGAAGACATAATCAACCGCAACCAAAATATATCGGTTGCACTTCATTCCCCGGCAACGGTGCCAAATTTGATATGGGTTAAGTCGTCTCACCCAATCAAGGTAAACCTAATGCTACTAACAAGAAGATAGCGGCAAGCAAGGTATCGAATCCACAGGGAAACAGTTAAACTAGTCTAATAGCTATGGCGATTCTAGATGCTCTAAACGGTTTGATTGATGGAAAAATATAGAAACACTACTAAAATGCGATAATAAATAATCGAATCTAACAAAGAGATGAAAACTAGGGTCACGGGTTCACGATAGATGTTCGACAATTAGGCGACAATAATAATAAACACATAATCATGCTAGTCGGCTATAACACGTCCTCTCGAATCATTTCAACCTAGGAAGGATCTAACGGGCTCTCGCAACTTATTCAACTCCCTACCAAATCGTGCGTGATCTAATCCTAATTCGTCTTTCGCACAAGAACTAGGATTTCCCAAACAGATTAAAATGTTGTGACCTTTAACAAATTAATCGACAAACAAAACGTGCGAAAGTGGTACTAGCATAATTATAAATTTAGTATCAAAGCGACATAATCGTATAATAATCCATCCATCCCCCTCGACCCTAGCGAGAAAATTAGCTACGCATGATGATTACGAAACAACTAATCTCATACATGGAATTCATGATAAAAAGGTGAAGCAAATAAATCTAATGATAAACGAACGGAAATCTAACGAACTAAACGGAATAACGAATTGCAAATAAAGATAAGGGTCGTGCTTTTTCCTAACGAGCTTTTACTCAATCCTAACGACATTTTATCGTTTTACCCTTGTCATTTCATCTCACCAAAATTTATTTTCATGCTTTTCTTTCTAGAAGATCACAAACTCCAACAACCCATAAACACCCTATGAACCACCACAAGCATTGAAACCGTTCGAGATCTGGGATTGGTGGAGGCTGGGGCGGTGGTCGGTGTGGTTCGAGGCGGGGCCGGTATGGGGAGGGTCGTCAGAGTGGTGGTCTGGGCCGGACAAGGACGGTATGGGCGCTGGATGGGTGATGGGTGACTGTGGTTCGGGTGGTTGCGGTGGGTTGGTGAGGGTGGTTGGGGACTTGGGTGGGGTGGGTGGGTGGGTGAGGGTGGCGGTAGAGATTAGACGTAGGTCAAGTTTGTTTTGCTTTTTTTTTGTAATTTCCTTTTTTTACTTTTTTTTGTTTAAGATTTTTTTCAAAGTAAATTTCCTTTTTATTGTTATTATTATTATTATTATTTTATATTATGAGTATTTTTTTATTTATACCTAAATAATTAATAATAATACTAGTAATAATGCAATAATAAAAGTAAAAAAAATAATTAAATATTTCGTAAATAAGTAATCAATATTACGTGATTGATAATTGAATTAGAATTCATAATCGAATTCGGAAATGTTGCTTGATTATGTAAATCGATAAAAACGATGAAAAACTTGATTGAATCTTAGGGTAAATGTATTGAGGGGTAAAATCGGAAAATTTGAAGAAAATTCGTTAGGATTGAGTAAAGGCTCGTTGGGAAAAAGTAATTTCGTAAAGATAATTACGACGAACTAAGTAATTTACGATGAAGATTGAAACGTAAAACTGAAAATTGCATAAAATGAAATTACCGAAATCGAGTACGAGTTGAAACCGAGTGCTAGAATCCTAAGAGTCATGAGTTTTCTAATGTAAATTTTTCTAAGTATGAAAAGTGATGATGGGGAAAATGATACAACTCCTAGTTACACAAAAAAATAGGCGGAAATGGGCTGCGTGTCACGCCGGCCGGCTGGCAGGTCGCCTGCCACATGCAGGGGCCGAAGCACACTAAAAATTCAAGCTTAAAATGCCTTTGTGTCATGCCAACCGGCCAGCAGGCCGCCTGTTAGGGCAGGCTGGCACGCACAACACCAATAGAAGAAGCAATGGGCCGCTTTCCAAGGCCCAACGAATCGACATTTCTCATTTCTTCTTCGCCTAGACGTCCTAAAGCACGGGTTTTGTCTCGGGATCGTTCTTCTAACCAGATATGAGTGTAAATGCACATAAAGACCTGCAATTGTGTAGAATCTACAAAAACACTCACGCAAATCAAAATGTTAGAAGAAACGGCTCTAAGAAGCGCATTCCGACCGGAAAAGACAACGGAATCGAGGGAATAAACCTATATAAACACGACACATCACTAATCGTGGAATTTTGGGATCAAGAATCACTGTTTAAGATGTTAGCTTGAGTGTTGTGGTACCATTTCGGGTCCTCGTTAATGTTTAGTAAATTTTGGGTTGACATAGATTAAACCTTCTTTCTTATGGATTAGATCGTGGATCGTTGATGTAAGGTTGTAACCTACGAACTTTGGAGTTGAATGACCTAAATTTTGGGATAGATCATTGTTAACCTTGAAGAAGAGAAACATATTGCACAACTAATAAAGGTTGGATTTATTGTGTTGTTTTGAGGAATACTTAATGCCAATCATCTTGATGGATTTACAGTTCAGAACCCTTAGACCAACGAGATTGTGGCTTCGTTGAGTTAATAAATATTTTAGTGGTTTCACTGTTACAATATGAAATTTGATGGAATTCTCATAAACCTTAGTCGAATGACGTGTTTGGAAAATGTGAGTATCTGTCGTTACATGTCAGGCTAAGTGTGTTTAAGGTTTGACATACTTTTCTAACCTCTGTCAATTGATGATGTTGAGAATATGTTGATGATCATTTTTGAAGTTTTCGTGTCCGAACATTGTTAAGTGGTGGATTTTATTTAATGTTCCTGTAGACACCCACATTTTGACTGCCAGGTGTCTATAGCAGTTTCCAAAAAACACCTGATGATGATCGGACGTTAAAGTGTTTCTACGCGCTCGGATATGGGCTCAAAACCATTAGTTGTTGCTTAAGCACTTATGGAGTACAAATCTCACAAAACTGACCTCAAATTCAGGCCCAGTGGGTCGTTTCCATTCAAACAAGACTATCTTGGGTCAAAACCGACACCGGAAATAAAACCGACTATTAGCGATTGGGTCAACCCCGGTCAAAGTCGTTTTCGAGACATACAAAACAGCCGTTCAAATATCAAAAACCCATCCCAAATACAAAAACCCATTAAACATCCAAAGCCACGGTCCAAAATTTGACCCGCGCGACCCAGCTGAGCCACTCGATCGAGTGCTCAGCCCACTCGATCGAGTGGGCCCTCATTTGAGCCCGGCTGCTGACGCCTGGGCCACTCGACCGAGTCAAGGGGCTACTCGGTCGAGTAACCCTAGCCGGGGGTCCATAGCAAAGCCTATATATACACCCCCATGCACAACCTTTCACACAATTTTTTGAACATCTCTTTTTGCCCTAACCCTACCCTAATTCTACCCTAGGCAAACCCTAATCAAACCCTACTCACATACAAACCCTAACCCTAGCGTTTAGGAATTCAAACCCTAACCACCACAACTTAGCCTACATACTCGATACTCCCGTGCAAGCCACCACTACGAGTTCCGTCCGAGCAGAAGAAACATGTAGGCTGAGGGTGCAAAACCCCGCTCTTTCCCCTCTCTTTTTCTCTCGCGTCGTTTTCATCGTCGTTGTGTTGTTTTTTATCGTCCTTATTCGAGTCCTAATATCGTTAATATCACTAGTATAAAACACTAAAATACTTGTGGATTTGTGTCGAGTGTGAGTGATTGTGGGATAAGGAAACCCGAATATACAAGTGTACTGCACACAGCGTTGCCGGTCGCTTATCTCATCACCCCGATCATTTGATTATTGAAACGAGTCAACTTAAACAATAATTTTTGTTTTCGTTCGCGTAGTTTTTCATTCAATCGCATATTTCGTCATTTACAAAACTTTTTAGAAGCACTTTTTCATAAGGGTCGAAGCCCGTTGATGCGGATCCGACATCAAACAATTCGCAAGAATTAATTATGATGTCGGGATGCGGAGGGAATCGAGTCGAGTTTAATTCAAGTGTCGATCTATTAAATTCGATACCAATTCCTTAATTGGATGTTGAATCGAACGATCTAGTCAATCAATTTAACCAATTCGATTTTTTCGTTGATGCTGACGTAGATGTCATTTAATTCACTAGAATTACGACACTATAACGCGGAGGAAAATTCATATCGCTTTGGTTAATTTAAAACGACTTATAACATTTTTTTTATCTCGCTCTAATTATTTCATATCGATTCAATAATCGAATATGGGATACAACGAGTATTCAAATTTAGAATCGAGTATAAATCCCATAATATTTATAAGCGGTTCAACAAAATCAATGATTCATAAAAATCCGAGTCGAGCATAAATTATACTCCCTCCGGTCATAAATTATTGCCCCATTTCATGATTATATGTGAGGTATATTTTAATGAAATGGGGCAATAAATTGTGACCGGAGGGAGTACAATATTTATGCCCGATTCAACAAAATCGTCAAATTGTCAAAATCAAAAGCAATTCCGAAATCGATAACAAAATTGCAAGCGAACCAATAGTTCGTACAGGTGCCACTCAACCGAGTGCCATAGGCCACTCGATCGAGTGACATCACAAAAACCGAACAGAATGCTTTTTCGACCTCCACTCGGTCGAGTCTCGCAATGACTCGGTCGAGTGGCAGTGTACTCGATCGAGTTCACCAATAACTCGACCGAGTAGGGTCTAAAAAAACGGGACAGAACCCTCTTCAAGGGTCCACTCTGTCGAGTCCCCCAATGACTCGGTCGAGTGGCCCTTTATCACGTCAAACCGTGAGTCCTACAAGCCATTAGAGTCTCGTTAATACCCTTTCACGACTTAAGTCGACACGTGCCAAGTCCATCACGTGAAACATCACCTCTTCAAAACTTTGCATCATCCTATTTGCATCATTACATTATTCTAGCAAACCGTTAATACCGTTATACCGTTACTAACCGTTTGTTCTTTTGTCAATTCAATTCTTGTTTATTTTATTGTACTAAAATGAACCTTCATGCTAAAATACAACTTTGACGTTAATTTTTAGTTGCATTAAATCGACATAGAAACCCTTTCGATTTCTCACATGCTTAGGGAAAACAATGTTTGCATAAGCATTTCCATCGTTTAACTAACGCGCGTATTCAAAAATCATTCGATATCCTAGTAGAGGCCGCTAATGTGCGGGCGGGGTTGGGTGTCCATAGTGGGCTTCCCAACACGTACCCTCACCCCTTACTCAGAACCTCGATTTCCGGATGCCCGAAACCGTTGGTGCACGAGAGTCATTCTATACACGATAACCGGTAGTGACGGTATCGGTATCGCAATGCAAAGGGACGAGCCCAATAAACTCTGACATCGGAAATGGGCCGTATTTTGTACACGGCCCACTACGACATAGAGTGGGTTCGAATGGGCCCGAACTCCCACAAAGTTCGGTGGCGACTCCACTTAGATTTAAATTTCGATTCGATCCATTCTCATATGGAGATTCATTCGCCTCCCCAAACCCGCGCGTGGCCGCTTCGGGGTGGACCTATGTCATGTCCACAATTTGGCGACTCCGTTGGGGATTAACTGATGTGTGACTTACCATCGGCATCCTCAGGGTGAGACTCGAATAGAAATCGTTTGACTAGTACAATACGCGTTTGACTAGTGGGAAAATACCGTTGCCCGGGGACAAGCCGAGCAACAAAGAAAACCCGTTCAGTACCCATGCTATATTCACCGGCGAGGTAATTGACTGTTCTCACCTTATTTCCCCTTATATCCCACAAATCAACGGGATATGGTTCGATGACGAGGACGACGTATACCTGGCAAAAGGGGAAACTGTCCCCATCACGAGAGAAGAGGTCCGAAAATCTAAGTCCAAAGCCTTAGCCACCAACCACCTCGCCACAGCTGGGCGCTCTACTCCAACAACCGTCACTGAACCTGCCAGGACGGAATCTACCCTCGAAGAACCAAGCAGTGATACGGCTTTGGTCCAAAAATTGAAGAGGGTTCGAGCTGACATAACCATATGGCAACTTCTGGTTAGCTCGCAAGCACATCGGGAAGCACTGACTAAGGCTCTCGATGAGATTAAGGTCGACTCACAGGTTACCCCCGCTGAAATGGTAGCCACTATCATGCCATATCTCAAGGGCAAGTCCAAGAAAGAAGACCCACTCATTACCTTCTCCGAGTTTGATCTACCAGCGTTCGGGTCCAATCATAATCTGGCCCTATACATCACGATCATTTGCCGAGGGAAATACCTCCCAATGACCCTTATCGACGATGGGTCCGCTGTAAATGTCCTTCCCCTAAGGACCGCTAAAGCCCTCGGCATCACAGATGCCGACTATTTCCCGACAGCACAAACTATTCAGGCTTTCGACGGAAGCCCAAAACCGGTAGCCGGGGCCGTTAAATTGACAATCATAACGGGCCCAATCGAAAAAGAACTGGAGTTCCAGGTAATTGATGTCACCTCATCCTTCAACTTGCTACTCGGAAGGCCTTGGATCCACGCAGTCAAGGTCGTGTCCTCTACCTTACATAGGAAGGTCAAGATGCCACTTCGGGACGGTGTCGTCACATTAGAAGCCACCCCTATCACTATAGCAAGCTGTAATGCTACGGGCCGGGCCAACCCACGCGGATTTGACTTCGTGGGCATGATTGAGGAGGAATATCTCTTCAGGACTTACTACGCCACTAGCATCGACACGATGCTACAAAACTTGGGCTATCTACCGGGAGCTACCTCGAGGCCAAATCTTCCAGCTGGGAAGATTATTGAGGTCCTAAACGATGGTGAATCACAGTTCGGATTGGGGTATGCTATAACCCCGGAAAACGTGGTCCGGGCCGGTATTCACAAGGCCACCAACATCCTCAAGGGTACTTACATAGGCCCTTATAGCCCGAGGTTAACTGACAAGTTCGTCACTCCTGTTTTCGGAGCTATTCAGGTGGGCTTCTACCAACCCACCATCACATATCCCGAGACCAAAACGGCTCGGGAATGCAATTTCATCCCCGATGATATATTCACCCTTGTTCAAGCCGAGTCCAAGGAAGGGGAAAACAACTCTGAGCCCGTGCTGGGGCTCCTATTTGGAGAAGACAAGGTCGTCCCCGCTCCAAAAGATGATTTGGTCAATCTGATCTTCCGCAGCGATCGGTTCGACCCAACAAAGCTCATCTCCGAAGTCGGTGCAGACACCGGGAAAAGGGCCTGGAGGAAAACCATCAAGTGGACCGACGGCCGAGGACGGATCTACAAGCTGACCAGCGGCGAGGGAGACATGCCGGATACCGAGTCTGGGTCTGAGTCAGAGTCAGAGTCGGAGTCTGAGTCCTTGTCTAGAGGGTCTGGTGCTAGAGTCGAGTCTGTAACCCCTCTTCCCTTAGCCACTTCCACTGAGGTCTCGGGGCTTGTCCCAAGACCTCTCCCTATCCCGCCACTGACCAACGAGCAGATGGCCGCTTTATTCGAGCTTTTCTCAAAATTTACCATTAATAATGATAACGAAAACCGTTCTGCTTACGGCTTTTCTTATTTCCAAAATTCTCTCAATTTCAAAGATTTTATATGCAATGACATTGAGAAACCCGACAAACAGGTACCTCTGCCTTCGCATCTAATCGAGTAGCTCGAACAAAGGGAATCCCGAGATCCGGTAATTTAAGAAACCGAGTCCATTAACGTGGGAACCACTTTAGAGCCCCAGATGCTTAAGTTGGGCCTATCCTTAGATCCATAGGAGAGAAAACAATTCACAGACCTCCTCCAAGAGTTCAAAGATGTTTTCGCATGGTCCTACAAGGACATGTCGGGAATAGATCGGGAAATAGCTGAACACCGAATACCCATCAAAGATGGGTGCAAACCGGTAAAACAGAAGCTCCGACGAATGAGGCCCGAATGGTCCCTCAAAGTCAAAGAAGAAGTCGACAAGCAATTCAAAGCGGGCTTTATACAAGTGTCTGAATATCCAGACTGGGTCGCTAACATCGTTCCGGTACCCAAGAAGGACGGCAAGGTGCGGGTATGTGTGGATTTCCGTGACCTTAACAAGGTCAGCTCAAAAGACGATTTTTCGTTACCACACATCGACATATTGGTGGATAACACGGCCGATCATGCCCTTCTATCGTTCATGGATGGGTATGCCGGATACAATCAATTCAAAATGGCAGAGGAGGATATGAGTAAGACCACCTTCATTACACCTTGGGGTACTTACTGTTACACTGTTATGCCATTTGGGCTTATCAATGTCGGGGCCACTTATCAGCGGACCGCCACTACTTTATTACATGATATGATGCACAAAGAAGTGGAAGTCTATGTGGACGACATGATCGTCAAGTCCAAAGATCGAAGTGGGCACATTGCAGCCCTAAGAAAATTCTTTACCCGACTGCGCAAATACAATATGAGGCTGAACTCTCAAAAGTGTAGTTTCAGGGTAACGTCGGGCAAATTACTGGGCCATGTCGTTAGCCAACGCGGCATCGAGGTCGACCCAGCTAAAATCAAAGCCATCACCGAGATGCAACCACCCAAGACCGAAAAAGAAATAAGGGGGTTTCTCGGGAAAGTCCAATACATCAGCCGGTTTATTTCAAAGTTAACCATGGTATGTGAGCCCATTTTCAAAAAACTGAAGATCGGAGAACGGATACTATGGGACGATAAATGTCAAACGGCTTTCGACAAAATCTAGGAGATCCTGTCTGCACCGCCGGTATTAATGCCACCTCAACCCGGTTTGCCTCTATCGATATACCTAACAACAACCGAGACAGCCATGGGGGCTATGCTGGCCCAGACAGTCGATTCAGAAGAACGGGCTATTTACTACATCTGTAAAAAGTTCCTAGAGTACGAATGCAAGTACACAATGCTTGAGAAAACGTGCCTAGCTTTGGTTTGGGCCAAAAAAGCTCCGACATTACATGCTTAGCCACGAGGTACATGTCCTGTCCAAAATGGACCCTATCAAGTACCTGTTCGAGAAGCCCATCCTTAACGGCAGGATGTCCAGATGGACTTTGATGATCGCAGAGTTTGACCTCAAATTCGTGCCATTAAAAGCCATCAAAGGCCGGGTAGTGGCAGAATTCCTTACCGATAGTCCGATATCCGAAGAGGGCCACACCGATACTTGGGCCTTTCCTGATGAAGACATATTCCATACCGATACCGAAACATGGGATTTGTATTTCGATGGAGCATCCAATTTTCAAGGATTTAGGGTCGGAACTCTATTAATCTCACCACAAGGGGAACATACCTCCTTATCCATCAAACTGGACTTTGACGTGACCAACAGCGCAGCCGAGTATGAAGCATGCATTCACGGGTTGCAAGCCGCCGCTGATTTAGGGGTAACAAACCTTCGAGTCCACGGTGACTCATCATTGGTCATCAATCAAGCGCTCCAAAAATGGAAAACTCAAAACGCAAATCTCGTGGCTTACCAAGCACGAGTAAGGGTTCTAGAGAAACAATTCCAGAAGGTGGAATATATCTATCTGCCTCGGGAAGAAAATCAGTTTGCAGATGCACTTTCCAAATTAGCATCCCTGCTGAACATACCAGACCATCTAACTAGCATGCCAATCTGCGTTGAAAGACGATCCGAGCCGGCTTATATCGACATCATCCACGATATCGAGATAACCGACCCCGAACCTTGGTATCAGGCCATCCTAACTGTGGATATGACATAGGTCCATCCCGACGCGGCCACGCGCGGGTTTGGGGAGGCGAATGAATCTCCATATGAGAATGGATCGAATTGAAATTTAAATCGAAGTTGGAGTCGCCACCGAACTTTGTGGGAGTTCGGGCCCGTTTGAACCCACTCTATGTCGTAGTGGGCCGTGTACAAAATATGGCCCATTTCCGATGTCAGAGTTTATTGGGTTCGTCCCTTAACATTTGATACCGATACCGACTTGATCGGATATCATATATTGAATGACTCTCGTTGCCAATGGTTTCGGACATCCGGAAATCGAGGTTCTGAGTAAGGGGTGAGGGTACGTGTTGGGAAGTTCACAAAGAACACCCAACCCCGCCCGCACATTAGCGGCCTCTACTAGGATATCGTTTGATTTTTGAATACGCGCATTAGTTGAACGATGAATGATATGAAAACATTGTTTTCCTAAGCATGTGAATAATTGAATGGGTTGCTAAGTCGTTTAATGCATGAAAACTAACGTCAAAGTTGTATTTTAGCATGCGAGGTTCGTTAATAAAACAAATGATGAAAAGAAATTGCTAAAAAGATGAACAAACGTGTTAGTAACGGTTGAATAAATCGAATAAAAATATGAATGCAATGAATAATATATCGAAATCTGAAATCTTGCTAAAAAGACGTTGTTTTGTCCAAAAAACAATGTTCGAAGAAAGATAATAAAAGAGAAAAGACGGGTCACGTTTCAGTCTTCCACGCGACTCGCGCCCCGGCCCGTTTCGAGGTCGATTTTCTGAAAATCGATGTTTTTATTAAATCGCGTACAAATATAGCATAATTTGTACTCGATTCAATATTTTCGATATTCGATACATTCGATATTCGATTATGAAATCGATATCAAATATTCGGAATAATTTTGGAAAAGATAGAAAAAAGGTTTTAAGAAAACCGTTTTATAAAAAACGAGGTTTAAGAAAAATTGAGAAAGCGAAGAAGAGGAAAAAAAGAGCCGCGGGTTTCAGGCCTCCGCGCGAGTCGCCTGGGAGGGGGCGCGACTCGCGTGAGGGTCTATCCCGGTTTGGGTTTTTCGAGAAATCGTTAATTTCGTTAGATCGCGTACAAATATGAATTAATTTATACTCGATCTATGCTCTCGATATTCGTCGTATTCGATATTCGACTATGAAATCGATATTGAATATTTGGAATGACTTTTAGAAAAAGTTTTATAAGATTGCTTTGAAAAGAATTTGAGAAGAAAAGAATGTTAGTTCTCTCCACGTTAGAATCAATGTATTTTGTAAAAAAAAGTAACGATTTTTTAGCATCAACGAGATCAATGTAATTCTTTTAATACGATATTCGATTAGAGAATCGGTATCATATTTTTAAGAATATTCATTATATGAAAATAGTTTTTAGTAATACCGATATTAGATAAAAAAAACGATGGATGACCCATAAAAAAAATGACTGACGCGAGATGGACGAAAAAAGAAGAAGAAAAGACGAGGAAAGCCGAGGAAGAGAGAAAGAGAGAAAGGAGAAGTCGGGTTTGATTACACCCTCAACCTACATGCTCTTGTTAACTCGGATCGGGGCTCGTCGGAATGTGGTTAAGGCACGGGAGCGTCGGGTTAATGTCAGTGAGTTGGTGGTTCGGTTTGGACGTGTAAGGGTGACGGGTATAGGCCGATTTTTGTTAGTTTTGGACGTAGGATGTCGGGAATTGTATGTGTCGATGTATTAGGAAAAATTGTGTGTCAATGTTGTATGTCTCGGTATAATTGTAGATGTTTCGATGTTCATGCATAGGGTCCTATTTATAGGAAAAGAAAGTTGAGAGAGGTATCTTGCTTGTACGACAAGAAATACCAATCGGGATAGGAAATGTAAGAAGTTGTGAGGAACAAGAACTCCGTTACTTGGCAAAGAAGAAAGGGAATCCCGGTTTGGGAAGAGGAGCTCGGCTGAAACAGGCCACTCGGCCGAGTGTCCTAAGCTCGGTCGAGTGTTTGATTCGGTTTTCGGATAGAATTCCTACCCGAGATCGAATTCTACCTTTGACGGAATTATTTAGTATTTGTGTAGCTGATTTTTTGTGGAGTTTGAGCTTGAGTCGGTCATGTGCGGTGACACGGCTGACCCGCAAGTCTCGAGAAAATATCTTTGACCGGGTTTGACTCGGTCGCTAAAAGACGGTTTTGCCCCTGGTGCCGGTTTCGACCCAAATTAGCCTTATTTGACTCGAAATGACCCACTGGGCCTGGTTTTGAGGTTGGTTTTGTGAGATTCGTACTCCGTAAAAATCCCAAGCTAAATATCCATGATTTCGAGCCCATTTCCGAGTACGTTAAAGCATGTTTGCGTCCTATCATCATCAAGTGTTTGTCGGGAACTGCTATAGACACCTGACAGTAAAATGTGGGTGTCTACAGAGCCCCCACTCTGACTGAGGCTTGGACAGGGCGAAAGTCAGAGTAGCTACCAGGCCAATCAAAGATTAAAACCTGGCAGACTTCCGATCGGGTCGTCTAAAGTCCATTAGACCTGCGTAAAGGGCCCGCCGGCCACAGACTATAAATGTACCTGAGCTGATGATAACTCCGTGGAGAATTGAACTCGTCATATAAGACTTAGGTGCGCCTATATATGGGCTCATCTTGTTAAATGTCACTGGGGAGTTATGCGAATTGCACGGTCCTGTTTGAATCGTCCTGTACATATTTATGCAAAGTTGCAAAGTTTTGCATGTAACATTTGTAGGAAAATGACTCGCGCTGGGAAATTAAAATTTTGAGAAAGGTTTTGAATTTTTGAGTTTGTAGGAGTCTTCGAAAATTAGAGAATTTTTGACTCTGAAAAGGAATAGGAATGCTCGGGATGACTTAGCTAGTCCCTAGGATAAGGACTGTATGCTAAATCCTCTAGGATTGGGAATCCTAAGGTGAGGAGGAGAATTTGGTTTTATGCTATAAATACCCTCTCCTTGCTTCATAAATTTTCACAATTCCCTCTCTTCCTTAAAGAAAAAATAAGCCCTGAGAAATTTATTCTTTCTTTTAGAAATCTAGTTATGGGAATCGACCGATTAGTTGGAATGCTGCAAGAGTGGTCCAAATACTTCAGAGATACAGATAAAGTCATCCTAAATCAGAATGGCGTTACCCAATTATTCACGATCCGCCAGATGCAAGTAGATCATCACTTTTTGGATGCTTGCCTGTCCTATTGGGACGATACTTATCACGTTTTTAGTTTTCCTCGGGGCGAAATTTGTCCTATCCCTAAGGAAATTGCTGCTGTAGGAGGATGGAATCCCATACTTCGCCCTGCTATCCCTTTTTCGGTTCATGACCCGAGGAGAAAGTTACGGGAATTTTTAAGACTTTCTCACATGGAGGTATCCCGTATGCTGGAAGGAGATACCGTTTCTTTGATCGATCTAGCTGAAAAATTTATGAACCCAGATGACGTCCGGGTCAGGCCGGTCCACAGCCGTAGGGCCTTTACCTTTTGTATGCTCCATGTCTATGCCTTCGAAGGCCATATGGATTTATTATCTTGCATGGGCCATGTTAGACTTTTCACCGTGGCTGACTTAATGGAAACAGAGCATAGCCCGGCTTGGCTGATTACAGGGGAGATTATCCAGGGTTTGGATAATCGAAAAAGGGATCCGTCAACCCGGTTGACTGGGAGTACCCGTGTTTTACAGGTATGCCGTTTTTTTGGATTTTTCCGGTTTTTCCGATTTTTCGGTTTTTTTCTTGATTTTTGCGATTTTCTCGGTTTTCCCTGTTTTCTCGGTTTTCGAGTTTTTTTTTGACGCGATTTTGACAATTTTTCGCGATTTTTGATTTTTGCGGGTTTTTCAGCTGTAGCTATTCGAGAGGCTATCGATCTTGGACCCTCCTCTAGATGTGAGCCGATATCAACCTAAACAAGTGATGATGAGGAGGCGGACCATTGCCTTTTCTCGCTTCAACACCCAAAAATACTGGGATGAAGTGCTATCCTTCCATGAAGGCCCATTGATCCGCTGGACCGTCCCATGGTGGCCCGTTTATGTCCGGACCAGTTTAGAGTCTCGAGATAGGGCTCGATATCAGGTAATCCTATCTTTTAGACAGACAATTCACCTCTTTCCCGATCGCATACTTAGGCAATATGGTCGGGCCCAAAGAATCCCAGAAATCGAGGCAGTCGTGAGTGAATCTACTCAGTTGACGGATGTAATGTGTGACACCTGGATGCAAAGGTGGTATACCCGAGCCACTTGGTCCGTTCCCAAGAATCCTCATTCGATCTGGGTATCTGACTCTTATGTGAGATGGACAAGAGCTGATTCAGCTAAAGCCCGAGCTGCTTTGAAGACTGACGAGGCCTTCGACCTGTTGCGTCGGGAACATGCTAAAGATAATAGAAGCTTCTTTGACGAGGACGCTACTCTGGCAGGTCAGAAAGGGAAATCTAGGACTCAGACTGAAGGGTCCAGTACTAAGGGTGCACGGGGGAAAGTGAGCCCCCAGACGGATTTAGAAAAGAGACTAGGGCCAAAGCTGGCGGTTAAGGACCGACTTGGTCCTCGAGATAGACTTCCCGAGCCCGTCAGGGCTCGGCTTGGACCGGTGCAAATGGCAGAAGACCCAAAATCGAAGAAGCGGGTTCGATCAAAAGAAGTTCCCCTTGTGATTAGGGAACGTTCGCCCCCGCCCCGTCGGCCTCGGGCTCCGCGTGACCCGAAAGATAAGGGGAAAGGAAAAATGTATATGTAGTCTCTAAATTTATTATTTAAGTATTACTACTATTTTTGTGGTGTGATTTTGCTATTTGTTTTTTTTTTGTGGTGTATTTCGAAATTCCCGAGTTTATCGGCTTTTCTTATATAATAAAAAGACATATTAGTGAATACCATTCCCGTCTTTTTCGTTATTGCAGTGGTTGTACCCTTTTGAGGGGTTGCCTACGTATCCAAAATTAATGGAATCAAACCTTCCGTAGTTCAGAAGTATTTTTGCAATTTTTCGAAATACGTCAAGATTATTAATTCGAGATGTGCAACGGTAGGATAAGTAATCCTAACTTATTGACTTGCTTAAAAATTTTTTAAAAATTTATAAAAAGACAAATTTTTATAAATTTTTGCAAATGACATTGAGATAGGGCTTATGGGTAGTAACGCTTCAGTTGGTCCAAGTTTATTGGGTTGACGAACTCGTTTCCGTCCAAGTCCGTTAACATTACTGCTCCTCCCGAAAGGATTTTCTTCACTAAGTATGGCCCAGCCCAATTGGGTTTGAATTTTCCTCTTGGGTCAACTGGTAGTAAAGCTCGAACAGATTTTAGGACTAGATCGCCCTCTTTGATATTTCTGGGCCTAACCCTTTTGTTAAAAGCCCGTTGGATCCTTTTCTGATATATCTGAATATTATTCAGGGCCCGAGATCGCCGTTCGTCTAAGAGGACTAGCGAGTCATATCGGGCTTGGACCCAATCTGCTTCAGGTACCTGACTCTCGAGTAGAATTCTGAGGGATGGTACTTCTAGCTCGACTGGCTGGAATGCTTCCATTCCATATGTCAGATAGTATAGAGTTGCTCCGGTTGCAGTTCGAATTGATGTCCGATACCCCCATAAGGCGAAGGGTATCTTGTCGGGCCAGTCCCGGTAATTCTCAGCCATCTTTTTAAGTGTGGTGACAATTGTCTTATTGGCTGCCTCCACCGCTCCATTTGTTTGGGGACGGTAAGACGACGATGTATGCCTTTTAATCTTGTACTTTTCCAGCAAAGTGGCAGTTTCAACTTGAAAATGGGTCCCGTGATCACTAATGAACTCGTGCAGATTCCCGTATCGACATATAATCTTGTTTTTGATAAACTTAGCCACATGTTTGGCATTCAAGATCCGGTATGATTCGGCTTCGACCCATTTAGTGAAATAGTCGATAGCCACTAAAATGAAACAGTGACCTCCCGTCCCGGAAGGGTTCACTTTCCCGATTATATCAATTCCCCATGTTGAGAATGGCCATGGTGATGTCATTGTATATAATAGGGATGAAGGCATATGCTGTACATTAGCGAAAATCTGACAGTTATGGCAGTGTTTGACATATGACTGACAGTCTGTTTCCATGCTACTCCAATAATAGCCGAGTCTCGTGATTTTTCGGGCAAACATATGGGCGTTCATATGCGGACCGTTTTCACCATCATGTACCTCAGCCATGACTCTTTCGACTCGCGTTTTGTCAACGCATAGGAGTAAAGCCCCCTGTGTTGTCTTCTTATATAACTGTCCATCGTCTGTGCGGATGAACTGGGTTGCCCATCTTCGTAGAGCTTTCTTGGCCCGGTTTTCAGCTCCCGAAGGATATTCCCCTGACGTTAAGTAGGTTAGAATAGCCTGATACCAAGGTTCTGGATCAGTTATCTCAATATCTTGGATAGCGTGGATGTATGCCGGCTCGGACCGTCTTTCGACGCAAATGGGCATGCTGGTTAAATGTGCTGGGATATTCAGTAAAGATGCTAATTTTGAGAGAGCATCTGCAAACTGGTTTTCTTCCCGAGGTAGATAGATGTATTCCACTTTTTGGAACTGTTTTTCGAGAACCCTTACTCGTGCTTGGTAAGCCACGAGATTTGCGTTCCGAGTCTTCCATTTTTGTAGGGCTTGATTTATGACTAAAGATGAGTAACCGTGGACCCGGAGGTTTGTTACTCCTAAATCGGCAGCGGCTTTCAGTCCGTGAATGCATGCTTCATACTCGGCTGCGTTGTTAGTCACGTCAAAATCTAGCTTGATAGATAACGGGGTGTGTTCCCCTTGTGGCGAGATTAACAAAATCCCGACACCAAATCCTCGAAAGTTGGATGCTCCGTCAAAATACAAATCCCATGTCTCGGTGTCGGTATGGAATATGTCTTCATCTGGGAAGGCCCAAGTATCGGTGTGTTCTTCTTCGGATATCGGGCTATCAGCGAGGAATTCGGCTACTACCCGGCCTTTGATAGCTTTCAATGGTACGAACTTGAGGTCGAACTCAGCTAACATTAAAGTCCATCTGGATATGCGGCCGTTGAGGATGGGCTTCTTGAACAGGTACTTGATTGGATCCATTTTGGATAGCACATGTACCTCGTGACTAAGCATGTAGTGTCGGAGCTTTTTAGTGGCCCATACTAAATCTAGACACGTCTTTTCGAGCATCGTGTACTTGCATTCGTATTCCAAGAACTTTTTACTGATGTAGTAAATAGCCCGTTCTTCGGAATCGACCGTCTGGGCTAGCATAGCGCCCATGGCCGTCTCGGTCGTTGTTAGGTATAACGACAGAGGCAAACCATGCTGAGGTGGCATTAACACCGGTGGAGAGGATAGAATCTCCTTGATCTTATCGAAAGCCATTTGACATTTGTCGTCCCATAGTGTTCGTTCTCCTATCTTCAGTTTCTTGAAAATGGGCTCACATACCATGGTTAGCTTTGAAATAAACCGGCTGATATATTGGACTTTCCCGAGAAACCCCCTTATCTCCTTTTCGGTCTTAGGCGGTTGCATCTCGGTAATGGCTTTGATCTTTGCTGGGTCAACCTCAATGCCACGCTGGCTGACAATGTGGCCCAGTAGCTTGCCTGATGTTACCCCGAAACTGCATTTTTGAGGGTTTAACCTCATATTGTATTTGCGTAATTGGGTGAAGAACTTCCTTAGGGCCGTGATGTGCCCGTTTCGGTCCTTGGATTTGACGATCGTGTCGTCCACGTAGACCTCCACTTCCTTATGCATCATGTCATGCAATAAAGTGGTGGTGGTCCGTTGATAAGTGGCACCGGCATTGATAAGCCCAAATGGCATCACGGTATAGCACTAAGTCCCCCAAGGTGTGATGAAGGTGGTCTTACTCATGTCTTCTTCCGCCATTTTGATCTGATTGTATCCGGCATACCCGTCCAAGAATGATAGAAGGGCATGGTCGGCCGTGTTATCCACCAGTATGTCGATGTGTGGCAATGGAAAATCGTCTTTTGGGCAGGCCTTATTAAGGTCCCGGAAGTCTACACATACTCGGACTTTGCCATCTTTTTTGGGTACTGGCACTATGTTTGCAACCCAGTCTGGATATTCAGATACTTGGATAAAGCCCGCTTTGAATTGTTTATCGACTTCTTCCTTGACTTTGAGAGACCATTCGGGCCTCATTCTTCGAAGTTTCTGTTTTACCGGCTTATACCCGTCTTTGATGGGTATTCAGAGTTCAGCTATCTCCCGGTCTATTCCCGGCATATCCTTGTAGGACCATGCAAAGACGTCTTTGAATTCCTGGAGGAGATCAGTGAATTGTTGTTTCTCCTCGGGATCTAAAGATAGGCCCAACTTAAGCATCTGAGGTTCTAAAGGGGTTCCTACGTTGATGGAATCGGTTTCTTCGATTATCGGATTTCGGGACTCCCTTTGTTCGAGTTGCTCAATTAGATGCGGAGGCAGCGGTACCTGTTCGTCGGGTTTCTCAATGTCATTGCAAGTAAGATTTTTGAAAACGTTTTGAAAATAAGACAAGTCGTAAGCAGAACGGTTATCGTTATTATTGATAGTGAATTTTGAAAATAGCTCGAAGAGAGCTGCCATCTGATCGTTGGTCAGTGGCGGGATAGGGAGAGCCCTCAGGACAGACTCCGGGGCTCCCAATGGTATGACTAAATAAGGGAGAGGGGTTACGGACTCGATCCTAGTACTGAACCCTCTAGACTTCGACCCTGACTCCGACTCTAACTCTGACTCGGACTCGGACTCGGATTCGGCACCATACATATCTCCTTCATCAGTAGTTAGCTTGTAGAATCGACCCTGACTGTCGGTCCACCTAGTTGTCTTCCTCCAAGCTCTCTTCCCGGTGTCGGCACCAACTTCAGAGACCAGCATAGTTGGATCGAACCTGCTGCTGCGGAGAATCAAGCTGACTAACTCTTGTTTAGGGGTCGGGACGACCCTGTCTTCCCCGAATAGGAGTCCTAGGATGGGCTCAGTGTTATTTGTGCCCTCCTTTGATTCGGCCTGGATAAGGTCAAAGATATCATCCGGGATGAAATTGCATTCCCGAGCCAGTTTGGTCTCGGGATATGAGATGGTGGGCTGATAGAGGCCCACTTGAACAGCTTTGAACACTAGAGTGACGAACGTGACTGCCTCTATTTCATCAATGTGTCCTGGCGTCATAGTGTAATCCAGACCGAGGCGAGATGGCTCGTCGTTCAGGACCTCGATAATCTTCCCAGCTGGAAGATAGGGCCTTGATGTAACTCCTGGTAAGTAACCCAGATTTTGTAGCATCGTATCGATGCTAGTGGTGAAATAGGGTCGGAAAAGGTATTCTTCCTCGATCATTCCCACGAAGTTGAAACCTCGTGGGTCAGCCTGGCCTGCCGTGTTGCAACTTGACACGGTTATAGGGGTAGCTTCGAGGGTAACGATCCCATCTTGTAAAGGTAGTTTGACCTTCCTGTGAAGGGTGGAAGATACGGCTTTGACCGCGTGAATCCATGGTCTCCCGAGTAGCAGATTGAAAGATGAAGTGACATCGATCACTTGAAATTCTAACTCCTTCTCGATCGGGCCCATTATGATTATTAGCTTAACGGCCCCAACAACTGATTTTGGGCTCCCATCAAAAGCATGGATAGTTTGTGCAGTCGGAAGGTAGTCAGCCTCGGTAATGCCGAGGGCCTTAGCTGTCCTCAGAGGAAGGACGTTTACTGCGGACCCATCATCAATTAGGGTCATTGGGAGATATTTATTTCGGCAGATCACCGTGATATATAGGGCCAAGTTATGGGTGGCCCCGAACGGTGGAAGGTCGGACTCGGAGAAAGTGATAAGTGGGCCTTATCCTTTAGACTTGCCCTTGAGGTGTGGCAAGATAGTGGCTACCATCTCGGTGGGGGTAACCGATGAGTCAACCTTGATTTCATCAAGAGCCCTAGTAAGTGTTGCCCGATGCTCCAGAGAACTAACCAAAAGCTGCCATATAGTAATATCAGTTCGGACCCTCTTTAGTTGTCTGACTAGGGCCGTGTCAGCGTTAGGTTCCTCGAGGATAGGCTCCGTCCTGGAAGGTTCAGTGACGGTTTCCGGAGTGGGGAGACCGGCCGTGATGGTGTGTGCGCCGGCCAGGGCTCTGGCTTTAGCTTTCCGGATTTCTTCGATGGTGACGGGGACAGCTTCCCCCTTGGCCAAGTAAACATCATCTTCATCGTCGTTCCATATCCCGTTGATTTGGGAAATGAAAGAGGAAATGAGATGAGAGCAGTCGACTACTTCTCCAGTAAAAATGGCGTGAGGAGCAAGAGGATTATTTTTTTTACTCGGCTTATCACTGGGTAGTGGTATCTTCCCCCTTTCGATCATATCTTGAATGAGATGCTTCAACTTCCAGCATTTCTCAGTGTCGTGCCCGTTGCCTTGGTGATAGTGGCAATAGGCTTGAATGTTGTAGCTCTTGGATCGCTTTTCCACGGAAACCTCCGGAATTGGGCCTATCGGTTGGATTAGGCTTTTTGAAGACAGCCTTTGTAAGGCATTAGCATAGGTTGTCCCTATGTCAGTGAATACCCCTTGGTAGAGGCCTTAGTAAGGTTCTCTAGCCTTAGATCGTCTTCGATTCTCGTACCCATTTCGGTCAAAGTGGCGAAATCGGGTATGATGGCGTACCGGAGATGGATTCGGTAAGCGGGGAGGAGGTTTTTGACAAAGTCCTCCACTAGCACTTTTTCGCTGGGCTTGTCCACCAGCTTTACACTTTCAGTCCTCCACCTTTGAAGGTATTTGGTGAAACCCTCCTTAGGCTCCTGGGCCATAACTTCCAGAGTACGCATGGTAGTCTGGATTTCAGCGTTATCCGCGTAGTTTCGCGCGAATTCCATTGCAACATCGTCCCAGGTTTTGTATTTCTTGGGATCAAGCCTGTAGTACCAGGCTTTCGGGTGCTTTTCCAGAGAGGAAGCAAAGAGATGCTTGATCATGGTCGATTTGACCCCCTTAACAGCCATAAAATCCTTGAAGGCCCGGATATGGAGTACCGGGTCTTCAGTCCCGTCAAACATTGGCAAGCCCGTTAAGTTGAGGTTAGCGGGCAATTCGTCGGTCAAGGGTGAATAGGAACGAGCATTTTCCGTGAGGATGGTGTTTCTGGTGGTCGAGTGGACATGTTCTTGCAGCTTTTGGACCGCGTCGGCCAATGCGGCCAAAGGTCCGTCATCTTCGATCGAAGCATTGGGGGTTCCTTGTTCCACGGCACTTACCCGAGTGACGATGGCAATCTGGTCCTCCCTCATTTGTCGCAATTGGTCTTGGATTTTGGTCAATGAAGCTGTCAACTCATCAATGGCTTCTTTCGTCATGGTTCGAGTGAAGGGTGGCCTGTCTGTAAGAACACCGCGTAATCAGCAACTTAACCCGAATCCTAAAAAAAAAGTACATCCCGAGCAAGGGAAAAGGAAGAAGACTAAGACGATAATGACTCGGAAAAGACACCTAGACGGGTGACTTGTGAAAAGGTGGGCCTTCCTCAGGATCCAGCTATGTGGGTTGGGCCCTGTTCGAAGGAAGGTTCACGTGAGACATTCCCAGACTTTAGACTCGATTGTGTAACTGGGCCAACCTTTGTAGGAGTATGTCCTACGTAGGTCGGCCCTGCCTTAGTAAAATAAGGCGGACTGGGATAGGGGGGAAACTCGTGATGTAAGATCGACAGAGTTTCGATGCTAGAGACTTCAACGACTTATGACACAAACCGACACTGCTAAATATGGGAAGTCTAAGAAGAGGAAGTATTGAAATATGATTTTTTTTTAAAAGCCCGAAAAATTCAGGGAGAACCAGCCCTTTTTTCGAGAAAAACGGAAAAGGTGGGTCGGGTGACGATTTTGAAAGTTCGAAAATAATTTCGAGTTTTAAATTGGGCATAATACCGGCTAGAAAAAAAAAAGCTATTTTGAGTAAAATCATAAGTCCTGAATTCGGTATATGTCCTAGTTTTTGAAATTGGATATTTTGAAAAGAATGCAAATTTTTGAAAATGTCGGTTTTTGAAAAAGATGTGGATCAAGTAGCACGTAGTCATAGAAACAGTATAATGACACCATGTATGCTCTTAAGCTAAGTCTCGGTCAGTCTATAAAGGTCTATACCAGTGTACATAGCCTATTCGAGAATCGGGGCGAACTTCCTAAGTCGAATTGAACTTAGAACATGCTGTAAAACCCATACGATTCTGCTATGCACACCTTTTGACATATCCAATTTGGACTACATCAATGGTATAGTGGGACATCGGTCACCAGTACCGGCCCGGGAAAGATGGGGTTATGCATGAACCGTAAAGCTAAAACGCGTATTGTACTAGTCAAACGATTTCTATTCGAGTCTCACCCTGAGGATGCCGATGGTAAATCACACATCAGTTAATCCCCAGCGGAGTCGCCAAATTGTGGAAATGACATAGGTCCACCCCGACGCGGCCACGCGCGGGTTTGGGGAGGCGAATGAATCTCCATATGAGAATGGATCGAATTGAAATTTAAATCGAAGTTGGAGTCGCCACCGAACTTTGTGGGAGTTCGGGCCCGTTCGAACCCACTCTATGTCGTAGTGGGCCGTGTACAAAATACGGCCCATTTCCGATGTCAGAGTTTATTGGGTTCGTCCCTTAGCATTTGATACCGATACCGACTTGATCAGATATCATGTATTGAATGACTCTCGTTGCCAATGGTTTCGGACATCCGGAAACCGAGGTTCTAAGTAAGGGGTGAGGGTACGTGTTGGGAAGTTCACAAAAAACACCCAA
The DNA here is from genome assembly GCA_958450325.1 of Agrostemma githago. Classification (NCBI taxonomy): domain Eukaryota; kingdom Viridiplantae; phylum Streptophyta; class Magnoliopsida; order Caryophyllales; family Caryophyllaceae; genus Agrostemma; species Agrostemma githago. The sequence goes on from OY288242.1 coordinate 6,033,382, forward strand.
CCCCGCCCGCACATTAACGGCCTCTACTAGGATATCGTTTGATTTTTGAATACGCGCGTTAGTTGAACGATGAATGATATGCAAACATTGTTTTCCTAAGCATGTGAATAATTGAATGGGTTGCTAAGTCGTTTAATGCATGAAAATTAACGTCAAAGTTGTATTTTAGCATGCGAGGTTCGTTTTAGTATAATAAAACAAATGATGAAAAGAAATTGCTAAAAAGATGAACCAACGTGTTAGTAACGATTGAATAAATCGAATAAAAATATGAATGCAATGAATAATATATCGAAATCCGAAATCTTGCTAAAAAGACGCTGTTTTGTCCAAAAAACGATGTTCGAAGAAAGATAATAAAAGAGAAAAGACGGGTCACGTTTCAGTCTTCCACGCGACTCGCCCGGGGTGCGCGCGACTCGCGCCCCGGCCTGTTTCGAGGTCGATTTTCTGAAAATCGATGTTTTTATTAAAACGCGTACAAATATAGCATAATTTGTACTCGATTCAATATTTTCGATATTCGTTACATTCAATATTCGATTATGAAATCAATATCAAATATTCGGAATAATTTTGGAAAAGATAGAAAAAAGGTTTTAAGAAAACCGTTTTATAAAAAACGAGGTTTAAGAAAAATTGAGAAAGCGAAGAAGAGGAAAAAAAGAGCCGCGGGTTTCAGGCCTCCGCGCGAGTCGCCTGGGAGGGGGCGCGACTCGCGTGAGGGTCTGTCCCGGTTCGTGTTTTTCGAGAAATCGTTAATTTCGTTAGATCGCGTACAAATATGAATTAATTTATACTCGATCTATGCTCTCGATATTCGTCGTTCGACTATGAAATCGATATTGAATATTTGGAATGACTTTTAGAAAAAGTTTTATAAGATTGCTTTGAAAAGAATTTGAGAAGAAAAGAATGTTAGTTCTCTCCGCGTTAGAATCGTTGTATTTTGTAAAAAAAAAGTAACGATTTTTAGCATCAACGAGATCAATGTAATTCTTTTAATACGATATTCGATTAGAGAATCGGTATCATATTTTTAAGAATATTCGTTATATGAAAATAGTTTTTAGTAATATCAATATTAGATAAAAAAATGATGGATGACCCATAAAAAAAATGACTGACGCGAGATGGACGAAAAAAGAAGAAGAAAAGACGAGGAAAGCCGAGGAAGAGAGAAAGAGAGAAAGGAGAAGTTGGGTTTGATTACACCCTCAACCTACATGCTCTTGTTAACTCGGATCGGGGCTCGTCGGAATGTGGTTAAGGCACGGGAGCGTCGGGTTAATGTCAGTGAGTTGGTGGTTCGGTTTGGACGTGTAAGGGTGACGGGTATAGGCCGGTTTTTGTTAGTTTTGGACGTAGGAAGTCGGGAATTGTATGTGTCGATGTATTAGGAAAAATTGTGTGTCAATGCTGTATGTCTCGGTATAATTGTGGATGTTTTGATGTTCATGCAGAGGGTCCTATTTATAGGAAAAGAAGGTTGAGAGAGGTATCTTGCTTGTACGACAAGAAATACCAATCGGGATAGGAAATGTAAGAAGTTGTGAGGAACGAGAACTCCGTTACTTGGCAAAGAAGAAAGGGGATCTCGGTTTGGGAAGAGGAGCTCGGCTGAAACAGGCCACTCGGCCGAGTGTCCTAAGCTCGGTCGAGTGTTTGATTCTGTTTTCGGATAGAATTCCTACCCGAGATCGAATTCTACCTTTAACGGAATTGTTTAGTATTTGTGTAGCTGATATTTTGTGGAGTTTGAGCTTGAGTCGGTCACGTGAGGTGACACGGCTGACCCGCAAGTCTCGAGAAAATATCTTTGACCGGGTTTGACTTGGTCGCTAAAAGACGGTTTTGCCCCTAGTGCCGGTTTCGACCCAAATTAGCCTTATTTGACTCGAAATGACCCACTGGGCCTGGTTTTGAGGTTGGTTTTGTGAGATTCGTACTCCGTAAAAAGCCCAAGCTAAATATCCATGATTTCGAGCCCATTTCCGAGTACGTTAAAGCATGTTTGCGTCCGATCATCATCGGGTGTTTGTCGGGAACTGCTATAGACACCTGGCAGTAAAATGTGGGTGTCTACACTAACCTACTTGGCAACGGGAGAATATCCCCCAGGAACTGAAAACCGGCCCAAGAAAGCCTTGCGAAGATTGGCAACCCAATTTGTTCGCACGGACGACGGGCAGTTATAAAAAAAGACGGCACAGGGAGCTCTCCTCCTGTGTATCGACAAAGTACAAGCCGAAAAGGTTATGTTCGAGGTGCACGATGGTGAAAACGGCCCACATATGAACGCCCATATGCTAGCCCGCAAAATCATGAGGCTCGGGTATTATTGGAACACCATGGAAACAGACTATCAATTATACGTCAAACACTGCCATAATTGTCAGATTTTTGCTAATGTACAGCATATGCCATCTTCCCTATTATATACCATGACATCACCATGGCCATTTTCGACATGGGGTATTGATATAATTGGAAAGGTGCACCCTTCCGGGACGGGAGGTCATTGCTTCATTTTGGTGGCCATCGACTACTTCACCAAATGGGTCGAAGCCGAGTCATACTGTGTCTTGAACGCCAAGCACGTGACCAAATTTATCCAGAATAAGATCATATGCCGATACGGGATCCCACATGAGTTCATCAGTGATCACGGGACCCATTTCCAAACAGAAACCGCTGCGTTGCTAGCAAAATACAAAATTCAAAGGCATACATCTTCTCCCTACCGTCCCCAAACAAATGGAGCGGTAGAAGCGGCCAATAAAACAATTGTTACCATTCTTAAAAAGATGGCTGAGGATTACCGGGACTGGGTCGACAAGATACCTTTCGCTCTCTGGGGGTACCGAACTTCAATTCGCACCGCAACCGGGGCAACCCCATATTATTTGACATATGGAATGGAGGCAGTCCAACCGGTCGAGTTGGAAGTACCATCCCTAAGAATTTTACTTGAAAGCCAAGTACCGGAAGCAGATTGGGTCCAAGCCCGATACGATTCGCTAGTCCTTTTAGATGAACGGCGGTCCCGGGCCCTCACCAATATCCAAGTATATCAAAAGAGGATCCAACGGGCTTTCAACAAAAGGGTTAGGCCCAGAAACATCAAAGAGAGAGATTTAGTCCTAAAATCGGTTCGTGCCTTACTACCGGTTGACCCGAGAGGGAAGTTCAAACCTAATTGGGTTGAGCCATACTTAGTCAAGAAGGTCCTATCAGGAGGAGCGGTGATGCTGACAGACTTGGACGGGAACGAATTTGTCAACCCAACCAACTTGGACCAGCTGAAGCGCTACTACCCCTAAACCCTACCTCAATGTCATTTGCAAAAATTTATAAAAATTTGTCTTCTTATAAATTTTCAAAAAATTATAGACAAGTCAATAAGTTAGAATTAATTATTCTACTGTCGCACATCTCGAACTAATAGTCTTGATGTATTTCAAAAATTGCAAAAAAAATCCATTTTTGAACTACGTTTGGTTTGATTCCGCTAATTGTGGATACGAGGCAACCCCTCAAAAGGGTACAACCATTGCAATAAACGAAAAGACGGGAACGGTATTCACTAATACGTCTTTATTAAAAACCGACAAACTCGGGAATTAAAAAAAACGCCAAAATGGCAAAATACACAAAAAAATCACACCCAAAAAATAATAATAATACTCAGATAATAAAACGAAGGAGGCTAATATCCGGGCATCTTGCCCTTTCCTTTATCCTTTGGGTCGCGCGGAGCCCGAGGTCGCCGGGGCGGGGGCGAGCGTTCCCGAATCACGAGGGGAACCTCCTTAGCTCGAACCCGTTTCTTTGACAACGAGTCTTCTGCAACAGTCTTCGGTCCAAGTCGGGCCCGCACGTGCTCGGGTAGTCTATCCCGTGGGCCAAGTCGGTCCTGCACTGCTAGTCTTGGGCCCAGTCTCCTCTCCAAGTCAGTCTGGGGGCTCACTTTCCCCCGCGCACCTTTAGCACTAGACCCTTCAACTTGAGTCTTAGTCTTCTTTTTGTGACCTGACATTAGGCGGACCAGGGTAGCCGGAGTGTCTCCTTCATCGAAGAAGCCCCTGTTGTCTTTAGCTTGCTCCCTTCGCAGCAGGTCAAAAGCCTCATCAACCTTCAGAGCAGCTCGCGCTTTGGCATCACCTGCTTTAGTCCACTTCACGTAAGAATCTGAAACCCAGATCGAGTGACGAGATGTAGGAATGGGCCAAGTATGTCGGGTATACCATCTTTGCATCCAGGTATCACACATCATATCCGTCAGCTGGGTAGGGTCACTCACAACTGATTCAATCTCCGAGATCCTCTGGGTCTACCCATACTGCCTTAGTATGCGGTCAGGATAAAGATGAACCGTCTGCCGAAAAGACAAGATTACTTGGTAACGGGCTCTGTCCCTCGGGTCCTAGCCAGTCCAAACTTAGATGGGCCACCACGGCACTACCCATCGAATCAATGGACCACCATGGAATGACAACACCTCGTCCCAATACTTCTGGGTAATCTGGCGAGAAAAATCAATGGCCCGTCTCCTCGTCATCACCTGATTATGACGGTAATTGCTCGCGTCAAGAGGAGGATCTATCACTGATAGCCTCTCGTATAGCCAAATCTGAAAAAAGAAGGCAAAGATATGAGTTCCCAAGACGAAATAGGCGTCCGCCTAAGGGCACTCGATCGAGTGCCTAAGGGACACGGGGCACTCGATCGAGTGGTACCTCTGAACACGAACAAGGGGCTTTTTACGAGGGCACTCGATCGAGTGCCAGGGTGACTCGATCGAGTGCCCACTGCAGCAGGAAAATTCGCGGAAAAAATCAAAAAATCGGGAAATAGAAAATAAAAATGCAAAGTAACATACTTGCAACAAACGTGTACTTCCGGTCAAGCGGACTGACGAATCCCTCTTACGATTGTCTAGACCTTGGATAATTTCACCCGTGATCAGCCAAGCCGGGTTGTACTCCGTCTCCATCAAATCAACCACGGTCAGGAGGCGGGCGTTACCCATACAAGACAATAAATCCATGTGACCCTCAAAGGCATAAACATGGAGCATACAAAAAGAAAAGGCCCTACGGCTGTGAGCCGGTCTGACCCGGACATCAAGAGGATTCATAAATTTCTCAGCCAAGTCGATCAGAGAAATATTATCACCCTCCATCATACGGGATAACTCGTTGTGAGAAAGCCCCAAAAATTCTCGAAGCTTCCTCCTCGGGTCATAAACTGAATAAGGTATGGCAGGTCGGAGTACCGGGTTTCATCCTCCCACAGCAGCAATCTCCTCGGGTAAAGGGCAAACTTCTCCTCGATGAAAGGCAAAGACATGATATATGTCATCCCAGTAAGACAAGCACGCGTCCAGAAAGTAGTGATCAACCTGCATCTGACGAAACGGGTACAGCTGAGTAATACCCGTCTGGTTGAGAGCCACCCTATCAGCATCCCTAAAGCGTCGGGACCATTCCTGTAGCATAACGGTCAATCTATCGATTCCCATGGCTATTCTTCTTGGAAGGAGTAAAGAGACTTTCTTTTGAGAAGGGATGAATTGTAATAGGAGTTGTGAAGAAATCAAAGAACAAGGGAGGGGTATTTATAACATTAATTCTATAACCCTCTTTCCATATCTCTCATTGCACAATAGTTTCCTAATCCTAAACGGAATCAAGCCACAAGCCTAGTCTCGATACTAGCACGGAAATAATCATCCCGAACTTTCTTAATTTTCTTTAGGAGTCAAAAATTTCAAAAAAATTCTAAATTTCAAAATTTCAAACATTTCGAAACTTTCAAAAATTCAAAAAATTCAAAAAATCATTTTCCCCAGCGCGAGTCATTTTACTACCTACGTGTTGCATGCAAATTTTATGTGACTTATACAGGTACGACTCAAGCAGGGACAGGCAACCCACTGTATCTCCCCAGCGGAAAGCCCAAGGCGGCATTTTTCACGGGATGGGCCCACGTACAGGCGCACCCGGGACTTACGCGACAAGTCCAAGTTCCCCACGGAGGTATTATCATCAGCTCAGGTATGACTTCTATCTTATGGTTGGCAAGCCCTTCACCCAAGTCTAACGGACTATAAACGACCCGATCGGAAGTCTGCCAGGTTTCAATCCTCGATTGGCCAGGTAGGTACTCTGACTTTCGCCCTGTCCAAGCCTCAGTCAGAGTGGGGGCTCTGTAGACACCCGCATTTTGACTGCCAGGTGTCTATAGCAGTTTCCAAAAAACACCTGATGATGATCGGACGCTAACGTGTTTCTACGCGCTCGGATATGGGCTCAAAACCATTAGTTGTTGGCTTAAGCACTTATGGAGTACAAATATCACAAAACTGACCTCAAATTCAGGCCCAGTGGGTCGTTTCCAGTCAAAAAAGACTAATTTGGGTCAAAAACGACACCGGAAATAAAACCGACTTTTAGCGATTGGGTCAACCCCGGTCAAAGTCGTTTTCGAGACATACAAAACAGCCGCTCAAATATCAAAAACCCATCCCAAATACAAAAACCCATCAAACATCCAAAGCCACGGTCCAAAAGTTGACCCGCGCGACCCAGCTGAGCCACTCGATCGAGTGCTCAGCCCACTCGATCGAGTGGGCCCTCATTTGAGCCCGGCTGCTGACGCCTGGGCCACTCGACCGAGTCAAGAGGCTACTCGGTCGAGTAACCCTAGCCAGGGGTCCATAGCAAAGCCTATATATACACCCCCATGCACAACCTTTCACACAATTTTTTGAACATCTCTTTTTGCCCTAACCCTACCCTAATTCTACCCTAGGCAAACCCTAATCAAACCCTACTCACATACAAACCCTAACCCTAGCGATTAGGAATTCAAACCCTAACCACCACAACTTAGCCTACATACTCGATACTCCCGTGCAAGCCGCCACTACGAGTTCCGTCCGAGCATAAGAAATATGTAGGTTGAGGGTGCAAAACCCTGCTCTTTCCCCTCTCTTTTTCTCTCGCGTCGTTTTCATCGTCGTAGTGTCGTTTTTTATCGTTCTTATTCGAGTCCTAATATCGTTAATATCACTAGAATAAAACACTAAAATACTTGTGGATTTGTGTCGAGTGTGAGTGATGGTGGGATAAGGAAACCCGAATATACAAGTGTACTGCACACAGCGTTGTCGGTCGCTTATCCCATCACCCCGATCATTTGATTATTGAAACGAGTCAACTTAAACAATAATTTTTGTTTTCGTTCGCGTAGTTTTTCATTCAATCGCATATTTCGTCATTTACAAAACTATTTTAGAAGCACTTTTTCATAAGGGTCGAAGCCCGTTGATGCGGATCTGACATCAAACAATTCGCAAGAATTAATTATGATGTCGGGATGCGGAGGTAATCGAGTCGAGTTTAATTCAAGTGTCGATCTATTAAATTCGATACCAATTCCTTAATTGGATGTTGAATCTGACGATCTAGTCAAACAATTTAACCAATTCGATTTTTTCGTTGATGCTGACGTAGATGTCATTTAATTCACTAGAATTACGACACTATAACGCGGAGGAAAATTCATATCGCTTTGGTTAATTTAAAATGACTTATAACATTTTTTTTATCTCGCTCTAATTATTTCATATCGATTCAATAATCGAATATGGGATACAACGAGTATTCAAATTTGGAATCGAGTATAAATCCCATAATATTTATATTCGGTTCAACAAAATCAATGATTCATAAAAATCCGAGTCGAGCATAAATTATACAATATTTATGCCCGATTCAACAAAATCGTCAAATTGTCAAAATCAAAAGCAATTCCGAAATCGATAACAAAATTGCAAGCGAACCAATAGTTCGTACAGGTGCCACTCAACCGAGTGACATAGGCCACTCGATCGAGTGACATCACAAAAACCGAACAGAATGCTTTTTCGACCTCCACTCGGTCGAGTCTCGCAATGACTCGGTCGAGTGGCAGTGTACTTGATCGAGTTCACCAATAACTCGACCGAGTAGGGTCTAAAAAAACGGGACAGAACCCTCTTCAGGGGTCCACTCGGTCGAGTCCCCCAATGACTCGGTCGAGTGGCCCTTTATCACGTCAAACCATGAGTCCTACAAGCCATTCGAGTCTCGTTAATACCCTTTTACGACTTAAGTCGACACGTGTCAAGTCCATCACGTGAAACATCACCTCTTCAAAACTTTGCATCATCCTATTTGCATCATTACATTATTCTAGCAAACCGTTAATATCGTTATACCGTTACTAACCGTTTGTTCTTTTGTCAATTCAATTCTTGTTTATTTTATTGTACTAAAATGAACCCGCATGCTAAAATACAACTTTGACGTTAATTTTTAGTTGCATTAAATTGACATATAAACCCTTTCGATTTCTCACATGCTTAGGGAAAACAATGTTTGCATAAGCATTTCCATCGTTTAACTAACGCGCGTATTCAAAAATCATTCGATATCCTAGTAGAGGTCGCTAATGTGCGGGCGGGGTTGGGTGTCCCTAGTGGGCTTCCCAACACGTACCCTCACCCCTTACTCAGAACCTCGGTTTCCGGATGCCCGAAACCATTGGCGCACGAGAGTCATTCTATACACGATAACCGGTAGTGAGGGTATCGGTATCGCAATGCAAAGGGACGAGTCCAATAAACTCTGACATCGGAAATGGGCCGTATTTTGTACACGGCCCACTACGACATAGAGTGGGTTCGAATGGGCCCGAACTCCCACAAAGTTTGGTGGCGACTCCACTTAGATTTAAATTTCGATTCGATCCATTCTCATATGGAGATTCAGTCGCCTCCCCAAACCCGCGCGTGGCCGCGTCGGGGTGGACCTATGTCATGTCCACAGTTCCGTACTCGAGAAATTTGAAGTATACCTCGAGTTCAGACCTTATGAGCCTTGAATTTATGAGCATTAGTGATTACGAATTTGGGTATGTTTTGATGACCGTTGGAATCTTAATTAATGGATTAGTCTAATCATTTGTGGATTCTTACCATACTAATTGAAGAATTATATAAGTATGTAAGACTTAATTTTGGAGGATGTGGCAGTTAATAATTTTGGAGATTGTAGATTGAGTAGGACCATCCGGTACCGATATTGGACTTAGCGTTAGTTGATGGGCCAATTAGGAACCCGTGTTTGTGAGAGTCGTGCTAGGAATCTCGAGATGGTTAATTTCTTCTGTAATTCTTGAGAGCTCTCTTTAACTCTCAATCTCGTCCTCCACTTAGCTTTTTCCTAAATCCCTTCTTTGACCTATCCCTTCGACCTTTATCGATTTTGAAAACTCTTATTTTAATTTATTGTTTATCCTTGTTCTATTTATCCGTTAACCATTTTTTGAATTTTATATTTTATAAAAAGTTTGACTAGTTTTAAAAAATATATATATAAGGATTATCGTAAAATCTTAACATTTTGAGTTATAATTTCTAATTGTGAAACTCCCCCTTTTGTAAAAAGTTTGACTAACTTTAACTTTTTGGATATCGTGAAATCTAACATGAATTATAATTTAAGAACTTTATACTTCACTTTTGTTTTATCTTTGGTTGATAATTATATTTAGATCTGTTTCAAAATGCTTTAATAATTTATCTTAAATTATTTTGAAATTATTTCAATTTTTGATTTTCAAGCGATCGGAATTTTATGAAGAATTTCATATTTCCAAATACTTCAATTTCTATAGAATTATTATGTAAAGCGTTTTAACATTGTCCAAATTATTTTTTATGTTCAAGTTTGATAACATTTTTGAAAACTTTCATAATTACTTTGATAACATTTTCGAAATTTTAACGTTTTGAAAATTGGATTTCGTTTTATTGTCGGTGGACTTTTGAATCTGTTATTGAAAATGTTTGACGACTGGTTCGATTTTTACTAACTACAAAATTTGATTTCTACAAACTAAATTTTGATTCATCAGAAAAAGAAATATTATCGAATTTCTTAATCAAATTGTTTTACTTTTATTTTGAAAATGTTTTAGTTACCCTATTTCCTTCAAACTCGTTACAAATGCTATTTAGCGTCGTTATTTTATCAAATAACTTTACTTTACGATTTCACTAATTAAAATATTTTAAATTCCGAGTAGCTTAGCCCAATTTCTCTTGGAATAAATATTTGCATTTAATTTCGTATCACTTTAAAAGTTGTAAATTTTTCTTTTATAGCAAAATTTTTATGCGAGATTTGTATCCTCATCTTTTCGAGTAAGATGATCTTGATTCCTTTCAGCTTATTCTTAGTTTCGAGGACGAAACTTTCTTTTAGTGGGGAGGATTGTAACACCCGCTATTTTTCCTGTCATTTTATCCTTTCCGTTATGACTCTGTCATAACTCTGTCACATTTCGGCCTATTGTTTAACTTTACAATTTTAATTTTACTAAGACATAGTTACAGTGTGTTTTAATCTCGACTCTACAGTGTTTCCGCCATTGTATCGCGTTAGATTTTCTAGGGGATGACAGTTTAGTTTCCGCTAAATTAAGTTAGGGAAATTCAACTTTAATTTGTTATATGTATTTTTTTTTAAAAAGAAAATGAAGAGAATTGAATGGAAATGGATGTATGAGGGAAGACTTGAGAAGAAAAGACGTCCCACCGTCGAATTTTTGAGGGGTGTTGAATCATTTGTCGAGGTTGCTAAAAAGTCAGTAGACTATGCATTGAGGGGGGTAGTTAGGTGTTCATGTACTAAATGCAAGAACCTAAACTTTTTTGAGGTCATTGTGGTTAAGGAACATGTCATTTGTAATGGTTTTTCACCCAATTATTATCGTTGGATTTGTCATGGTGAGCCCTCTCAGTCCGAGGAACTCGAGAACCGACAAAATGAGAGGGGGTTGAGAGGTATGATAGTTGACGTTGCAGAGTGTAACTTGTTCAGCAACGATAACACATATAAGAATGACAACTCACCTAACCCACGAGACTCACCCAACCCACAATACTCACCTAACCCACATGAACCTAACCCACGAGCAAAGGTGTTTTTCGACATGTTGAACGCTTCAAAGAATCCATTATATGGAGGGTGCGATGTGACTTTGTTAGAAGTCGCATCTATGGTAGTTAGCCTTAAATATGAGTTCAACCTACCCCTTGCTTGTGTCGATGGTGTTGTTGCCTTGCTTGAGAGAGTCTTCTCAAAAGACAATATCATGACCCGAACTTTCTACACAACTAGATTAAGATGGTAACTGTAAATGTTGACATTGTTTGTTGCAAGGTTAAGATGGTAGGCAGATGCACCAGGAGACGTGGTGGGGGTAGTAGGTCTACTCATACGTCTAGCACGCAGCATACGAAGGAGGAAACGGTCCCCAAAACGGGACGAAGCAAGGGCAGCAGCAAGGGCAGCAGCACGACGAGCGGGAATATGACGACGAGGGCCGTCTGAGGATTGACCCTGGTCGCATTTGGTAATATAATCTAACATGTCAATACTTTTGTAGCCTACTTTCTAATTGTTCGACTATATCTTTTAAGATTTCATACATATACGTGATTCTCGACACGGTGCAGGTTTTTGCACGAAGAGGTGACCACCGGGTGCACCAATAGCTACATGGTCGATAAAGGCCAGGGGTATGCTTGTTGGAGTATGGTGCCACCCGACGTACGAGAGTGGTGGTTCAACAACTTCCGGGTACGTTGACTGGTTTACTTACCGAGTCGTTAATTTATAATGTAGACTTTGAAAATTATTTCGCTACTAATTAATAATCCGTCTTGGTTTTGTAGTTAAAGTTCACTTGGCAGCCGGAGTTGGAAGGAAGGGTCTGGGAAAGGTATAACGAGATATGTACACGACGTTTCGCGGACGTAATGAACAAACGCCATACACGAGGGACTGCGCTGAAGGACCTAACAGGTGTAGTTTTTAATAGTACTCAGTTTTAACAAACAATCTAACTTCAATCCTTTATTAAGTAATATATTGGTAACTTCATATTTTAGAGGCAGCGTTGGAGAGATGGGTTGCATACCATGACAGTCCGGAGTTCAAGGTCAGGTCAGAAAGGGGAAAAAGGAACAAGTTGAAGAACTGTGAGTTGGAGGGGAAGGCGAACCCGACACATCATTAGAGTTCTCAGTCTTCCTACCGTCGTGCGAAGAAAGTATGATTTTTATTAATATCATAGTATTAATTAAATTCTCATAAACTATGTTTGCGTAATATTCACCTAACGTTCATATACATTAAATAGATAGAAGCTGAACTCGGGAGGATGCCGACCGCGTCCGAGCTGTTCCTGGATATGCACGGGAAGAGCGATGACGAAGGGACGACTCGGTTTGTCACGAGGAAAGATCAGGCGATCTGGGTGAGTACTAACTACTTCAAATAAATCAACTTTTTCTATACTTGAATTGAAATCATTGTTGTTTACGTAGGATGCCTACAATGAGCACGTGAACACCGACACCAGTTCTGAGCCTACCCAAGCGAACCTGAATAAACCTTTTTTTAAGGTCGTCTCGGGGTACAAGAAAGGGAGTGTATACGGTGTCGGTAATGTGCACGGGATGTACTTCACACCTCCGCCACCGCGTCTCGGCACCGCTTCACAGAGGGAGTACACGCCGGCGAGATCTCAGCAGGACTCGGAGAAGGAGCAGATGAAGGCACAGCTGGCACAGTAGCAAGAGCAGATCAAGAAGATGCAGGAGCAGATGGACATGTTTCAGGCCATGTTTGCGAGATGCAACAAAGGTCGTCCCATATCCTCTCCAGACGACAGAGACCCCTTTAACGAGGGTGATGGTAACTCTAGTGCTGCAGCTAGCTTCATTGTTAACTAGTTGTTTTTTGTTGTTGTAACTGGATTTATGGATGATGTATCTTCAAACTAGTTTAGATATGTATACCTTCAAACCGTATGTTTAAACTTTTTTATATAAATATTTTTCTCAGCAGAAATGTGTCGAGAGTTTAAATGTTGTGGTTGATTGAGAGTGAATGAAGTTGAGATACTGTGGATGGTTGACAGATGTGTGTGGATGGTTGAGAGTTCTGAATGTTGTTTATTTTGCAGATTTTGGCTAGACATCGAACGCATGATTACGGCCTTGCAGTAGTATACATGGCGTCCACTAACGGACGCCATGTCAAACGCTACAAGAAGCTGAAAATGGACCCAAATGGCAGATATTCAGGGTAGGTGACGTCCGACAGTAGACGCCAGTTGGCGTCCACAGTCGGACGCCATATGGGGCAGGTGGCGTCCGACTGTGGATGCCATCCAGGGGCACCTGGCGTCCACTGTCACACGCCATTGTGGCGTCCACAGTCAGTCGTCAGGGTGGACGCCCGTTTTTTGGCGTCCAACAGTGGACGCCCGCTTCAGAAATAGGCGACCGGTCATGGCTTCCACTTTCTGGCGTCTGACTGTGGACGCCCGTCTTCAAATATCGTCCACTGACGCAAGCCACGGGGTTAACGCTCGAGAGCTCTATTCTTGTAGTGATGCTTATTCATGTTAGGGTGATTCATTTATGACAATATAAAACACACAAATACACAACCTTCCCTTGGGTTCGTCCCTTAACTTACCAATATTGTGCTACATTATTAGTGAGTCTAAAGTTTTATAAATATTGTGATTTGGAGGCTCACGACATGTCTAGCCACAATCCTTCTTTTGGCCCTAACTAATCAAGTCATCTGGTGTGTAATCCGACTAGACCTTGCCCTTAAGATACACATGATTAACCCGCAGCACCCAAAGTCGATATGGCTGCTCATACACTCATGCGACTACTAGTTTAGCCGCAACCGTTGCATTCCAAGTATAAAGATGCCTCAATCCAAGCCCTCCCTTAGTTTTCGGCATACAACATTTGTCCCATGCGACTAGGGGGACTCTCTGGTTCTCTCTCGCACCTTCCCATAGAAAATTCCGACAAATAGCATCCATTTTCGCTAGCACTCCTTTAGGCAATATAAAAATCATAGCCCAATACGAATGGACCTGACTAAGCACAACCTTAACAAGCACTAGTCTGCCAACTTTCGAAAGCTTCCTTGCACCCAAGCTTCTTATTCGAGCGGTTATTTTGTCCACCGGAATAGCAGAGTCCCTCCTCTTATTCAAATTAGTGGTCTGGGTATGCCCAAGTATCTATTACTCTCTCTCATCCAATCCAAACATTACATTTTTTTATGGCAAAAACCTTTACAATACAATTCTCCTACCCTTCCTCTATTTACACAAAGGAGTTACTCATCGCAATACCATTTTTACTCGACGCAGTACTTTTTTCACCTAAATTTCCATTTCATACCCTTGGCCAAACAGTTTTCTCATATCCCATCTAATCTAATTGTAAACCTAAAATCTCATATTTTCTCTAATTGTAAATATAACACCACGTAAATTATATAGACATAATAATACACGATATGCTAGGATATGTGTATAATAAAACTCCTAATTTGATCTAACTATTTATGAGTCAAACTAAGACATTTAATTACTCCGCCAATAAACTATTTTGAATGATTTCGAGAATGTCGTGTTTAAATATAAGCGTAAACAAAGACCGGTTTAATTTCAAGACGGACTCAATTACAAGTCCCAAAATTTTTAAATATTACTGCTCACTTATTTCTCCCTCTCTCCTTCATTTCTCCCCCATTCACGTCAGTCTCTCTCTCTCATCACAACTTCACCTTCCTCCTACTTTCCTCATAAATTAATTACCCCCATTCTTCCTCTTTCCTCCTCTTTCCTTATTCATCCTTACCCACTTCACTTTTCACCACCAAAATAAAACAACACACAATAATAATAAAAATAATAAATATAAAATTTCAACCAAATCAGAGAAATCAAGGGGTGTTTATCAAAATAAAGAAACTAAGGCAAGCTTGATTTTCTAGATAAACCCATCTTTTTCTGTAAAAAGATATATTTTCTTCATATTTTTATATATAATAATATTCTTATATGTAATAATAATAATAATGAAACTAAAATTTATATAATTAAAGTCTTGCATGTTTTTTTTAAAACTTATAATCCATCATTTTTATTTTATTTTATTTTTCAGTTTATTTTAAACTTTTGAAAATTGAACAATTTTTCGTCTTGCATGTGCTTAAAACCTACAGATCTAATACATTTGACTTATATAGCTATTATCTTATTTTTAAACATTTGAGTTTAAACTATCCTTTGGCATTGCATGTCTTTAAAAATGGTAGATCTAGTATATTTTACTTATAAATCCCTTATTTTATTTTTATTTGTATTTATTTATTTATTATTTCTGAGATTTTGGTGGAATTAATTAAATTATTTATTCCATGGATCATGGTTAGGGATGTCAATTTCACCCGAACCCGCTTTATATCCATCCACTCGATTTAAATGGATGGACGAAAACCCGAAATTAATGGATGATGGATGGATGACGGATGATGCTAAATCCACCCTTTATCCATCCGTCACACGATATTATTTGTATTTTGCTAAAAAAAATATACACATTTATACTAGGATAACTAATACGGAGTACAAAGTAATAATTGTTATTCTTTTTATAATATCAAAATAATGATTAAGTTACAAGATTTATTAAGAACTCTTAATATAATACAAGTTGACCTTATAATTTTTTTGATGATTAATTAAAATTTAATACTTTTTCGAGCTTTAAAGATAATTTAGTCGTAATTCATTTATCACCCGATCCATCCGTTTCAACCGCGGATGATGGACGGATGGATGACGGATGATGTATTTGATGTAATGGATGGATGCGGGTGAAGCTTCACCCGACCCGAAACCGATCCATTGACATCCTGTAGACACCCACATTTTGACCGCCAGGTGTCTATAACAGTTTCCGACAAACACCCGATGATGATCGGACGCAAACATGTTTTAACGTACTCAAATACGGGCTTAAAATCGTTAGTATTTGGCTTGGGCTTTTAACGGAGTATAAATCTCACGAAACCGCCCTCAAATCCAGGCCCAGTGGGTCGTTTCCAGTCAAATAAGACTAATTTGGGTCAAAACCGACACCAGGGGCAAAACCGTCTTTTAGCGACCGAGTCAAACCCGGCCAAAGATATTTTCTCAAGACATACGGACCAGCCGTGTCATCCCACGAGTCCGTTTTGAGTTCAAACACTACAAAAATCAGCTACACAAAATATTAAACAATTTCGTTAAGGGAAGAATTCGATCTCCAGTAGGAATCCTATCCGAACGCCCGATCAAACACTCGACCGAGCATCAAATACTCGGCCGAGCAGCCTTGTTTCAGCTGGCTTCCATGCCTTCTTCACCAAGCAAACGGAATTCTCATTCCTCCCAACTTCTTACGTTTCCTATCCAAACCGGTATTTCTTGTTGTTCAAGCAAGAATACCTCTTCTAGTTTCTCTCCTATAAATAGGACCCTCCCATCAACACAATAGACACATTCAACCCTCATACATTCAATTCCCGACATCTACAATTCATAACACATCTACAATTCATAACACATCTACAACAATCAACATCCTAGGCGATATATACAATCCCGTACAATTCATCCCCGAAATTCTAGGCAATTTTAGGAAGACCGATAATACAAACCCGAGACCCGAAGAATCCGGCCACCTTACCCGCCACCCTACACGTCCAAAAACCACCATAACTCACCGACATTAACTCGACGCTCTTGTGCCTAAGCCACATTCCGACGAGCCCCGTTCCGAGTATACAAAGCATGTAGGTTGAGGGTGTAAATCAAAATCCCATCTTCTCCTTTCTCTCTCCCTTCCTCTCGTCTTTTTTCTTCTTTTGGGTCGTTGGTCCGTCTTTATTATGGGTCATCGTCACATCTTCTATTTTCAATAATATCGATATTATGAACTATTTTTATACAAAACAACGTTCTTAAAATATGATATCGATTCTCTAGTCGAATATCGTATCAAAAAAGAACTAAATCAATCTCGTTGATGCTAAAAAATCGTCCTTTGATTTTAAATATAATATGACGGTTTTGACGCAGAGAGAATCAACATCCTTTTTGTTCAATTTGTTTTCAAAACGATTTTCTAAAAGACTTTTTCTTTTCTAAAAAAAACTATTCCGAATATTCGATATCGATTTCATAATCGAATATCGAATATAACGAATGTCGCTAAATTAAATCGAGTATAAATCACACAATATTCGTACGTGATTTAATAAAGCGATAAATTTTTCTAAAAAACAATTTCGAAAACAGCCCGGGACGCGAGTCGCATGCATCCCGGGCGAGCCGCCTTCTCGCGCGAGTCACGCTCTTCCCGAGCGACTCGCGTGACCTCCTGAAATCCGCGGCATCGAAACTCAATTCCGTCTTATTTTAACATCTTTGCTTTATTAAAACGACGGTTTTCCTTGGCATATTATAGGTTTCAATAAATATTTTTAACCTCGGTCATCACGCGAATAAACTTTTCAAAATCATGCATGTTATCGTATTTATATTTCTTATTCGATTTATAACCCGTTACTAACTTGTTTGTTCATGTTTGTAGCAATTTCTTTTCATTATTTGTTTTATTAGACTAAAACGAACCTCGCATGCTAAAATACAACTTTGACGTTAAATTTTAGATGCATTAAATCGACTTAGCAACCCATTCAATTATTTACATGCTTAGGAAAAATAATGTTTGAATATCATTTCATCGTTCAACTAACGCTCGTATTAAAACATCAAACGATATCTTAGTAGAGGCCGCTATGTGCGGGCGGGGTTGGGTGTTCTTTGTGAACTTCCCAACACGTACCCTCACCCCTTACTCAGAACCATGGTTTCCGGATGTCCGAATCAATTGGCAAACGAGAGTCATTCAATACACGATATCCGATAATGTCGGTATCGGTATCAAATGCAAAGGGACGAACTCAATAAACTTTGACATCGGAAATGGGCCATATTTTGTACATGACCCACTACGACATAGAGTGGGTTCGAATGGGCCCGAACTCCCACAAAGTTCGGTGGCGACTCCACTTCGATTTAAATTTCAATTCAACCCATCTTATATGAAGATTCATTCGCCTCCCCAAACCCGCGCGTGGCCGCGTTGGGGTGGACCTATGTCATGTCCACAATTTGGCGACTCTGCTGGGGATTAACTGATGCGTGACTTACCATCGGCATCCTCAGGGTGAGACTCGAATAGAAATCGTTTGACTAGTACAATACGCATTTTAGTTTTACGGTTCATGCATAACCCCATATTTTCCCGGGCCGGTACTGGTGACTGACGTCCCACTATACCATTGATGTAGTCCAAATTGGATATGTCAAAAAGTGTTTATAGCAGATCCGTATGGGTTTTACGGCATGTTCTAAGCTCAACTCGACTTAGGAAGTCCACCCCGATTCTCGAATAGGCTATGTACACTGGTATAGACCCTTTATAGACCGACCAAGACTTAGAAGTAGAGCATACATGGTGTCGTTACTATGCTTGCGTGACTATGTGCTACTTGGCTTCTAAAATCGTTTTTTCAAAAACCGTCATTTTCAAAAATTGCATCCTTTTCAAAATATCCAATTTCAAAACCCCGGGCATATACCGAATTTAGGATCTACGATTTTACTCACCCTTTTTCTAGCCGGTATTATGCCCAATTTAAAACCCGGAAATATTTTCAAACTTTCAAAACCATCACCCGGCTCGCCTTTCCATTTTTAAGGGGTCGGGCTCCCCCTCCCCGAATTTTTCGATATTCAAATTTTCGATCACTATTCGATTCTTTCGAGGTTCCATATCAATTTTCAAATCTTCAAGACGTCGTTTTCGATTTTCAAATCTTCGGGATCCCGTTTTCAATTTTTTCAAATTTTTGGAAATTTATTTTCAATTTTCAACTTTTCAAAAATCCGGAATGCTACCGAAATTTAGGACTTACGATTTTTCTCAAAATAGCCTATTTCTAGCTGGTATGCTGCCCGAACACTTTCAAACCTTCAAAATTCGGCCCGACGACATGTTTTTCGATTTTCAAAAATCGGGCCATTTTTCCGATCTTCTCGGATTTTTTTTTTTTCTAAAAATTCGAATTTCGCTTTTCAAAACTTTCCTCTTCTTACGACTTCCCGTATTTAGTAGTGTCGGGTCTTAAGTTGTCAAAGTCGCTAGCGTCGAAACTCCATCGATCTTACATCACGGGTTTCCTCCCTATCCCAGTCCGCCTTACTTGTCAAGGCACGGCCCACCTACGTAGGACATACTCCTACAAAGGTGGGCCCGTTTACACTTTCGAGTCCAAAGCCTGGGGAATTCTCAAGTGGACCTTCCTTCGAACAGGACTCAGCCCACTCCGCCGAATCCTGAGGGAGGCCCACCTTTCACGAATCACCCGTCTAGGTGTCCTTTCCGAGTCATTTCCTTTTCCGGCTTTTCCTCACTCGGGGGCTACTCTTCAGCAGAGCGATCAATCACGGTTGCTCTGAGGGTCATGTCTTACACGTGTCTCACGTACCCCGCTTTCGAGTCACTTAGATGTCACTCCATCTGAGTCTTACCCGAGTCTTTAGTCTCACTCGGGGGCTGTCCCCCAACCGAGCAATCGACCGCGGTCACCTTAAGGGTACCTTGCATCCATCCTGCACCGACATCCTTATGCTACGAATACTCGAGTCACCTAGGTTTAGGTCACCACGGTTGGTCTAAGCACGCGACGCGGTCAAACACGGTCGCCCCATTTTCGGACTCACCCTTATGCAGTCCGAGTCTAATTCGCGGTCGTTACTTTGTCTGAATTAACGTTTAAGTATCCCGGCCAAAGAATCTTAGTCATTTCCGTCATCCCGGGCCATGTCTGGTTTGACTCATTCTCTTGCATTTGCGCGAAACCGAGCTTAGGCGAGTTCTAACACCTATCGTTTCTTCCGATCAGGGACCCTATGAACAAGACACTACCAAACCATAACAAATCCCGCGCCGTCGAGAAAGGGGATATCCAGAGGAGTATGCTTATGCTATCTTGCTCCATTAACAATATCTTCTTAAAAATCAATACCGCCCTAGATAACCTAAATGCCAGGGTAACCACCATCGAAGAAGACTTTTTAAGAACCCGATCCCGTCTAACACAACTAGAGCGGGTAAGACAGCCAATCACCCAACTGAGCCATTTGAAGGGTGAACACTCTTGCGAAACTGTCTAATACCCTCAAGATGGCAAGACAGAGAGAGGTAACCCTCAAGTCACCTCTCCGAAAGTCAAGAACCAGTCAAAGGAGAGGACATTTACCCACTTGGATATGTCCTACACCGTCGCTTTCCAAAGGTTGGTTTCGAAAGGGCTAATAGTACCCATAGGCCCAACAGCCGACGTACAGTTGGAAAAATGCTCCAAAGCATGGAACGCCGAGCATTACTGCAAATTCCACAGAGGGAGGGGACACGATACAGAACAGTGCTGGAAACTGAAACACCTCATCCAAGATTTCCTCGATGCCGGGAGGACTCCCGTTTTGGAAACATTATCGCTTGCAAAGCCCCTCATGGACTATACAGGGCCCGGTGACCAAAGCATCCAGTCTACCTCTCATGCATCCAAGAGTCCGGATTTGATTTAAGTCCAAGTCTGAGTCCGAGTCTAGGATATACTATTTATTTCAACTTCAAAGTCAGAGTCAGAGTCAATTGTATTCTGTCCTTTTTTTCAAAATTCAATAAAATCAGCTTTTCTATTTCTCATATATATTTTCCTTATGTGTTTCCGAGAACATGATGAACACCGTAATACACTGTGAGCACAGGCACGTGACTATTATAGGCACATCTATAATGACTGCAGGAAACCGAGCCCGTGTTTTCCTTTTACCTATTCCATGTTTGGTATAGAAAGCCACATAACTACCCTTAACAGGAGCGGTATCGAATCCTATGACAAATCTAGGTAGTCTCCTAGTTTGGGTTCAAGACGGGAGGCAAGCCCATTTCCCACAATAAAAACCTCTCCAATAAGACTGACAAATCCCCACCTCAGGTGTTAGCTTAACCAAAAAAAACTGGACGAAAAAAAATCAAAACTCCAAGAAAGAAAAACTGGACAGAAAACCAAAAGTCCAGGAAAAAGCAAAAGGCCAAAACAAAAAAGCAGGCCATCATCAAAAAAATCAAAAAACCCATGACCGTGATTATCGGTCATATCAAGTGAGAGTCCCTTGACCGGGGTACAGTCAATTCAAAATACCATCAAATAGGGAAGAGATAATCAGGTTGGTCAGCTAACACCACATCTAGCCTTCCCACATTACAACCCTCAAGACCTTCTCGAGACCTAGGCTAGAGACAGCCCGGAATTTTGAGGATTCAAGCTCCATAGGATACCCCTAACCATTAGGGCCAGACATGGAAACCAGATCCCACATTATCAAACCTATCCCGATCAAAGTTCGAGCCATTTTTACTCGACTTCCCCCCTTGCACAACAACTACAGCACAACATAACACGACATAACAAAATTCACAATCACCATACAAAGACCCGAGAGCAAAACTCGTCAAATCCCCGAGAGCAAAACTCGTCAAATTCCCGAGAGCAAAACTCGTCAAATCCCCGAGAGAAAAACTCGTCAAATTCCCGAGAGCAAAACTCGTCAAATCCCCGAGAGCAAAACTCGTCAAATCCCCGAGAGCAAAACTCGTCAAATCCCCGAGAGCAAAACTCGTCAAATCCCTGACCTAATCATACACAATCCCGAGATCAAAACTCATCAAAGACCCGAGATCAAAATTCAGACCCGAGAGCAGAACTCGTCAAATCCCATCCCAATTCTTCTCATCCAAACCAGTTACCAGCCCCAAACACGGGAACTCAACCTGCGGTCGGCATAGAACATGCCCAAATAGTTCGCACCACCTCTGGGGGCTACCCCGGGGAATGCTCACAGTCACAGGATCAATATCCTAACCATTCTAGCCCTCTGATCAGGACATCATTGGGAATGCACCTAGCCTACACCGTCAATATGGCTAGTTACACACAAAGTCCTATTAGACTAGGCACCATAATGTATCTTTCAATTCACTGAACTACGGCATGGTTTGATTTCACCACACGTGAATACGTAGGCAGCCTTTCAACAGAGGCACAACCACCCACATTGACACAAATTCAAAAGCACCATCATTCCGGTCACGACACAGTCATGTTCTCAACAGCTAGCTTTGTCGTCCTGGGGGCTTCTTTTAGACAGAAGACCTCCATCCAATCACAAAATCTAGATAAATTAAAAAAAAAATCAGCCTCCTTTCTATATTGTGTCCTAGTACTCGGCTCAGTCGAAGACGAGAATCTGTCAGGACTCGAAGCAATACCCACCTTGGGAATATATCCCGAAACCAAAGAAGATCCAAAAGAAAACAAGTCTACTACTAAGTTCTGTCGTACAAGAACAGTCTCATTACAAACTACTGCAATCCCCCTATAGCACATTTTCCTCATTCCAAGGATTCGACCGTGTCGCCACTCGCCTAGGCTACGGAATAGCGCAACTTAAGAGTCTTCTTAGGTGGCCCACCCCCTTACCGAGTCGCAGTCCAACCCCTCAAATGTCCAGTCGTGTCTGTCAACTCGTCCTGTCGCGTCCAGAGTCGAGTCTGTCGGTAGGCCTCTCTCTTCAAATTCTTGCTTCGAGATTTGCAAAACTTAGCCATTTGAAAAAAAAATCCTTTTCTACAAGGTCATATTTCAGTCTATTTAAACTGCAGATTTCTTTTCTACTCCTTTTCATTTTGAAAACCTAGCACGTGAGTTGCTTTCAGGATTTTGATTTCAAAAACTAAGCAATTCTTACTCCCCAGCGCGAGTCATATGTTTACCTACGTGTTGCATGCAAAATTTATGTAACTGATACAGGTACGACTCAAGGCTTCAGAAACAGGCCTGCACAGCTCACATATATCTCCCCAGCGGAAGGCCCGATGCGGCATTTTCCCCAGAATAGCATAGGATGAACCCATATATAGGTACACCCAGGACTTACGCGACAAGTCCAAATTCCTCACGGAGTCATCATCATCAACTCAGGTATGATTTCCATCTTATGGCTGGCGGGCCCTTTTTCGCAAGTCTAATGGACTATAAACGACCCGACCGGAAGTCTGCCAGGTTTTAATCCTCGATTGGCCTGGTAGCTACTCTGACTTTCGCCTTGTCCAAGCCTCAGTCAGAGTGGGGGCTCTGTAGACACCCACATTTTGACCGCCAGGTGTCTATAGCAATTTCCAACAAACATCCGATGATGATCGGACGCAAACATGCTTTAACGTACTCGAATATGGGCTCAAAATCGTTAGTATTTGGCTTGGGCTTTTTACGGAGTATAAATCTCACGAAACCGACCTCAAATCCAGGCCCAGTGGGTCGTTTCCAGTCAAATAAGACTAATTTGGGTCAAAACCGACACCAGGGGCAAAACCGTCATTTAGCGACCGAGTCAAACCCGGTCAAAGATATTTTCTCGAGACATACGGACCAGCCGTGTCATCCCATGAGTCCGTTTTGAGTTCAAACACTACAAAAATCAGCTACACAAAATATTAAACAATTCCGTTAAGGGAAGAATTCGATCTCCAATAGGAATCCTATCTGAACGCCAGATCAAACACTCGACCGAGCATCAAATACTCGGCCGAGCAGCCTTGTTTCAGCCGGCTTCCATGCCTTCTTCACCAAGCAAATGGAATTCTCATTCCTCCCAACTTCTTACGTTTCCTATCCAAACCGGTATTTCTTGTTGTTCAAGCAAGAATACCTCTTCTAGTTTCTCTCCTATAAATAGGACCCTCCCATCAACACAATAGACACATTCAACCCTCAAACATTCAATTCCCGACATCTACAATTTATAACACATCTACAATTCATAACACATCTATAACAATCAACATCCTAGGCGATATATACAATCCCGTACAATTCATCCCCGAAATTCTAGGCAATTTTAGGAAGACCGATAATACAAACCCGAGACCCGAAGAATCCGGCCACCTTACCCGCCACCCTACACGTCCAAAAACCACCATAACTCACCGACATTAACTCGACGCTCCCGTGCCTAAGCCACATTCCGACGAGCCCCGTTCCGAGTATACAAAGCATGTCGGTTGAGGGTGTAAATCAAAATCCCATCTTCTCCTTTCTCTCTCCCTTCCTCTCATTTTTTTTCTTCTTTAGGGTCGTTGGTCCGTCTTTATTATGGGTCATCGTCACATCTTCTATTTTCAATAATATCGATATTACGAACTATTTTTATACAAAACAACGTTCTTAAAATACGATATCGATTCTCTAGTCGAATATCGTATCAAAAAAGAACTAAATCAATCTCGTTGATGCTAAAAAATCGTCCTTTGATTTTAAATATAATATGACGGTTTTGACGCGGAGAGAATCAACATCTTTTTTGTTCGATTTGATTTAAAAACGATTTTCTAAAAGACTTTTTCTTTTCTAAAAAAAACTATTCCGAATATTCGATATCGATTTCATAATTGAATATCGAATATAACAAATGTCGCTAAATTAAATCGAGTATAAATCACGCAATATTCGTACGCGATTTAATAAAGCGATAAATTTTTCTAAAAAACAATTTCGAAAACAGCCCCGGACGCGAGTCACGTGCATCCCGGGCGAGCCGCCTTCTCGCGCGAGTCACGCTCTTCCCGAGCGACTCGCGTGACCTCCTGAAATCCGCGTGTAGACACCCGCATTTTGCCTGCTAGTGTCTATAGCAGTTCCCGACAAACACCCGATGATGATCGGACGCAAACGTGACTTAGTATACTCGGATTTGGACCCGAAATCAGTAATATCTGACATGGACTTTTAGCGGAGTCATAATCTCACAAAACAGACATCAAATTCAGGCCCAGTGGGTCGTTCCGAGCAAAATAAGACTAATTTGGGCCAAAACCGACACCAGAAATAAATCCCGTCTTTTGGCGACCGGGTCAAAACCCGGTCAAAGACGAACCCGTCACAAAAATCAGCCTAAGTGGGACCTTCTAGAAGCTGGCGCCCAAATCCATTTCAAAAAAAGATACCAAATCAACCAAGTCAACCTTTCCTCTTTTATCTCGGATTATCTTATCCACTCGATCGAGTGGATTGACCCACTCGGTCGAGTGGAGCGTCAAAAAACGGATCAGGCCCATTTTCTAGGGCACTCGACCGAGTGCACTAGGGCCACTCGATCGAGTGACCCTAGGTCGTGGGGTAAAGTCTATAAATACCCCTTCAAATCCATTGCATTTTCAGATTTTACTAATGCAAAATTACCCTAAGCTTCTACTCTAACCTATCTATACTCTCAACACTACAAGCCTTAGCAACCCTAAGCCCTACACACAAAGAACCGAGTCCCTTGTCCCTCGAAAAACCGGCATTTTCACCTACACACACCATAACTTACATACATCCTCGATACTCCATAGTCCCGTCACTATTCGCGAGTCCATTTCCGAGGTTCCTACTAAGCATGTATGTTGAGGGTGTCCTAAACCCCATTTCAATCCTTGCCCTCTTTATTTTCGTTTTTGTATTGTTAATATTATACTTATACTAGTATCGTATTTCTAACACTCTAACTCTAACATTCTAACATTTTACTTTTTTTTGCATACTAACTTTTACATTTCGCTACTAACATATTACTATCGTACCGTGTATATATATATAATTAGTATCGAAAATTCGGTTTTGGATGCGTTTGACTACAATTGTCGCCTAAAATCCGTTTAATCCCTTTACGAGCAACGACGGAGGTGGAGCCCTTTCGAGGAGCCTCGCCCCAGTGTACTCAAGGGCGTGACGTGATCGCGACTAATCGTAGTTGAACGTATTCGATCCCATTTTAATTAGTACGGAACCCGTTGACACGAAAACCGACATCACGTAACCCGAAAAGGTTAGTTTCGAGGTCATGACGTAGAGGGAATCCTTCCGTTACTAATTCAAGTTTCTAACGTAAACGTTTCATAAAATCCCGACAACGGTATTATAATCGTATATGTACACGATTATAGTACCGGAGGTCGAGTTAAATTCAAATCATGCGATATTTGTATTTAAACTCGACCGACCGTCGTTTTCGACCCCAAAAACGAAACGAGTTAACACTCGTACAGGGACTACTCGACCGAGTGCATAGGCCACTCGATCGAGTAGTGTCCATAAAACTGGGCAGATTACTTTTCGAGGGCACACTCGACCGAGTCAGACCATGACTCGACCGAGTGGGTCCTGTAACCCGGTAATCCGAGAGCTTAAATGCAACATTTAGGCCTCGTCTTTTTTTACGACTCTTAGTCGACACGTGTAAAGCCAATCACGTGAACCCATTTTCCAAAACTCACGTTTATCGTGACAACTCCTTTTCCAAAAAATCCGATGACGGTATTATAATCGTATGAGACATGATTATATTACCGGCAAACCGAATTAAATCTAAATTCGTCAATATTTTAATTTAATTCGGCCAACTCTCGATTTAAAACGCATAAAAACACGAGTCATAGCTTGTACAGGTGCCACTCGGCCGCATACACCTGCCACTCGACCGAGTAACACCCCAAACCGTGGGCAGAAACTCCTTTTAGGACGCACTCGACCGAGTCAGACTATGACTCGACCGAGTGGGTCCTGTAGCCCAGTAACCGAGGGCCTTGACACATACTTTCAAGCCTCGTCTTTTTTATCGACATTAGTCATCACGTGTAAAGACTATCACGTGACTATCCTATTTTCAAAACCATGCACATCACGACACGTAGAGCGACTTAGATCGATTTTTCGACGTGATAAGTCGGGACAAGGCATCGAGGCATAGGATCGGGCTAGCATCACGCCTAGGCCCTATGTCTCCGTCCTTCGTTTGATGTACAACATAGTGTATATTTAAGCGAGGTTAGTCCGTTTACACATTTTTCGGTCTAGTTTACATACGGGGTCGTCCCTAACTTTTATTTATTTATTATACTATTTCCATATCATTTGCAATTTTCGTATTGACCGGGTTGTATTTCCGCCCGTGTAACTTGTACGTTATTTACGTTTGAGCTTCATTTATTTACTTGCTTATTGCTTTATAAATGAACCTCGCATGCTAAACCACTTTGACCATATTTTAGATGCATTAAATGTCGTAGTTAACATACTATTCATATGCTTAGCCCGAAAACGCTGTTTGCATATCATTTAATCGTTTTACTAGCGCGCGCACACGAACAAGAACGATGTCTTAGTAGAGGCCGCCATGTGCGGGCGGGGTTGGGTGTCCTTAGTGGGCTTCCCAACACGTACCCTCACCCCTTACTCAGAACCTTTGGTTTCCGGATGCCCGAAACCCTTGGCGCACGAGAGTCATTCTATATACGAAAGCCGGTTTATACGGTATCGGTATTGCAATGCAAAGGGACGAGCCCAATAAACTCTGAAATCGAAGTGGGCTTACTTTGTGTATAGCCCATGACGACATAGAGTGGGCTCGTATGGTTCCGAATAACCACAAAATTCGGTGGCGACTCCATTTTGACTTAAATTTCGAACCCGAGAACAATCTCACCACGAGATTCATTCGCCTACCCAAACCCGCGCGTGGCCGCGTCGGGGTGGACCTACGTCATGTCCACAATTTGGAGACTCGGCTGGGGATACCTGATGTACCACATGTCATCGGGGTTCCTAGGGTGAGACTCGAAGAGAAATCGTTCGTATATTAGTGTGCGCGCATTAGTTTAATGGTTCATGCATAACCCAAATTTTGCCCGGGCCGGTTACTTGTGACCGACGTCCCACTATACCACGGTGCATTCCTACATGGGTGCGCTAAAGACTTCGATGGCGGAACTCACCGGGGTTTTACGGCAGGTCCTAGTTCCAAATTGGCTAGGAAGTCCGTCCCGTTTCGTGAGAATGCGATCGTTGTTGGTATAGACCCTATTCGACCGACCGAGACTTAGTGTAAAGCATACATAAGCGTCGTTATAATGCTTACTTGACTATGTGCTGCTTGGTTTCCGTGTCATTTTTCAAAAACCGTCATTTCAAAAAATGCATCTTTCCAAAAACACCCAAATTTTGAAAAACCCGAAATGTTGTCCGTTTCGGGACTCGTCTTTTCAAAATATCCAATTTTCAAAACTCGGAATGCCGCCGAAATTTAGGATCAAATGATTTGACTCAAAACATCCTTTTTCTCTAGTCGGCATGCTGCCCGTTTTAATTCATGAATTTCCAACACCATCTCGATTTCCTGAATTTTTCAAAATTCTAATCTTGGTTTTCGAAATTCTGTTTTTTTTATATTTCCAAACTCTCGGAAATTCATCCACTTAATATTCAAAATTCAAACATCCGACTTTCCTAGTAAACCTTCCTTATTATAGGACCTACCGTCTAGCCGTGTGTCAGGTCTTTGCATAGTATGTCGAAGGTCTATGGCGTCGAAACTCCGCTGATCCTATATCACGAGTTTCCCCCCTTTCCCGAGTCCGCCTTATCAGTCAAGGCACGACCGACCCGCGTAGGGCATACCCCTACAAAGGAAAGTCCGTCCATACACTCGAGTCAAAAGTCTGGGGAAAAGTCTCACGTGGACCTTCCTTCGAACGGGATTAAGCCCACAAAGCCAAAATCCTAAGGAAGTTATACCACCCATCGAGTCATCCGTCCAGATGTCCTTCTCGAGTCTTTAGTCTTCTTTCCTAGTGTCGCTCAGGATATACTTTTCCTTTCCTTTTCCAAAGATCTGGGTTCAGTTTCTGATTACGCGGTGTTCTTACAAGCATGCCGCCGGCAACTAGACACGCTCGAAGGATGGCTACTTTGAACAGCCTGCAAACCGCTTTGGACGCCATGGTCGCAAAGCAGACCGATATCGAAGCCCAACTGACCGAAATGAGGGCTGGCCAGGTGGCCATTGTTGCTCGCCTAGCTACGGTGGAGCAAGGGACCCCTAATGTCGAGACTACTGGGCCCATAACTGAACTGGTCAGCGCAGTGCGCCGGCTAGAAGAACAAGTCCATTTGACTGGGAGTAACAATATCCACCGGGAGAATAGCCGAGAGTACTCCACGGTGAGTGACAAGCTGCCCGCAAACCTGAACCTCACAGGTTTGCCCATGATCGAGGGAACTGAAGACCCGTTACTACATGTGCGGGCCTTCAAGGAATTCATGGCCATCAAGGGAGTGGATTCATCCATGTTCAAGAATCTCTTCGCTGCATCCCTTGAGAAGCACCCACGGGCCTGGTACTATAGGCTAGACCCGAAAAAATACCCTACATGGGATGATGTGGCTACCGAGTTCGCTCGGAACTATGCTGACAATACCGAGATCCAAACCACGATGCGATCTCTGGAGGTCATGGCCCAAGAGCCAAAGGAAGGTTTCACTAAGTACCTTCAACGCTGGAGGGCCGAGAGCGTGAAATTGGTCGATAAGCCCAATGAGAAGACTCTGTTGGAGGCTTTTGTCAAGAACCTCCTCCCCTCCTACCGGGTTCACCTCCGGTACGCAGTCATACCCAATTTCACCACCCTTACTGAAATGGGTATGAG
This sequence comes from Agrostemma githago, assembly GCA_958450325.1. Taxonomy (NCBI): domain Eukaryota; kingdom Viridiplantae; phylum Streptophyta; class Magnoliopsida; order Caryophyllales; family Caryophyllaceae; genus Agrostemma; species Agrostemma githago. The sequence continues at coordinate 6,063,023 of OY288242.1, forward strand.
GATCGAAGATGACCTGAGACTAGAAAGCCTCACTAAGGCCACTAGCAAAGGATACCAAGGGGCCTCTTCCTCCGCCACTAAGCCCCAGGCCGCGACCCGCAGCATTTTTGACGCGGTTAATCTACTAGATGCCCCGTCCAAGAAGAACACCCCACCTCGGGTCTTCACCGACATAGGTACTACCTATACTTATGCCTTGCAAAGGCTATCCTCCAAAGGCCTAATCCAACCGATAGGCCCAACTCCTGAAGTTCCGGTCGAGCGGCGCTCCAAGAACTACAATGCTCAGGCCTATTGCCAATACCACCGGGGCAATGGGCATGACACCGAAAAGTGTTGGAAGCTGAAGCACCTGATCCAGGACCTGATCGAAAGCGGTAAAATCCCGCTACCCGGAGATAAGCCCAGCAACAAGGAAAACCCTTTCAGCTCCCATGCCATCTTTGCCGGGGAGGTGATTGACTGCTCTCACCTTATCTCCCCCTACACCCCGCAAGTGAACGGGATCTGGTTCGACGACGAGGATGATATCTACCTCGCTAAAGGGGAAACCGTTCCCATCACCCCTGAACAGATTCAAGAGGTCAAAACTCGAGTCCTAGCCAGCAACAACCTTGGTCGTCCCTATTTAGCCACAAGCACTAGGGACACCCCTATCCCGAAAACCGTCACCGATCCACTCGGGATGGAAGTCGCCCCTGAAGAGCCGACCGCCGAAACGGCCGTCGTGAAGCAATTAAAGAGAACCCGAGTTGACCTCACCATATGGCAACTCCTTGTTAGCTCTCAAGAACATCGAGAAGCACTTACAAAGGCTCTCGATCAAGTCAAGATCGACTCTCTGGCTACCCCCGCTGAAATGGTAGCCACGGTCCTACCCCACCTAAAGGGTAAGGCCAAAGTAGGAGGCCCAATGATCACCTTTTCCGAAGCCGATCTGCCGCCGTTCGGGACCTCCCATAACCTGGCCCTTTACATCACGGTGATTTGCCGAGGAAAATACCTCCCGATGACCCTAGTTGATGACGGGTCGGCCGTGAATGTCCTTCCTCTAAGGACCGCCAAAGCCCTCGGCATTACCGAGGCTGACTATATCCCGACTGCTCAAACCATCCAGGCCTTTGATGGGAGCCCAAAGTCGGTAGCTGGGGCCATAAAACTGACCATCATCACGGGCCCGGTAGAAAAGGAGCTTGAATTTCAAGTGATTGATGTCACCTCATCATTCAACATGCTCCTAGGATGGCCGTGGATTCACGCGGTGAAAGCTGTGTCCTCCACCCTCCACCGTAAGATCAAGATGCCTCTACTCGACGGTATTATTACTCTAGAGGCGACCCCAATGACCGTGGCTAGTTGTAACGCCACGGGCCGCACGGACCTCTGGGGGTTCGACTTTGTGGGGATGATCGAGGAAGAATACCTTTTTAGGCCTTACTTCACCACGAGCATTGACACAATGCTCCAGAACCTAGGGTACCTTCCGGGGGCTACCTCTCGACCCGACCTTCCAGCTGGGAGGATCATCGAGGTCCTTAAGGACGAAGACTCTCACTTCGGCCTTGGCTATGCCCTCACTCCGGACAACGTTGTCCGAGCAGGAATCGAAAAGGCCTGCAACATCATGAAGGGTATCTACTTGAGCCCTTATAGCCCACGGTTGTCTGACTACTTTGTCACACCCGTATTCGGGGCTGTCCAGGTTGGACTATACCAACCTAATGCTACGCACCTCGGGACCCACTTGGCCCGGGATTGCAACTACATCCCGGATGAGATGTTCGCCCTCGTCCAGCCCGACGGAGCGGACGATGCCGAGCCCGCGCTAGGACTACTCTTCGGGGAAGACACCGTAGCCCTGACTCCAAAGGAAGACCTGGTCAACCTGATTCTCCGCAGCAACAGGTTTGACCCGACCAAGCTGATCTCGGATGTTGGCTCCGAGACGGGAAAAAGGGCCTGGAGGAAGACTGTCAAGTGGACTGACAGTCAAGGAAGGATCTACAAGCTGGTCACCGGAGAGGGAGACATACCTGAGTCTGAGTCCGAGTCTGAGTCGGAGTCTGAGTCAGAGTCTGAGGTCGAGTCTAGAGAAGTCGGTGCTAGAGTCACTCCTGTAACCCCCCTCCCTTCTATCATTCCTGCTGCCAGCACTTCGGGGTCTGTCCCGAGTGCTTTACCAATCCCGCCACTGACCAACGATCAGATGGTTGCTCTCTTTGAGCTGTTTTCTAAATTTTCAATCAATAATAACAATCGTTCTGCTTACGACTTGTCTCTTTTAAATCCTGCTTTCAAAAATGATTTATGCTATGACATTGAGAAATCCGACGAACAGGTACCCTTACCTCCACATCTGATCGAGCAACTAGAGCAAAGGGAATCCCGAAATCCGGTAATTGAAGAGACCGAGTCCATAAACGTGGGAACGACCTTAGAGCCTCAGATACTTAAGATAGGGTTATCCTTAAATCCCGAGGAGAAACAACAGTTCATAAACCTCCTCCAAGAGTTCAAAGATGTCTTCGCGTGGTCCTACAAGGACATTCCGGGGATAGACCGGGAAATAGCCGAGCACCACATACCTATCAAAGACGGGTGCAAACCGGTCAAACAAAAGCTTCGTCGAATGAGGCCCGAGTGGTCTCTCAAAGTAAAGGAAGAAGTCGACAAACAGTTCAAAGCCGGCTTCATACAAGTGTCCGAGTATCCGGACTGGGTTGCAAACATCGTGCCGGTTCCTAAAAAGGACGGTAAGGTGCGGGTATGCGTAGATTTTCGGGATCTTAACAAAGCAAGCCCGAAGGATGATTTTCCGTTACCCCACATCGATATACTGGTGGATAACACGGCCGATCATGCCCTTCTATCATTCATGGACGGGTATGCCGGATACAATCAAATCAAGATGGCGGAAGAAGATATGAGTAAGACTACCTTCACTACACCTTGGGGTACTTACTGCTACACTGTCATGCCATTTGGTCTCATTAATGCCGGGGCCACATACCAAAGGACCGCTACCACTTTACTACACGACATGATGCATAAAGAGGTAGAAGTCTATGTAGACGACATGATCGTCAAATCCAAAGAACGGGACGGTCACATCACCGCCCTAAGAAAATTCTTCACCCGACTGCGCAAATACAACATGAGGCTAAACCCTCAGAAATGCAGTTTTGGAGTAACGTCAGGCAAATTACTGGGTCATATCGTTAGCCAACGAGGTATCGAAGTCGACCCAGCTAAAATCAAAGCCATTACCGAGATGCAAGCTCCTAACACCGAAAAAGAAATTAGGGGATTTCTCGGGAAAGTCCATTATATTAGTCGATTCATTTCCAAGCTAACCATGGTGTGTGAACCAATTTTCAAGAAACTGAAAATAGGGGAACGGATACTATGGGATGACAAGTGCCAAGCTGCTTTCGACAAAATCAAGGAAATTCTGTCTGCTCCGCCAGTTTTGATGCCACCTCAACCCGGCTTGCCTCTGTCGTTATACCTAACAACGACCGAGACAGCCATGGGGGCTATGCTGGCTCAGACAGTTGACTCCGAAGAGCGAGGCATCTATTACATCAGCAAGAAGTTTTTAGAGTATGAGTGCAAATATACCATGCTCGAAAAGACGTGTTTGGCTCTAGTCTGGGTCACTAAGAAACTCCGACATTATATGCTCAGCTACGAGGTCCATGTTCTATCCAAGATGGACCCAATCAAGTACCTCTTCGAAAAACCCATCCTCAACGGCCGGATTTCAAGATGGACTCTAATGTTGGCAGAGTTCGACCTAAAATTTGTACCTTTAAAAGCTATTAAGGGGCGGATAGTGGCTGAATTTCTCGCCGACAGCCCGATAACCGAGGAAGGACACACCGACACCTGGTCCTTCCCAGACGAAGATATTTTCCATACCGATGCCGAAACATGGGATTTATACTTCGACGGAGCATCTAATTTTCGAGGGTTCGAAGTCGGGATCCTCCTAATTTCACCAAGAGGGGAGCATACTCCCGTCTCCATCAAGCTGGACTTTGACGTCACCAACAATGCAGCAGAATACGAAGCATGCATTTATGGGCTACAAGCCGCCGCCAACCTAGGGATCACAAATCTCCGGGTACATGGCGACTCATCCTTGGTCATTAACCAAGCGCTTCAAAAATGGAAGACTCGGAATGCTAATCTCGTGGCCTACCAGGCACGAGTAAGGGATCTCGAGAAACAATTCCAAAAGGTAGAGTACATATACCTGCCTCGGGAAGAAAATCAGTTTGCAGATGCACTCTCAAAATTGGCGTCTCTACTGAACATTCCCGACCACGTGACCAGTATGCCAATTTGTGTCGAAAGACGATCTGAGCCGGCGTACGTCCATGACATCGAAGACATCGAGATCACTGATCCCGAACCTTGGTACCAGGCTGTGTTAACATACCTGACCAGCGGAGAGTATCCTCCCGGGACCGAGGGTCGAGCCAAGAAGGCCTTACGAAGGCTAGCCACCCAGTTCATCCGTACTGATGACGGGCAGCTGTACAAAAAGACGGCACAAGGGGCTCTTCTCCCTTGTGTTGACAAATATAAAGCCGAGAAAGTAATGGCCGAAGTACATGATGGCGAAAACGGTCCACACATGAATGCCCACATGCTGGTCCGAAAAATCATGAGGCTCGGGTATTACTGGAACACCATGGAGGCCGACTGCCAATTTTATGTCAAACATTGCCATAACTGTCAAATCTTTGGCAATGTGCAACATATGCCGCCGTCTCTGCTTTATACCATGACGTCACCTTGGCCGTTCTCGACATGGGGTATCGACATAATCGGGAAGGTGAATCCCTCCGGTACCGGTGGACATTGCTTCATTTTGGTAGCTATCGACTATTTCACCAAATGGGTCGAAGCTGAATCATATCGCATCCTCAATGCCAAACATGTCGCCAAATTTATCCAAAACAAGATAATATGTCGGTATGGAATCCCACATGAATTTATCAGTGATCATGGAACTCATTTCCGAGCTGAGACGGCAACCTTACTGGCTAGATACAAAATTCAAAGGCACACGTCCTCGCCGTACCGTCCCCAAACAAACGGAGCAGTAGAGGCAGCTAATAAAACGATTGTCACCATACTCAAAAAGATGGCTGATAATTATCGGGACTGGCCCGACAAAATACCTTTTGCCCTATGGGGGTACCGGACGTCAATTCGCACCGCAACCGGAGCGACACCATACTACCTAACCTATGGGATGGAAGCAGTCCAACCAGTGGAGCTAGAGGTACCGTCCCTCAGAATTCTGCTAGAAAGTCAAGTACCCGAAGCTGACTGGGTCCGAGCACGGTACGATTCGTTGGTTCTACTAGACGAACGACGGTCCCGCGCTCTCAACAATATCCAAATATACCAGAAACGGATCCAACGGGCCTTCAACAAGCGAGTAAGGCCCAGGAACATTAAGGAAGGGGACCTAGTCCTTAAGTCTGTTCGAGCCTTGCTACCAGTTGACCCAAGGGGAAAATTCAAACCCAACTGGGCTGGGCCATACCTGGTGAAGAAAATCCTATCAGGCGGAGCAGTAATGCTGACGGACCTGGACGGGAATGAGTTTGTCAACCCAACCAACCTGGATCAGCTGAAGCGCTACTACCCTTAGCCATTTCTCAATGTCATTAGCAATTTTTATCAAAATCATTTATTTTACAAAAAGCAAGTCGATGAGCTAGAATTATTTATTCTACTGTCGCAAAACATCTTGAACCAATAGTCTTGGTGTAATTCGAGATTGCAATTTCCTAAGCCTGAACTACGTTTGGTTTGATTCTGCTAATTGCGGATACGTAGGCAGCCCCTCAAAAGGGCACAACCAATGCATCGAGAAAAGACAGGAACGGTTTTAATAATAAACTTCCTTTTATTAATTATCAAAAAAAAAATCCCAAAAAGCTTGGGAAAATTACAAGTGCAGGAATTCAAAAAAAAACTACAAAAAAAACACACGACAAAATAATAATAATATTTAAATAATAAAACTAAGGACTCAGTATTTAGGGCATCTTGCCCTTCCCTTTGTCCTTGGCCTCCTTGGCCGTCCACTGACGACGACGCGGAGGAGAGCGTTCCCGAATCACCACAGGAACCTCTTTCGCCCGGACTCGCTTCTTGGAACTCGAGTCCTCATCCACCTCTATTGGCCCGAGTCGGGCCCTTACAGGCTCAGGGAGCCGGTCACGCGGACCTAGTCGGTCCCGGGCCGCCAGCCTTGGCCCAAGTCGCCGCTCCAAGTCAGTCTGGGGGCTTTGCCGCCCCCGCGTGCCACTAGCACCGGCATCTTTCGCTCGAGTCTTAGTATGTGACTTAAGACCCGACTCTAATCGGACTAAGGTAGCAGGGGTCTCTCCCTCATCGTAGAATCCCCTATTGTCCTTTGCCGTCTCCCGACGGACCAGTTCGAAGGCCTCATCGATCTTCAAAGCTTTGCGAGCCTCCTCGGACTCCTCAGAAGTCCACTTCTCGTAGGCTCGAGAAACCCAAGCGGATTGGCAAGGGTTGGGAATAGTCCATGTAGGACGAGTAAACCACCTCTGCAACCAGGTGTCGCACATAGCGTCCGTCAGTTGGAGCGAGACGCTAATAATGGCTTCAGTCTCAGGAATGCGCTGAGACGAACCGAACTGCCTCAGAATGCGGTCCGGGTAGATGTGAACTATCCAGTCAAGAGACAGGATCACGAGGTAACGAGCCTGGTCCCTCTTGGCCAACCCCGTCAGCTTGGAAAGGAACCACCAGGCAACCGTCCACCTAATCAACGGGCCACCGTGGAACACCAATTCCTCGTCCCAGTAAGCTCGATTTATATGGTGATTCGAGCTTATCCGGCGCCCCCTAGAACTGAGTTGGCTGCTACGGTAGTTGGGAACGCTCGGAGGAGGCTCTATGATCGATAAGCGCTCCGACAGCCAGACCTGCAAACGTATACACGGAATTTATGAATAACGGAATGGTTCGCTACAGCCCACTCGATCGAGTACACCATCTGACTCGATCGAGTGAGGCCCCCTAAGACAATCAGAAGCTCGTCAGGTATGACACTCGATCGAGTACATCATCTGACTCGATCGAGTAAGCCCTTCACAGACCAACAGAAGCACTTTGCAGACATCACTCGATCGAGTGATAGGTCCACTCGATCGAGTGACCTACGGACCTCAAGAAACCGCGAAACAAAAAAAAAAAAAAAGCAAAATTGAAAAATCAAGAGACATATACCTGCAGAATGAGGGTGCTACCCGTCAATTGCCGGGTTGGGTCAAGTCGCCTAGCATCCAGACCCATGATGAGTTCACCAGTGGCTAGCCAAGCAGGGCTATGACCAGTCTCCATCTGGTCAACCACTCCAATCAGCCTAATTTGACCCACGCATGAGTCAGCATCCATCAACCCCTCGAAAACGTAGCGGTGCAACATGCAGAACGCGAAAGCCCTACGTCTGTGAGAAGGCGTAGCCCTTACATCCTAGCTGTTCATAAACTTGTCAGCCAAGTCAAAGAGGGAGACAGTATCTCCCCGCACCATTCGATCCGTCTCAGCATGGGACAGACCTAGGAAGTCCCTCAGTCTTCTCCTCGGGTCCGGGTAGAACGGAGGGATGGCGGGACGAGCAACAGGGCTCCAACCTCCAATGGCTGCGATCTCCTCGGGAAGAGGGCATATTTCTCCCCGCGGGAACGCAAAGACGTGGTGGGTAGTATTCCAAAGCGCCAAACAAGCATCCAAAAAGTGTGAATCAGGCACCAGACGCCTAAGAGGAAACAGGCTGGTAATCCCCATTTGGGTCAGCTGAATCCTATCCTCGTCCCGAAAGTGCTGGGACCAGGCAAAAAGCATTGAAGTGAGATGCTCAATACCCATGGCAGGAACTTAATTTCTCGTGAAAGACTGAGAGATTTTAAGAGAAGAAGAGTTTTGATTTGAGATGCAGTAAGCTGAAGCAGGGAGACCTGTATTTATAATAGGGAAGCCTGGCAGTAACCCTGACTAACCCTGCCTCCTCAGCAAAATTGGGCCCCAATGTGTGCAGGCCTGACTTCAACCCAGAATAGGAATCTAGTTATCCTGAGCTTTCCTAAATCCTTTCTAAAAATTCCTTAAGTTCAAAAAAAAAAATCTTTCTCAAAAATTTCAGCTTTTTAATCCGGCACTTTTCCCCAGCACGAGTTGGTGTTTTGCCTATGTGTTACATGCAATTTGTCATGTGTCAGCATACAGGTACACCCCAAGACTTCAGAAGCAAGTCCCCGCGCAACCACTTCACTCCCCAGCGTGAGTCAGCACTTATCCCAGAATGCTACAGTCAAAGCCATGATGTATCAGCATACGGGTACTCTTACACCTCCAAAAGCAAGTTTTATTCCCCACGGAGCTATCATCGGCAGGACAGGTATGACCCTCCGCTTATGGCTGGCGAGCCCTTTACGCTAGTCTACCGGACTATAAACGACCCGACCGGAAGGCTGCTAGGTCGTAATCTGCGATTGGCCTGGTAGCTACTCTGACTTTCGCCTTGTCCAAGCCTCAGTCAGAGTGGGGGCTCTGTAGACACCCGCATTTTGCCTGCTAGTGTCTATAGCAGTTCCCGACAAACACCCGATGATGATCGGACGCAAACGTGACTTAGTATACTCGGATTTGGACCCGAAATCAGTAATATCTGACATGGACTTTTAGCGGAGTCATAATCTCACAAAACAGACATCAAATTCATGCCCAGTGGGTCGTTCCGAGCAAAATAAGACTAATTTGGGCCAAAACCGACACCAGAAATAAATCCCGTCTTTTGGCGACCGGGTCAAAACCCGGTCAAAGACGAACCCGTCACAAAAATCAGCCTAAGTGGGACCTTCTAGAAGCTGGCGCCCAAATCCATTTCAAAAAAAGATACCAAATCAACCAAGTCAACCTTTCCTCTTTTATCTCGGATTATCTTATCCACTCGATCGAGTGGATTGACCCACTCGGTCGAGTGGAGCGTCAAAAAACGGATCAGGCCCATTTTCTAGGGCACTCGACCGAGTGCACTAGGGCCACTCGATCGAGTGACCCTAGGTCGTGGGGTAAAGTCTATAAATACCCCTTCAAATCCATTGCATTTTCAGATTTTACTAATGCAAAATTACCCTAAGCTTCTACTCTAACCTATCTATACTCTCAACACTACAAGCCTTAGCAACCCTAAGCCCTACACACAAAGAACCGAGTCCCTTGTCCCTCGAAAAACCGGCATTTTCACCTACACACACCATAACTTACATACATCCTCGATACTCCATAGTCCCGTCACTATTCGCGAGTCCATTTCCAAGGTTCCTACTAAGCATGTATGTTGAGGGTGTCCTAAACCCCATTTCAATCCTTGCCCTCTTTATTTTCGTTTTTGTATTGTTAATATTATACTTATACTAGTATCGTATTTCTAACACTCTAACTCTAACATTCTAACATTTTACTTTTTTTTGCATACTAACTTTTACATTTCGCTACTAACATATTACTATCGTACCGTGTATATATATATAATTAGTATCGAAAATTCGGTTTTGGATGCGTTTGACTACAATTGTCGCCTAAAATCCGTTTAATCCCTTTACGAGCAACGACGGAGGTGGAGCCCTTTCGAGGAGCCCCGCCCCAGTGTACTCAAGGGCGTGACGTGATCGCGACTAATCGTAGTTGAACGTATTCGATCCCATTTTAATTAGTACGGAACCCGTTGACACGAAAACCGACATCACGTAACCCGAAAAGGTTAGTTTCGAGGTCATGACGTAGAGGGAATCCTTCCGTTACTAATTCAAGTTTCTAACGTAAACGTTTCATAAAATCCCGACAACGGTATTATAATCGTATATGTACACGATTATAGTACCGGAGGTCGAGTTAAATTCAAATCATGCGATATTTGTATTTAAACTCGACCGACCGTCGTTTTCGACCCCAAAAACGAAACGAGTTAACACTCGTACAGGGACTACTCGACCGAGTGCATAGGCCACTCGATCGAGTAGTGTCCATAAAACTGGGCAGATTACTTTTCGAGGGCACACTCGACCGAGTCAGACCATGACTCGACCGAGTGGGTCCTGTAACCCGGTAATCCGAGAGCTTAAATGCAACATTTAGGCCTCGTCTTTTTTTACGACTCTTAGTCGACACGTGTAAAGCCAATCACGTGAACCCATTTTCCAAAACTCACGTTTATCGTGACAACTCCTTTTCCAAAAAATCCGATGACGGTATTATAATCGTATGAGACATGATTATATTACCGGCAAACCGAATTAAATCTAAATTCGTCAATATTTTAATTTAATTCGGCCAACTCTCGATTTAAAACGCATAAAAACACGAGTCATAGCTTGTACAGGTGCCACTCGGCCGCATACACCTGCCACTCGACCGAGTAACACCCCAAACCGTGGGCAGAAACTCCTTTTAGGACGCACTCGACCGAGTCAGACTATGACTCGACCGAGTGGGTCCTGTAGCCCAGTAACCGAGGGCCTTGACACATACTTTCAAGCCTCGTCTTTTTTATCGACATTAGTCATCACGTGTAAAGACTATCACGTGACTATCCTATTTTCAAAACCATGCACATCACGACACGTAGAGCGACTTAGATCGATTTTTCGACGTGATAAGTCGGGACAAGGCATCGAGGCATAGGATCGGGCTAGCATCACGCCTAGGCCCTATGTCTCCGTCCTTCGTTTGATGTACAACATAGTGTATATTTAAGCGAGGTTAGTCCGTTTACACATTTTTCGGTCTAGTTTACATACGGGGTCGTCCCTAACTTTTATTTATTTATTATACTATTTCCATATCATTTGCAATTTTCGTATTGACCGGGTTGTATTTCCGCCCGTGTAACTTGTACGTTATTTACGTTTGAGCTTCATTTATTTACTTGCTTATTGCTTTATAAATGAACCTCGCATGCTAAACCACTTTGACCATATTTTAGATGCATTAAATGACGTAGTTAACATACTATTCATATGCTTAGCCCGAAAACGCTGTTTGCATATCATTTAATCGTTTTACTAGCGCGCACACACGAACACGAACGATGTCTTAGTAGAGGCCGCCATGTGCGGGCGGGGTTGGGTGTCCTTAGTGGGCTTCCCAACACGTACCCTCACCCCTTACTCAGAACCTTTGGTTTCCGGATGCCCGAAACCCTTGGCGCACGAGAGTCATTCTATATACGAAAGCCGGTTTATACGGTATCGGTATTGCAATGCAAAGGGACGAGCCCAATAAACTCTGAAATCAAAGTGGGCTTACTTTGTGTATAGCCCATGACGACATAGAGTGGGCTCGTATGGTTCCGAATAACCACAAAATTCGGTGGCGACTCCATTTTGACTTAAATTTCGAACCCGAGAACAATCTCACCACGAGATTCATTCGCCTACCCAAACCCGCGCGTGGCCGTGTCGGGGTGGACCTACGTCATGTCCACACCGCGGCATCGAAACTCAATTCCGTCTTATTTTAACATCTTTGCTTTATTAAAACGATGGTTTTCCTTGGCATATTATAGGTTTCGATAAATATTTTTAACCTCGGTCATCACGCGAATAAACTTTTCAAAATCATGCATGTTATCGTATTTATATTTCTTATTCGATTTATAACCCGTTACTAACTTGTTTGTTCATGTTTGTAGCAATTTCTTTTCATTATTTATTTTATTAGACTAAAACGAACCTCGCATGCTAAAATACAACTTTGACGTTAAATTTTAGATGCATTAAATCGACTTAGCAACCCATTCAATTATTCACATGCTTAGGAAAAATAATGTTTGAATATCATTTCATCGTTCAACTAACGCGCGTATTAAAACATCAAACAATATCTTAGTAGAAGCCGCTATGTGCGGGCGGGGTTGGGTGTTCTTTGTGAACTTTCCAACACGTACCCTCACCCCTTACTCAGAACCATGGTTTCCGGATGTCCGAATCCATTGGCAAACGAGAGTCATTCAATACACGATATCCGATAATGTCGGTATCGGTATCAAATGCAAAGGGACGAACCCAATAAACTCTAACATCGGAAATGGGCCATATTTTGTACATGGCCCACTATGACATAGAGTGTGTTCGAACGGGCCCGAACTCCCACAAAGTTCGGTGGCGACTCCACTTCGATTTAAATTTCAATTCGACCCATCTCATATGGAGATTCATTCGCCTCCCCAAACCCGCGTGTGGCCGCGTCGGGGTGGACCTATGTCATGTCCACACATCTTTAATCATGGTGGCGAAAAAGAAGAAGCAGAGGAGGTCGAAGAAGACGTTGAAACCGAGATCGAAGAAGCATAGCGGCCTATCTCGTTTTTTTTAGACCAAAAATCAAATCAAGGGTAGGTAAACTATATTAACTGATGAAAAATTTTAGCTGCCTTAATTTTTTTTTTTAGCTGCCTATCTCATTTTATCAGTTAATATAATTTACCCACCCTTGATTCGTTTTTTGGTCTAAAAAAACGAGATAGGCAGCTATGCTTCTTCGATTTCGGTTCCAACGTCTTCTTCGTCCTCCTCTGCTTCTTCTTCTTCTTTTTCGCTACCATGACCCATAGAATAAATAATTTAATTAATTCCACCAAAATCTCAGAAATAAATAAATAAATAAAAATAAAATAAGGAATTTATAAGTAAAATATACTAGATCTACCATTTTTAAAGACATGCAATGCCAAAGGACAGTTTAAACTCAAAAATTTAAAAATAAGATAATAGCTATATAAGTCAAATGTATTAGATCTGTAGGTTTTAAGCACATGCAAGACGAAAAATGGTTCAATTTTCAAAAGTTTAAAATAAACTGAAAAATAAAATAAAATAAAAATGATGGATTATAAGTTTTAAAAAAAACATGCAAGACTTTAATTATATAAATATTAGTTTCATTATTATTATTACAAGAATATTATTATATATAAAAATATGAAGAAAATATATCTTTTTACAGAAAAAGATGGGTTTATCTAGAAAATCAAGCTTGCCTTAGTTTCTTTATTTTGATAAACACCCCTTGATTTCTCTGATTTGGTTGAAATTTTATATTTATTATTATTATTGTGTGTTGTTTTATTTTGGTGGTGAAAAGTGAAGTGGGTAAGAATGAATGGAAAGAGGAGGAAAGAGGGAGAATGGGGTAAATAATTTATGAGGAAAGTGGGAGGAAGGTGAAGTTGTGATGAGAGAGAGAGAGAGAATGACGTGAATGGGTGAGAAATGGAGGAGAGAGGGAGAAATAAGTGAGCAGTAATATTTAAAAATTTTGGGACTTGTAATTAGGGGTGTTCAAAAAGTGACCCGGTCCGGTCCGGACCGACTACATATCGGTCCGGTCCCCGGTTCTCCAAAAACTTGGATGCCGGTCCCCGGTCCGGTCCGGTCCACACATAAAAAATTAATCAAATTTAGTGTATTTTGTCGGTACGGTCCGGTCCGGTCTTAAGAGGGTCCGGTCCGGGTTTTTTGTTAACCGGTCCGGTCCGCGGGTTTAGATTTTATGGGTTTTCGGTCCGCGGGTCAAGCCGGTCCGGTCCGGTCCGGTCCGGGTTTGGACCGGTGAACACCCCTACTTGTAATTGAGTCCGTCTTGAAATTAAACCGGTCTTTGTTTACGCTTATATTTAAACACGACATTCTCGAAATCGTTCAAAATAGTTTATTGGAGGAGTAATTAAATGTCTTAGTTTGACTCATAAATAGTTAGATCAAATTAGGAGTTTTATTATACACATATCCTAGCATATCGTGTATTATTATGTCTATGGAATTTACGGGGTGTTACATTCCTACCCTCTAACAAAAAGTTTCGTCCTCAAACTAAAAGAAATTTAGGTTTTATCTTAAGGAAAAAGTTCAGGGTATTTCATTCGCATGGACTCCTCTGTCTCCCACGTCTCGGATTCAGAGTTCTGGCTTCCCCATAGTACCCGAACCAAGGGTACCACTTTGTTACGCAACCTCTTTTCCTTGTGATCCAGGATTTTAATGGGTCGCTCTGAATATCGTAAGTTAGGCTCGATTGTAATTTGATCAAGTTCTAAGACATGGGATGGATCGCTACGATACCTCCGCAGTTGAGATACATTGAAGACATCGTGGGTGTTTAACAAGTTAAGAGGCAATGCTAGATGGTAAGCCACCTTTCTTATTCTCTCGAAAACTTCAAATGGACCAATGTACTTAGGGCTAAGTTTCCCTTTGACTCCAAATCGTCTAATGCCCTTCATTGGGGATACCCTTAAAAATGCCTTATCCCCAACTTCAAATGTGATTGGTCTGCGACGCGGATTAGCGTACTTTTTTTGTCGATCTTTGGCGACCTGTGGTTTCTCGCGTATTGTTTTAATATTCTCAATATGCTCCTCGATGGTGGTTGGTCATCCCAACAAATTGGACTCCTACATTTCCGTCCATATAAGGCCTCAAAAGGTGCTTGTCCTATACTGGAATGATAACTGTTGTTATAAGAAAATTCAGCTAAAGGTAAGTTTTTCTCCCAACTGGTGTGAAATTCCAAGGCACAGGCCCGTAACATGTCTTCAAGGATTTGTATAGTCCTCTCGGTTTGCCCATCTGTCGCGGGATGGAATGCGGTACTTATCAATAATTTGCTACCCAGAAATTGTTGTGATTTTCTCCAAAAGTTAGATATAAATCTCGGGTCACGATCGGAAACAATCTCTAAAGTCACTCCGTGAAGGCGTATAATCTATTTCTGATAAGTACTTGTTAATTTTTCAAGGCCCCAATTCTCTCTAATAGGTAAGAAATGTGCAACCTTGGTGAAACGATCAATAATGACCCAAATAGCATTCTTCCCACATTGGCTTCGGGGCAACCTCATTATAAAATCTATTGCGATAGAATCCCATTTTCCCTCGGGTATTGGCAAGGGCTGCAGTAACCCACCAGGTCTTTGATGTTCTATTTTACCTTCTGACAAATAAGACATCTAGACACATATTCAGCTATTTCTCGTTTCATATTAGGCCACCAAAACTGTAGTTTTAGGTCCTTATACATTTTGTATGCCCCAGGATGGATGGAATACCTCGAATGATGGGCTTCGTCTAAAATCCTCTGCTTTAATTCAATCTTATTAGGTACACACCACCTTCCATGGAAGCATAAGCTACCATCTAGGTGAATCTCAAAGTTTGGCGTCTCCTTCTTTTGAGCCAAGTCTCTAAGATGTATGAATTGGTCATCCTCCCATTGAGCTATCCGCAATTCATGGAACAAATCTGGTTCTGCAGTTAAGGAATATAGTTTTGCTACATCATGGTTGACAAGCTCAATCTCCAACTTCTTTAAGTCCGACTCGATTTCAATAGGCAGAGCCTCAAGACATTTAACCCATGAGATGACTTTCTACTTAAGGCGTCGGCTACAGTGTTGGCCTTCCCTTCATCATACAATAGCCCCAAATCATAGTCCTTGATTAGCGCTAGCCACCTCCATTGTCTCATATTCAATTCCTTTTGAGTGAAAATATACTTAAGACTCTTATGATCGGTATAGAATCGACATGGAACACCATAAAGGTAATGTCGCCAGATTTTTAAGGCGGAGACAACAACTGTTAATTCCAGGTCATGGGTAGGATAGTTACGCTCATGGGTTCTCAATTGTCGCGGCGCATAAGCAATCACCCTATTATTTTGCATAAGAACACACCGTAATCCATTAAGTGATGCATCGCTAAAGACTTCAAATCCTTTGCCGCTAACGGGTAAGGCTAAAACTGGAGCAGTGGTAAGTCGTTTCTTTAGCTCCTCAAATGCCCTTTTGCATTCCTCACTCCAGACATATCTAGACTCTTTTTGCAGCAACTTAGTCATAAGTTTAGTGATTTTGGAGAAATCCTTAATAAATCGACGATAGTAACCTGCCAAACCTAAGAAACTACGAACTTCAGTTACGTTAGTAGGGGTAGTTCCCATTCCATAATGGCTTTAATTTTGAGGGAGTCCACCATAATTCCCTCTTTAGAGATGACATGCCCCAGAAAAGTGACCTGCTCTAACCAGAATTCGCATTTAGATAATTTTGCGTACCACTTATGTTTCCTAAGAATATCAAGTGATGAACATGATCTTCCCGAGTCTTGGAATATATTAAGATATCATCAATAAAGACTACCACACACTTATCTAAGTATTCAGGAAAGGTTCTATTCATCTGGTCCATGAAGACTGCGGGTGTGTTGGTTAATCCAAACGGTACCACCGTGAACTCGTAATGACCATAACGAGTTCTGAAGGCAGTTTTAGGAATGTCCTCCTTTTTAACTCTGACTTGGTGGTATCCAGATCGTAAGTCAATTTTCGAGAACACTCCTGCCCCACCTAACTGATCAAATAAATCATCGATTCTAGGTAAGGGATATCTGTTTTTGATAGTTACCTTGTTGAGTTCTCGATAATCAATACAAAGTCGCATGCTCCCATCCTTCTTTTTCACAAACAAGACTGGCTCCCCCACGGCGATGCACTAGGTCGAATAAATCCTTTTTCAATCAGTTCCTCCAGTTGCTTCTTTAACTCTTGTAATTTAGAAGGGGCCATGCGATAAGGGGCTTTAGATATAGGAGAGGTACCAGGTATTAAATCAATGGAAAACTCCACATCTTGACTAGGGGTAACCCGGGTAATTCGTCAAGAAAAACATCAGGATATTCTTTAACAATTGGTATGTTATCTAGTTTGTCCTCCTTTTTTACCTTCGTAATACTGCATAGGAAAACTTCATAACCCTTACGGTGCATTTTCATCATTTTTAGTGCCGAAACAACCTTCACTCCTCCCGAGGTCTGAATACCCTGATATGACACTCGAGCACCAGTGGGATCCCTCAAAATGATTTTCTGATTAGGGCATTCGAATCTCGCATGGTGTTTTGACAACCAATCCATTCCAAGAATAACATCAAATTCAAACTGTATAAGGTTGGCATAAAACGTGGCATTGGTTATGACGATGGGTATGTTTTTAAATAAGGATGAGCAACTAATAGTTTGACCATTAGATAGCGAGATTGAAGTGTGTGATTTGTGGTTAGTGACCAATTGGTTGCGTTCTACAAATTTTGTGGCTATATGAGACAAGGATGCTCCCGTATCAAATAAAACCAAATCTTCAATCGAATTTACTAGGAACGTACCAGAAATCATGTCCGGGTGATCCTTGGGATCCACCTCTGTCATCATGTATACCCTTCCTTGTACTCGAACTGGAGCGGCTGGCGGTTTCTTTGGGCACATGTTTGCGCGATGTCCTTTTTCCTTACAATGCCAACATTCTATCTGAGACCCGTCACACCTAAAGCCAGGGTGGCGAGGCTTTTGGCATCCCGAACACTTAATGTAATCGCCTCCCGAATTAAAATTTGTTCCCGGCCTGGCATTACCACCATGCATGGGTGCCTTACCCTTAGGATTATTCCCAACCCTACTACTCTGCTGTGGTTGTCCAAATGATCTTGGAGGGTTTGTCTTTTGTGCTAATACTCCTCGGTAGTTTGGTCTGGAGAACTGTGGTTTTTGTATGAAGCTGGGTCTTGATATAGGTGGTGTATAATTCTTCTGAACTGACTTCTTTAACTCGGACTCTTCTATCATAATTGAGGTATTTAAGCTCAAAGCGATTTGATAGGCTTACGTGATATTGGTGATAGGTTGCTGGAGCATTGTCGTATGAAGTTTGCCCGTCATTCGACGAACATATAGTTGAACCAAATCATTCTCAGAAGAAACTCGATTCTTGGCAAATCGAGATAGCCTTACGAATTTATCATGATAGTTCTGAAATGACATTCCTTCCATTGATATGCTCATGAACTGCTCTTCCATTTGCCATTTTAATTCCTGAGGGTAGTATTGCCCTTCAATATCTAACTTAAACTCTTCCCAACCGTAACTGGAATCCACCATTAAATTACCGTGGGTTTGATCAACTTCCACCAGTGATTAGCCTCTCCTTTCAGATAGTAAGTGACACAATTGACCCTTTCCTCCTTGGGTATATGCGTCAGCTCCATCAATTTCTCCATTTTATCCAACCAATTGTTTAGTACCACCGGGTCAGTAGATCCGGAATATGTCATTGGTCGGTGCTTAGAAAATCTCTCGAATGATGTTTGTTGGAATGGTTGAACTTGCATTTGTTTGTTAACCGTCTCAGCATAATCTGCAGCTTTCTTGGCTAAATCGATCACAGCATGCTGAAATTTTCTCTCACGCTCCAAAGCTGCTGATGACTTCGTGTTGTCAGGTGGGCTTTGAAAATTCGAACTACTCCCTGGGGCGCTTTGATTAGATCTCGAGTCGCCGGTCCTCGAGGAACTGTTTCGGTTGGACCCACGAGAGCTGCTTCCACCGGTTCTGGCACCACTGGACGATCTTCTTGATGTCGTTCTACTAGATCGAGTATTTTCAGACATCAGACATCGAATACTCGTGTAAGATCGCGTTTAGATTAGAATGTCTTATGTAACATAAAGTAGTTAATATACCACGCAATATATGTTCATTACATAATACACATATCTATCTATCTATATATATAATTAAAAAGCAAACTTTTTAATGTAACTTAGCAATGTGTAAAGTCATAAGATGACATGTGGCATAAGGTGAGAGCATCTTTTTAACTCTAGATATTAATGGAAAAAAAGGAGAAAATAACAACTTTGTATCCACTTAGGCACTTAATGCTCATATTAAAGCTAAGTCTTTTATTTACTCATTCTATTATGTTTTCCCTTACTTAAATTTGTAACTTACAAGTATTAGTCATGATGAGTTTTAACATACTTTTTCTAATTGTTTGTTTGCATTTGGACCGAAAAAAATCATCTTTATTTACCAGCTACAAGTCCATATTTCTTGACTAACTTTATAAGTACAAATGAAAAAAAAAAAAAAAAAAAAAAAAAAAAAAAAAAAAAAAACAACTTTGTATCCACTTAGGCACTTAATACTCATATTAAAGCTAAGCCTTTTATTTACTCATCCTATTATGTTTTCCCTTACTTAAATTTGTAACTTAGAGTATTAGTCATGATGAGTTTTAAGACACACATACTTTTTCTAATTATTTGTTTGCATTTGGACCGAAAAAAATCATCTTTATTTACAAGCTACAAGTCCATATTTCTCGACTAACTTTATAAGTACAAAGTAATACTCCATACATTATTGCATTGAAATATGAAACGGGTAGACATACATGTCAATTAGACGCATTGAATATAAAGTTCGGAAGGTAAAGGTATGGCTAGATAATAACATCTCATACAACAATGCGACTTGAAAGTGATGATCAAGTTGTGTGGATAAGCACGGGTGCATATTAATATTTCTATTAAAGAGTCTAAAACTTGTAGAAATAAGAAGAATATGAAAGAGTGACATTGTTAAATGGTTTCAACAAATATTTTTCTACACTTAATTTTATTCTCTACTAAATAATTTCAACTGATTTTTTATATTTTAATAGCGTAGTGATGACATATACATAAGCTTAAGTCAGTCCGTGCATTGCACGGGATCAAAAACTAGTTTACATCATATACAACACATAGCATAAGAGACATTTACAGATATACATTAGATGGGTTAGACGGGTAGTAAAACACTTATGCATCCTAGGGTACGCCTGTCATTCTTCAAAATAGAGGAAGTAGAGTGTTCTACGGTAGTAGTTTATCTAGCGATTATTCCAAAATACATGCATTATTACTAATGTTCTAGGGGTAAGCCCTAACGTAAAAATATAAGGCTCGTGAAAAGTCGGTCCACTCGATGAATTCACAGCGATCTAATTTAGGGCTAACTTGATTCCACCAATTAGCCACATCCAAGTTTAGATAACCTAAGTAGCTTACGGCTGTCTTTACCCATAGAGACCTAGGTACACCTTGACGACGAAAAAGTTTTTTCATCCTATCTAAGAATGGTAGTCTGCTTGCCTTGGTTCTGTTAAAAGGGACTATATCAAATGACTGGAATTTCTTAAGGTCCTTTTTGCTACTTCGGACCCTGGGGCGACATACGCGAAGTGGGGGATGTGTTGCTTTATATGTCCAGTCAATATTCTTAAATTCCCTTGCTCGACGCTGATATTCCTCATACTGGCGAAACCTCTTATGCTTCTGAGGCCCGTTTAGGTCACTTATACGTACGCCATCGCTAATAAATCTTTTGAGACTCATCTGAAAAAACTGTTTTTTTTTTTTAAAAAGGACAAAAGTTAGAGGAAGGTTATTTGGTTATTTTTTGAAAATATGTCTTACGCATAACGTTTTATCCATAATTTCTAAGAGTCAAGTAAAAGAAGAGGATGGAGATAAACATGTAGAAGTTAAAAGTCTCCTGAATGTTATGAAATTAACCTGCTACTAACAAGTCTCCTAATACATCCGATATTAAGGGAAATTTTATGCTACGGTTACATGCCTTAGATATCCATAAACATTTCATGGGATGTAACCCATATAAGGATTCCTATATACTGATGTTCCAAAAGGGGAAATATTCTCATTAACTCTGAGCATCTTAGTTCCCAAGCTTCGGATAACCTCAATCTCCCTAAACACCTCGGTAACACGATCGAACTCCATCCAATAAGGGGGTTCTAACTTAATCCTTCCTGACAAGGGTTGATCGAGTCTCAACATGTGTTCATGATAAAGTCGAAGCATTTCTAGTCTTAGAGATCCCCAAAATCCTTCCAATGGTAAGATGTGCACAAATTCCATTCCTCTAGCAATTTCATCATTGTGACAATCATGTGAACATCCAAATACGTAGGTCAAGGTTCATTCTCTCATAACCTCTATATGACGCTCCATACAGTCACCTTCTTGCATGATTGGAAAACATGGGGAAACTGGTGGGCCGATAAATCGAGGGCGATTACCGATATCTTGCAAATAAGACATTCTATGCACAAATTCGTAGGAAACAATTAGCATATAAGAAGTCTTAGATCGAAGTGCTTAATTTAGTCGGGTTCCAATTCTAGGTCATTCCTAGTGGTTCTTACCCCCCTTACTCATTTTCCTACTCGTGATTTCCTTGGACTGGGTGTAAGGAGAACAATATAATCTCCTTTATTAACGAGTTAGGATCTCGGAAGCTTGAGATGTTCAAGCTAAGTGTCAAAATTTGGTGATTTCAACACGTGCACCGGGACTGTACCGCTCTGATACCAACTGTAACAACCCAGATTTTCTAAACTTGAGTGACGCCCAAAATAAGGTAGCGGAAGTTATAATACATAAACATAAATTCTCTTATTACATTTATTCCTAATACTTGAATAGGTAACTATTATATCTGGCCCATAAGGGTGTTGCCTAGTGGTTAAAACTTGTGGTCATCGGTCCAAGGGTCTCAGGTTCAAGCCCCTGCAAGCGCGAACTTGTGGGAGTTGTATGGCTTGAGACTATGCCTCTAGACTTCGAGTCTGTCGCCCACGGGCGGTTTACCTTGGTGTGCGTGGTTTGCAGGCTATGCGTACACCCGAGGGTTTACCCAGTGCGCACCAGAAAGGTAGCGGCTGCGGGTTCCCTCGTTCATCAAAAAAAAAACTATTATATCTGTCTTCGGTTATTTCCAACTTTGTCCGCCCGAGGTGTGGTCAGTCTCTGAGAAATCTGACGATTTAAAATATTTTGAAAAATATCAAAGAAAACAAATCATCAGGTGGGTAAATTATACTAACTGATGAAAAATTCATTTTTATAGAATGAATTTTTCATATAACTTTTTGCATGTTAATTTTAGTCATAGTTTTGTGTTAATAAGGGGTTGCTTGTAAGACTACTACTAAATTATGGAAAACATTAGTATAATAATTTATAGTATAAGTAAGAACAGTAACTTTGGTCTAAACTCATAAATAATAAAAAGGAAAATAATTAGTTAAAGTGGCGGTCTAATTTGAAATGGGAACAATAATAAAATTTAGGATCTAATAATTTGTATCTTAATTTAGATTTGAGTCAACTTTAAAAATATTAATTTTTAGAGTCATCGTATAATTAAGAACGAAGAAAATCACTTTGGGTGTGGTGACAAAATCCGGCCTTGAGACTTTTTCCGAAATTATTTTAGTGTCTTAAAAGAGTCCGCGAAAATCCCACTAAAGTCTATTATATCGTTGACCAATTATGTGCTAAATGATTTCTTGCTTTTATTTGTTATCACCAAAATAATGTTGTAAATTTATATTTGTATTTTTTTTTTTCGTTTTAAAGACTTCAAAAATTGATGTAATTTAATAGATTAGAGCGAGACTTGACCAAACAATACCCAAAAATATGTAATATAAAAACACCTCGTTATTCTCACGAATAGGTTAGATTCCTAGAACCCTGGCAAGCGTTTTAGGCCTGACTCACGATATCGCTGAAATCCGCCTAAATAAATCTAGGTATTTCCTAAAGATATTTAAATAAACTTTTCGGTATACTTTGACGCTTTCAAAAGGAAATTTCTTATAAGACGAAATTTGGGTTTTTAACAAGCATAAACAATTATATATCAGCCTTTTTAAATTTGTCAAAACGTTCCAACATGGACCTAAATTCACAAACAATCTTTTTTTTAAAATCAAAGTATTTAAATAAACAAACTTTCTAATAATAAAAGTTTCAAATCAAAAAGCATTCGTATACACTACATAATCAAAGACCTCTTAAAATAACTTTTCTTAAACTATTTCAAATCAATATTTTTAAAAAGAAATCGTAATCAACCAAATTAAACTAAGACGATCTACATCGATTAAACTACTCAGGGGAATAAAAACCGTCTCTTAGTTAAATCGATTAAACTCGGCCAAACTCCTTAAAATAATCGTACTAATCATTTGACATATTAGGCCAAGTTCGTTAGCCAAATCCTTGCTTGCAAATAGGGACACCCCATTAAGCAGACCAATAGTTAAAATACGTGTTATGTGCTTACGGGTATAACCATTTTAAAAAATGAAATTCGTTTACATAGAAATTGAGATGGATCAAACCTAACCATTTAAAAGTAGTGTTAAAAATGATTTTATCTTTTATTGGGCATTTTTAGGATTTTCTTCGAAATCTCATTGATCGGGAAAGCATGTTATTTCTATTGTGTACGAGATAGCATGGAAGAATAGCGCTTAGCTTAACCGTATAAAACCGTCTGTAGCGTACGAAGGGTCTTTGGCTGTCCTTGTCATTAACTCGAGAGTAGGCGGGAGTGTGGCCATACTTTAGGTGAGGACCTGATCAGTCCCGTACGCGTTAGGTGGATCGCACCCGGGTTCCCGAGTGTCGATGATTGGAGCATGACTTCGAGGATAACCGGCCGGGTGGAGAGTAGTCCGTGGTGCGGGTAACAACCCCACGTACTGGCGT
The DNA here is from genome assembly GCA_958450325.1 of Agrostemma githago. Classification (NCBI taxonomy): domain Eukaryota; kingdom Viridiplantae; phylum Streptophyta; class Magnoliopsida; order Caryophyllales; family Caryophyllaceae; genus Agrostemma; species Agrostemma githago. The sequence goes on from OY288242.1 coordinate 6,086,536, forward strand.
TCGACCCTGGAGATGAGAGGACGAATTTTGTTTTAAACGTGTTTATGCCACAACGATAAACATGGGTAATAATGTAAGCCCCCTGGTATCGGTGTGATTGGCGGTATATTTTATCGTACGAGTATCAAATAAAAATCTATTTGGAACCCGTACAATAATTGGCTGGTATATCGTGATAAAACCTTCTAAAACAATAGGACCCATAAAATATTTTTAAAATTTTCAAGACACGGTACATGTTAGGTGTTGTTATTTTATGGTTAAGCATCAGTATTATTTATTATTCGTTATTCATTGTTAATAATCTACCCACCTGACGATTTGTTTTCTTTGATATTTTTCAAAATATTTTAAATCGTCAGATTTCTCAGAGACTAACCACACCTCGGGCGGATAAAGTTGGAGATAACCGAAGACGGATATAATAGTTACCTATTCAAGTATTAGGAATAAATGTAATAAGAGAATTTATGTTTATGTATTATAACTTCCGCTGCCTTATTTTGGGCGTCACTCAAGTTTAGAAAATCTGGGTTGTTACAGTAAACCTAAAACTTTTATTGTCTATAAATTTTAGAATATTATTAATCTAGTTTAATTGAAGAATTAGTATTGAATGGTTCAACTACCCTCAAATTAGTAAAAATTAATGTTTAGATCTGATCTTTTGTTTCAAATTAGGGTTCAAAGAACGTGGTCGGTAGTGGCGACTCGATAGGGCGTTGCGTCTAGGGTGGAGGAAAAGGAGAGCGGTTGGGTGTACGGGTCGGTGTCGGAAGGTGTGGCATAGGGCAGGGTTGTCGATGGGGTTATATGGAGAGTAGCAGGTCTGGGTGGGATGTGTCTACCGGCGATTAGGCTATGGGGAGGAATGCCGACAGTCAAGGAGGGAGGCGGAGGTTTGATTGTTAACGGCAGTCTGGTGGAGGAGGATTGTTTTAACGCACAGTGCACATTCTATACTCCATTCCTGCAACTTTTTTTTCTTCTTTATTTCTTTAATCATCTATATAGTACACCATCTGCAGTGTATATGTTGATTTTCCCTCTAATGTGGTACTCCATCTTTCAGCATTTGTTACACAAAATTTTTGTTTAAGCATAGCACTCGTATTATCAAATATTTACAATTACAATATAAGAGGATTTCTCAAAGTAGTACCGTCTTAATCTTTTAATATTTAAAGTTTCATAAATGTAATATTGTCTTATATCGTTTAAAATGTCAGCGTACACTACAAGAAATACCTCCATTAGCTACCATACGCGCGCGACCAAAACTACCAGTCGCTCATTTAGCGACTGAAAGTAGCACGCGCGACCAATATAAGTTGCTGGACGAAGAGACGGGGTGGGAAAATTTGATTCCCCGTAGCGACCAATATCGGTCGCTAAAAAAACACGCGCAACCGATTTCGGTCGCAACGTAGCGACTGATTTAAAACATGTGCGACTGTTGTCGGTCGCTAAGGGTTCTGAATTTTTTTAATGCCGCGAACAACCCCCCTCCCCCTCTCACAAATCTCGTTTCACTCTCTCTCTCTCTACCCGTCTCTCCCTTCTCTCTAACCCGTCTCCTCCTTCCTCCTTTCCTCTTCATTCCTTCTTCTTTTTCCTCCATTTTTTCTTAGTTACAGTATGTTTTTTATCTATCCTTAATTTAAATTATTTGTTAATTTTTGCATTTATTGATATAAATAAATTAGCTATTGAGTTAGATGTTTTTATAGTGTAGTGTTGTTGTGGTTGCAGTATTTAGTGTAGTTAGAATGTTAATTGCCCATAGGTTCTCCAATTTGAAATAGGTAGATTGTTAGTATAAAGTTAGGGTTTGTGGTTAAGTAGTTGAATGAATTGGGTTGTTTTCATGTGTTAGGAAATTGGAAGTGAAAATACAATTATGCCAATTTAGTGATGTACTTATAGACGAATTAGGTGCAAATATTACTATGTTTAGGTGAACTGAGAATTTTACTAAATATGTGAGTAGTGTCTATTAGTAAATTACTTTAGAGGAAATAATGTGTATTTGGTTATTGTCTACATTTTTTTAGATAAAAAAAGAAGAGATTTGAACGAAAATGGATGTATGAGGAAAGATTTGATAAGAGACGACGTCCCACAACGAAATTTTTAGAGGGTGTTAATAGTTTTCTTGAGTTTGCTAAAACTCATCCCGAATACGCGTCAGAGGGTAGATTTAAATGTCCTTGTGTGAAATGTAAGAACCTCAGATTCTTGGATATTATTTTGATTAAGGAACATATCATCTCAAATGGATTTTGCCCAAATTATTATTGTTGGATTTGTCATGGTGAGACGTCTGTTGTTGAGGAATCTGAGGTTGAACAGAATGAGGGCGGGTTGAGAGGAATGATTGTTGATGTGGTTGAGTGAAATGTGTTTAATGATGAGAGCATGTACACTAACGACGATGACCAACCAACCCCACAAGAGCCAAACCCACGAGCGAAAGCGTTTTTTGATATGTTAGAGGCTGCGGAAAAGCCATTATATGGAGGGTGTGATGTGACATTGTTAGAAGTCGCGTCTATGGTAGTGACCCTTAAATGTGAGTATAACCTACCGTTTGGGTGCGTAGACGGTGTCGCTGCGTTGATTGAGAAACTCATCCCAAAAGACAACATTATGACCAAAACATTCTACAATACCAAAAAAAAATAGTTAAAGGTCTTGAACTTCCGCATCAAAAGATCGATGCTTGTCCCGATGGATGTATGCTTTTTTGGAAGGACGATGTCCTGCTTGAGGAATGTAAGATATGTGATAAGGGTAGATACAAAAGTGTAGATGGGAATATTGTTTTGAAGGCTAGGAAGGGAAAGAGTGTTGCGAGGCATAAAAAATCTATACCACTTAGTCGACTCACCTACTTTCCCATCGCCCCTAGATTCCAAAAATTATATGCAACCAGAACCATTGTCGAACAAATGCGGTGGCATAAAGAAGAAACTCGTGTAGAGGGGAAGATGTGTCATCCTAGTGACAGTGAGGAGTGGAAACCCTTTGATAGGATTTAGCCTGAATTTGCTGAGGAACCCCGTAACGTGAGACTTGGGTTGTGTACCGATGGGTTTGCCTCTTTCGGTCAGTTCGGTAAGTCATACTCATGTTGGCCTGTCATGGTCACACCATACAACTTACCCCCATTTTGTCTGAAACCACCGTTCATCTTCTTTTCTCTTATTGTTCCCAGCCCAAAAAATCCAAAAAACCACTTGGATGTTTACTTACAACCAGTGGTAGAGGAATTGAAACACTTGTGGGAAGTAGGGGTGGAGACATATGATGTGTCGTTGAAACAAAATTTTCAGCTTAGAGCATCGCTTTTGTGGACTATAAACGATTTCCCTGCGTACGGTATGCTGAGTGGTTGGTCTACGGCGGGCCAAAAAGCTTGTCCTTGTTGCATGAGTGAAAGTAAAGCGTTTTACCTACATAATTCAAGCAAAATTAGTTGGTTCGACTGTCATAGACAGTTCCTACCCGAGGGTCACATGTACAGGAAGAACAGGAGAGCTTTCAAGAAGGGTGAGGTGGTAATAGATGAGGTACTGATTCGTCTCCAAGGAGATGAGATATGGGAGATGATTTCAGAGTTCTCATCTACTGTTGACGGGACCGATCAAGAGTTCAAGGATCTTAAGAAATTAAAAAATGGTTGGTTTAAAAAAAGCATCTTCTTCGACCTTCCATATTGGAGTACTTTATTACTCCGATATAATCTGGATGTGATGCATATTGAGAAGAATTTCTTTGAGCAACTGATTCACACCGTCATGGATGTAGAAGATAAGACATGTGACACCGTAGGATCCCGAAAAGATTTGAAAAAAAATTGTGACCGTCCGAAATTGCATATCAAGCGGGATGGGTCCAAGCCTAGGGCCTTGTTTAGCCTTGATAAGGCTCAGAGAAAGGCCGTGTTAGAGTGGGTAGAGAAATTGAAGTTCCATGATGGGTACGCATCCGATTTTAGTCGGTGTATGGACATTAAGAACCTTAAGCTGCAAGGCTTGAAGAGTCATGACTGCCACGTGTTCATGGAGCGGTTACTACCTGTGGCGTTGAAGCACCTGCTGCCGGAAGGTGTTTGGAATCCTATCACTGAGATATCTCAGTTTTTTCAAGATTTGTGTTCGTCGACAGTTACAATTGACGACAAGACTTGTTTGGAGGATCAAATTCCTCAGATACTATGCAAACTTGAGATGACCTTCTCACCCTCCTTCTTTAACTCAGTGGAGCATCTACCGGTCCACTTGCCCTACGAAGCTAAAGTGGGAGGACCGGTCCAATTTAGATGGATGTACCCGTTTGAGAGGTGAGAACTTTTAACTACTTATTTACCCACTAACGTTAGATACTGTAATTTACTAATAACATAATTGCTTGATTGTCATAGATTTCTCAACCATTTGAAGAAAAAAATTGGCAACAAGGCGAGGGTCGAGGGCTCCATATGTAATGTTTATCTAACAGAGGAGATAGTCAACTTCTGTTCTCTGTATTTCGAGAAAGAAGTGAACACCAAAGCCAAGAATCTTAACCTAGAAACACCCGAGATGATTGACCCCAACATACCAGACTTTTTTCAAAGTAAGGTAGGTGAAGGATCTTCATCAGCTGGGGGTGGAGGGTATTAGATGAGAAGGAGTACAATCGTGCGCACCTTTACTTGTTATCAAACTGCGAAGTTTTGGAGTCGTACGAGAAGCAGTTTGTAACTGAATTTCTAGCTGCTAGTCCACATTTAAATGCTGATGATGTTTGGAATAAGCATGAGGAACAGTTTCCCAGTTGGCTGAAGCAGCATGTAATTTCAGAGAATATTCGGGATGATTTGGTTAGGATTCTAGCATTAGGTCCTCTGTGGAAGGTTAGAACTTGGAACCAGTATTCAGTTAATGGTTACAATTTTCATACATTTGCCCATGGTAGCAGTAGGGCTAGATGTAATTTCGGTGTGAGTGTGTCGTCACTTGATGGTGATGACTACTACGGTCTACTGGAGGACATCTTCGAGTTGTGCTATGTTGGACATGATCGTGGGTATAGAGTTGTGGTATTTAAATGTGAATGGAAGGACAACTCAGTGCATGGTACTAGAGTACATGAAAGGTACAAACCAGTTGAAGTTAATCATACCAAAAAATACTCCAAGTACGATCCATTTATACTTGCACATCAAGCCCACCAAGTGTACTTTGCTCCTTATCCAACCACAAAGAACGATAGAACTGTAAACCAGTGGTGGGCGGTGTTTAAAACTAAGCCAAGGGGGCACTTTGACACTGACCTCTTCCAAGAGGAGGTCATTTCTAGTGGTACAACATTGTCTCCAATTGATGAGAATCTTTTCGCAAGTGATGATGCCAATAATGAGGTGGATGTGGGGGAGGATTTTGAAGACGATGAAGGTGGTGAGAAGGAGGAAGGTGCTTCCAGTGATATGGTCGAGGAGGAGGAAGATACCAATGATTTGGAGGTCGATGACGAGGAGGAGGAAGATGACTACGAGGAAGAGGTTGAAGTTGGTTCGAGTAGGCAAGTGGAAGATGACAACGATAGCGAGGATGATTGCTAGTAAGGTATAGTTTTAGTAAGTTATATTATTTCAATATAGTAGTCTGTAGTCTATCTTTTGGGCATATTATGGAAATATTATGATGTCAATTTCTAACTTTCTACCTTTTTCTGCAGGTATGACGTTGGGCAGAAGACTGCGGTTTGGGAGTGGGAGCAGGAACAGGGGGTCCCAGCAGCAGCAGTAGGAGGACCAGCATGAGAATCAGCTGGAGGACCAGAACGAGGAGGAGGCGGAAGATGATCAACAACCTGAACAACCACAGCAGATACCTCACGGGCTTGAATATCGACACAACGGGCGCCTAATTATGAGCCCTGAGAAGACATGGTGAGACATTACATTATTAGCAACGTCATTTACTGGTTTTCAAACTTTAATCACATTAGCAACTTCATTTTATTTCATTTTTTGTGAGACATCATCTTATTTCATTCTTTGGTGTAGGTTTCGGGATCAAGCGATGGTGACTGGTGTGACGGACAGCTTCCTGAAAGACTTGACCACTTACTGCACTGGTTGGACCTAGGTGCCTCGGTGGCAGCAGGAGAAGTGGTTCGACAAATTCAAGGTGCACCAAAATTTTTGTTTTATTAATTAACTTTTATTGTTTACGGATTACTAATACACTAACAACAAACAATTTTGTAGATGAAACACTATTGGAACCCCAGTCTCGAGGTGGCTGCGAGAGACAGATACATGGACGTCACAAAGCCAAGGTACAAGGACAACATGTGGAAGTTGGCGAGCGAGGGAAGGGCACACAAATATCTTAAAGGTTTGATTACTCAATTAGTGTTCGTACTTGAATAGAAAGTTGTATATATCTTACGGATCTCTTCATATGAATTGTAGGTGAAGCCATTGAACAGTTCGAAAAAGCCCGCTCCAACCCGAAGTTCATTAAGAGATCCGTCCAGGCGAAGAAAAACAAGAGGCGGGGAGGAGACCCCGAGGTGGAAGCGGAGGCCACCAACTACGGTGGGTCGCAGTCGATGCATCATCGGGCTATGAATGTAAGTATTTCCTTTCCCTTGATTTTTATTTTGGATTCTTATTTAATGTTTTCATTGTAAATGTAAATGAGAAATCTACATGTACTGTCAACAGTTGAAGAACCAAACAGGAGAACTCCCCCAGCCTGTGCAGCTGTTTCTTGACACGAAGACCAAGGGGGACTCCACCACCGGTCGAACCTTCGTTACAAAGAAGGACGCCGCCATTTGGGTAAGTTTCTAACATAAGGCTTCTTTACATTGTTCTTTACATCTCACCTAATCATCACTATAATTTCTTTTAGAAAGCATATTTGGAGGCCACTAATGCGCCCAAGGCTGAAGGTGCGGACCCGACCGAGATTTGGTTCAGAATCGTGCGAGGGTACCGCAAGGGAGCGGTGTACGGTACGGGGAACGCTCACACCCTGTACTGGACACCACCCAATGCTCGGGGGGGAGGCATGCGACCTCGACGGAGTATGTACCGTCCGTCGTTGCTGATATTAGGTCGGAACTGCAAGAGGAGAGGGCGCAACGGGCTGCTATGGCTGAGATGATGAGGGAGCAGGATGAGAGGTTGAAGATGCAGGATGAGCGTATCTAGCGACAGGATGCGGTCAGCTTGCAAATTCTAGAAGAGCTAAACCACCTGAGGAGCATGCAGCAGCAGAACTGCAACTCCAGCCCCATTCCCCGACACCGAGATCCTAGAGACCCCTTCAATGGGGTGGTAGTGGTGCTTCAGCTAGTTTCCCTGTTAGCTGAATAGATTAAAAACGGTTTGTAGTTTATGAATATTTATCGAAAACAGTTTGTAAGATTACTCTTAATTTAGTGTATTAAAGACAATTGCGTGCTTGGTTGCCAATTCTGGAGTGTGAAGCTGGCGTAATGTTTGGAACGACGTTTGGAATGTTTGGAATGATGTGTGGGACGTATTTTGGTTGTTGGTTTGTGTTTTTGTGCAGATTTTGGCTAGAAATAAAATAAATAGAATCGGCCTACTACAGGTCCCGTAGCGACCGATATCGGTCGCTATAAAACGTCTAAAAGCGACCGATATCGACCTGTTATGGTGCCACGTCAATCCCCTTAGCGACCGATATCGGTCGCTACTCTTACCCCCGTAGCGACTGACATCAGTCGCTAAGGATACGTCTTAGCGACTGGTGTCGCTCGCTACATGTAGCGACTGGTGTTGGTCGCGCGTGTTTTTTTAGCGACTGAAATCGGTCGCTCAAAGCGACATATGGGTGCGACTGTACCTTAGCGACTGTCAGCTGTCGCTCGTCTATTTTAGCGACAGATGACGGTGGCTAAGATCAGTCACCCGAGACCTAAATTCTTGTAGTGGTAATCCGTTAAAAAAGTAAAAAAAAATACTTATTTCATCAATAAATTTTAAAAAATTGTACTGCATCAACAAAGGAAAAAGAATGTTCTATGTTGACAAGATAAAAGAAAATGTATTATGTCAACAACGAGAAAAAAATATTACGTCGACAAAGTAAAAAAAAGTACTACTCAGTACATCGTTTTATTAAAGTGTATTGTGTACTGCGAAAATAAAATAAATGTATTGCGTTATACGTACGACTTTGAGTAAAATAAATGAGAGGGAAAATGGAGGAGAGAAAATAGAATTTAGAGGGAAATGAATAAATTGTTGAGGGGAGGGAAAATGAGAGGGGTAAATTCGGAAAGTTGGTACTGCGTCGAGTAAAATCCGTACTGCGAAGAGCAACACCCTTACACAAAATATCATTACTTTTTGCCCACTTTAATTTAGGTGAACCCATCAAATCATTTGATTTACCAATAATAATAATACCTAGAGCCGGCAAATAATGACATGACCCGAAATTACAACACGAACCCGACACGAGATTAACGGGTTTGGGTTGAGGTTTGATGACCCATTTATGTAGTGGGTCGACACGAACGCAACACAAGATTTAATTAGGTTAGGTATCGACTTTGGATTGTCCCAAAATACGAACCCGACACGAATAACTTGTTTATTAAATTACTCTAATTTTTTTTTAATATAAATATGTTACTTCCTCCGATTTTCTTTTATCTTCCCGTTTAAATATAATACACCAGTCATATATCGAGCCAACAAGAAGATAAAAGAAAACGGAGGAAGTAATACTTTCCAAATATTGACATGACACGAAAACACGACACGAAATTAATGAGTTTGGGTTGAGGCTTAATACCCATTTATGTAAGTGAGTCAATAGAAATACAATACGAAACTTAAACGAAATTACTTTTTCCTAACGAGCCTTTACTCAATCCTAACGATATTTTACTACTTTACCCCTCTCATTTCACCCCATCAAAATGTTAATTATTTGGTTTTCTCTCTAATTAAATCTCAAACACCATAGACTCACCATGAACCACCACATATATTGGGACCGTCTGGGGTCGTGGCTGGAGTCGGTGGTTGGGATCGGGCCGGCGGGGCTGAGTGAGTGGGGTCGGATCGGAGCCGGGGACGGGTTGTGGTGTGGATGGCAGGTGGGCTGGGTGGTGCGCGGTGGTCGGATGGGGTTGGGCTAGGTGGGTGAGGGTAGTGGTGGGCGGGGTGGGTGGGTCATAGGGCGGGGTTGGTGGGTCATGGCCTGGGTTGGGTGGTATTAGGCGGGGATGTGGTGGTCCGGGTTGGTGAGGGTGGTCGGCGGTGAGGGTCGGATCGGTGAGGGTTGTCTGCGGTGGGTTCGAGTCGGGTGGGTGAGGGTGGTCGACGGTTAGGGTCGGGTCGGGGTAGTGATGGTGGTCGGCGGTGGAGTCGGGTGGTTGAGGATGGTGGAGGTTGTTGCCGTTATTGGTGGACGTTGTTGCTGTACTTTTCTTTTTTTAGTTAAATCTATTTATTTAATTTTTTTTGTTTTTTATTTGCTGTTTTCCATTGTTGCTGTTTTATTTGTTGTTTTATTTTCTTTTTGTTATTTTTTGTTATTTTTCCTTTTTTTTTGTTACTTCCTTCCGGCGAACCACCACGGCCAGTCACCCCTTCCAGCGAGCCCGTCCTCACGACCACCATTCCAACCACCAACTTATTAAAAAAAACCCTAAATAGTTAACCTAAACAATTAATCAAACAATAATAATGCAATTAAAAAAAATCGTAAATAAATACGGAGTAATCGATTTTACATCATCAGTAATTGAATTAGAAATCATGATTGAATCGATTGATTATCTAAATTGATGGAGTAAACCGAAAGAATTGTAGTTAGTTTATATAAGGGTATAATGGGAATTTTTTAGGAAAATTCGTTAGGATTGAATAAAGGTTCGTTAGGAAATAGCACGACCCAACTTAAATGGGTTGGGTTTTGGTTGAGGGATTCGTAACCTGTTTAATTACAACACGAACACGACATGACCCGATACGCTTGTGAGGTATAAAATGCCAGTATAAACCTTGGATTTGATGGGAGTAAATGGCAAGGTTCCTGTTGGGCACCCGAGAAATTCATAGCTTCATCCTCCTTTAAGGCCCGATGAATGAATAGAATAGTGAAATAGTGATAGTGTTTGAAAAACGCGGACGTAGGAAGGCCAGAAAAGTACATTGGAAGCATCAATTTTGAATTTTGATCTGCTGAGGAGGTTGATGGAGTCTGTTCATAATCATCATCATTATGCTCATACGGATTCTTCCAAAGACCTCCGTTGGACTGCCAGGTACCCTTTTTGATTTAGATTACATCACAAACTGGGTTCTGCTCATACTCTAGTGTAGTATCCCAACTCCCCAACACTGTTTCTTCTCATGCTCTCCCAAAGTTAATCCCTTTTTCTTTCTTTTTTGTAGGGAGTGTTATGAGTATATGTATGGGAAGCCATGGTCTGCAGTAAATGATTTTTACTTGGCTTTGGTAAATGGGCAGGTCTCCTTGTCGGACTTATTTGGTGCCAAGGTAAGTGGGTACTGCGGCTGCCTACTCTTTTTCAAGATCATTACCCAAAACCCCTCCTTGCATTTTACGTCTTACTTGTTTATCCATACATTACATGCCTCTCTTCAAATGTGATACAGTAGTATCAAACATGCTTAATCCTTTACTTTACACCTTTTAGCTCATCCTCTACCTCTAATTATATACTCTTTCCGTATCTATATGTTCGTCCACTTTGTTTAATATATGGGTGGAGTTTTATATTGAAAGTGGACGAACATATAGATACGGAGGGAGTTTTCGCTATTACAAACTAGACAGTTTAGACCATTTGGCCATGTACTAACATTTGTGTGCGTGCGTGCACATGATTTTAGACATGATTTTCGGATGTTTCCCTTGTTTTGGTTATTACTACTTTGATAGCTAGCTTATCATGTCTTTACGTACGTCCGTTACATGTTAGTGATTTTCTTGTCTGTTGTCTATGAAGATCCACACTAAAAGTTCAGATGAGTATGCCTCAGATATTACTCTCCCCGAGGATCAGTTAGGAAGGTGGGCTAGAGTCACATATAAGATAGTATTGTCCTACCATGGGGCATCTTTTGATGGATGGCAGAAGCAGCCTGGTTTGAACACCGTTCAGAGGTATGTTTTTATACTATCACGAATTCATTTCTGATCCTTGACACATAAGAATACATTTTTTGTAATGCTGCTTGTTTTTCATACCAATGTCTCTTTCATGCCGGTGTATTTAATTTGATCCCCCTAATTTCAGGGATCTTATCTTTACTTTAAGTTATTCTGTAGTACTCATAGCAAGTAAGATCTCGGTTCATTTCTTGATAATGTTTGCGGTGTTTCTATTTGGGTTTGCCTATCCTTGCCACTGGTTAATCTGACATTTTTGCATGCTCGGACTACCAGTTAGAAAAATACTTTATGCTAAATTGTAATCTTTCTAACTCTTCGGAATTTCCCCATTTTGTTGAAATACTCTTCACAAATGCTAAAAAATGTGGTGATCCCAAAGAGTTAGAGGATTATTTCTGGATCAAATTGTTTTTCTTTTTCTTTACACTGTTTTTTTGGAAGGACTATCTTGATGACCTCCTCATTGGCTAGGGGAATGGCTCCATACGTTGGACCTCCCTAGGTCGGGGTTTTGTATTGGTTTATTTGCATACCTCTATATCTTAAGTATGTTGATTTTAGTAGCTTATTTCCTTCTTTCATGTTTACAGACTTGTTGAGAGATCAGTTGGGACTTTTGTGGATGACAAGAAAGCTCAGCAGCAGAAGGCTAAGGGTTTACCTGTTGATGGAATGGTTGTTGTTGCTGGACGTACTGACAAAGGGGTTACTGGACTTAACCAAGTTTGCTCGTTCTGTATGTTAAGCTTGATATATTCTTACAACTTCTTTATTTCCTGATAAGACTTCTTGGGCTATGATATATTGAGCTTTTTTTTTATATATGTATATTTCTTATAAACAAAAAGATGAATGCAAATCGCCAATTGTTTGACGGTTTGAGAACATATCATATGAATCGATTAATTCTTATTAATCCCTATTTTTGAAAAAACTTTACTCCATTTTGCGATCGTTGAGAGCTATGTGTCAAAGATTCAAAACTTCTCCGGCCCCAAGAGAACATTACACCAATGTCCCTCTTCCTTCTATGGTGAGGTAAAGGTGGTTGGATGTGTTATAAATGAAATAATTGTAGAATGACTAAAATGGGAGCAACTTAGCACAGGTCATTTCATTAGAAGCAGCTGTTTTTTGTATGTATATATCATAGTGTTGAGGTACTATGGCATTGATTTTGTTGTTTCTGGGTTCTTAGAATTCATTACTCTAGATTTGGCTGGAATACCATTTAGAAATTTACATGAAAAAGGAATCTAATAAGTTGTACGGTGACATTGCTTAGTCTAGGCTTTAACTGAGTTCATGTGCGTATTTTTGTCAATTCTGTTTCTACATTTCAATTTCTTGGAGAGATTGCTTTTTGAGAGAATACTGACCACTTAATTTGGTAACTAGGCGAGTACTTTGAATTTCTTACGCACTGCATCGAGTGTGCCGTTCCTCTTTTGTCAAGTCTTAGCATGGGATCCTACTTCAATTTTATAAAAGTTGACTCAAATTTATGTATCTGGAGTAATGCAATCGATAACATCTGTGATATTTCTGCTCCAGTCCCTTTTGCTTTTGTTTATTAACCCGAATCATACTTGGTATTTACAATGTTGGATTTCTGACCATCATGCTACGCGAGATCTTATATAATGAGGTAAAGGAGTGGCGGAATGCCATGGAAAATGTCCAATGCTTGTTCAATCTATTAGTCATCAAATTAACTTGTGATAGATTTGCTTTGTGAAAAGAAAAAGATGTTAAAAATTTGAATCACGGCCCCAGAGCACTTGGTAGCTATATCCTGTAAGTGTGATTCTTTTTTGCAATCTTACATGTTTTTTTTTTCTGTGTGAACAGATACGTGGCGAAAGGATGTAAAAATTGAGGACATTGAACGCTCTATTGGTGCTGCGGCACCCGGAAAACTCCATGTTGTAACGATCTCTAAGGTAGTAGAGCTGGGTGGCCCCCTGCTTATTTTTTTTCTTTCCTGCATAAGTGCATAGCTGTGTACAAACATATCAATGCCAATTTTGTTATAGGTATCTCGTGCATTTCATCCAAATTTTTGTGCTAAGTGGAGGCGGTATCTTTACATTTTTCCAATTAGTGAAGGAGTCGAAAGGGAAGAGAATTATTTGAGAGAGGTGGAAACTCTGACATGTGAAACAAAGGAAGACAGTGTGGAGCAGAAGACCGAGGGCTCTCCCAACGAAGGTAACTGTGATGGGATACAAAAACCAATGAGTTTCTCCACTGGGAAAGTGGATCGACTTCTTCGTTCTTTGGAAGGAAAGCTTCTTTCCTACAAGATGTTTGCTCGGGATACCAAAGCATCTAGAAATACGTGAGTGAATTATTTGCGAACAAGTTGGCTTTAATTAATGGTGGAGGCCTCCTGACTATATGAAGTATACTTCCTTCCATACATGTATATTTTGCACACATATTTAGTAGCGGATCATTCTAACCAGTTAATTGTTTCCTGGTAATTTCATTGTCTCCACTCACCAATCACCATGCTTATCCGGTCATCCCCACCCACCATCTTCTTCCCCTGCCACCACCTTCTTCAGCTACCACTTCCGGCCGGACCACCACGTGCCAGTGCTGCCCCTCTCCACTTGTCTCACAACTCACAACCAACTCGGCACCCCTCCAATCAACTCCAAATCACCACATTTGTACTTCCAGACAACCACCTTTGGACAACCAATCACCTACTCATCTTCGCACAGCCAGGCAATCACCTCTTCACCTCTCCTTTACTATTACTTCTTTACATCTATTCACACTATATGCACTCCTCAGATCCATCGGAGTGGATGACACTTGGCTGGTGCTAGGTCTTCGAGCGGTGTGGAAGCGGACTTCAGAAGAGAGAAGGATGAAAATATGACAGTGGTGGGAAGTCTTGTAGCTGGAGATGAGGATGGAGGTGTTTGGGGCTTAGTGGTGGGGTGGTAAAAAGATGGTTCAGTGTTGGGTCGTAGTGGTGGTTGGTGGATTAGTGGAAGCATATGGGTGGATTAGTGGTGGTGATTAGACTGTAGGTGGGGCAAGGAGGATGAATTGAAGTCAGAAAATAAAAGGGGCAGAATGGTCTTTTATCCAATCAAATACGATACATTAATAGAAATGTATAGAATCACATGGAATGGCTCAAAAAATCAAATGGAATGGAGGGAGTATTATTAAATAAAGTTTGCATACTCTTTGTTTTGAGCATAAAATGGGAAAAATGCACCAAAAAATATTTGTGGGAAAAACCAGGGTTACCTAATTCTGTCTATCACCCTACGAATCGCGTATTGATTCGATCGAATTCCGAGTCCGTATTAGAGCGAATTATGATGTTTGGTTACAATTATACCGAATTATACTCTATTTTTAGCGAATCGCGAATTCGTATTATGAATTCGAGTCGAGCGAATCACGTATCCGGTAACCCTGGGAAAAACGCACCAAAAAATATGTGTTTATGTTGTACATGCATTCATTTCTGAGCTTGATTGTAACTGGAAGCTGCATATCTGTTTTGTTATCCTCATGATGTTATCTCAATGTTTCAGCGGCCCGGCAACGGAGTGTTTTGTCTATCATGCTAGAGCAACCAAAGCTAGATTGCCCTGCTCTAAAAAGGTTGTGTTAGCTTGTCTGTAGGAATTATCTTCTGCAAATTGGTATTCTAGTTACTTTGTCATGCAGAATATGCATTGAGCTTTCACTAGATATAGGTGTCTTTGCGAGTCGCCAGTCTATAAAAGATATGCAACTTTGCAAACGACGATAGATTCAAACTTTACCGTGCTGCATAATATTATCACTTTTGGTATCCTTTGTTGACGTACCCCACATTGTCAGCGCTGCATGCTTTACGACTTTGTAAAAGGTGATAGTTGTTCTCGACGCTTGTGAGTGATGTCCACCTGTTGCTGTTTGATGACGCAAAGAAAAATATTGGATACAGGGAATATATTGACTAAAAGGTGTATACAAAACTCAATTCTGTTATCCTTGTGCTGATTAGCTGATTAGCTGAGCTGTGGTATCCTTGTGCTGTATATAATTTTTTTGGTTTTAATACTACTTACATTTTACCAAAAAAAAACTCAATTCTGTTCGGGGTGTATATTCATTATCTTTCTAAACCTGCTGGTAAAATGACGTGTTACAACATGGTTGTCTTTCTTAGTTGCAGGAAGAGTTCAGAGAGGGAACTTTCGTTTATGAGTGTTGGAATGTCTATTAGACTTGTAGAATTATTTTCAACTAAAATGGGCAGTCAAGAAAGTTCAACTTATAAACTTGAAATCTGTCTTGTTCATGTTCAACATTGTGAAGCGTAAGCTGATCATTTATTGCAGATGCCGGTCTAGCTGCTGATAGTAGTGTCATTGTTGACAGGATCATGCAGACGGTATCAAAATTATGTGTGTTGAGCTTGTGGCCAATCGCTTTTTACGCAGGGTAAGTATCTTGTTTTGATTCTAATTTGTGGAAGCCTTAATGTCATTCAACATTATAATCTTGCGATTTTGTACCTTTTGGTTCTCGACTATAATGGAAGAAGGAAATTTTCATCATGGGACTGCAAACAACCTTTCTGTGTGTGAGGCTATGTACACCCAACCTCCCTACCCTGTGTTAGAACTTAGATGAGGGTTGTTGAGTCACTAGGTAATGTTTTTGTTGTCATCATCATGATCACCGTTGTTGTGTTAGGAATAAATATATGGAGTAGTATTTTGTAGATACTCCCAATTAAATCTCGTGTTGTGTTCGTGTCGACCCACTTACATACATGGGTCACCAAGCCTCAACCCAAACCCGTTAATTTCGTGTCGGATTCGTGTCGTGTTTCAGGTCGTGTCATTGTTTGCCGACTCTAAAACTAATTCTGACAACTCCTCTCTTTATGCTGGTACGCGCTGGAGGATATTCTTGTTCTTATAAAATGCTCTCCACCTTTTGTTATTCCTCAGTTGAAGTAGATTGTATACACATGCTTTTTGCTTATAAACTGAGGAAGTGCAAAATTGAGCAGCGTCATGATGTTGATTGGCAAATTTACCCTCACTTTGCCAATCTCTCCCCTAATCCCCACCAACTCATTCAATGCCCACCACCCACCAGTCACCACCTTCATCTCCCTCCAAAGTCCAACCGGGTTGAAGCTTCTCCCCTTTCTGCCACACCATGGCCACCAGCTTGGTCACACCAACCGCTCCCACCTACATCTTGTGGCCTCACCCAGGTGGATGACAAAGTTAACTGTGTCCAACTTAGCCTGTGGTCGGATAGAGGCTGTAGAGGGTGGCGGTTCAGGTTGATAGGCGGCTTGGGAATAGTTAGTGTTGTACTGCTGTGGCAGGAGGGGACATTGAGGCCAAGGGTGATGACGAAGGGGTTCTACATGAGATGGAGAGGTTGAGGATGGTGGCGACAGGCCTTATCCTGCAGACATGCGGGGTTGGGCAATGAAAGTGGAGATGGGGCTGGGGTGGGGGGTTTCAAAAGTCGTGAAGGGCTCTAAAGTGGAGGTCTAACTAGGAATCTAGGATGGTCTTGGAGGTGGGGTTTTGAGTGGTGCTAGGATTGGGGTTGGAGAAGATGAAGGTGACTGACATATGAAGAGGGGCTGATAGTCTGATACTGAATTAATTATTTTATTAGATGAAGGTGCCTGACATACCCGTGTCCAACACGATACTCAAAGATCGGATATGACAGATATTGTATTCGATCATTACCCCTGAGGCCCGATACATGCCATCATTTCCTTAGTCTAATTCGACACTCCTCGTGGTATAAAGGAACACTTGCATGACTATACTAAAGAAAGAGTATGGGATATGAAGCATATAGTTACATTTGGATGCTTCAAGCCTTATGTTCCATGCATTTTTGCATCATACTTTAAGGATCTCGATGTTTCATATTATTAATCAATTTTATGTTTTATGATACGTGCCTCTGTAGTCTGTACCCTTACCTCATTTTAGGACAGAGACATCCATCCAAAAATGAGTCATGACGAGTGTGATACTTGGATAATATAGTACTCCGTAGTATTATGCAGTGGTTGATGTTACTGCAGATGATCAGGGTGCTAGTTGCGACAGTAGTGAGGGAAGCCGCTGCAGGTTCTGAAGATGATGTATTAATTCAGCTAACAGAAGCGACTTGTAGACGCGCAACAGCACCCCCAGCACCTCCTGACGGTCTTTGCTTCGTTGATGTTGGTTACTCTGATTTTGATCCTCATTTCTGTTTCATTCGCTGATTGTAACCATTCTTTGGGTATCATACCCTGTTACGAATGTCAATCCAGTGTATGACACTTAGATACTCAATTTCAAACTAAAAACATGTGTTCTTTTCTATGAACTTTGCCCAAAACTTGGTCATGTACTCAAATACTTCCGAAGGAAACATGGTTTAACTGAATGAGAAGAAATATGATGTTTCACCCAATGTTGGTCTTTTGGATGAATTTGCAATTTTGGTGCTCTGCACATTGGTCTAACAGAGTCATTTATCATTTAGAATCACGTTTTGGAGTATGAGGCCAACCACCGATGATGACAAATACTACGAAATAGATCAGAATAATATTACGCAAGTTTTTTGCCAACGGGAAAAAGTGCTCTACGTGTAGCTTGTTGCCACCGCTAATCGGTGGGCAACACCATTCAGAGCCCTAGATAAGGAACTAAAAGTAAGACAATTGAAGTAGGAGAAAAGGGGGCCCAAGTTGTCGATGATTCTGGAGATTGTGGTCGACGTTGGTCGATGCCAATGCTCCTGGATGCTTGAAAGATTAGAGTCGAGCAATTCAAAAAGAGAGCCCTAGATAAGTAATTAAAAGTAAGACAATTGAGGTAGGACAAAGACGAGTGTTTGTTTAGTAGCTTAAAACCTCGTTTTATCCATTTCCGGCTCTAGGAGCAGGAGGCTCCATTGTTTTAGCCCTCGCCAAATCGGTGATGTTATGCTCTTTACATCGATACTTTGCTCTGAACATCCATCCAATCAGGGACTCCGGTTCTTTTAAGTATT
This sequence comes from Agrostemma githago, assembly GCA_958450325.1. Taxonomy (NCBI): domain Eukaryota; kingdom Viridiplantae; phylum Streptophyta; class Magnoliopsida; order Caryophyllales; family Caryophyllaceae; genus Agrostemma; species Agrostemma githago. Next base: position 6,104,778 of record OY288242.1, read on the forward strand.
TTCCCCATTGTTTTTGCCAACAATGCTCAATTAGAGCTTCGGACATGTCTGATTCCCAAAATTTCTGCGCACTTGGGAAGGTTTAAAAGTTTATGCGTCTCGAGCAGATCATTTTTCTTAAAAGGTTTATACGGAGTACATACTCTATTAAAACCGAGTGTTTGTCATTAATTAATTCTATAAGCTTTCGTATTGAATTGCAATTATTATTTTTTCATTAAGGCAGCTGGTTTAGCCAATTCCATATACATTATCACAAATTGTGCTTAATCTTTGGCAAATTAGATCCAGATTACAGACTTCCTACCTGCTAGAGTTAAATGGAAGAGTAAACTAAATCAAATACGATCCTGTCAGCCAAAAAAGGACTTAATACGATTTAAATTAACCCAACAAAAGATCAACTAATCAACAATTTTTTGAAATCTGACCAACATAAGCTTTGCTTTTGTATTATCCACAAGTCGACAACACGAGACCAAAGCATAGAAGCCTGGGACGGGGGGTCAAATGTGTAGTGTCTTAACTGTCAGCTGTCTACCCCATTCTGTTGATTAGGAGACATTTTCAAAATAAAAAATTGTGTCACCAATTTTACTCTATTTGGTGGGTATAAGAATGAATATGGGTGAAATTTCAAGCATCGAAAACAAGTAACACACTGTTACAAAAGCTTGCTCGTAGAGACACAGTTCCCATCTTCGGTGAGCTCACAAATGTCAAGTGCAAGAATGTCAATAACATCATCTGGGATTATATTTTGATCACCTGCATCTCTTCTCTCTCATCAAGTCAGCTTCAAAGAGGCAAAGTCTGAAGCCAGTTTCACGGCCTCGTTCACATTTGATGCATCAGTACCCTAAACATCACCAATCATTTACCAAAATTATTCCACCATGTCTACGGACAAGAAAAATGTTTACAGAAAACTTAATTGGAGAGGAAGGGAAAAAAAACAGACAAGGCATGATTGATTTTGTTATGCAAATTTCTCCCAATTTTGCTTATTTTCTCCAAGTGAAGTGGAAAAGGGGAAATACATGATACCTTAATATGTACTCCGTATTTACTTTTATGCAAGTACAACAAATGTCAATTTACCCTAACCATTTTTCCGATGTAGCCAACGAAAAAGATGAAAAAAATTATCTATGACAAAAACATTTTTAAATGAAAATGATATATAAAAATGAATTCACATTGAAAACAATTTGATTTAATGAAGGAAATGATGCCAGTTGTTAAGAGAATATAATTATAACCTGACCCTGAGCGAGACCTCCTTTTCCCTTACCGCACCTTCCTTTCAGTGGACCCAAAGCAGTTGTTAACCACTCTGACACTTCCAAACCTTTCCATGTATTTCCTTTGTCGGGCACTCCAGCGTAAACAACAGCCTTGTTAACGGTTTCATCCACACTGAGAACCATGATCGATATCCCCTGATCACCCCACTTAAAACAATTAGTAATAGTTGAATGCCAAATAAATATGAAATTTTCAAACCTTACGTCAGTGAAGTGCAATATGTGAGTAGAAAAATAAAGCGGACTAGAAACAGAGGCTTTCTGACAACCTTTTGCTGTATCACTTTCTGCACAGCTTCCCTAACAGCAGCGGCATCTAAACCAACATCCACACGACAAATGCAGAAGTTCTTCCCCTCTGAAATAGAGGTCTCTGCCTTCTCACTTGCAATTTTTACTGCTTTTAAAAGATTCTCTTCAGCCACTTTCTTCTGTGCCTTCCTCACTTGATCCTAAAGGCATCATCAAAGATAAGAAAATGAATACCAGACACTACTAGCAGGAATAGAATGTTCCATAAAATAAATTATGATACCTGAAGCATGGAAATCTTTAATCGGATATCATTTTTCTTGGCTGCTGGAATGGGTGCTGCATCCACACGGCTTCTCAGAGAAGCAACTTTCTGCACACAAAAATAAGTGTTTTGTATTAGAGACCATACACTAAATGCAAGTCACCTGTTTGATAAATATTGAAAATAAAATAAAATAAAGATAGCTAGCAATTAGCGGCTTTAGCGCTAATATTAACAATTATTTGTAGAAGAGACCAAAAAATCCAAGTAGAAGCTTCTTTTCTCCAATATGATTTGTATATTACATGAAACTTTCAACACTAGAAAGTTGAGTTGAATTGACATGGATATTTAGAAGGAAACAAACTACAGATTTGATAAATCTACATGAAAAAGGCAAAGCAGAACCAAATAAAAATCAAAGGAGGCCTCAGGTATACCTTGGGATCTGACAGAAAAGATTGCATTTGACGATGTTAAAAAATTATTTTTACATGTATACATACAGCCTACGAACAATACGCATAAAGCTGGTAAAATTGATTTGAAAACATAAATGTTTGCTGCAAAAGTGGGTTGCCTAAACCATAGCATGCGTTCATACATACAAATATGTAATACTCGTGGAACTAATGATACAGACTTATTTCAATCAGACACGATCACACAAATACATAATCCAAATATGTGATACGTTCAAATCAGTTTGCAATTTAATGACAGAACGAATGCTAAAAGCCTGAAACACGGAGCTCAAACAACGATATGTTTATCCATGATGAAGGTCAAACAAAATACTTTGTAACATGGACAGTTGAAGAAATGAGCTAGATATTCATGTGTGACATATACAAAGAGAACATCTTAGAAACACTCCGTGTAAACCAGGAGATAATTACTATGGCAAATATGGGGTATCATTTCCTCTAAATAAGGAAAGAGCTTTGGAAGGGAACTTTTCGCATATAAGTATAAAAGAATATAAATATAATAGTCGGGCCTCAACCGTCACCTTAAGGTTTTGGTTGAGATGGTTCGGCTGACATGGTATCAAAGCCAGAGGTCACGACCCTGACTGCTCCCAATATCTCGAACTCTCAAGTGGAATCTCAGCACATGGCACGGGAGAGCCTGTGCACTAACCACTCTTCAAGCCCAATGGGCATTCGAGTGAGAGAGCGTAATAGAATATAAATATAATAGTTGGGCCTCAACCATCACCTTAAGGTTTTGGTTGAGATGGTTCGACCGACAGTAGTAATGTATAGATGACTGCTACAGGCCCCACACTTAACCCACCCCAAATTTAACACAGATAAACAGGATTCAAAAGTAAACCTTCTCCAGCAGAATCCCTTCTATGCTTGATGCATCAATCACTTCCTGCTCCAGGGTGCGTGCCAGTTCTTCGGCCTCTAAAGCACAATCAGCTGTAACAGCAGTCACCCGACGAATTCCTTTGGCAATTCCTTCCTCAGATAAAAGAGCAAATGACTTGGCTTCTCTTGTATTCGATATGTGGGTTCCTATGTGGACGACAAATCAACTTTATTACAGTGTGGGTACTTCAAAATAAACAGTCACACAAATAAACCTGATGTAAATTGTAGGTCAGTTTCACACTAAACATCTCAAGACCACATTTCACATAAGTGTGTGCAATATCAAAAGTTGGGAAATTTAGCAACTTAAGCACCTCCACAAAACTCTGCAGAGTAGGATGCCCACTCCTCTTTTTCTGGATCTGCCAAAAGATCTTCTACCTTTTTCCCAATTGATACTATTCTTACAGGGTCAGGGTAAATCTGCAATAGATAACCAAAATGTTCATTCACCAAGTATGGAAGTTTAGAGGGAGGAACCTTAAAAAATATCTTACCTCCCCAAAGACAGCCCTGAGACCATTAACACGCTTGGCGTCAGTAAGAGTTGCCTCTTTTGAATATACATCCAATTCAGCTTTAATTTGATCATTCACAATACTCTCTATCTTTCTCAGTTCTTCACTTTGAACAGGCTTACCTGTCAACAGACACAAAGTTTACTACAGTCTCTAGAAGCTTACTACTATCTGAAACCACTGACAACTCATACCATGGGAAAAGTCGAATCTTAATTTCTCGGGAAGCACAATTGAACCCTTCTGATCTACATGAGCCCCAAGGACTTCCTGAAGGCCACAAATGAAAACGTATTCAGAGAAAATTCACAAGTTAATAAAAGCGAGGAAAATTTGTTGTTTGATGACATCGAATGTTACTAACACGAAGTGCAAAATTCAACATGTGAGTACAAGTATGGTTAGGAGCAATTAGTTGCCGTCTGTTATAGTCCACCTGTAAGACAATAAATTCAAACTGAGTGAGAAGAAGAAAACTATAACTGCATATGAAGGTTTCATATTCACTGTCTATCAAACACCAGATAAATTCATGAAAACCGTACCTTACATGTGACTTTATCACCGACTGCAAATATACCACTTTGACTTGTAAAGTCACCAATGTGAAGAACAAAACCACCAAAAACTTGAACATTACAAACATGAAAAGTTCCAGATGGCATTTCCAGCGTTCCACTGTCGAAGATCTGTAACCAACCAAAGGACCAAATTAAGCCTTCCAGAGGACGTATAGTGTCTTGCATGCATGGGACATCAAACTCAACATAATATCTTGGCCACAACACCAGACATGAAAACATTGTGGATGGGGAAGTGTCATGCCCGACAATTTTGAGTAGCGATAATCGAATATGCATCAGTCATGTATTGGCAGTAGGCCCTTGCTGCTTCAATTTTATGAAAACGTGAACATGCTATAGCCTAAACACTTCCGAACCCTACTTTCTAAATTAAATTCATCATTGTGTCACTTAGGAGACTGGCCTAATGACGAGCATCCATGAGCTTCTATGTATTTATTATGTTGCATTTAGGGTGAAAAATTCTGATATTCACATGTATCACTGTCCAACAGGTTAGTCTCCTTCATTCTAGGTTCCTGCATCCGATGGGAAGTGGAAGAAGAGCAACTACACTACGCCCAAAACAACACCTACAATTTTGTACATTACCACAAGTCTGACTAATGTTCTCCAACTTTCTGATTCTAAACACTGACCCAGAGATTGTTGCAAAGACCTAGTACTGTAATGTTTTGACCTAACTCGCGAAAGCTTTTAAAATAGCAAAATATTGCAAACCACCTGACCACCTTGCTCAGCATAGAAACTCGTGGACTCAAGGACAATGCCAACTTCTTTGCCAGCTTCACCACTCTCCATGAACTCTGATCCAGTGTATATAGCTCTTATGGTACTTTCATGGTCCTAAAAAACAAGATCACGTAGCGTGAGAAAGAACTAAACCAAGATGACCTATAAATTATGTGATGCCCAAAACACTTAGGTTCAGACTTTTAGCTTAAGGGACATTTCAATATGCACTAATTCCGAAATAAGATCGTTTGACCATTACATGTGCCTTAATCTGTGATTACTCTACCCCAGCAAGCAACAACAATAAGAAAACAGCACATCAAGATCAAAATTGATTTGGAGTCAGGTTACTATGAACCATTACTTAATTGTCATTGACAAGCAAAATAAGGGAAAAACAGGGGGGGATAGATAAGGAAAACAAGATAAATAGTCAAAATACAAGAAAAGAGACAAGTCATAAGAATCTAAAAACAAAATAAATGAATAAATAAATAAATAAACAAGTTGAAGAAAAGAAACAATAATAACAATTATTCTTAATAATTGTAAATAAGTGAAGACTAAAGAAAGAGATAACAAGCATAAATAAAATATATGGGCTAAAAAAATTCAGTGTATTGTGAGTGATATTAGAAGGTGACTATGGAAATGAATCACTTGTTACATAAATAGTTCAAAAATACAATGGAATAACTTCATCTCAAAATGCAGCTTTTCTATTATTACACTCTACGTATTGTCTTTAGTCTTTACCATTCTAAAGAGAGATGGTCTAACCATAACTATCAGATCACATTGTTGTGTTCAAGCCTTCAAGGTAAATACGATATAAAGTAAACCATACTAACCTGGAACCAAATATACTTGCTTGAGTCATCAGTGGTTGGAACTCCATTCTTGTGCATCAATGCTGTGGCATTAGCATCCATCACAATTGCACCACCAGCTTGCTGAAACGACACGATGATTAAGTTGGTAGGAAAAACTTGGTTGTAACTTTACACTCATTAGCAAATTAGTATACTTCATTTTCTGCTTAAAAAAATAAACACTTCCTTTCACCAAACCTCCACACCTTTCGGAGTTGCAATCAATATATGAAAAACAGATGTATGAGATTTGGAAGAATTTAGAACATGAATTTTAATTTAAGTTGATTTTAACATTGTTTTACAGCTGATTTATAATAGTCGTTAATGAATTAATCTTTAACTAAAAAATACCTTATTTTGAGCACTCCTTGATCTTTCCCTTGCTTCTTCCATGGCTTCATCAAACCCCTTCACATCAATTGTCAAATTTCTTTCCTCTGCCATTAACTGAGAAAGAATCACAGTAAAAGTTAACTGTTGATGAATGGTAACTGTACAAAAAAAAAGTATTAACATTACATCACTTACCTGGGTCAAATCTAGAGGGAAGCCATATGTGTCCCACAAGACAAATGCATCCTGCAATAAACAACTCATGAAATTAATATAAATATAAAAAAATCTTATGACTGAACTCAACTTCGAGAGTGCATTTCTCTTCCATCCTTCCCATTTTCCACAAGGCAAGACAAAAGGAAGAAACTAAGTAGAAACAAAATCGAGTCACTTGTCATCATAACCAAAATCCAACCATTAGTTTTCTTAAAAATATCATGGTGCATGGCTTGAATCCAAAAGACAATATCTCTATTTTCTCTAGCTACAAGAATTTGCCAAATTCGCAAGTTGAACTACATGCACCACTGTAGCACAACAGAACATCGGCAAAAATCTTCTAGAACAGTCCGAAAAGCAAAAAAAGTGAATCTTCTCAAAGACAGAAAGACAGCCAAAAAGGTACAGAACATATGTACCTGACCGCTCAATGTCTTTCCTTCAACCTCCTGAGCAGCCTTTTTGAATTTCTCGATTCCCTGATAAGAGTTTTAAGATTTCAGGATATTAGTAAAAATAACCTTCCTCGTAAATTTGAATAAGTATTAATAATGAAAAACATCTAAAGATAGATACCACAGCACCTCTACTATTGCTCATCTGGTATTAATAACGAGTAATGAATAAGTATATATAAGAGAGTTTGCCTAGAAAGATGTCTACTAGCAAACAGACAACGGTAGTTTCCACTAGCAAGTTCCACAACGATCAAAGTCTCAAAGATAATATTTACGTCATCATAGATCTGAAATTGGCTTACGCCTTGCTTGGATAGGGAGGGAAGAGATATGTAGATTTGAAGAGGGATACAATTTACTTTGCTTGAATAACAAAAAGGAGTTGGAGGGATTTGGAAGGGAGGGAAATTAATCCCTCCGTTTCCCTCCGCCAACTCAACATATTTCATTATTTCCCCTCCAAAAATGGAAAGATTTGAAGGGAAATTATACTCTCTATTACCACACCTCATCCCTTTCCCTTCCATCCTATCCTCTCGGCTCTCGCCTCCCTTTCCCTTATGTTCAGTATCCTAAGAAGGCCTCAACTTCAACTAGCAATGGAACTAAATATTCATTATCATTTAGGGCTTGCTTGGGATGAGGGTAATACATTAAGGGGTAATGGGGGTTGAAATGTGAAGAAAATGGAGGTGAGGGGTGGTTAGTGATGGTTATTTATGGTGTAAAGGGAAGGTGAGGGAGGAACAATTACCTCCATATGGGGGTAATGCATTACTTAAGGGGAGAGGGGAGTGATGTATTACCTCCAAATGGGGGTAATTGTTCCTCCTTCACCTCCTCTTTACACCATAAATCACCACCACCAACCACCCCTCACCTCCATTTTCTTCACATTTCAACCCCCATTACCCCTTAATGTATTACCCTCATCCCAAGCAAGCCCTTAGGTTTTGAACATGGTTGTGCTGCTTATTGTGTAAAGTATCAGCCGGTCAAAGCGTTTTTTATCACGGGTCATCCACAAAAAATAATTGTCTTTATCATATAGGTGAGGCTATATACATTTGAACACCCTCTTTACCCTTTCCCCATCATAGGCAGAGCATTTAAGTCATGGAGGAATGTTGTTATAATGACAGGCATACATAAATTCCTCCCACTTCAAGCACATATTCCTAACCTTAAGCAATGTTTTCCCAAAGCTGGCCTCCTCGGCTGCAATGATATCCTTGATATGTTTCTCACGCTGTTTTAACTCCGGAAACACATCACCCATCACATTCACCAAAGTGGGTACTAACCTGGTGAAAACCATGCATTTAAATTAGACAAACTGGAAAATACAGTGTCGACAAACAACACTGTCAGCATCTTATGACAAGGAAAAAGCTTGGAATCGTGACTACACCAAGAGTAATCAACATCCTACCCGTTGAAAAAGCCTTCTTGTCCTTTTAGGACTTCACTCCCATAGCGAACAGCCCGACGAAGTATGCGCCTTAGAACATATTCGCGGCCCTCATTACCTACATACGATTAAACTTGTAGGGTTAGTATAACAGTTACCAAAAATTAAGCCCTCCTGAATAACAATCGCAGCTTTCAGTTGCTAAATACAAAGTGCCGTTAACAAACTATGTCATGGATACACAAGGCTAAACTTTCAGACATTTCAAGTCCATCATCATTCTCTGTCGCGATGAGGCGTCCTAGCTGAATACTAAAAGCATTGGAAAACCATTATATTTTCATAATTTCACTTACATATTTAGTTTGAAGAGCCACTAGGTGGACGGGGCAATAAGGCACATAGCACAAGGCGAAAGCACACGCCTTTTAGAAACAGAGTGACCTATTTTTAGCAACAAATTGTTTCTTCGAAATAAATTTTGGGCAACAATATCCTCTTTTGGAGTTCTCGGGTTGGCAAACAAGCAAAGAAGTAAAATTTGAGAAAAATGGGGAAAAGAAGGGCATGATTTAAGATTTAGCTGAAACTGGTATGAAATGTGCGTACTAGTGAGTCTTGTAAAGTGAGCCTTGTCAAAAGGTGCACCTAAAATGCACCAAGGCGTTCTTGATAGTGCCTTACCCAAGGCACGCTTTTTTAAAATGAAGTTTATGTGTGACCAATTACTAAAACAGAGAGATTGTCCCCTCTCCATGGCACACTTTAGTTTATAGTTTCGCAAGAAACTTCAGCAGCTAGGAATTTCAAGTCAGTCATAACTCAATAAGACACATTTATCCATTTCCAAGTCTGAGACAAGGTTCTAAGATGAGCATTAGCAATCAGTTTATATTGTAATTTGGGGTGTTCTAATTAGACTAGCCAGCGGGAATAGTAGTTAGCAAGTTTTAAATCTTGTATGCAGCATTACAAAAACCAAATGACCATGTTCTATATGGCTGCTTAAGCATGATAGCCTGGGTTACACAGGAACAGCAGCACCTGATTAAGTTAGTGTCATCCATGAAGACTATACCTGGACAGGAACCATCAGCTATCGCAAAGGAAAGTGTCCTTATGTGATCAGCAACTACTCTATAAGCCATATCGATGTTGTCTACGTCATCAGAACCAACTTTTCCTGAATATGGACGAGCACCAGTAGCCTGCATGTCAAACAAGAGACAAGGAGTGTTAAAACAAACAAAATAAAAGGGGCGTGTAACAATACCAACACATAATTCAATTTCCCAATAAAGATGGTAGTCCATATCAAACGAACAGAGGCGGAACCACAAATGTCACAAGACTTGCACAACCCTTGAACTTTTATGCTCAGACAGTAGCGAAGAGGTGTGTCAAAACAAACGAAATAAAAGGCACATGTAAGAATGTAAAATCATAATTTCTAAAATCCTGGTTTTAGATTAGCATTAATCATCATTTATAAGATCCCACCCATGATACGACAATCAGGACAAAAAACAGACAGACAGAATCAGAACTCAAGCTTTCAACGCATGAAATTAAGCGATCAAAGAGTGCTTGCAGATCATCCAACTAGTAGCAAATATTACAAGTGTAGTGGCGTGGTTCTTTTTCCTATGTGATACCATGATATTTCTGGGTATAATTATTATATATATATTAAATATACGTTCTCACCACAAAAATCGCATTATTCATCGTAAAGGTCATACATAAACATTGGAAAGTTTCAGACCTGAATAAATTTTAAATTCAAACTTACTCAACCCTTTATAATAAAAACAGCAACGTATTTATATCTACTGTTTACCTGTTGGATTGCCTCAAACAAGGGCATAAAAACATCTGTATCATAATTACTCATCTTCTCTTGAAGAATAGACGTCAATCTTTCGAAACCCATTCCTGTGTCCACATGTTTTGCAGGGAGGGTTTTAAGAGAGCCATCAGATTCCCTGTTGAACTGCAAAAGTTATGTGCATTAGCAAACCATGCCGTATGTCACATATAATCCAGATTCCAGCATATGAATAATTAAACCAGAATTGGGACCAACAAAAAATAACAAACCAAATAATACCTGGATAAAGACAAGATTCCAAATCTCTATACAAGTGGGGTCATCATTGTTGACCAATGATGCAGCATCGCGATCACCAATCCTATCGAAATGTATCTCCGTACAAGGACCACAAGGGCCTGTATCTCCCATCTCCCAGAAGTTGTCCTATTTCAATCCAACAGCATGTAAAGATTAAACAGGATTACAAGCCCTTCAGAAAAAAAAAAAAACTTCAGAAGTTCAAATGCGATAAAACATGTGACAACCAACACGATATAAAGTATACCCCAAACAGATCACTACTTAATATATGCCAAAGATCTGAAGGATTTAACTTTAGAGAACTTGGATACTAAAAGCCGCTCAACTAGCATTTTTTTTCAACAATATACACTTAAGTACTCAAAGCATTCAACTATTGTTAGACACTCCTTTGTCTATAGTTACTAGTGTAATCCTGGAGGTCCGACATCCCCTATGTAGGTATGAGGTATTATCTCACCTTGCAACCAAAAGGTAGGACACGTTCTGGAGGAAGGAAATTAAGCCATATGTCTCTAGCCTCAGTGTCAGGAGCAAGGCCAGCTTTTTCATCACCGCCAAAATAGGTAGCATATATTCGGCTGGAAGGCAATTTGTAAACCTGGCAACAAAAGAAGAACATGTGACGTGAAAACCAAAACAGTCATGAACATCAAACTCTATGTGGGTCTTTTGAGAGCTCAACGACAAGGGCACGTCTATAATAAAATAAAAATAAAATAAAAAAAGAACCATCAATAGACCAACACAATGACACTTGTAGTTTCAATCACTTACTTCAGTGAGCAGTTCCCAAGCCCATTCAATGGCCTCTTTCTTAAAGTAATTGCCAAAGGACCAATTGCCAAGCATTTCAAAAAATGTGTGGTGGTAAGTATCTTTTCCCACATCATCAAGATCATTATGCTTCCCACCGGCCCGAATACATTTCTGGGTATTGCATGCACGCTTCAGGTCACTCAATGGACTGTTTGGATCCACTGTTCCAAGGAAGATTGGCTTGTATTGGTTCATCCCTGATCACTCAAACAAGTACAAAACCATGACATCAATCACAAAGTGTCCAAACATGAAGATTAAAAATAGTAGAGCACATCCAATATCCTTATCAATCAATATCACAATATGGCCTTAATTTTACTGAAACTTCCGCATCTCAATTTGTACTACCTCTATTTTGTGAACCCAAGGGAAACGTCTGCATTAGCAATGTAGCATATATTTGTGCAAAAAGAGGTCCTATAAGCTAGACTATAGGTTGAAAACTCGTGACATCGACTCTACTTTCAAATATCAAGAACGGAAGATGTAAGGTAATTGGTACTCCCTCCAATTCTTACCTAATGCCCCCACATGCTTTCAAATATCACCATATAGGATGGTAAGATAGATTCAAATTTGAAGTTTTCGTCCCGTACCGAAATAATTAGGATGCTTAAACCAGTACACATTATTTCCTAATCAGGTACTCACCCCAATCATAAAGTCCCAAGTACATTATATTTCCAAAAAAAATCAACGAAAAGCGCACCTAGTCACATCACAAAGGATTCGAAATGACACCAGGTACCTAATCTTGACCATTAACGGATCTTATGTGAGACGGTCTCACCTATAAAACAAACCAATATTGGATTACCTGTCACCCAGCTAATAAAAAGATTAAAAAAAAGGGTTATCGTGACGTATAAAGCTAACAAGCCGGTCTCACACTTGCAAAAACAGAACGCCGGTACCCGAACTGATTGGGTGATTCGACAGCACATGAGATTCAATTGACCTTTTGGGGGTCTCTAAATATACAGTTAAATGAAAAATGAATCATTGAAATTAGTGAGTAGGTCTCCTGTAGAAGCGTCTTATACCGTACTAGTTACGAATACAGCTCAAATTCAGGGGATAACTGGAAAAGAAATCAGCATTCAATACTCAAAATTGACAGCAATAAACTCTTCCAACATCAGAATTGACAGCAATAAACACAAAAACAAGTAGTATAAAAGATTTCACGATAAATTGGAGTAGATAGGAAAGGGAGAAGAGAGATAAAAGCAAACCAGCGTTAGCGAAGAGGAGAGAAGGATCATTGACAGGAACAACCGGACTTGACTTCCAAAACTTGTGATCTTTTGTCTTGAAAAAATCTATGAAAGTGTCCCTGACCTTGTTAGCAGGCCACACACAACTTTTGGATTGCTCACTCATGATTCTTGTTGTTGTCGTCGTCGTCAGGGAGGAAGAAGAAGAATCCGAGAATCTGCTGGGTCTGTGAGGAGGAAGAGGAAGAAAAATATGAGGAAATGGAGTGTGAGAGGCTGAGGGAAGACGACCAATGGCAAATATGAGGTTAAACCCTCTTATATAACCCTTCATCCATTTGCTAATTTTGTTTTTTAAAATTTCGAGAATCTCACTTTGGTTACACTTTTGTACTCTCCCTAGTCCCTACACTTTGTGGGTTGGGTTGGGATGGCATTGGTTCAAAGGCTAGACCTAGATCCGTCAGGTTGGATCTGAATCGGTTGGTTTGGGTTTAATATTTTCAAATTTAATGGGTATGGATTAGGTCTGGATCCTCTAAAAATAATTCGGGTACGGGTCTGAGTTTTCGGAACCCGAATCCGATAGGTCTGGGTCCAATAATTTTGGATCCGATCAAGTCTAAGTCTAAGGTAGAAAAATCGGGTCGGGTCTGGACCGTGTGCCGACCCAAACCCGACCCATCGTCCCTCCTCATGGAGTCATGGGTAGGAATGTCAATTTCACCCAAAACCGATGGATATTCAACCCGCCCGATTAGGGATGTCAATTTCACCCGAACCCGTTCAAAATTCATCCACCCGAACAAAATTAATGGACGAAAACCCGAACTAAATGGATTTTAAGCGGATGACGGATGAATCGGGTGATGGATCGGGTCGGATTCGGGTGGAGATTTTTCACCCGTCACCCGATCCGTCCACCCGATCCGTTCACCCGTTTATAGATTTTTTTAAAAAATTATATGAATATATAAAAAAATAATTAATTTCACTCTATTTTTATACTCATTATCCATTTTTTTCCTTAAAACCCTAAGAAAATATTTTCCGTAATCACTTTGGCGGCCACCATTTTAGATTTTCTTTCCCCGTCTTAATTTCCGACCACCAAAAAATCCAAAAAAACCTTATGCATCTTATAATTTGCATATTTGTTATTGTATTTAAAAAAAAAAAATTCATCCGCTAAGCACCCGATCCACCCGAATCACCCGCGGATGACGGATGGATTGGATCCGGGTGGTGGGTTAATCGGGTGACGGATGGATCGGGCGGAGTATGCGGATTCGGGTGATGGATTCGGGTGAGGCTCCACCCGACCCGAAACCGACCCGTTGACATCCCTACGCCCGATTCAAATGGGTGGACGAAAACCGAAATTAATGGATGCGGGTGAAGCTAAATCCCATCAGTTATCCATCCATCACCCAATATTTTTTTCACTTATTAAGTTTAACATGGAATCAAAACAAAAAAAAACATACTCCATCAATTATTTTGGTTACAATATACTCCGTAAAGTTTACAAGTTACTTAAAAAGAAAAAGATGAGAAAATAGAAGAAAAAAAATTAAAATAGAAAAAAATTTGAGCGGAAGATTGCAAAATTGGAGTTCCAGATTCAATCAACCATTAAAAGCTAGACAAATTATTTATTGCTAATGAGATAATCATATGCAAATTTGAGCGTGAGGTAGAAAAATTAATTAAAATAAAATAAAATCTTTTGGATTATGTACGTGCTATGATTATGATTGAACGTGGTAGCTCTAAATTAAGCAACGCGATGGTGCTATGATCATGTATGTACGCATTATGTACGTATGCAAAAATAATAATACGAGTATATAATAATCACATATAATTATGTACGTATGCACAGAGTACTAGAATATTTACCGTGCAATTGTTTGAGCTAGGTGCGGATAACGCGTTAGAAGAAGCTAAAAGTTTTATTCAATGTATATCCAGACATAGACATGCAACTTATGTCTATATATATATATATATATATATATATATATATATGTATATATATATATATTACTCCTTCCAATTTCGAATCATCTTCTTTATTTCCTAATCGGACTGAAATATCTTTTATTTTCTATTTCAGGTCATTTACTTTTTTGCAACTTTATTCTTTTACACTAGCTATTTTCCTTAAAAAAAATTCCTTATATTACACAACTTTTTCTCATTTAATTTTTTTTGGTGCACACTTTTTCTCATTTAATTAGTATAATAATTCCCTCTCATACTTTCTCAATTTACTTTTTTCTCATTTAATTAATATAATACTAGTTTTGATGCTTGTGCGATGCACGGGTGTAACAATGATGTTACTAAATCAACTTTAATATTTCCTTTTATAATTATCTACTACTACCTCTCATTCACTGGAAAAACACACTATTCCTTATTTGGTTCATTCATTGGAAAAACACAGTTTCTTTAAATGAAAAGTTTTACCCGTTTAAAAGACATAAATACCCTATTATTTACCCACAACTATTCTCTCTTGCAACTACCCCACCACTAAAAGTGGGAGGGGTATTTTTGTAAAGTAGTCTAACTTATCAACTTTTCTTAATATTTGGTCTAAAAGTAAAGTGGCCTTTTCCAGTGAATGGGAGGGAGTACGATGGAATGATTACGATTATTTCAAATAATTATCATTTTAGACGATTATCACTCTAAGTTTGCATGTATTTTATACGAAAAGTAGTATACGCGGGTTATGATGCTACACTTAGACGGTTAGACCTGTCAAATTCGACTCGACCCATAAACCCGACCATAATTTAATACATACTATTTTTTTTACTTTAAAAGCCAGAACAAAATTAGGCGTTCAAAACTATTTCTGAGCATGACCCGTATACCCCGATCGGTAGGATTGTCGATGGATCGGTTTTGGGTCGGGTGAAGCCTCACCCGCATCCATCCATTACATTAAATATATCATCCGTCGTCCATCCATCCACCATCCGCGGATGAAACGGATGGATCGGGTGGTAAGAAGGTGACAACACAATTAATTTTACAAGCTAAAAAAAATATAAAATGTTATTCATCCTAAAAATATAAGACCGACTTGTATTATATTAAGAATTCTTTCTAAATCTTGTAACTTAATCTTTGTTTCGACATTATAAAAAGTATAATAATTTAGTACTTCGTATTAAGTATCCTAACTTTCATATAAATGTAATTTTTTTTTTGCAAAATAGAAAGAATATTGGATGACGGATGGATAACGGGTGTGATTTAGCTCATCTGTCATCCATCCATCATCCGTTAATTTCGGGTTTTCGTCCATACATTTAAATCGGATTGATGAATATTTAACGATTTCGGGTGAAATTGACATCCCTACGGCGATCGGTTACAGTGTGTACATTAGCTATATGGCTAAAACAAACGATGTTCATCCTAATACTTGGTCACTGTCAGCAATTTTAATGTTTGTGACAACTCATTTGAAACATTGAGTCTATCTGTGTCTTTTGTTTTCTAAGCATTTGACTTTCGCATTGAATATATTTGTATGTCATTATCTCGCTCTAAATTTGACCCGACCCACCTGACACGTTTTTAGAGGCATGAGCCTCTTTTTTACTACTCGCAACCCGTTGAACCCGAATCCTAAATTACCCGATTTTGGGTCATGATCTAGCCCGGCCTGTTTAGTTGGGAAGAAGAGACCACAAAACTTTAGTCTAAAAGCCAATTTTTAGTCATCTATTCCTATGTCTGGATTTTGCTAAAACTCAAATCAATCAATCAATCAATATATATTAACTAGTATGAAACCCGTGATACAATCACGGGATTGTATAATCAAGTTCTTTTCGTGGTCGACATAAGGTAATTAAACTATTTGGGACACATATGGAAAATGGATATTGAACCATATGCGTAGACTTAATAATAACGAAAGTTCCTGTAAACTTAATAAAAAGGTTGGATAAATTTAATTTTCTATGTAGTATTCCGTATCACACACTACTAATTTAGTAGAGCACGATTTCTCGTTAGACCTACTCTTCTTGAGTCATTAGTTAGGGAATAGGTAGATCAACCAAACAAACAACGAATAGACGTTTTATATACTTTTCCACTTTAAGAGGTTTGATACACTTTCTTTGCTGGCAAAGAAAAGGAGAGAGGTTTGATACACTCCTCTCTCATTAACGTTATTGAGAGACATTTCACATGTGATGCGTGCCGTTCCTATTTGATTTTTCACCTATTTTGGCACGCATTCCCGTGTCGTTTTATTATTTTAGGAGTCGGATTACGCTATTTTCTCCCATATGTGCTACTCGGGTATTCTTTTGATGTTTTGCAGAAAATCGAGACCGAGCAGTTAAAAGAGCTAAGATTGCATCAAAAATCTTCGTTGTAGGCTAAGAAAAATGAAGCAAGTCTATAGACTAGACTGTGAGTCTATAGACTGAGAAGAAGGGAGTAAGAAGCTGTAGACTAAAGCACAAGTCTATAGACTAGGAAACAAGTCTATAGACTGAGAAAGTGCAAGCAGACAAGTCTGTAGACTTGGATCTCAAGTCTACCAGCCTACAATCCAAGTCTACGGGATGGGATACCACTGCAAGCTAATTCAGTTGACGTACCCACTCCTCCCCTTATTACGCTCTTCAGTTCTTCCCACTACCTAGTTAGTGGGATTGAAGATAGCAGAAAAAGGAGGACATCTATTGAGGGTTAAGCAATTTAAATACAGCTTTAATTTTATGATCTCATCTTCTGATCTTTCATCTTCATCCTATCTTTTATCTCAGTAATCATACACACCTGTAAATAGTTAGTTTTAGTTTATTCCTAATTAATTTTCTCAGAATTCCATAGTTCTTATCATTCGTTTTTTTTAATTATTTTCATCTTTATTATTCCAATCACTCTAGTAATTCCTAATCTCGGTAATCTTCTTCTTCTTCCCTAATCTCCCTCCGTCTCAATTACTGTAACTTTTGTTTTTCTTTATTAGTCTTCTGTAATTATTATTCTTACGGTTTCTTAATCTGCTTCTTTTCTTCCTGATTTTAGTTTTATTTCCTTACTTCTTCATCATGATTCTTACTGTTACTTTCGTTATTATTACTGTAAATATGCTTAGCTAATTTTTCGTCACTAGAGTTTAGGTGAACTGCGAATTGAATTGAGTTTATATGTGATAACTGAATAATCAACCTTTACGAGTTAAATCGCTCTTGCAACATTATAACGACGAATAATTAATTATAGGCCGTAATTGATTGTTTGTATCTTGTAAATCCCGACCTAAGACCGAAAGCCTGGAACGGATTAGACTCGTTGTAATCGATAGAATTCCCTAATAAGTAGCGAGAGCCCGTTAGGTGACTTCTAGGATGACTAGTGATCCGAGAGGACCGTGTCGATATCCTTTAACTTGTCTTAACTGATTATTTGGAAATCGTATGTATGCTTGTTTTAATTCGTGGTGATCCGAAGACTCTGGTGCTTTTCTTATTTTTGATTAATTCATTATTTTTATTATTTAGATTTTATTAGACCGTCAGCTCACCAAACCATAAAATCGTGACTCCGATAATTTAATTGACTAACTTATAATTTTCAACCTGCCTCCCTGTGGAATCGACCCTGCTTACCGCTAGCTACCCGTTAGTAGTAATCTAGGATTATTTTGATTACGGTGACGCGACTAACCCGTATCAATTTTGGCGCCGTTGCCGGGGAGGCGACGCAATTTTATTTGTTAGTTAATTAATTTATCTCTCGTCTCGGGGAATTTTTATTCCTTGAGACCGATCTCACTGTTTCTATGAGAATTGTTATAGATTTTCCTCAGGAGCCCGATGAGACTTTTGGAGCTTACATACAGCGGTTTTGCGTCTGGCTAGGCTCTCTGCAACAAAAATATTTCACTAATGAAACACTTGTCCTTACTGTTCTGAAGGGTATGACGGAGTCTACTAAGGCCTACATATATTCTACGTGTAAGGATTTCGGAAACAAGTCCTACAAAGAGGCAGTTGATTACTTCGACTGGCTAGCTGAAGAAAGTGTGAAACCTGTTTTTTCACTTTATTTGCCTAGTGATGAACCCGTTGGTGAGACTAGTAACGTGAATATTTTTGAGAATCCTTGTTTTTATTGTGAAGCAGGCTGTGACAGAAGTTATGACATGAGTCTCGTGGAATCATTTAGTGAGAATCTATTTGATGAGGTTTGTGAAGAACCTTTTGATCTGGAACTTGAGGTCAGGTGGGACCGATATGAGAATGACGCGTTCGAGGAGAATATTGAGGTTCGATGGGACGAGTATGAAGACGACATTGTAGAGGAGCCATTGGTTTCTTTGCCCGTTGTCTCCTCTCCTTCCAAGGTTTTGTCCTTCGTTCCCTTCGTTCGTCTTCTTTTTCTTCCTCCGTGCTTATCGGCTCCATTGCCGTTAATTTATGATCATATTCCTATGAACACTGATAGTTTGTTTTCTGATTCTAACTTTGATTCTCCATGTCTTGCTGACGAGAAGATTAGTTCAGTGTTTCAGGAGAAAATTGGTCTTCCACCCCGTGATAAGATGTCTTGTTCCATATTTCATACATTTGCTACTAACATCTTATCATATGCTTATATATGCTTTCATATTTCTTATGCCCGAGAATATGATATGCTACTGAGGGCGTTGATTCGTTTTTTAATAAAATGACGAAGTGTGTCGAATCAAGGTCGTGCGGGACCGTAAAAACCAGCGCTGGCCGGGAGGCAACCCGGGTATTTTCATTTTTTTTGCATTTTTTCTAGTTATTGTAAATAAATAACATAGTTTGCATTTATCGAGTGAGGATGAGGATACTTATATATATAAGTTGATGGGCAGAGATTACTGAGCTACAGTGTACCCGACTGAGTCTAGTGAATTAGTACAGACTGGTGATGCCAGTCTACAGACTGGCAAAAAGGAGCAAGAAAAGATGACTGGGTCTGGGCATGTCAGTCTACAGACCGGAGGAAAAGCGCAGGATAACAACCCCAGTCTACAGACTAAACACCCAAGTCTACAGACTTACTGCTTTCTTGGTCTACTTGTCTACAGACTCACCCTTACCCAATCTCCCAACCTATCTACCCCAGTCTATAGACTAACCCCACCCGACTCAGACCCCTGTCTAACCCCACTCAACCCCATCTACCCATTCTTTAGACCTAATCCCCAGTCTACCCAACAAAGTGACAAACCTCAGTCAACCCTTCATCTTCCTCCCTCTTTTCAAATTTCAGACTACTCCCTTACTCCATTCTTCCGCCCTCTAAACCACCGCGCATCATCATCACCCATTAATCCTCCTTCAGCCTCCACCTTTCCACCATCAAACCCTAACCACCTTCCATCACCGCTCATATTCACCCATCTCTGCCGTCCGCCGTTCTTCGCCGTTCATCCCCACCACCGCGCTGCCTCCATTCACCCTCCCCTGTCATACCTTCATCTTCCTCCTCCCTACCCCAATTTCAAAAAACCAGATTCAAACAACCCTACCCTACCATCCACCTTCAGCCCTCCACACCGTCTACCACGCTGTTGACTCTGCCTCCGCTGTTCAGTCCGTCCGTCTCCTCCATCACCGGCGTCAGCCTTCGCTCACCTTTCACCATCCGCCGCTCCACTTCGTCCAGCGTCGACCCCCACCCTCTGTCCACCGTCCATCCTCGCCTGAATTCACTCCACCCTCCGTTCATTCTCGCGTCCTTGCTGCTGCCGCTCTCAGCCGTGTCTCCCTCCTCACTTTGCTTCTCTCCTGCCGCCGTTCATCACCACTGTTCCGTCCCTCCATCTTACAGTGGAGTGCTGAGTTTGTGGGATAATTGTGGTTGTAATTATGGTTGTTGAGTTTCAGATTGCTGAAGTCTGAATGCTTTATTACCTATTTTTTCGGATTTTATGTGCTTCTCTGCTCATTTTTCAGGCTTACAGGTAAAATGGAGCATTCAAACCGAGGCTGAGAACAGCGCAACTAGAGTTGGAACAGATCAGCACGGAAATCGAGGTCGTCACGGAGTCAGCACCTGAGTTGAAATTGGACCATGTCTAGAGTATGGTTTGGGTAACCTCATATATTCGGTATATCTCTGTCACTCACCATTTAGTTATGCTTATATAGTTATTCTTCCTTCTCTCGGTTGTCTGATTTGTGTATACAATGAGGACATTGTATTGTTTGGTTTGGGGAGGGTAACTAATTTGCATTAGTTGCATATTTTCTACATTTCAGCATGCATTTTTTTTTTTTTTCATTTTTTTTGAGTCATTTTAGGTGTCGGAGCGAGTTAAACGACAATGATGAAATAGCTTTTGCTCATCCTTTACTCGTTTTAATTACTATCTCATTTTAGTGACATTTTAGTTTACTTGATCGAGTCTCGAGTTATGGCATATTTCGATTGTAATTTTAGTAAACGAATAAACTTGACTTAAATTGTTGGCAAACTACTTAAAATTCTGAGTTTTAGAGCCTTATGAAACTGATGACATCCATGATCGGTTTATTTAGGAATGAGAGTAGTTCTCCCTATTTCGCATGTAACATCAATTTGCATAAGTGTGAAGTCCGTCTCTTAAGTCTTTGTGCATTCGAGTCGTAACTACAGCATGTATTGAGGCTTACCTTTTTCCCTTTATATTTCCCTTTCCCGTTTTCGTTTTTACTCAAAAATCGAACTATCCTTTCATCACAATATTAACCACAATCCTAAATTGCCTACCCTAGTCGAGCTAGTCATGGTGATAATGATGTTAGGTTGAAATAAGCCGGTTTGATGTATATATGTTTCAGTTTTTGTATTTATGTTCCAAGAAAAAAAAAAAAAAAAAGAGAGAGAAAAAAAAAAGAATAAAAGAAAAGTGGAAAAAGAAATGAGTTGTGGACTCCAATACTTCATTGCGATAATATTATGGAATCGACTTTGGTGAAATAAGCGAGATTTGGAGAATGCCGTCGTTAATCGGCTTGATTTTATCTGTTTTGTGACTTGAGATTTTTGGCAGTATAATTTGGAAGTTTGGAATTGACTAGCTTGACTATTACCTCCACATTCCCATATTAATAATCCTTTCTTACCCGTCACTTAAACTCATACCCCATTTCACCATTTTATGCCTCGATATGTGTTTTGGTCTTGATTAGTTTGAATGTGCAAATGATTGGTAGAGATTGTCATCACATTAGATTGCATGCATGTGTTTATAGGTCGCAGATTAGGCGAGATCTTTCTTTCTCTCTATCTCACATTTATATTCCACATCCCCTTCATGAGAGTAGAGTGTAACCGCGAGAGTCCGACAATGATAAGCCTAGCAAGGTTGACGGTTCACTGTTATTCTTTTGATTATGCCATAGCTTGAGTCAGTTCATATTTTCTAAGTGTCGCTAGCTTGAGTTAGTTTTTGTAGCAAGTGCAGTTGGTGTAAATAGCTTTGAGTTGTTTACCGTTCCCATAGGTCTTGTGTTTGATTGCTTGAGGACAAGCAATGGTTCGGTTTGGGGAGATTTGATGCGTGCCGTTCCTATTTGATTTTTCACCTATTTTGGCACGCATTCCCGTGTCGTTTTATTATTTTAGGAGTCGGATTACGCTATTTTCTCCCATATGTGCTACTCGGGTATTCTTTTGATGTTTTGCAGAAAATCGAGACCGAGCAGTTAAAAGAGCTAAGATTGCATCAAAAATCTTCGTTGTAGGCTAAGAAAAATGAAGCAAGTCTATAGACTAGACTGTGAGTCTATAGACTGAGAAGAAGGGAGTAAGAAGCTGTAGACTAAAGCACAAGTCTATAGACTAGGAAACAAGTCTATAGACTGAGAAAGTGCAAGCAGACAAGTCTGTAGACTTGGATCTCAAGTCTACCAGCCTACAATCCAAGTCTACGGGATGGGATACCACTGCAAGCTAATTCAGTTGACGTACCCACTCCTCCCCTTATTACGCTCTTCAGTTCTTCCCACTACCTAGTTAGTGGGATTGAAGATAGCAGAAAAAGGAGGACATCTATTGAGGGTTAAGCAATTTAAATACAGCTTTAATTTTATGATCTCATCTTCTGATCTTTCATCTTCATCCTATCTTTTATCTCAGTAATCATACACACCTGTAAATAGTTAGTTTTAGTTTATTCCTAATTAATTTTCTCAGAATTCCATAGTTCTTATCATTCGTTTTTTTTAATTATTTTCATCTTTATTATTCCAATCACTCTAGTAATTCCTAATCTCGGTAATCTTCTTCTTCTTCCCTAATCTCCCTCCGTCTCAATTACTGTAACTTTTGTTTTTCTTTATTAGTCTTCTGTAATTATTATTCTTACGGTTTCTTAATCTGCTTCTTTTCTTCCTGATTTTAGTTTTATTTCCTTACTTCTTCATCATGATTCTTACTGTTACTTTCGTTATTATTACTGTAAATATGCTTAGCTAATTTTTCGTCACTAGAGTTTAGGTGAACTGCGAATTGAATTGAGTTTATATGTGATAACTGAATAATCAACCTTTACGAGTTAAATCGCTCTTGCAACATTATAACGACGAATAATTAATTATAGGCCGTAATTGATTGTTTGTATCTTGTAAATCCCGACCTAAGACCGAAAGCCTGGAACGGATTAGACTCGTTGTAATCGATAGAATTCCCTAATAAGTAGCGAGAGCCCGTTAGGTGACTTCTAGGATGACTAGTGATCCGAGAGGACCGTGTCGATATCCTTTAACTTGTCTTAACTGATTATTTGGAAATCGTATGTATGCTTGTTTTAATTCGTGGTGATCCGAAGACTCTGGTGCTTTTCTTATTTTTGATTAATTCATTATTTTTATTATTTAGATTTTATTAGACCGTCAGCTCACCAAACCATAAAATCGTGACTCCGATAATTTAATTGACTAACTTATAATTTTCAACCTGCCTCCCTGTGGAATCGACCCTGCTTACCGCTAGCTACCCGTTAGTAGTAATCTAGGATTATTTTGATTACGGTGACGCGACTAACCCGTATCAACATGTTGACCGGAGAGAGTTATTTAATTAATTTTTTCATGTTATTATGTTACTTGGAGTACTTAAATTTTAAATATTGTTATTATGTTTATTATTCTAATTGCAGATGTAAAATATGACTCGACCGCACCACTATTTTCTTTCATAGGTCAACACTAATCAGTTATGACATGCAACCCGATTGAGTTGGAAAGAATAATAAATGTAAAAAAACGATTGAGGTGACAATTTTTTATTTATTAAATAATGATTTAAATATATTAAAAAAACAATTAAATATACTAAAAAAAGGTTGAAAAAAATAACGATTAAATATAAAATAACGACTAAATATAAAATATAAATAATAAATAACGATCAAATAAAAATATTAAAAAGCGATTAAATAACAATAAAATAATTATTTATTAAATGACAATTTAAATATTACTAAAAATATATAAATGTCGATAAAAATAATAATTTAATAATTCACCATTGGTTTTTACCTTATTCCACAATCACTCGCTTTCTAACCTAATTTAGGAAACTAATTTCTTACTCCGTATCTTTAAAATGCATTCTCGTGCCTCCTGTATTTCTTCTTCACTCTTCATCATCACCCGTCTTCATTGCCACTACTTTCGACCATTGATTCCTGAACATAGTTAAAAGAAATCTGAAATTGAGAATTTTGGAAGTGAAAATTAGAAAGAGTACGGAGTATAAATTATCAACTAATAATTTTATTTTTATTAGATATAATAATCACGTGGATAAAATATCATGTTTGATTCAATATTTATATTAGTGATCAAAAACTCGAAAATTACAATAATTATGATATATGATAGGAGGCTATTATACATAAAGTTAATTCGATAATTTACAATAATTAAGTTAATACGCTAAGTAATTAAATTAAGTTAACATATGCAAATGGCTATTTTATAATAACTAATATTTTTTTTTAATTTTTTAAGCATAATATACGTAAATTCTCACAAATTGGTGGAAATGTAATATTGTGTAATGATGTATAAATATAAATTGAATAATATTCTCTAATGACGATTTCACCCCTATTTTATCATGGTATTGAAGAAGGATTAAGTGAATGGACGATTTTGTCCAATTATTGAGGAAGCTCCTTGATGCATTTTGTGTGCCCTTATTGTGCCACGTCACTGTTGGTGGTCTCTTCTTTTATATAATTATTATTAAGATAAAGCAGAAACTTTTTGAGCGATATGATTGGTCAAAGTTTTAATATATTTTTTAATTTAATAAAGAATATACAAAATTGCGTAGAAAAAAAAATAATCCTACTCTACTTACGATTCAGGTGATATTAAATTTGTATGGAAAATAATCCTACTACATCTCTGACTGAAAGAAAATAACAGTATATAAACAGTCAATTATCATCTCAAAAAAAAATTGAACAGAGACTGCGTGGAATGCGTAGTCAATTCTGTTTAATATTTTTTTAAATATTTATCACCTTCTAAAAATATTAGAGATTTTAAAAATATAAATTAAAATTTTAAACAATTAATAATAAAAATAAAATTATTATTTTAAGTTCTAAAAAGAGTTTTTAATACTATATACTACGTAGAATTATCCCACATCGAAAAACTATTATGAGGTAATGAAATTTTATATCATCAATAAGAAAAATTATTCGTCTTTAGATTTCAATCAAAAATCTTTTGAGTCGTATAATAGCTCTTAAAACTATAAATTAAAGTAATTATTCACATCGAAAAATTCTGATAAAGTGATGAACTTTTAGTTTAAATAATTAATAATAAAAATATAAAATTGAAATTTTAAATAATTAATAATTAAAATTTTAAATAATTAATAATAAAAATAAAATTATTATTTTAAGCTTTTATGACTATAAACTCAAATAGAATTATCTCACATCAAAAAATTATGATGAGGTGATAGAAATTCTATATAATAAATAAGAGAAATTATTCGCTTTTAGATATCAACAAAAAATCTTTTGAGTCTTATAACTGCTTTTATGACTATAAATGAAGTAGAATTATCCCACATTTATAAATTATAATAAGGTGATGAAAGTCTATTATATAAATAAAAGTAATAATTCATTTTTAGATAACAATCAGAAATTTTTTGAGTCCTAAAAAGAGTTTTAAGAATATAAATTTGATTAGAAATATCTCATATCGAAAAATTAAAATAAGTTGATGGAATGTTATTAAAATAAGTATTTGGTTAAGAGTAATCAATCGTTTTTAATTATCAACTTGAAGTCTATAAACTTAAATAGACTTATCCCGCATCGAAAAATTATGATGGGGTGATGAGATTCTATATCATCAAAGGGAAAAAATTATGCGTTTTTAGATATTAACCAAAAATCTTTTGAGTCCTATACCATCTCTTAAGGTTATAAATTTAAGTAGAAATATGCTACATCGAGAAATTATAATATGGTGACGAAGTTATATTATATAATTAAAACTATTAATTTGTTTTTATATATCAACTAGAAATATTTTGAGTTCTTAAAAGAGTTTTAAGACATAAACGCAGGTAGAATTATCCTAGATCGAAAAATTACGATGACGTGAAATTCTACATCATAAATAAGAGAAATCATTCGTTTTTAGATATATATTAATAAAAAATCTTTTGTCTTATAAAATTAAGGCTATAAATTGAGTTATAATTATCCCACATCGAGAAATTATAATATGGTGATGAAATTCTATTATATAAATAAAAGTAATAATTTATATAGTATGAACCAGAAATCTTTTGAGTATTAAAAGAAGTTCTTAAGACTATAAATTTAAGTAGAAATATCCTAGATCGAAAAATTGATAAGTTGATAGAATTCAATCCCCTTACCACTAAAGTTATCCACCATCAAAAATAAAAAGTACTAGAAATTTGAGCAAAATAAATTATATGCGAATCGAACACTTGACCTTAGATATGTAGTACTCATTCTCTACCAGGCCAGTACAATCCAATATCTCATTGATTCAATCATCACTAAATTATCCCTAAAGCTATACACCCCAATAATTTAATTAAGAAAAATTGAAATAATCCATTTCTAACGGTATTAAATTATTAATTAACCAAAATGTAACCAAATTATCCACTATTAATCAATCCTCAAATTAGAATATTTTTGTTTAAAGTTTGACTATATGACGTAAGATTGATTTTCATATTATAATAATCATGACTATAATAAATTACAAGATTTCATCTTAAATAAGACGATATCAAGTCATATTCGATTGAGATTAGGATGTAAGATTAGTACACAAGATTGTAATTAGGGGATTTGTAATTAGGGTATATACTAGGGATATATACGAGATTGTAATATATATATATATATATATATATATATATATATATATACATATCCCTAATATACTAAGAGATTAACACCCCTATGTAGACACCCCCATTTTGACTGCTAGGTGTCAATGGTAGTTTCCCAAAAAACACCCGATGATGATCGGACGCTAACGTGTTTCTACGCGCTCGGATATGGGCTCAAATCCATTAGTTGTGGGCTAAAGCACTTATGGAGTACAAACCTCACAAAATCGACTTCAAATCCAGGCCCAGCGGACCGTTCCGAGTCAAACAAGACTAATTTGGGCCAAAACCGACACCGGAAATAAAACCGACTTTTTTACGATTGGGTCAACCCTGGTCAAAGTCATTTCCGACACATACAAAACAGCCATTCACAACATCAAAAGTCCAAGTCAAACACAAACCCATCAAAAACCCAAGTTGTGGCCCAAAATAATGGACCCGCGCGACCCAGCTGGCTGGGCCACTCGATCGAGTGCCCCACTCACTCGATCGAGTGAGCCTGTTTCGAGCCCGACGGCTGACGCACTGGGCCACTCGACCGAGTCAACTAGTTACTCGGTCGAGTAACCCTAACCGAGGTCTTAGGCTTGGCCTATATAAACACCCTCATGCACAACCTTTCAAACATCTTTTGACAAGTTTACAAACCCTAAACTTTACACACTTTACAACCCTAATCCAAACTCTACACCAAGCAAACCCTAGCCCTAGCCTAGGAACCGTAACCCTAAACCTAGCTTTAGGAATCAAACACTCTAACCACCACAACTCAACCTCCATAAGCCTCGAAACTCCCGTGTTAAAGCCGCGACTACGAGTCCATACCGAGCACAAGAACATGTAGGTTGAGGGTGCAAAATCCTTTCTTCCCTTCTTCTCTTCCTCTCGTCATCTTCTTCCTCTTTCTCTTCGTTTTTGTTTTTTATTTATTTTATTTATCGTATTCTAATATCGATAGTATTATTAGTATAAAACATTAAAATACCCGTCGATTTGTGTCGAGTGCGAAGGATGTCAGGATAAAGAAACCCGAATATACAAGTGTACTGCACACAGCGTTGCCGGTCGCTTATCCTGACACCCTAGCATTTGATTATTGAAACGGGTCAATTTCAACAATAACTCGTTTATTTTCGCTTGCATCGCATATTGCATCAATCTTCTAAAAACCTTCTTCGAAACACATATTTTTTAAGGGTCGAAACCCGTTGACGCGGATCCGGCATCACAATCCCTAGGGATTTATTTCGATGTCTGAAAAGCCGAGGGAATCAAGTCTTTCAATTCTAGCATAGTGTCAATCTCGTAGATTCGATACTAATTCCATAATTAGACGTCGAATCTAACGATCTAGTCATACAGATTAGCTAACGCGATTTCTATTGATGTTAAGATAATTGTCATTCGATTCATTAGAATTATGTCATTATCAAACGCGGAGGAAATCTACTCATATCGCGATAGTTAATTCAAACGACTCAAAGCAATTTCTTTTTATTTTCACTCTAAGTATTCCATATCGATTCGGTAATCGAATATGGAATACAACGAGTATGTAATTTCAGAATTGAGTATAAATTCCACAATATTTATGCCCAATTCATCAAATCATCGAAAATCAAAAGCAATTTCAAAATCGATAATTAAAATTGCAAACGACACGGTTCGTACAGGTGCCACTCGACCGAGTGCCTACGACACTCGATCGAGTGACATCACCAAAACCGAGACAGAATGTCTCTTACGACCTCCACTCGGTCGAGTCTCACAGTGACTCGGTCGAGTAGCAACGTACTCGGTCGAGTTAGTCAATAACTCGGTCGAGTAGGGTCCATAACACGAAATAGAATGTCTCTACGACCTCCACTCGGTCGAGTCTCACAGTGACTCGGTCGAGTGGCGATGTACTCGGTCGAGTTGGTCAATAACTCGGTCGAGTAGGGTCGTAAAATCCGGACAGAACCTTTTTCAGAGGTCCACTCGGTCGAGTCACACAATGACTCGGTCGAGTGGCCCTTAATCACGTCAAGCCGTGAGTCCTACAAATCACATTCGAGTCTCGTCAATTGTTTTTCGTGACTTATGTCAACACGTGTCTAATTAATCACGTGGAACACCTTTTCAAAATCATGCATTAACTCACTTGCATCTTTCTACATCTTTCAAATATTTCGTAAACCGTTATATCGTTACTAACGCGTTTATTGTTTCTCTTGTCAATTTTTGGTTGTTTATTTTATCGTATTAAAATGAACCCACATGCTAAAATTCAACTTTGACGTTAGAATTAATTGCATTAAGTTGACGTAGAAACCTTTTTTCAATTTCTCGCATGCTTAGGGAAAACAATCCTTGCATAAGCATTCTCACCGAATTACTAACGCGCGTATTCAAAAGTCATTCGATATCCTAGTAGAGGCCGCTAGTGCGGGCGGGGTTGGGTGTCCTTCGTGGGCTTCCCAACACGTACCCTCACCCCTTACTCAGAACCTCGGTTTCCGGATGCCCGAAACCGTTGGCGCACGAGAGTCATTCAATACACGATATCCGATAATGTCGGTATCGGTATCAAATGCTAAGGGACGAACCCAATAAGCTCTGACATCGGAAATGGGCCGTATTTCGTACACGGCCCACTACGACATAGAGTGGGTTCGAACGGGCCCGAACTCCCACAAAGTTCGGTGGCGACTCCACTTCGATTTAAATTTCCATTCGATCCGTTTTCATATGGAGATTCATTCGCCTCCCCAAACCCGCGCGTGGCCGCGTCGGGGTGGACCTATGTCATGTCCACAATTTGGCGACTCCGCTGGGGATTAAATGATGTGTGACTTACCATCGGCATCCTCAGGGTGAGACTCGAATAGAAATCGTTTGACTAGTACAATACGCGTTTTAGTTTTACGGTTCATACATAACCCATATTTTCCCGGGCCGGTACTGGTGACCGACGTCCCACTATACCATTGATGTACTCCAATATGGATATGTCAAAAGGTGTCCATAGTCGATTCGAGTGGGTTTCGCGGCATGTTCTAAGCTCAACTTGACTTAGAGAGTCTGTCCCGATCAACGTCTAGACTATGTACACTGGTATAGACCCTCTTAGACCGACCGAGACTTAGTGTAAACCATACATGGCGTCGTTATAATGCTTGTGTGACTACGTGCTATTTGGTTTCCGTGTCGTTTTCAAAAACCGTCAACTTTTCAAAAATACATCTTTTTTCAAGATATTCATTTTCAAAATCCGGGTCGCATGCCGAATTTAGGACTTATGTTTTTACTCAAAATAGCCTATTTTCTAGACGGTATGCTGCCCAATTCAAAACTCAAAAACGTTTTCGAACTTTCAAAAATCGAGGCCCGATACACTTTCCGACTTTCTCAAAAATCGGGCCTTTCCCCGAGTTCTCTCGGACTTTCCAAAAACCATCAACTTTCAAAACCTTCCTCTTCTTAGGACTTCCCGTATTTAGCAGTGTCGGGTCATGTCATAAGTTGTCAAGGTCTTTAGCGTCGAAACTCCGCCGATCCTACATCGCGAGTTTCTTCCCTATCCCAGTCCGCCTTATTAGACTAAGGCAAGGCCCACCTACGTAGGACAAACCCCTATAAAGGAGGGCCCGTCAACACGATCGAGTCAAAAGTCTGGGGATGTCTCACGTGAACCTTCCTTCGAACAGGACTAGGCCCACCCGCCGAATCCTAAGGAAGGCCCACACTTCACAAGTCACCCGCCTAGGTGTCTTCTCTCGAGTCATATTCCTCTTTAGTCTTGTTCGGGATGTACTTGCTATTCCGGGATTCGGGCTAGTTTTTGATTACGCGGTGTTCTTACAGACAGGCCACCCGAAACCCGACATCAACGCAAAATGGACGCATTGAAGGAGTCCCTAGAGAAGATCGAGACTCAACTGACCTCCATCCAGGCTAGCCAAGCAGCGTTAGACACCCGTTTGAGTGCCGTAGAAAAGACGGCCCCTGTTGACGGGTCCGGGACCACTGGGCCCATAGCTGAACTCATTAGTGTTGTTTGCAGACTCGAAGAACAAGTTCATCTGTCAACGAGCAACTCGATCCACTCCGAAATTTCTCGTTCCTATTCGCCCTTGAATGACGAGCTACCTGCTAACCTCAACCTTACGGGAATTCCTATGTTTGAGGGTACCGAAGACCCGGTCCATCATATCCGAGCTTTCAAAGATTTTATGACTGTCAAGGGGGTGAAGTCCACCATGTTTACACATTTGTTCCCTTCCTCCCTGGAGAAAAATCCCAAGGCCTGGTACTACAGGCTCGATTCCAAGAAATATAAAACTTAGGACGATGTGGCGACCGAATTTGCTCAGAATTATGCCGACAATACTGAAATCCAGACTACAATGCGTACTCTGGAGGTGATGGCCCAAGAGCCCAAAGAAGGATTCACTAAATATCTACAAAGATGGCGGGCCGAGAGCGTAAAACTGGTCGACAAGCCCAGTGAGAAGGTCCTAGTAGAAGTTTTTGTCAAGAACCTTCTCCCATCCTACCGGGTCCATCTCCGGTATGTTGTGATCCCTAATTTTGCTACCCTAACTGAAATGGGTACAAGGATCGAGGACAACTTAAGGTTAGAGAGCCTGACTACGAGCAAGCCCACACCCATAGCTGCAACTCGCAGCATCTTTGACGAGGTAAACCTGCTTGACACCTCATCCAAAAAGAATACACCGAATCGGGTATTCACAGATATAGGGACTACCTATACTTATGTCTTACAAAGGCTATCTTCAAAGGGTCTGATCCAACCGATAGGCCCGATGCCCGAGCTTCCAGTAGAAAAGAGGCCCAAAAGCTATAACGCCCAAGCCTACTGCCAATATCATCGTGGTAACGGGCATGATACTGAAAAGTGCTGGAAACTGAAGCATCTGATCCAAGATCTGATCGAGAGCGGGAAAATCCCGTTGCCCGGAGACAAGCCGAGCAACAAAGAAAACTCGTTCAGTGCCCACGCAATATTCACCGGTGAGGTAATCGACTGTTCTCACCTCATTTCCCCCTATATCCCGCAAATTAACGGGATATGGTTCGATGACGAGGATGACGTATACTTAACCAAAGAGGAAGCTGTCCCCATCACCCTCGAAGAGGTCCGAAAGGCTAAGTCCAAAGCTTTAGCCACCAACCACCTCGCCGCAGCTGGGCTCTCTATTCCCACATCCGTCACTGAACCTGCCAGGACAGAATCTACCCCTGAAGAAACAAGCACTGACACGACTCTTGTTCAACAAATGAAGAGGGTTCGAGCTGACCTAACCATATGGCAATTACTAGTTAGCTCACAAGCACATCGAGAAGCACTGACTAAGGCTCTCGATGAAATCAAGGTCGACTCACAGGTTACCCCTACTGAAAGGGTAGCCACTATTATGCCTTATCTCAAAGGCAAGTCCAAGGAAGAAGGCCCACTCATCACCTTCTCCGAGTCAGATCTGCCAGCGTTCGGGCCCAATCATAATCTGGCCCTATACATTACGGTCATTTGCCGAGGGAAGTACCTCCCAATGACCCTTATTGACGATGGGTCTGCCGTGAATGTCCTACCTCTAAGGACCGCTAAAGCTCTCGGCATCACCGATGCCGACTACCTCCCTACAGCACAGACCATCCAAGCTTTCGACAGAAGCCCAAAACCGGTGGCCGGGGCCGTTAAATTAACAATAATAACGGGCCCAATCGAGAAAGAGTTGGAGTTCCAGGTGATTGATGTCACCTCGTCCTTTAACCTATTATTAGGAAGGCCTTGGATCCACGCAGTCAAGGCCGTATCCTCCACTCTCCACCGAAAAGTCAAGATGCCACTTCGGGACGGCATCATCACACTAGAGGCTACTCCAATTACCGTAGCAAGCTGCAATGCTACGGGTCGGGCCGACCCACGAGGATTTGATTTCGTGGGCATGATCGAAGAAGAGTATCTCTTTAGGCCCTACTTCACAACTAGCATCGACACGATGCTACAGAACCTAGGCTATCTACCGGGAGCTACCTCAAGGCCGTATCTTCCAGCTGGAAAAATCATTGAGGTCCTAAATGATGGTGAATCACACTTCGGGTTGGGGTATGCTATAACCCCGGAAAACGTGGTTCGGGCCGGTATTCACAAGGTCATCAGCATTTTCAAGGGTACTTACATAGGCCCTTATTGCCTGAAGTTAACTGATTACTTCGTCACCACAGTTTTCGGTGCCATTCAAGTGGGCCTATACCAACCCACCATCACATATCCCGAGACCAAAACGGCTCGGGAGTGCAATTTCATCCCCGATGATATATTTGCCCTCGTTCAGACCGAGTCCAAGGATGGGGAAAACAACGTCGAGCCTGTGCTGGGGCTCTTATTTTGAGAAGACAAAGCCGTCCCTGCTCCAAAAGACGACTTGGTCAACCTGATCCTCCGCAGCGATCGGTTCGACCCAACAAAGCTGATCACCGAAGTTGGCGCAGAAACAGGAAAAAGAGCCTGGAGGAAGACCATCAAGTGGACCGACAGTCAAGGACGGACCTACAAGCTGACTACCGGCGAGGGAGACATGCCGGATACCGAGTCTGAGTCAGAGTCAGAGTCGGAGTCTGAGTCCGAGTCTAGAGGGTCTGGTGCTAGAGTCGAGTCTGTAACCCCTCTTCCCTTATCCACTGAGGTCTCGGGGCCTGTCCCAAGACCTCTCCCTATCCCGCCACTGACCAACGATCAGATGGCCGCGCTTTTCGAGCTTTTCACAAAATTTACCATTAATAATAATAATAAAAACCGTTCTGCTTACGACTTGTCTTATTTCCAAAATTTTCTCAATTTCAAAATTTTTATATGCAATGACATTGAGAAACCCGACGAACAGGTACCTCTACCTCCACATCTGATCGAGCAGCTCGAACAAAGGGAGTCTCGAGATCCGGTAATCGAAGAAACCGAGTCCATCAATGTGGGAACCACTTTAGAGCCCCAGATGCTTAAGTTGGGCCTATCCTTAGATCCAGAGGAGAGAAGACAATTCACAGACCTCCTACAAGAATTCAAAGATGTTTTCGCATGGTCCTACAAGGACATGCCGGGTATAGATCGGGAAATAGCGGAGCACCAAGTACCCATCAAAGATGGGTGTAAACCGGTAAAGCAAAAACTCCGAAGGATGAAGCCCGAATGGTCTCTCAAGGTCAAAGAAGAAGTCGACAAGCAATTCAAAGCGGGCTTTATACAAGTGTCTGAATATCCAGACTGGGTCGCAAACATTGTGCCGGTACCCAAGAAGGTGTGGACATGACATAGGTCCACCCCGACGCGGCCACGCGCGGGTTTGGGCAGGCGAATGAATCTCCATATGAAACGGATCGAATTGAAATTTAGGTCTATGTGGAGTCGCCACCGAATTTTGTGGTTATTCGGAACCATTCGAGCCCACTCTATGTCGTAGTGGTCCGTATACAAAATACGGCCCATTTCCGATGTCAGAGTTTATTGGGCTCGTCCCTTTGCATTTGATACCAATACCGACATTATCGGATATTGTGTATTGAATGACTCTCGTGCGCCAACGGTTTCGGGCATCCGGAAACCGAGGTTCTGAGTAAGGGGTGAGGGTACGTGTTGGGAAGCCCACAAAGGACACCCAACCCCGCCCGCACATTAGCGGCCTCTACTAAGAATTCGAATAACTTTCCAATACGCGCGTTAATTGAACGGGAAAAAGATATGCAAAGATTATTTTCCCTAAACATGTGAATGGAATTGAAAAGGGTTTCTATGTCGATTTAATGCAATTAATTCTACGTCAAAGTGGAATTTTAGCATGTGGGTTCATTTTAGTAAAATAAAATAAACGACAAAAATCGACAAAAGAAACAATCAAACCGTTAGTAACGATGTAATGAGTAATAAATTGAATAAAGATATAGATGTGATGAATGCATGATTTTGGAAGGAATAGTAGGTCACGTGATGGATTAACACGTGTTGACCGAGGTCAAGGAAAAAAATATATCGAGATCTAAAAAAAATGTTTTGTCTAAAAAAAGTGATGTTCGAAGAATAATAATAAAAAAGAGCGAAATTGTTTTCTTCGGAAAATTGATGATTTTATTAAATCGCGTACAAATATTGCGTAATTTGCACTCGACTTGATATTTTCGATATTCGTCGTATTCAATATTCGATTATGAAATCGATATTAAATACTTGGAATAATTTATACTTGATTTTGATTTTGATGCTCGTTATATCCCATATCCGATTATGGAATCGATATGGAATACTAGAGTGAAAAAAATAAAGAAAATAATATAAGTCGTTTTAAATTAACTAGCACGATATAAATTTTCTCCGCGTTTATTAATGTCGTGATTAATTCAATTGAATTAGAGGACATCTATATTAGCATCAATGAAAATCGTGTTAATTAATTTATTTGACTAAATCATTAGATTCGACATCCAATTATGGAATTGGTATCGAATCTAATAGATCGATACTTTAATTAAAAAAAACTCGACTTGATTCCCTCCGCATCCCGACATCATAATTAATTCTTGCGAATTGTTTGATGTCGGATCCGCATCAACGGGTTTCGACCCTTATTAAATATAATGCTTGTTTTTGAAAAATAATGTAAATATACGACTAATGATAATGATGCAAACGAAATAAAAAAAATATTGTTTAAGTTAACTTATCTCAATAATCAAATAA
This sequence comes from Agrostemma githago, assembly GCA_958450325.1. Taxonomy (NCBI): domain Eukaryota; kingdom Viridiplantae; phylum Streptophyta; class Magnoliopsida; order Caryophyllales; family Caryophyllaceae; genus Agrostemma; species Agrostemma githago. The sequence goes on from OY288242.1 coordinate 6,140,454, forward strand.
TCGGGGTATTGGAACAAGCGACCGTCAACGCTGTGTGCAGTACACTTGTATATTCGTGTTTCCTTATTCCGATACCCCTCTTATTCGACACAAATCGATAAGTATTTTAATGTTTTGTATTAGTATTATCGATATTATGATGCAATAAAGGAAAAAAAAAATAAAAAAAATAAAAAAAGTAAGAAAAAGCGAAGAAGATGACGAGAGGAAGAGAAGAAGGAGAGAACGGGATTTTGACACCCTCAACCTACATGTTCTTGTCTCGGATCGAACTCGTAACCGTGGCTTTAACACAAGAGTCTTCGAGGTTTTATGGAGGTTAAGTTATGGTGGCTCGGGATTGATTCCTAAAACTAGGTTTAGGATTTTTTTGCTAGTGTAGAATTGCTAGGGTTTGATTAGGGTTTGTAATAGATGTTGTATGTGTGTAGGGTTGCTCTAGGGTTTTTTTCTCAATGTGTGAAAGTGTGTTGCATTGGGGTGTTTATATAGGCATGGTCATGCACTTTGGTGTCTAGGGTTTTGCCTTGACGGACTTGACCTGATGGCCCGTCTGAAGATGGACTGTTGGTTTTGCTTCTTGAGTTGGACTTTTGATGTTGTGAATGGTTGTTTTGTATGTCTCGGAAACGACCTTGACCAGGGTTGACCCAATCGCAAAAAGTCGGTTTTAATTCCGGTGTCGGTTTTGGCCCAAATTAGTCTTGTTTGGCTCGAAACGGTCCGCTGGGCCTGGATTCGAGGTTGATTTTGTGAGATTTGTACTCTGTAAGTGTGTTAGCCAGCGATTAATGGATTTGAGCCCGTATCCGAGCGCATAGAAGCACGTTAGCGTCCGATCATCATCGGGTGTTTTTTGGAAACTGCCATAGACACCTGGCAGTCAAAATGCGGGTGTCTACAGAGCCCCCACTCTGACTGAGGCTTGGACAAGTCGAAAGTCAGAGTAGCCACCAGGCCAATCGAGGATTGAAACCTGGCGGACTTCCGGTCGGGTCGTTTATAGTCCATTAGACTCGCGTGAAGGGCTCGCCAGCCGTAAGCTAGAAGTCATACCTGAGCCGATAACTCCGTGGGGAATTGGACTTGTCGCATAAGTCCTAGGTGTGCCTGTATGTAGGCCCATCCCGTGAAATGCCGCCGTTGGCTTCCGCTGGGGAGATATCGTGGGTTGCACGTCCTTGTTTGAGTCGTACCTGTATAAGTCACGTAAAATGCATGTAACACGTAGGTAGTAAAATGACTCGCGCTGGGGAAAATGATTTTTGAATTTTTGAATTCTTGAAAATTTTGAAATCTTGAATTTTTGAAAATTTTGACTCCTAAAGCATTTTAGGAAAGAAATTTGCAGTTTAAATAGACCGAAATTTGACCTTGTCGAAAAGGATTTTCTCAAATGGCTAAGTTTTGCAAATTTTAAAATGAGAATTTGGAGAGAGATATACTGACAGACTCGACTCTGGACGCGACAGGACGAGTTGACCGACACGGACTGGACTCTCTAAGGGTTGGACCGTGACTCGGTAGGAGATGAGCCACCTAAGATGACGAGACTCTCGAGTTGCGCTATTCCGTAGCCCAAGCGAGTGGCAACACGGTCGAACATCGAAATGGGATGGATATGCTATAGGGGACTTCAGTAGTTTGTAATGAGACTGTTTTAGTCTGGTGCTCTTCTGGATCTCTGATTTTAGGGTACAGTCCAAAATGGGTATAACTTCGAGTCCTGACAGATTCTTATCTTCGACGGAGCCGAGTACTAGGACACACTACAGAAAGGAGGCTAGTTTTTGAAAGTATTTTGGATTTTGTGAGTGGAAGGAGAACTTCTGCCTAGGAGAAGCCCCCAGGATGACAAAGCTAGCTCTTGAGAACATGACGGTGTCGTGACCGGAATGATAGTGCCTTTTTAATGTGTGTCAATGTGAGTGGTTGTGCCTCTGTTGAAAGGCTGCCTACGTATTCACGTGTAGTGAAATCAAACCAAGCCGTAGTTCAGTGGACTGGAAGATGTATTATGGCGCCTAGTTTATTAGGGCTTTGTGTGTAACTAGCCAGAGCGATGGTGAAGGCTAGGTGCATTCCCAATGATGTCTTGATCAAAGGGCTAGAATTGTTAGGATGTTAATCCTGTGACTGTGAGCGTTCTCCGGGGTAGCCCCCAGAGGTGGTGTGAACTATTTGGGCATGTTCTATGCCGACTGCAAGTTGAGTTCCCGTGTTTGGAGTTGGTAACTGGTTTGGATGGAATTTTAACGAGTTTTGTTCTCGGGATTTTTAACGAGTTCTGCTCTCGGGGAATTTTAACGAGTTTTGTTCTCGGGATTTTTAACGAGTTCTGCTCTCGGAAAATTTTAACGAGTTTTGTTCTCGGGATTTTTAACGAGTTCTGCTCTCGGGAAATTTGATGTTTTTGGAAATGTGGTGCAAGGAAGTAAATGGCTTTGATGACTCGAAATCTGGAGCTCGGTTCTGTGGAGCTAAGGCTTCGAGGGCTGGTTTGATAATGTGGGATCTGGTTTTGATGACTGGCCCTAATTGTTAGGGGTATCCTATGGAGCTTGAATCCTCAAAATTCCGGGCTGTCTCTGGCCTGGGTCTCGGGAAGGTCTTGAGGGTTGTAATGTGGGAAGGCTGAGTGTGGTGTTAGCCGACCAGCTTGATTGTTACTCTCCTATTGGATGGCATGGATAATTTTGAATTTGACCGTACCGCGGTCAAAGGATTTTCACTTGAGTTGACCGTTGACCACGGTCATGGGTATTTGATTTTTGATTGACCTCTTAGCCGCGGTCATGGGTTTTGATAGTTTTGACCGTACCCTGGTCGTGGGGCTTTCCCTTGAATTGACCGTTGACCACGGTCATGGGTATTCTGAATTTTTTTTGATGATGACCTGCTTTTTTTTTGGCCTTTTGCTTTTTTTTTCCTCATGGACTTTCGATTTTTTTTTTGTGTCCAGTTTTCTTTTTTTTTTGATGGTCTTCTTTTTGTTTTGGCCCTTTCTTTTTTTTTGATGGCCTTCTTTTGTTTTTTTTTTTACTATTGATTTTTTTGCCCAGTGTTTTTTTTTTGCCGGTCAGACTAACACCTAAGGTAGGGATTGGTCAGTCTTATTGGAGGGGTATTTTATGGTGGGAAATGGGCTTGCCTCCCGTCTTGAACCCAAACTAGGAGATTACCTAGATTTGTCATAGGATTCGGTACCGCTCCTGCTACGGGTAGTTATGTGGTTTTTCTATACCAGACACGGAATAGGTAAAAAAAGAAAACACGGGCTCGGTTTCCTGCAGTCATTATAGATGTGCCCATAATAGTCACGTGCGTGTGCTCACAGTGTATGATGGTGTTCATCATGTTCTCGGAAACACATAAGGAATATATATGAGAAAGAATATTGAAAGCTGATTTTATTGAATTTTGAAAAAGAGGACAGAATACAACTGACTCTGACTCTGATTTTGACTTTGACTTCGACTTTGAAGGGAATAGTACATCCTAGACTCGGACTCAGACTCAGACTCAAATCGGATCCAGACTCTCGGATAATGTTGTCATTAGTCGTTGGCTTCTACGGACTCGAGTTGATGTCCAGTATAGCCTTTAGTATCAACTTCACCCAGATCTTCATTATGTCGAAGATCGTCTTCAATCCTAATGCCCATTTCGGTAAGTACGACAAAGTTTGAAATGCCGGCATACCTAAGATGGACGCGGTAAGAAGGCAGGAGGCTGTTGACGAAGGCCTCCACTAGCGTCTTCTCGTTGGGCTTGTTTACCAACTTTACACTCTCGGCCCTCCATCTTTGAAGATATTTAGTGAACCCTTCTTTGGGCTCTTGGGCCATGACTTCCAGAGTACGCATTGTAGTCTGGATCTCGATATTATCGGCGTAGTTCCGAGCGAACTCTGTTGCCACATCATCCCAAGTCGGGTATTTCTTGGAATCGAGCCTGTAGTACCAGGCTTTGGGGTGCTTCTGGAGGGAGGAAGGGAATAAGTGCTTAAACATGGTGGACTTTACCCCTTTGACTGCCATGAAGTCTTTGAAGGCCCGGATATGATGGACCGGGTCTTCGGTACCCTCAAACATAGGAATTCCCGTCAAGTTGAGGTTGACCGGTAGCTCGTTACTCAAAGGTGAATAAATGCGAGCATTTTCGGAGTGGATTGAGTTGCTTGTTGATAAGTGAACTTGCTCCTCGAGCCTGCGAACAACACTGACCAATTCGGCTATGGGCCCAGTGGACTCAGCTCCTTCAACTGAGACCGTCTTCTCTACAGTGCTCAGGCGAGTGTCCAAAGTTGCTTGGTTAGCAAGGATGGAGGTCAGTTGAGTCTCGATTTTGGTTAGGGCATCTTTCAATTCTTCCATCTTGCGTTGATGTCGGGTTGCGGGTGGCCTGTCTGTAAGAGCACCACGTAATCAGAGAGGTTGCTTCGGAACTCAAACTCACCAAGGCATAGGAAATAGCGTAAGAGGAGGGACGACCCCAGTTTGACTCGGGTTAGACTCCCCTAAGACAAATGTGTAGGGTACGATTCTCGGAGTGACTGTGATTAGTCATTCCGTCGGAGAATAGCCCCCAAGTGAGGCTAGGGACTCAGATGGTGTGGCATCTGAGTGACTCGAAAGTGGGTTATGTGAGACACGTGTAAGACATGACCCTTAGAGCAACCGTGATTGATCGCCCTGCTAAGGGTAATCCCCAAGTGGGATTGAAGATTTTGTTAAGACTCGAGTGTGGGACGAGTGACCCTTAGACGTAAGGACCGTGAACCTTTTGTTATAGGGCTATGTCTTCTAAAAGGTTGACTCGGAAAAGACATCTAGACGGGTGACTCGTGAAAGGTGGGCCTTCCTTAGGATTCGGCTATGTGGGCCGAGTCCTGTTCGAAGGAAGGTCCACGTGAGACATCCACAGACTTTTAGACTCGAGTGTGTAGACGGGCCTTCCTTTGTAGGAGTATGTCCTACGTAGGTGGGCCTTGCCTTAGTCTAATAAGGCGGACTGGGATAGGGAAGAAACTCGTGATGTAAGATCGACGGAGTTTCGACGCTAAAGACCTTGACAACTTAAGACTCGACCCGACACTGCTAAATACGGGAAGTTCTAGAAGTGGAAGGTTTTGAAAATTGATGATTTTTGAAAAAGGACCGAGTGGACTCGGTGAATGGCCCAAATTTCCGAAAAAGAGGACGAAAAGTCATTGGGTCATGAGTTTTGAAAGTTCGAGTTTTGATTTGGGCAGCATACCGGCTAGAAAATAGGCTATTTTGAGTAAAATCATAAGTCCTAAATTCGGTATGTGTCCCGGGTTTTGAAAATTGAATATCTTGAAAAGGAGGATGTAATTTTTGAAAAGTTGATATTTTTGAAAACGACTCGGAAACCAAGTAGCACGTAGTCACACAAGCATTATAACGACGTCATGTATGCTCTACACTAAGTCTCGGTCGGTCTGCAAGGGTCTATACCAGTGTACATAGTCTAGACGTTGATCGGGACGGACTCTCTAAGTCGAGTTGAGCTTAGAACATGCCGCGAAACCCACTCGAATCGACTATGGACACCTTTTGACATATCCATGTTGGAGTACATCAATGGTATAGTGGGACGTCGGTCACCAGTACCGGCCCGGGAAAACATGGGTGATGCATGAACCGTAAAACTAACACGCGCATTGTATTTGTCAAACGATTTCTATTCGAGTCTCACCCTGAGGATGCCGATGGTAAGTCACGCATCAGTTAATCCCCAGCGGAGTCGCCAAATTGTGGACATGACATAGGTCCACCCCGACGCGGCCACGCGCGGGTTTGGGCAGGCGAATGAATCTCCATATGAAACGGATCGAATTGAAATTTAGGTCTATGTGGAGTCGCCACCGAATTTTGTGGTTATTCGGAACCATTCGAGCCCACTCTATGTCGTAGTGGTCCGTATACAAAATACGGCCCATTTCCGATGTCAGAGTTTATTGGGCTCGTCCCTTTGCATTTGATACCAATACCGACATTATCGGATATTGTGTATTGAATGACTCTCGTGCGCCAACGGTTTCGGGCATCCGGAAACTGAGGTTCTGAGTAAGGGGTGAGGGTACGTGTTGGGAAGCCCACAAAGGACACCCAACCCCGCCCGCACATTAGCGGCCTCTACTAAGAATTCGAATAACTTTCCAATACGCGCGTTAATTGAACGGGAAAAAGATATGCAAAGATTATTTTCCCTAAACATGTGAATGGAATTGAAAAGGGTTTCTATGTCGATTTAATGCAATTAATTCTACGTCAAAGTGGAATTTTAGCATGTGGGTTCATTTTAGTAAAATAAAATAAACGACAAAAATCGACAAAAGAAACAATCAAACCGTTAGTAACGATGTAATGAGTAATAAATTGAATAAAGATATAGATGTGATGAATGCATGATTTTGGAAGGAATAGTAGGTCACGTGATGGATTAACACGTGTTGACCGAGGTCAAGGAAAAAAATATATCGAGATCTAAAAAAAATGTTTTGTCTAAAAAAAGTGATGTTCGAAGAATAATAATAAAAAAGAGCGAAATTGTTTTCTTCGGAAAATTGATGATTTTATTAAATCGCGTACAAATATTGCGTAATTTGCACTCGACTTGATATTTTCGATATTCGTCGTATTCAATATTCGATTATGAAATCGATATTAAATACTTGGAATAATTTATACTTGATTTTGATTTTGATGCTCGTTATATCCCATATCCGATTATGGAATCGATATGGAATACTAGAGTGAAAAAAATAAAGAAAATAATATAAGTCGTTTTAAATTAACTAGCACGATATAAATTTTCTCCGCGTTTATTAATGTCGTGATTAATTCAATTGAATTAGAGGACATCTATATTAGCATCAACGAAAATCGTGTTAATTAATTTATTTGACTAAATCATTAGATTCGACATCCAATTAAGGAATTGGTATCGAATCTAATAGATCGATACTTTAATTAAAAAAAACTCGACTTGATTCCCTCCGCATCCCGACATCATAATTAATTCTTGCGAATTGTTTGATGTCGGATCCGCATCAACGGGTTTCGACCCTTATTAAATATAATGCTTGTTTTTGAAAAATAATGTAAATATACGACTAATGATAATGATGCAAACGAAATAAAAAAAATATTGTTTAAGTTAACTTATCTCAATAATCAAATAATCGGGGTATTGGAACAAGCGACCGTCAACGCTGTGTGCAGTACACTTGTATATTCGTGTTTCCTTATTCCGATACCCCTCTTATTCGACACAAATCGATAAGTATTTTAATGTTTTGTATTAGTATTATCGATATTATGATGCAATAAAGGAAAAAAAAAATAAAAAAAATAAAAAAAGTAAGAAAAAGCGAAGAAGATGACGAGAGGAAGAGAAGAAGGAGAGAACGGGATTTTGACACCCTCAACCTACATGTTCTTGTCTCGGATCGAACTCGTAACCGTGGCTTTAACACAAGAGTCTTCGAGGTTTTATGGAGGTTAAGTTATGGTGGCTCGGGATTGATTCCTAAAACTAGGTTTAGGATTTTTTTGCTAGTGTAGAATTGCTAGGGTTTGATTAGGGTTTGTAATAGATGTTGTATGTGTGTAGGGTTGCTCTAGGGTTTTTTTCTCAATGTGTGAAAGTGTGTTGCATTGGGGTGTTTATATAGGCATGGTCATGCACTTTGGTGTCTAGGGTTTTGCCTTGACGGACTTGACCTGATGGCCCGTCTGAAGATGGACTGTTGGTTTTGCTTCTTGAGTTGGACTTTTGATGTTGTGAATGGTTGTTTTGTATGTCTCGGAAACGACCTTGACCAGGGTTGACCCAATCGCAAAAAGTCGGTTTTAATTCCGGTGTCGGTTTTGGCCCAAATTAGTCTTGTTTGGCTCGAAACGGTCCGCTGGGCCTGGATTCGAGGTTGATTTTGTGAGATTTGTACTCTGTAAGTGTGTTAGCCAGCGATTAATGGATTTGAGCCCGTATCCGAGCGCATAGAAGCACGTTAGCGTCCGATCATCATCGGGTGTTTTTTGGAAACTGCCATAGACACCTGGCAGTCAAAATGCGGGTGTCTACAGAAGGACGGCAAGGTGCGGGTATGTGTAGATTTCCGAGACCTCAACAAGGCTAGCCCAAAAGATGATTTTCCGTTACCACACATCGACATACTAGTGGATAACATGGCCGATCATGCCCTTCTATCGTTCATGGACGGGTATGCCGGATACAATCAGATTAAAATGGCAGAAGAGGACATGAGTAAGACCACCTTCATTACACCTTGGGGTACTTACTGTTACACTGTTATGCCATTTGGGCTCATCAATGCCGGGGCCACTTATCAGCGGACCGCCACTACTTTATTACATGACATGATGCATAAGGAAGTAGAGGTTTATGTGGACGACATGATTGTTAAGTCCAAAGACAGGAGTGGGCACATTGCGGCCCTAAGAAAATTCTTTACCCGACTGTGCAAATACAACATGAGGCTAAACCCTTAAAAGTGCAGTTTCGGGGTAGCATCGGGCAAATTACTGGGCCATATCGTTAGCCAACGCGGCATCGAGGTCGACCCAGCTAAAATCAAAGCCATCAACGAGATGCAACCACCCAAGATCGAAAAAGAAATACGGGGTTTTCTCGGGAAAGTCCAATACATCAGCTGGTTCATTTCAAAATTAACCATGGTATGTGAGCCCATTTTCAAGAAACTGAAGATAGGAGAGCGGGTACTGTGGGACGACAAATGTCAAGCGGCTTTCGATAAAATCAAGGAGATTCTGTCTGCACCGCCGGTATTAATGCCACCTCAACCCGACCTGCCTTTGTCGTTATACTTAACAACGACCGAGACAGCCATGGGGGCTATGCTGGCCCAGATAGTTGATTCAGAAGAACGGGCTATTTACTACGTCAGTAAAAAGTTCCTCGAATACGAATGCAAGTACACAATGCTCGAGAAGACGTGCTTAGCTCTGGTTTGGGCCACTAAAAAGCTCCGACATTACATGCTGAGTCACGAGGTACATGTATTATCCAAAATGGACCCTATCAAGTATCTGTTCGAGAAGCCCATCTTCAACGGCAGGATGTCCAGATGGACTTTAATGTTAGCCGAGTTTGACCTCAAGTTCGTACCATTAAAAGCCATCAAGGGCCGGGTAGTAGCCGAGTTCCTCGCCGATAGTCCGATATCCGAAGAGGGCCACACCGACACTTGGGCCTTTCCTGATGAAGACATATTCCATACTGACACCGAAACATGGGATTTGTACTTTGATGGAGCATCCAACTTTCGAGGATTCGGGGTCGAGATTCTGCTAATCTCACCACGAGGAGAACACACTCTCTTATCCATCAAATTCGACTTTGACGTGACCAATAACGCAGCCGAATACGAAGCATGCATTCACGGGTTGCAAGCCGCCGCTGATTTAGGGGTAACAAACCTCCGGGTCCACGGTGATTCATCATTGGTCATCAATCAGGCTCTCCAAAAATGGAAGATCGGAACGCCAATCTCGTAGCTTACCAAGCACGGGTAAGGGTTCTAGAGAAACAGTTCCAAAAGGTAGAATACATTTATCTGCCCCGGGAAGAAAATCAATTCGCAGATGCACTTTCCAAATTAGCATCTCTACTGAACATCCCAGATAACCTGACCAGCATGCCGATCTGTGTCGAAAGACGGTCCGAGCCGGCGTATGTACACGCCATCTAAGACATCGAGCTAGCCGACCCGGAACCTTGGTATCAGTCAGTCCTAACCTACTTGGCAACGGGAGAGTATCCCCCGGGAACTGAAAACCGGGCCAAGAAAGCCCTGTGGAGATTGGCAACCCAATTTGTTCGCACGGACGACGGGCAATTGTACAAGAAGACGGCACAGGGGGCTCTCCTCCTATACATCGACAAAATACAGGCCGAAAAGGTTATGGCTGAAGTACACGATGGTGAAAACGGTCCGCATATGAACGCCCATATGCTAGCCCGCAAAATCATGAGGCTCGGGTATTATTGGAACACCATGGAAACAGACTGTCAGTTGTATGTCAAACACTGCCATAACTGTCAGATCTTTGCCAATGTACAGCATATGCCATCTTCCCTCTTATATACCATGACATCATCGTGGCCATTTTCGACATGGAGTATAGACATAATTGGAAAAGTGCATCCTTCCGGGACGGGAGGTCATTGCTTCATTTTGGTGGCCATTGACTACTTTACCAAATGGGTCGAAACCGAGTCATACCGTGTCTTGAACGCCAAGCACGTGGCCAAGTTTATCCAGAACAAGATCATATGCCGGTATGGGATCCCTCACGAATTTATTAGCGATCACGGGACCCACTTTCAAGCTGAAACTGCCGCATTGCTGGCAAAATATAAAATTCAAAGGCATACATCTTCGCCTTACCGACCTCAAATAAATGGAGCGGTAGAAGCGGCCAATAAAACAATTGTCACCATACTTAAAAAGATGGCTGAGAATTACCGGGACTGGCCCGACCAAATACCCTTTGCCCGATGGGGATATTGAACCTCGATCCGCACCGCAACCGGAGCAACCCCGTATTACTTGACATACGTAATGGAAGCGGTCCAACCGGTCGAGCTAGAAGTACCATCCCTCAGGATTTTACTTGAAAGCCAAGTACCTGAAGCAGATTGGGTCCAAGCCCGATACGATTCGCTAGTCCCTCTAGACGAACGGCGATCACGGGCCCTCAACAATATTCAGATATATCAAAAGAGGATCCAACGGACTTTCAACAAAAGGGTTAGGCCCAGAAACATCAAAGAAGGGGATCTGGTCCTAAAATCGGTTCGTGCCTTACTACCGGTTGACCTAAGGGGTAAATTCAAACCCAATTGGGCTGGGCCATACTTAGTCACGAAGGTCCTATCAGGAGGAGCGGTGATGCTAACAGACTTGGACGGGAACGAATTTGTCAACCCAACCAACTTGGACCAGCTGAAGCGCTACTACCCATAAACCCCATCTCAATGTCATTTGCAAAAATTTATAAAAATTTGTCTGTTTATAAATTTTCAAAAATTATAGACAAGTCAAAAAGCTAGAATTAATTATTCTACCGTCGCACATCTCGAATTAATAATCTTGATGTATTTCGAAAATTGCAAAAATCAATCAAATCAATTTTGAACTATGTTTGGTTTGATTCCGCTACTCGTGGATACGTAGGCAACCCCTCAAAAGGGTACAACCATTGCAATAAACGAAAAGACGGGAACGGTATTCTTTAATACGTCTTTATTAAACCGATAAACTCGGGAATTACAAAAAAAAAAAGGGCACACACATCACAAAATATCACACCCAAAAAATAATAATAATATCCAAATAATAAATAATGGAGCTAATATCCGGGCATTTTCCCCTTCCCCTTGTCCTTCGGGTCGCGTGGAGCCTGAGGTCTTCGAGGTGGTGGCGAGCGTTCCCGAATCACAAGTGGAACCTCCTTGGCACGAGCCCGTTTCTTCGACGACGGGTCTTCTACCACAGTCTTCGGTCCAATGCGAGCCCGCACGTGCTCGGGTAATCTATCCCGTGGGCCAAGTCGGTCCTGCACGGGTAGTTTTGGGCCTAGTCTCCTCTCCAAGTCAGTCTGGGGGCTCACCTTCCCCCAAGCACCTTTAGCACTAGACCATCCAGCTTGAGTCTTAGTCTTCTTCTTCTGCCCTGACATAAGACGGACCAGGGTAGCAGGAGTGTCTCCTTCGTCAAAGAAGCCCCTGTTGTCTTTAGCTTGCTCCCTTCGCAGCAGGTCGAAAGCTTCATCAACCTTCAGAGCAGCTCGGGCTTTAGCATCGCCTGCTTTGGTCCACTTCGTGTAAGAGTCTGAAACCCAGATCGAGTGGCGAGATTTGACAACGGGCCAAGTATGCCGTGTGTACCATCTTTGCATCCAAGTATCACACATTACATCAGTCAGTTGGGTAGGGTGACTCACAACTGCTTCGACTTCAGGGACTGTGTCCATCCATACTGCCTTAGTATGCGATCCGGGTAAAGATGAACTGTTTGCCTGAAAGATAATATCACCTGATAACGAGCTCTGTCCCTTGGGTCCAAGCCGGTCCAAAGATAGATGGGCCACCACGGAACTACCCATCGAATTAACGGACCACCATGGAAAGACAAAACTTCGTCCCAATACTTTTGCGTAATCTGACGAGAAAAGTCAATGGCCCGCCTCCTCATCATCACCTTGTTATGACGATAGTTGCTCGCATCAAGAGGAGGATCTATCACCGATAGCCTCTCATATAGCCAAATATGCAAAAAGAAACAAAAACATGAGTTTTTAAGACAAAATAGGCGTCCGCCTAAGGCCACTCGGTCGAGTGCCTAGGACACTCGATCGAGTGGTACCCCTGAACACAAACAGGGGGCCTTTACGAGGGCACTCGATCGAGTACCAGGGTGACTCGATCGAGTGGTACCTCTGAGAGCAGATCAAGAGGTTTCTACGAGGGCACTCGGTCGAGTGCCAGGGTGACTCGATCGAGTGCCCACTGCAAAAAAATCGAAAAGTCGAGAAATTGGAAAAATAATAAAAATCCGGCATACTTGCAGCAACCGGGTGCTCCCGGTAAGACGAACTGATGAGTCCCTCTTGCGGTTGTCCAATCCTTGGATAATCTCGCCTGTGATCAGCCAAGCCGGGCTGTGTTCAGTCTCCATCAAGTCCACTACGGTCAAAAGACGGGTGTTTCCCATGCAGGATAGCAAATCCATGTGACCCTCGAAAGCATAAACGTGGAGCATGCAGAAAGAAAAAGCCCTACGGTTGTAAGCCGGTCTGACCCGAACATCAAGAGGATTCATAAATTTCTCAGCCAAGTCGATCAGAGAAATATTATCACCTTCCATCATGCGGGATACCTCGTTGTGAGAAAGCCTTAGAAATTCTCGAAGCTTTCTCCTCGGGTCATAGATCTAGTACGGGATAGCGGGACGGAGTATCGGGTTCCATCCTCCTATAGCTGCAATCTCCTCGGGTAAAGGGCAAACTTCGCCCCGAGGAAAGGCAAAGACATGATATATGTCGTCCCAGTAAGCCAAGCAAGCATCCAAGAAGTAACGATCAACCACCATCTGACGGAACGGGTACAGCTGAGTTATACCCGTCTGGTTAAGCGCTACCCTATCTGCGTCCCTGAAGCGCCGGGACCATTCTTGCAGCATCACGGTTAATCTATTAATTCCTATGACTAGTTTCTTGAGAAGGATGAAAAGGTTTTCTTTTTAAGAAAGGAGTGAATTGTGATGGAATTGTGAGAAAATCAAGGGCATTGAGGGGGTATTTATAGTAGACCTCTTTCCATATCTTTTCATGCACAAGGGTTTCCTAATCCCAATCGGAATCAACCCACAAGCCTAGTCCCGATACTAGCACAAAATATTCATCCCGAACTTTCCTAATTTCTTTAGGAGTCGAAACTTCAAACAAAATTCAAATTTTCAAATTTTCAAAAATTTCAAAAATTTCAAAAATCTTTTTTCCCCAGCGCGAGTCATTTTACTACCTACGTGTTGCATGTATTTTATGTGACTTATACAGGTACGACTCAAACAGGGACGTGCAACCCACTATATCTCCCCAGCGGAAGCCAATGGTGGCATTTCACGGGATGGGCCTACATACAGGCACACCCAGGACTTATGCGACAAGTCCAATTCCCCACGGAGTTATCGTCATCAGCTCAGGTATGACTTCTAGCTTGTGGCTGGCGAGCCCTTCACGCGAGTCCAATGGACTATAAATGACCCGACCGGAAGTCCGCCAGGTTTCAATCCTCGATTGGCCTGGTGGCTACTCTGACTTTCGCCTTGTCCAAGCCTCAGTCGGAGTGGGGGCTCTGTAGACACCCGCATTTTGACTGCCAGGTGTCTATGGTAGTTTCCCAAAAAACACCCGATGATGATCGGACGCTAACGTGTTTCTACGCGCTCGGATATGGGCTCAAATCCATTAGTTGCGGGCTAAAGCACTTATGGAGTACAAACCTCACAAAATCGACCTCAAATCCAGGCCCAGCGGACCGTTCCGAGTCAAACAAGACTAATTTGGGCCAAAACCGACACCGGAAATAAAACCGACTTTTTTACGATTGGGTCAACTCTGGTCAAAGTCATTTCCGAGACATACAAAACAGCCATTCACAACATCAAAAGTCCAAGTCAAACACAAACCCATCAAAAACCCAAGTCGTGGCCCAAAATAATGGACCCGCGCGACCCAGCTGGCTGGGCCACTCGATCGAGTGCCCCACTCACTCGATCGAGTGGGCCTGTTTCGAGCCCGACGGCTGACGCACTGGGCCACTCGACCGAGTCAACTGGTTACTCGGTCGAGTAACCCTAACCGAAGTCTTAGGCTTGGCCTATATAAACACCCTCATGCACAACCTTTCAAACATCTTTTGACAAGTTTACAAACCCTAAACTTTACACACTTTACAACTCTAATCCAAACTCTACACCAAGCAAACCCTAGCCCTAGCCTAGGAACCGTAACCCTAAACCTAGCTTTAGGAATCAAACACTCTAACCACCACAACTCAACCTCCATAAGCCTCGAAACTCCCGTGTTAAAGCCGCGACTACGAGTCCATACCGAGCACAAGAACATGTAGGTTGAGGGTGCAAAACCCTTTCTTCCCTTCTTCTCTTCCTCTCGTCATCTTCTTCCTCTTTCTCTTTGTTTTTGTTTTTTATTTATTTTATTTATCGTATTCTAATATCGATAGTATTATTAGTATAAAACATTAAAATACACGTCGATTTGTGCCGAGTGCGAAGGATGTCAGGATAAGGAAACCCGAATATACAAGTGTACTGCACACAGCGTTGCCGGTCGCTTATCATGACACCCTAGCATTTGATTATTGAAACGGGTCAATTTCAACAATAACTCGTTTATTTTCGCTTGCATCGCATATTGCATCAATCTTCTAAAAACCTTCTTCAAAACACATATTTTTTAAGGGTCAAAACCCGTTGACGCGGATCCGGCATCACAATCCCTAGGGATTTATTTTGATGTCTGAAAAGCCGAGGGAATCAAGTCTTTCAATTCTACCATAGTGTCAATCTCGTAGATTCGATACTAATTCCATAATTAGACGTCGAATCTAACGATCTAGTCATACAGATTAGCTAACGCGATTTCTATTGATGCTAAGATAATTGTCATTCGATTCATTAGAATTATGACATTATCAAACGCGGAGGAAATCTACTCATATCGCGAAGGTTAATTCAAACGACTCAAAGCAATTTCTTTTTATTTTCACTCTAAGTATTCTATATCGATTCGGTAATCGAATATGGAATACAACGAGTACGTAATTTCAGAATTGATTATAAATTCCACAATATTTATGCCCAATTCATCAAATCATCGAAAATCAAAAACAATTTCAAAATCGATAATTAAAATTGCAAACGACACGGTTCGTACAGGTGCCACTCGACCGAGTGCCTACGACACTCAATAGAGTGACATCACCAAAACCGAGACAGAATGTCTCTTACGACCTCCACTCGGTCGAGTCTCACAGTGACTCGGTCGAGTAGCAACGTACTCGGTCGAGTTAGTCAATAACTCGGTCGAGTAGGGTCCATAACACGAAACAGAATGTCTCTACGACCTCCACTCGGTCGAGTCTCACAGTGACTCGGTCGAGTGGCGATGTACTCAGTCGAGTTGGTCAATAACTCGGTCGAGTAGGGTCCTAAAATCTGGACAGAACCTTTTTTAGAGGTCCACTCGGTCGAGTCACACAATGACTCGGTCGAGTGGCTCTTAATCACGTCAAGCCGTGAGTCCTACAAATCACATTCGAGTCTCGTCAATTGTTTTTCGTGACTATGTCAACACGTGTCTAATTAATCACGTGGAACACCTTTTCAAAACCATGCATTAAGTCACTTGCATCTTTCTACATCTTTCAAATATTTCGTAAACCGTTATATCGTTACTAACGCGTTTATTGTTTCTCTTGTCAATTTTTGGTTGTTTATTTTATCGTATTAAAATGAACCCACATGCTAAAATTCAACTTTGACGTTAGAATTAATTGCATTAAGTTGACGTAGAAACCCTTTTTCAATTTCTCGCATGCTTAGGGAAAACAATCCTTGCATAAGCATTCTCACCGAATTACTAACGCGCGTATTCAAAAGTCATTCGATATCTTAGTAGAGGCCGCTAGTGCGGGCGGGGTTGGGTGTCCTTCGTGGGCTTCCCAACACGTACCCTCACCCCTTACTCAGAACCTCGGTTTTCGGATGCCCGAAACCGTTGGCGCACGAGAGTCATTCAATACACGATATCCGATAATGTCGGTATCGGTATCAAATGCTAAGGGACAAACCCAATAAGCTCTGACATCGGAAATGAGCCATATTTCGTACACGGCCCACTACGACATAGAGTGGGTTCGAACGGGCCCAAACTCCCACAAAGTTTGGTGGCGATTCCACTTCAATTTAAATTTCCATTCAATCCGTTTTCATATGAAGATTCATTCGCCTCCCCAAACCCGCGCGTGGCCGCGTCGGGGTGGACCTATGTCATGTCCACACCCTATAATTTTCCCGCCTATTCATATTGGGCATTTGCTACTTTGGTTATGTAATACTCCGTATAGTTAACTTGACATAGTCAGACACACTACTAATTAACCAAGATAACCAAACTATTATTCATTCGTGCAAATTAAAATGTTTTATTGTAAATGAAAGGCAACCGTAATTTAGGAATGATTGACAAAATTAACGTGCAAATTGGAATATTTAAGTATGAATGAAAGACAACCATAATTTAGAAATGATATATTCATAAAAATGACTAAATTAACGTCTAAATTAAATGTAGCCTCATGATTGATATGTTAAATATATTTTACAATCACGTGATTTACCGAAGATGTCTTGGCCTAGTGGTTAAGACTAGGTGCTCAGTGCTCTGGGACAGTAGGTCTCGGGTTCGAATCCCTCCTCCTATATATTGTAATGCGAAAAAAAACAATCTCTGTGATTTCCGTTAGTGTATACTAAATACCGAGAGTTTATATACCAACGGAAATATTTTTTTTTTGTAACAATATAAGATTGTATTTAAAAGATAAACGATACATAAATTATAATATGATACATTAATTATGAACCATGCTATTGTCATATATGTCCTAAAAACTAACTAAAAGTTTTGCAATTTTCAGTGCATCTACTCTTGAGGTTTTCTTGTGGGGTGATTATGTCGACACACTTCACAATTATGTGGACACTCATCCAGGACGTGTTATCGTAATCGTACAATTTGCCAAACTCAGATATCTCAATGGTACAATAATTTTCCTAACTTAAATATTTCAATGACACGTTTAAACATTACTAAATTGTTCACGAGTTAAGTCTCTTTATATACGCTTTTATGATTTACTGCAGGACATTATTCTGTGTCCAACTCATTCTACACTACTAAAATATGGTTCTATGCCGAATTTGATGTTGTCACATCTTTTCTTCAAAGGTACAATTTTCCTAATAGAAACATTCTGGGCTCATCTGACCATGAATTCGATTCTATTGCTTGATTGATAGCCAATTTAGCCACTTATTGTTTACTAGTATAGACCCCGTGCAATGCACGGTATTTATATTATATTTATCTTATAGAATATTTCATTTAAGATTTAAAATAAAAATTATTATTTTATTTTTATTATTTATCGACTGTATAATTTAGAAATAGGAAAATATTTTTAAAATCTCAAAACTATTCAAAATATTTGAGTAATGTCTTGAAATGCACGGAGTATTAAATAACGTGTAATTAATGAAAATATTGTTTATACTCCCTTCGTTTCATTGAAAGCTTCCACTTTTCCTTTTTCGTAAATTTCGTAAATTTCTTTTTTGGTATAACTCTTCACTCTTACCTAGGTGACCCACCTACTTTACACCCTCTCTACTTTTGAATATTTTATTATTATCCTTAAAAAATGTGCCATTTTTTAGGTGGAAGCTTTCATTGAAACAGATGGAGTATTTTTTATATACTCGGTTTATATCATCTCACATCTCGAGATACCAACTTCTCTCTTTAACATACCATAAAATACATAAATATTTATCAAAATTTGTATAATAATGTACTTTTTTTAATGGTTAGTACGCCGTGATACGTTCTCTTTGTGAAAAAAACTATTCAGTTTTTCATTAGAAAATTAAAAAATAAATTAAAAATGGACCGTCTCAGGCGTAAGACTTATATTATATAATTTGTTAAACTTTTTTTTATATGGATTTTAATAGTATATTCCCTATTTTGTAGTCTTCCCTACCAAAATAATCATTCTATATGATAATTATAATCCTCACATTTGAATAAATGAGAAGATCTTAGTGGTATCGAGTGAGTATATACTCCTTCCGTCCCGATGAATTGTTTGCCTTTACTTTTGGCACAAAGAGGAAAAGGTCCAATGATGAAGTGACATGTGAAGCCAAATTCATGAGAAGGTCAAATTATATATATATATAGAGAGAGAGAGAGAGTAAGGCTCTTATGAGTCCTTCTCTATATATGAGTCCATAAGTCCTCATCTCATCCATTGAATGAGATGAGGATGGATGGACAGGATTCATTCTACAATTTGCTTTAAAAAAAAGAAAAAAAAGAAAAAGAAAGGAGATACTGCTTCCTAAAATAACTCCCATAATTTTAGGAAACAATAATATCACATTCATTCACCTATTCATTCATTCACGTTACCACATCAAACCTAAAAAAAACGCTTCCAACATCATCACGTTCATCCATCCATTCATTCAAAATCTGTGCTCGACATCACGTTACTATGGATTCAATGATCGCGAGATCATCATCAACTGTTGATAAGCAATTCGTGGAGTACAACAATGGTGAGTTTCGATATTACTTTCATGTTTTGCGTCAATTTTACTCATTTCATTCATCATATATTCATATAAACGATTCATTGCTCTTGTGTTGGTATAGATTGCAGATTGTTAGGTTTATTATTTAGGTTTTTTTTCATAATCTTCACTGATTATTATTTAGGTTTTTCATAATCTTCATCAATTGTTATGCTTTCATTGTCATGGAAGTCATTAAGATGCTTCATATTATTAGATTTTACGTTCATAGTATGATTTTTTAAAGATCTGATCATTATATGATTTTTTCGCACAAACATATATATGGAGTTATTGTAATGCACATAATGTGTTACTTTAATATAGACCATCTGTTATTTTAATGTCTAACCCTCTGTATAGACATCTTCTGTTAATTGAATCTCGTGTTACTTTAATGCACTTCATCTGTTACTTTAATTATTGTCATCTGTTACTGTAATGCATTGGAGTAACAAAGGATTTAAAATACTTCCATATTAAAAAAATACCGCTTCCTATAATGATGGAACGTGATTGTCATCAAAATAGGAAACAATATCAAAGTATAACGTTCTCATTCATACTCTTATTCATAGCAGTATACATGTTTATACTGTCATTCATACTCTCATTCATACCTAATGTATTACAGTAACACGTTTGAAGCATTAGAGTAACATGTCATCGGATTTAGTTATTAATGTTTTGGTTAGAATACCGCCATATTTCAAGTTCTGATTGTTTGTTTGTCGCCACGTTTATTGACATTGTTCTTGTTTTTGTAGTAGACGTAAAAGCAGAGGAATGGTGCAAGGATGTGGGTGAGAGTTTCACTCCATACATAGAGCAGATCTTCAAAGATGTAGATGATAAGAAGAAGAAAAAGAAGAAAGAATCATTAGGAAACGTCATGTAAGTCATCGTTTGACGATGAAGAAGAAGAAGAAGAAGAAGAAGAAGAAGAACAATTCTGAGTAGGACAATATATTGTTAGAGTAACTGATTGATTTTCCAATATCTAGTCCTTAGAGTAACATCCTTTATTGGAGTAAAATGAGTTAGAATAACATACATTATGCGTTATAGTAACATACTTAATGAGTTACAGTAACATAGTTTATGAGTGTAATTTGATTTCCAATATCCAGTTCTTAGAGTAACATGTGTGAAATATTGGAATTATAATGGAGTTTTATAATTTTTGTTTTGGAGTATCCTTAATAGAAACATACATTATTCTTTTGGTTGATTGGAAGTCATGTTTTTGCAAAAGACTATTATGCAACGTAACAGATTTTATGAGTTAAAGTAACACAGTTCATGAATTAGAGTAACACATTATATGAGTTAAAATAACAGTTTTTGCAAGAGACTATTATACAACGTAACAGATTTTATGAGTTAAAGTAACACAGTTCATGAATTAGAGTAACACATTATATGAGTTAAAGTAACAGTTTTTGCAAGAGACTATTATACAACGTAACAGATTTTATGAGTTAAAGTAACATAGTTTTATGAGTTAAAGTAACACAGTTCATGAATTAAAGTAACACATTGTATGAGTTAAAGTAACATAGTTTATGGATTATGGCAGTAACATAGTAACATACGTACAATGACAGTAGAAAAATGATGATTTTTTGGTGAAGATGAAAAAAAAACTTAATTTTGAAGAAACTTGTTGTGTGAGAGAGAGAGGCAATTAAAAGATTGATATGAGAGAGAGAAGATTTGCATTGGGATAATTAAGGAAGGGAGAGAAATGATATATTTACCAAGATTTGTTAGTTATTTCCTTATTTCACCTCAAGCAATCACAACCATCCATCTTCCACTTGATCAATGGTCCAAGATTGGACTCATGGACTCAATATATATATGAGGACTCACTTGATCCTTCCTCTCTATATATATATATATATATATATATATATATATATATATATATAACATTCCTAAAATAGAAAGACAAAGAATTCATTGAGACGCCCCAATATGGAATAGACAAAGAATTCACTGGGACGGGGAGAGTATATCTTTGTAAAAGTTAAAGTAAATAGCTCATTTCAAAAATAAAGTTTTTAGATAACTGATTTTTTTCTCAAGGTTAATGACATCGTATCTTAAAATTTATCTAATTATTTTCATAAAAAAAAGTTTTTTTTGTCAATTACTTTAACACTAACGAAAATGAATAGTTTGCGAATTTATTAATGAAATGTTCTTTTACTTCTCAATTTAAATTAGTGTATTTTTGAGGAAAATGTTAGTAACTGGTATTGTCTTAGAGTTTTATATAGAGAATTTTTGGTGAGTTTTTCCTATATATATATATCAGGATTTGTAAGAGCAATCGGAATATATATTCCATTTTTATATAGTTTCAAAGTTTTATATCGATGTTAAGAACATGATTTTCGAATATGATCAGAAAGATATACAATAATAATCATAACTATTTTATATTCTATGTAAAATATTGTACGGGATAGTGCAATCTCCTATTAACAAAAATAATGCAACTATTTGGTTAAAACGGAATACAATATGTTTGTACTTTTTAAAAAAAATTGATCATACATTCCATATTAAATATTGTATATATGTGATATCTTCCATTTAAAACATGTGATTTTTGTAATCAATGTAATCAATCAAATTTTCTTAATTACATACTTTCTGTGGTGTATAGCTTTATGTGTGATGTAGTGATATTTAAATTAGTAAGATGTTAGAGTGTAGTTGGAGAGGAGAAGGGTGACGCATAAGAGGTCAAGGGTTCGATTCACACCTAGCTCGTTTGGTCTATTTTTTTATTTTTTTTGTGGATAACTTTTGGCGGGAAAATATATGAGTTGTGTTATTTGGTTAGTGGAAAGGAGAATTTGTCTGATTAACAAAGGAAAGAAAATTTATAAGTGGCAAAAAGCAAGAAAATATTATGTAGCCAAACAACAACCACCTGATAATATTATTTCATCTTTCTCATACAATTTTATCTCACCTATGTCACTGGCAAAAAACAAAAAATAACTCCTTTAATTAGGGATTTACTACACAAGGAGTGGTCATCAATTCACGGTTCTTAGAAAGAAACTAGGAATAAACACCTATGAAGTCAAACTCCTAGATCCCCTACACTATCCAAATACATCATGCATGTGCACAATTATAACGATCGAAAAACTTTGACGGTAGATCCAAAATATAGAGTAGTATCAACAAATATAGTGTCGTACTCCGCAATTGAAAAGTTAAATAATTTATAGTATAAGTGTTAAGTACATCACTCTCTAGATTCAAATGTACAATGACTTCATTTATTTTTCATTGACTTATGTTATCATTTTATTTCATGGACTCTTCCTTATTTCAGGTTTGTGCTCTGCTGTCTCCCGCCTTTTTGATACTAGACCCCGAGCTGCATAATGGATTTACGATTCCTCTATTTCTAGATCAATTATTAGTATTCAAATTGTCTGTACTTAATAAGTGCTACGCTTGCAGTGAACTATTGTTTTATTTGTATATCGCATACTTTAAACCTAAGTATTATTGTACTACTATACGAATTCCCTATTAATACCCCATCGACAAAAATACCGTACATTTTATTTAAAGTGAATATACATTTCACAATTTATTCATATATTATACTAAAAAAATATTTAAAAGATAAATGATTGTCTCGAGAAATATGAATGACAAATAAAACACAGATGTAGTAATTTCTTGGACTACATATTTCATGATATTAGTCGAGGTCGTTATCTTGATTAATTATGCAATTTCAAATTATCTTATTATATCTAAAAACAAAGATAAGAATAATGAAAAATTATCGGGTTGCTAATTAAAATCTATTTTGCATAAATAATTAATTATAAATAAATAAATTTCTATAAATACCGTGCATACATGCACGGGGTCTATACTAGTTATATAATTAAGAGTAATCATTTGTCTTTAGAAGCAAGCTGAAAACTATAAACTTAAGTAAAATTATCTCACATCGAACAATTATGATAAGTTGATTGAACTATATTAACATAATTAAGAGTAATCATTCGTCTTTAGATATCAACCTGAAATCTTTTGAGTCCTAAAGAGAGTTGTTAAGACTATAAACTTAAGTAGAATTATCACAAATCGAAAAATTATGACAATAAATAACAAGAGAAATTATAATAAGAAAATTCGATTATATAAATAAAAAATCCAACACTAATCGAATTGAGGAGTGGTAACGAAAAATAGTATTATACCATTAGTTGTATGTACAACCACCTCAAAGTTGTTGAGTTTTTGTGTGTACTTACTGGGCTTACGTAAGTTTTTGAGCTTAAACAATTATGTGATTTTGCTCGATAACTTTACATTAAAACTCAGAAAGTTATAGCAAACTCGCAAACTTTGTGACAACACTCAAAATCATAAAACCAATTGTACATAGGGTTACGTACAACTGGTTGTATAATCTATTCATTGGAGTGGTAACTTATCATCTTCTATTAGATCAACTATTTATACATTTATTATATACTCCCTCCGTACCACAATGATCTTCCAATTTCATTGTGGCATGTGGATTAAGGAAGACATGTTAAACAAGTAATAAAATATTAAAAAATTAATTAATGGGTTAAGATGGTAAATTAGTTATAAATTGAGGTATGTTGTAGGATTAATATTGATTTTAATGATGTTAATCTTTGTCATTTGGAATTATTAGTAAAGTAATTGAGTTGTTTTAGTTTAAAAATTTGACAAAAAAGAAAAGAAATGAAATGAGAATAAGTTAGTGGTATTTCCTTATTATGAAAGTGAGAAAAAGTTAGTGGTATGGAGGGAATAAGAAGTAAACACGTCTCTTTATATTATCATGAAATTTGATCACTCATATCGCTATATATATATATGTTAGCATATTATTAACATGACATAAATAAAACATAATTCCCATAAATCTTTGAACAACATGAACGTCACAAAAGATTAATTAAGACGAGATTAAGGCATACCTCATTACGGAATAAGTCGAAATCTAATACGAACGATATTAGATCTCTATAAGACGACTTCATAAATCTTCATAAATAATAAGTCGATTTCATAAATAATAAGACGACTTGAAATAATAATAATACGTCTTCATAATCTTCAAATAATAATAATAGGTACGGTTTCATAATTAATGGGTATGGTTTCTCCGTCTTGTCCTATAACGTAATATGTGTTGCTTTACCTTAATAATACGCATTCATGCATGGAGTTTCTGATGGGGAAGAAACCATTATATAGGCAGAGAGAGGACCGGTTTCCTATTAGGGTTTTAGATTACGGTAATCTCGACCTTCCATCAAGGTTGAGTAAATATGGAAAAACTCCTTATTTAGTCCGATATTATTGTGATAGCATATCTCTATAAGATCCCGAATTCCAATAAGACCATAATTATGAGGAAGAAATATTAGCATAATAATAGAAAAAATATATTACATATCCCGTAATATTATTATATCATAAAAAATTCTTACAGTCTCCCACTTGGTCGATTGGAACATCTGTAATGTTCTTCAGAGAATATTTAAGTTGCGCTATGCTAAAACACTTCATTTATATCGACGTTCATAAGTGTCTTGACTAATTCAATCATTAAATAGAGTCATGGCGTGCACATGTCAATCTGCAACATGATTACTTCCATGTACCACTACATCAACGAATTGAACAGTTAGGTCATCAGTGGAGTTTAACGTAATGGTCCACATAATGTCTGAAAAGACTATATTTTCATTATCATTCGTCCAATAATAAATGTATACACAATGGAAAACAGAAATAATATTATATAGCAAGTGTAGAATCATTGAGGAGATCTCATTCATTCGTAATCTACCATCTTGAATCAGTAAAAGATATTTAAGGTTCATGTGTTTTGTTCCCTTAGATATCATATCATTCATGGAGCAAAATAAAATAAAATAAAATTTCATTATTATCACGGTAATTACGCAATCATGCTCCTTATATTAAAGCCTCATAATAAGCCACATATTCAGCTTCCATGGTGAAGATATAAAACAACTGTAAGTACAGTGTCTTGTGTCATAAGATCCCCAAAATCTGAATCAGAATAACCAGTCACCTGTGGGTGATCTAATTTTCTATATGTGAGCATCAATAATGTCAGGTTTGCCTGAGCATACATTAAGTTACCAACCAAAGATGCAGTGCTATTATTTAGCCTTAAAGACATAAGTCTTAGTTTTACGTGATAAACAAAGATTGTTACTGGCTAATAAAATATCATCTCCATACAGAATCAAATATATGAACTTACTCCCACTAATCTTGAGATTTATGCAAAGATCAACGATATATTCTTTAAAACATCAGTAATGATTTTATCGAACTTTAAGTACCATTGTTTCAATGCTTGTTTCAGTTCATACAATGAATTCTTAAGTCTTAATGTTGGTAACAATTATCCAACATAAGAATAAAATGCATAATCTGTCGGATCTCTCCCAGGATTCATGGAGAAATATTTGAGCAGTACTTTCAGAAGTTAAGTCAGTCGGTTTGTCTTTGCGAAGACAAATATCTAGTTTCATCAACCTCAAAGTGAACTTAAATTACTCTTTTCATTCAGAGTAGTTTGTTCGTTTCATTAAGCTCAACAACAGAATTATCATAATATTGCACTTGATTAGGTAAATTTTAGTTGTGATAAAGCAACATAAATAATAAGGCTTCAATATGTGAAACAACACGTCTTTAATAATAATGCTCCTGTGGGTAGTCACTAAAATATTTAAATAGAATGTTACACATGACAATATAATCTACCTGTGGGTAAATATATATTTTTATATGTGTGAACGATATAATGACAATATTATGTCAAAATTGAACTTGAGTTGTAAATTCGCTGCGGTGAAATTTAACCATAAGAATTTCATATTTACATGACCTAAAACCGGAATATGAAATTATAACTTATCATAAATCATTATTCTTTATCAAACGATTGAATTATATCGAATGATCATAATCAATGCGGTGAAACCATGTTTCAGTAAATCATTATCATACAGAGTATATCATAATCATATTGTCATGAGATTACTCATCAAATAATAGAATTTTAAGTCATAATATCATGTTCATCAAAGTTTCCGTACATCATAACAACAACGATAATAATGACAAAGATAACCGTAAATTGACAACAATTCATCAATATCATGCTTGTTAACTAAGTCCAAATTATTATTAATACGAAAAACTCAAACTTTTATCCAATACATAATTAGTGCATAAAAAATAAATAATTGAGCAACATATATACATAATGGATTAATTGAATATGTAAGCGACATATGTATGCATTATGGAGTTAGTACGATAATTCATCAACTTTCTCATGTGAATATATTAGGGAAAATTACATGAATATGGAAAATTTTCATACATAATATCAATATCAAATGGTTCATGATCTTAATTCATTAATCATCTCAGGTTCATTCTATTTGCTTAATACAAAATCATACGTATGATTACATAACATGCAAAATTGTAATGCAAAATAAGGCCATGTGTTACAACTTGTACAAAATCAAACAAGAAATTAGACTCTAAGGTGGTGCGGCCAGTAATTAACTCCAATTTCATACGGTAATTAGATAGTACAGTGCCGAAACAATAACAATCTTAATTAATGGACAATCATGAGTTCAATAACATAAGCTCTGATACCACATATGTATGCATATTATTAAGGATATTCTTTATTTAGCAATTTCAATACATAAGTCTTGGTTCAATGTAATAAACCAAGGTCGTTTCTGGCTTAATAATAAATAAAACATAATTCCCATAAATCTTTGAACAACATGAACGTCACAAAAGATTAATTAAGACGAGATTAAGGCATACCTCATTACAGAATAAGTCGAAATCTAATACGAACGATATTAGATCTCTATAAGACGACTTCATAAATCTTCATAAATAATAAGTCGATTTCATAAATAATAAGACGACTTGAAATAATAATAATACGTCTTCATAATCTTCAAATAATAATAATAGGTACGGTTTCATAATTAATGGGTATGGTTTCTCCGTCTTGTCCTATAACGTAATATGTGTTGCTTTACCTTAATAATACGCATTCATGCATGGAGTTTCTGATGGGGAAGAAACCATTATATAGGCAGAGAGAGGACCAGTTTCCTATTAGGGTTTTAGATTACGGTAATCTCGACCTTCCATCAAGGTTGAGTAAATATGGAAAAACTCCTTATTTAGTCCGATATTATTGTGATAGCATATCTCTATAAGATCCCGAATTCCAATAAGACCATAATTATGAGGAAGAAATATTAGCATAATAATAGGAAAAATATATTACATATCCCGTAATATTATTATATCATAAAATATTCTTACAATATATATATATACACACACTCTAGAGTCACTCTACGTACAATAAATTTTTGAATTATCTATGTCAAATTGGGTCTCTTATTTTACATAAATACGTAAATATTATTTGTCATTTTATTATTAGTTATTACATTTATAATAATACTCCGTAAATAATATTGTTTAATGCAAAACTAATAGAGCAATACTAACTACTCCACCGAGTTTCTATCTTTTCCCATCTTTCTTTTTTGAGCTGAGTTGGATCTTTTCCCTATTTTCTTTTTAGGCTATCAATGTATGGTTCACATTTACTCTCGGGTCAATCGGGTCGGGTTCGGGTCGGCAAGCTTCGGGTAAGGTCACTTTCGGGTTATGGAAATCGAGTTGACTTTAGTTTTCGGGTTTGCTATTTTCAACTTTTTTAGGGATATCAATTCGTTTCTATTATAATAGTCGGGTCACTTTCGGGTTAGCCTGAGTCAATTCGGGTTACAGGTCAACCTTGGGTCTTCAGTTCGGATGTCGGGTCGGGTTCGGATTGACTTATTCGGGTAGGGTCATTTGGGTACGGTTAGTTTAAATTTGTCAGGTCTAACTACAATGTACGCCCATAATTTAATTTGATGTTTAACGCAGATATTACCTTTCTAGAAACGTACGTGGATAGTATTCTTATACTATTAGGCATAATCTTACCTTCGACTTATTTTCTTCTGTTGCGCAGTCTCACCAATTTATGTAATTTTCCAACTACGTGTCATCATTAATGTCACTAAAAATAGGCTCGTGCATCGCACGAGCTTTCCAACTAGTATATATATATATATATAAAGGAGGAACTTTTCGAGCGATATGATTTGTCCGTTGCATCAAAGCTCAATTTAGGAAAGTATCATTAATAATAAAAAAAATCAAGTAGAGAATCTTTTAATTATTATAATAATATATTCAATCTGTCATATTAATGTGTTGTTTTATAATTTTCATCTTAAAACCTATAAATGTTGTTTAACAAAAACTTATCGTAATAAATTATAAAAATGAAATAATTAGATTCTTGGTAGAATATGCTTTCATTTGAGTATAAATTTCATATAATTTGTTTCATATTATTTGCTCGAAAAGGCGATGAATTTATTACGTATAAAAATAGTAAAATTATCAATATAAATAAGAGTAATCATCCGTCGTTAGATATCCACCAAAAATCTTTCGAGTCTTGAAGAACTCTTAAGATTATAACCTTAAGTAATTATCTCACATCGAAAAATTATGATGAGGTTATGGAATCCCCTATTCACTAAAAGAATAACTCCCTATGAAAATTTTCCCTCCAAATGTTCAATCCTATTTGTGGAAACAATTGATAATAGTAATTCCTATAAAATTATCTACAAATTAAATGCAAATAATTCAAATACTACCGTATTAATATTTTACAATTGTACAACAATGTAAACAACTACGCAGTATAAGTATTATTAGCTTCGTGACGATATAATCATTAAGATTTATAAACTTATACTTCTCCGTTCAAGTCCAAGCTACCCATATTCGTTTTTCGGCGTTCAAGTTCAAGCTTACCATTTCCATTTTAGTCATTGTTTTTAATATTAAACAAATACTTTAAACTTTACCTCTTACTCCCTCCGAGTCTGAATGATCTTCCCCTTTGATTAAAATATACCTCACATATATTAAATATAGGGAAAGATCTTTCAGACTCGGAGAAAGTATATTTAAAAAATGTCATTATTTACACTACGTTTAATAATAAACAAAAATTAACCTTTACATATTTGTGTCTTTAATAATAAACAATCGGTTTCTTAAAACTTATGCTAAAATTAAAGCAAATGGGTAACTTCGACTTGAACGGAGGGAGTATTACTATTCGCTTTATGATCATGAAAAAATAAACAAAAATATACGTATATTTCATTATATTACTAATTTCTCTCAATTAGTTTTCAATTTTCAATTTTATTTCTCAAATTAAAAGTTAGGACATGAATGTTAAAATAAGTACTACGTAATACATAAAAAAAACATAACAATTGAAATATATCGTGCAAGTATGCACGAGACTATACTAGTTATATAATATTGATAAGAGCTATCATTGCTTTTGAATATCGACCAAAAAAACTTTCGAGTCTTAAAAAAACTCTTAATAAGACTGCAAACTTAAAATTGTCTCATATTGAAACAATTAAAATAAAATGATGATTCTATATTATAAATAAAAGTAATATCATGTGTTCGTTTAGGTCTTAAAATGAGTTCTTAAGACAGTAAATTGTCCCACATCAAAATAATTGTGATAATGGAATTCTATATTATAAATAAGACTAATTAGTCGTTCTTAAATATCAATAAAAAAATATTTGAGTCTTAAGTAACACAATCTCACATCGAAAAATTATAACAACGTGATGAAACTCTATATTATATAAGAAATAAGAGTAATCAATTCTGCAACAAGATGATGAAATTCTATTATACAAATAAAAGTAATCATTCCTTCAAATTATGATGAGGTGATGAAATTCTATATTTATAACTGAGAGTAATCATTCGTCCTTAAATATGACTAATCATTAGTTATTAGATATCTTCCAAAACTCAATTGAGTCTTAAAAATATCTTAAGACTATAAACTCAAGTAAAATTATTACAAAGAGTTCTTAAGACTATATGTAAACTTAAGTCAAAATTATTCTATATCGAAAAATTATGAGGTATTGAATTTGATATTATAAATAAGATTAATCATTTGTTCTTAGATTAAAAAAAAAGAGTTTTACAAAAGTACTTGAGACTGTAAACTTAGGTAAGATTATCCCACATCGAAAAATTATAATAAGGTGGTCGAATTTTATTATATAAATAAGAGTAATCACCCATTTTTAAGCTAGATATAAAAACAAACTCTTTTATTATTATAATTATTCTAATGTTGTCTCACATCGAAAAATTATGATAAGGTGATGGGTATAATAATACTCCGTAATAATTTGTCCTTAGATATTAGCTAAAAAAATTTGAGTCTTAAAAATGTTCTTACGACCGTAAGTTGATGAAAAAGAGAAATCATTCGTGTTTAGATATTAATCAAAAATCTGAGTTATAAAAAGAGTTTTTAAGACTATAAAACTAAGAAGAATTATTGAATATTGAAAAATTATGATGATCTGAGGTGATGAAATTCTATATCACAAATGAGAGACATCGTTCGTTTTTAGATATTAATAAAAAAAATTGTCTTATAAAACCTCTTAAATCTATAAATTTAAATAAAATTATTCCACATCGAGAAATTATAATAAGGTGGTGAAATTCTACTATATAAATACGGAGTAAAAGCAATCATTCGTCTTTAGATATCAACGAGAAATATTTTGATTCCTAAAAGAATTTTTTAAGACTATAAACTTAACATCGAAAAATTATGATGAGATGATGAAATTCTACATCATCAATAAGGGAAATGATTCATTTTTAGATATTAATCAAAAATCGCTTGAATTTTATGATACTCCTCTTAAGGCTATAAATTGAAATAAAAATTATCCCACATAAAAAATTACAAAATAACTACAAGAAGATTAATTATTACGTAACATTTATTTAATAGCATATATTGAAATGCCACCTTAATTCATCTTAATTGACAAATAAACTTGCAAATAAATCAAATGCTGGCTAAACTAAGTTAACATAGTGCACTCACCTTTTTCAATACTAAACATCAGCGCTAAACAAAATTAAACATAGCGCGCTCAACTTTCTCAATTACTAAACATCACCCGCCCTATACTTCTCAGTATAACCCACAGACATTAAAGAAAACCTAATTCAACAAAACTAAAAACCTAATTCAGGAGAAGTCGTTCAATCGTTCAACTACTCCACTCAATCCTGCCATTGTCAATCCAAGAGAGAAATCCGATCAATCCTGCTGTTGCTCAATCGCGTTTTTCGTCCCGCAGGTTTGGGTTTTCTCTTCTTATTCGTTTTTCGTCAATCCAACAGAAATCTTATTGGTTTTTCGTCAATTTGTTTGTTTATTAGTTTATGTTTATGTTCTTCGTCAATTTATGTGTTTCTCGTCAATTAGTTCCTGTTTTTCATCAATTAGTTTGTGTTTATGTTGAATTAGTTTATGTTCTTCGTCAATTTGTGTGTTTCTTGTCAATTAGTTCCTGTTTTTCGTCAATTAGTTTATGTTTATGTTGAATTAGTTTATGTTCTTCGTCAGTTTGTGTGTTTCTCGTCAATTAGTTTATGTTTATGTTGAATTAGTTTATGTTTTTCCGTCAATTTGTGTGTTTTTCGTCAATTGTTCTTATTAGTTTATGTTCGTTGATTCTCGTTCAATCCATCAATTTAGCTGATTCGAAATTGAATTATTGCTTTTAATTTAGGGTTTTTGTGTGTTAATACTGTTTATTGATGACAATAATTGTGTGCCAAAACTTCGAACCATAAGTTCTGATTTGTTTATGCGATTTTGTTGTATTAATACTACGACGGTTTATTGTCGTGTTTGTAGCTTAGTTTTTGTGTATGCGATAATACCATCTAGTAAGTTATGAAAACATTAGCATCAAAATTTTGATTAGCTCATTCATTTGGCCTATAATTACTTAGCCGCTAATCAAAACAACTGAAAAATTGTTTCCCCATCAGTGATCAGCCACAATACCATCTAGTTTGATTAGCTCATTCATTAGCAGCTCAATTACACTCACAACTTGGGTTTCTGCCACTCTTCCCCCTTTCAATATCACTGATTCAAGATCAATTTAATATTTCATTTCACGTAAGTACTGTATGTATGGACCAAGTACATTAGTATTGTATGTACTTTTCCATATAAGTTGCTAGGTTAAGTGAAACATAAGGTTTTATGCGTAGGCTAGTCAAAATAAATTGAGATATTTATCGAACAATTAAATTAAATTTTGTGGTGTTTAATTTTTGTGATGTCAAAGTCTCATGTTTTCAAACTATTCACGACCTATAAATGATACGGAGTATAATTAATTAATCACGGATTAATATTGTTTTCTAAAGTTGAAAATATAGTAGCTACCAAGATTGTCGATTAGCGAGTTCAAAAGCTTCTCATATAAAAGTCACGAGAACAATAATTTGTTCATATACTACTGAGATTCAAACTAATGGAGTGTGTTAGACCGTTTCTTAAATTCATTTGATGACTTTATTGACTCAATCCTCGAATAGTTTCACATATAGTTAGACTAATTACCTAACCTAAATATTAAGTTTAACATATATATTTACGAGAAGCTTACTAGTGTAAACAATTTCGCCTATACGTAGGATACACAACATTGGAAAAAGAAAAACAATTTCAATTAAGTGATGATAGTGGAAATATAATGATGGTGAAAGAAGTGTTACCCAATGCCTACTAATTCACCCTTATGAAAGACTGAGGATGTTGTTGTACCATATTGACTGAAACTGATCCGACTACCAGGCACTGGTGACTCAGATATGTGAAGTAAAGGAGTAGAGCTGAAACTAATAAGTAGAGCTGAGCCTGTTATCGATCATAGGATGAATAATGTAGTGGCACGGAATCAACAGGTAGGGAAAATTTGCGTGGAATGGTTGGCTAGAGAAAAGACGAGGGTTGTGGGCACATTCCCACCTCGTAAAAAGGGATGGACAGGTTACGTGGAGAAAGACACTGCTGGTCAGACAAATATATACTCGGTTGAGGTTAGTCATCTCAAGTTACCATGTAACCCTGTTTATGGTGATTTTAGCATAACTACAATAAGTAATTGTGACTATCATTATTCCCCTCTTTAGTATTACGGAGTATGTCATATTGATGTTTCCAGGTTCTTACTCCTTATATTATTGTACTCTTGTGGGTGAGGAATCATCCGAAGAGGGGTAAGGCCCTTGTCTTTTCAAATTTTCAGCTCACTTTTGTTCAATTCAACCAATTTTAGTTTAGTTAAGCCTAATTAAGTTCATTTTATCTGGCTCACTTCACTTCAGTGCACATAAGCCGGCTTCAAAGAACAGTGCGGAAGAGGACAATCCGATAATGCTCGATCATTATCATGTACTCCAAAGTTGAGCCCTAAGTTCTTAAACCGCTCATATTGAGAAAGAAAGAGATATACAAATTAGTTGTAAATGATGGCCATATTGAATGTTGAAGCTGATTAAGCAATTATGAGGCTTATAACACTATATGAGTATTTATAAATCCCATGATCATGTGTTCTTGGAGACTCATAAGGAACGAAATACTGATCCTACTCCAATGGATGAAAAATCAAGGTAAGCGGTGGTGAAAATCATGTTCAACTTTTATTTAATTGCTCATATATTGATTTGAATTTTTTTGGATAGACTTATTATGTGAATTTCACGTGGAGGTGTATATTCTTTTGTTGCTTTTAGGAAATGATCAATGCGAAATTTAATGATTTGCCAAATAATAAAGAAGTCACAAATGGAGTTGTTCCTTGTGATGGAGATATATACTCACAGGTAATTAATGAGATTATAGGTCCTAAGAGAAGAGGACGAGTCCGCGGGCTTGGTAGAGGTCCATCGTCTATTTCATCTACGACATGCTATGGTATCAAAGAAGGTTTGGATAACGATCATGTGTTATGTAACGACAATTTTTGGAGTGTGAGCTCAAGAAGGTGAATAATAAATGTGTCAAGATACAAGAAGAAAATTTAGAAGTGGAAAAGAAAATGCAAGATGAGTTAACCATGCCAAGATGGCTTTATTTGGTAGAGATATCCTTAATAATCCTCATACGTAGCCGCAACAATCGCTTCTGGATTTTTTGGGATGACTACCCATTTCCACTTCTCTATTTTGATAGAGATATAATTATAGAAATTTTGGTATTTGGATTGTACCTATTTACGTTTTTGTTATCTTTTGATTAAGATTTAACGAATTGGGTTTATACCCATATAAGCTATTGTAATGGTCACTTGATAGCTACGAATTCTATTATCAATATCATAAAATCACTTATTTTATATGTTTGTCCTTTTTTTAATTAGTTACTTTTAATATATCTTTTCAATTAAAACAATATTATTAGAAAGAAAAAAAAACCTCCAAAATAGCTTACCAATTAAAAAAAAAACAAATGAAATAAATAAAATAAATAACAAAATTTTGAATTTATGAAAAGTCTATAGTGGGGTTTATATGAGGCTTTACCAGCATTTGTAATAAATGCCACAATGACTTCTCCCTACATTGAATCTAATGGCAAATGATTAAATGCTGCAAGCACTTTGCGTGACATTTATAAATGCCGCCTAATAACAGAATAAACGCCGCTAAAGATGTGATATCTTGTAAAGTGATAAATTCTATTATATAACTAAAAGTAATCATCGTCTTTAGATATCAATCAAAAATCTTTTGAGTCCTAAAAATAGTTCTTACAACTATAAAGTTAGTAGAATTATCACACATCGAAAAATTATGATGAGATATCATAAATAAGAGAAATCATTCATTTTAGATAATCATTTGTCCAAAAGCATAATCCGTAATAAGGTGATCAAATTCTATTATATAAATAAGATCAATCGTTCGTCCTTAATAACTTAGATGGAAAAACAAATTCTGTTAGATCTTAAAAATTTTCTAAAGACTATAAACGTGTGAAATTTTCCCATATCGAAAAATTATTACGAGTATAAAGTTATAAATTTCATATTATTTGCTCGAAAAATTAATTGAATCTATTACATATAGAAGATAGTAAAATCATTTCACATCGAAAAATTATATTAAGGTGATAAATTTCTATATCATAATTAAGAATAATCATTCGTTCTTAGATATCAACAAAAAAATCTTTTGATCCTTAATCTCTTAAGACTATAAAATTAAGTAAAATTATCCCACATCGAAAAATTGTGATAAGCTGATTAAATTCTATATTATAAATAAGTGTAATCATTCGTCCATAGATATTAATCAAACATCTTTTGAGTTTTAGAAAAACTCTATCTCACATCGAAAAATTATACTCCGTATAATAGGGTGATGAATTTTCATTATATAATTCGTCCTTAAATATCGACAAAAATTAAAGAGCTTTTAAGACTATAAATTTAAGTAATCTCACATTAAAAGAATAATGTCATTGAAAGTGATGGGGGATAAATCCCCCAGACGTGTAGGCCGACTTAGACAGACGTGTAGGCCGACTTAGACAGACATGTAGGTCCGACCTCGGGAATAGAGGCCGTCCTTAGGCACCGGACCCCGATCCCGGCTCGACCGATCCACGATCTAGCCGGACTCCGCGTAGACCGAACTCCGGGTCGGCCGGCCCCTGCGCCGGCCAAACCTCGGGTCGGCCGGACCCTCGTACCGGCTGACCGTCCTTACGAGTCGCCACTAGTCGACCCGAAACAGACTCCTCATGACATCACCCAGATGATGTCATCGGACGACATCACCCGGGCGACATCACTACGACGATGTCACCACCTCTCCCCTCCTCTATAAATACCCCATTTTGGTAGAGAGGAGAGGAGACCAATTCATTACTTATCCCTCCGCTACCTCGCTTCCACCTGTGAGACGACTTATCCGTAAATATCCATAAATATCTATAAATACACACTATATACCGACTTGGGCGTCGGAGGCTCCGCCCCGGGGGCAATCCCTTGGGGTCAGAGTTCACCTTGCAGGAACGCCGACGACTCGCATCCGGATCCTGAGAAGAGCCGAACCGCTGCTCGAGCCGGGAACCATGTTTGTACCCCAAACAATTGGCGCCGTCTGTGGGGAACTTGAACAAAAAAGTTGCCTACTCCCAAAAATATCAATTTTTTCGGATCTAGTATTCCATCTTGAAGAACGATCCACACAAAATCAAACCCCAAAGCTAAAAATTCAACCACTACCGAGACAATTTTTCCAAATATAATTTTCCGTCTAGGCATTAGACAAAGATCTAAATGTCAAATTGATTATTATAAATAAAGAGGAGTGTATGAATGACCATTAAGTCTTGCATCTACTATATTTTATTATGAGAAATGTGTGTTTGAAGCAAAGAAACGGATCAATTTCCATTGAGTTGCCAAACTTTTAAACTCATTTGTACACAAAGAATAATTAATAAAACACCCCGTATGTCAAAAAAAAAAAAAAATCAACTACGAAAAATAGCCTGTCTAGATACAATTCTAATTTTGACGGAAAAGAAAAAGATACCTCGTAAAGTAGGAAGAAATACATGACCACTAATGAATAATCCAAAGAAAAGAGATGATTAGTCCACTAAAGTGGACGAGCAACAACATTTGAAGAGGAAAAAGAATAAAATAAAATTAAAAACAAAGAAACAGGAGCATTGAACACAGCTTTTAAAAGAGATGAAAAATGAAGAACGAACGGCGACTGCTTACTAAGTACAAGCTGAGGGGTCGGGAAGAAATCAAAGAAATATTGAGGTACGGTTCAACCGTAAAACGTCCCAGCAACGACGTGGGTTGAACCTCCGGCGGACCATCTCACCAGTCGCCCTCGTCAACCATAAAACGTCCCAGCAACGACGTGAGTTGAACAGTACCTCAGGCTCGGTCCATTTTGATCGACCTCCGGCGGGCCGTCTCACCGGCCACGAACTCGTCCCCGTCCTCAAAAGAAAATGAAGATGAAAAGCAAAAATTGTCAACAGAAATGAAATTTATGAATAGAAGATACTAAAACAAACCCAAAATTTGGAAGACCTACGAAGTTGGCTCGCTCAAGCCTACCGTCCACCCGACTCCGCTTCCTAGGTCGGCCAGCCAACCTAACGTGCTAGGACAAGCCACCTACCAAGTAGGCTGGCGATGAAAGAAGTAATGCACCCGACATCAACTCACCAAGGGCCCACGGCCCGTCTCTGTCGGCCAGGCTGATCAAAACCCACCTCACCGGCGACCTCCGACTAGGTGGCGTCTCCAGCCAATCGCACCAGCTATGACGTCAACAACCGACGAATCCATCGTGACCTACCGCCTCGAGCCTGGCGCCCTCTTCTTGATGGTGACGAGTCGGCCCAGACAATTGCTCGACCATCATATTCGGCCCTCACTCCGATCGCCGTGGTCAGAACCTCAACAAGTAAAAGTGACCGATGTCATCACCTCGGCTCGTGGACGGTCTTCTAATCTCGAGTCACAAAGCAGGGGCTATCATCTCGTCGCGAGATCAATGTCTTTCCTGGGAGCGGGTCTCCAGGCTCCGTCGCCGGCCACGACACATGCTTGTCGACCAATGATAATTACAAGTAAACTTCATTGAAAGTGTCAAGCAACCTTCAAAATGCTAGCCGGCCACCTTCAAATGAGTTCAAGGAGTAAAATGTCAAGATAGAAAACAGAAGGAGGACAAAGATAAAGGAAAAGGCACGTGATTGTCAATGAAAGAGAAAAAGAAGAAGAGAAAAGTCAGGGGGCACATGAGATGTCAGACATCTAGAAAGAGAGTGTTGTCATGCAAAGAAGACTCCTTGAGAATTGTTGGTATACACGTTACAATCCTAAAGGAACGAGAACGGTTGTGCTCACAACTTACCCACAAAAATCGACCTCCTAAGAAGTTCAATTTCTCGGGTCTAGTATTCCGTCTTGAAGAACGACCCACAAAAATTGACCTCCTAAAAAATTCAATTTCTCGGGTCTAGTATTCCGTCTTGAAGAACGACCCACAAAAATTGACCTTCTAAAAAATTCAATTTCTCGGGTCTAGTATTCTGTCTCGAAGAACGACCCACAAAATAAAATCGGCCTCGACATAGTCATGCACAAAATCGACCGAGCGATGGCCCACCAAACTAGCCAAGTCGGTTGAACAAGAAAAAGGAGCGCTAGAATGTAACGGATAACTTTGATAATTGAAGTCGTAACTTTAGTTTCTCAAGAATAAAAACAAAAGTCCACTAAGAAATGGGTAACAACACGTGGGTATGAC
Source organism: Agrostemma githago (assembly GCA_958450325.1). Classification (NCBI taxonomy): domain Eukaryota; kingdom Viridiplantae; phylum Streptophyta; class Magnoliopsida; order Caryophyllales; family Caryophyllaceae; genus Agrostemma; species Agrostemma githago. The sequence goes on from OY288242.1 coordinate 6,178,912, forward strand.
AACCCATGAACAATTGCAAAATAAATGTATTGAAAAAAGGCCACATGCCCCATGAAAAGAAGACATGTTGAATGGGCTTAGAGGATGATTCGGCCAAACATAAAGCCCCAGCTCAAAGAAAGGGACATGGAGTGTAATTTGAAAGCATGGGGTCGGCCATCAGCATCGGCGACCTTACGAATCCGGGTCAGCCACCGACTCACCTTAGAGTCGGCCCAATCCTATCGCACCGACTTTCTTCAAATGCCGACGAAGCTTGACTACCGGCCACCTTAGAACCGGCTCAGTCCTGTCGCACCGGTCATCTTCGGCGCCGACAAGCTCGACCACCGGTCATCTTCAACGCCGAAAAGCTAGACCACCGGCCACACACTTATGTCGGCCTCAGAAAATCTTGGCCTCGCAAAAAGAGGAAAAAATATGGCGACCAACAATTTTGAGCAGCAGAAAAAGCTCGATATCTACCCTTCACCTGTTCATTACTCTCACAGATAATGGGCAGGGGGCAATAAGGGGGGGAGCCCCTATTCACCTACCGCAAGGAATGGACACCCCACCAAAAATCTCCCCCACCTAAAGTGTGGGGGCACAAGTCGGGAACCGACTGTGGCCTGACCACAGCCGGCCTACCGACCAAATAAGTTGGGAACCGACTGTGGCCTGACCACAGCCGGCCTACCAACCAAATAAGTTGGGAACCGACTGTGGCCTGACCACAGCCGGCCTACCAACCAAATAAGTTGGGAACCGACTGTGGCCTGACCACAGCCGGCCTACTGACCAAATTTCCCCCACCCAAAGTGTGGGGGCATAAGTTGGGAACCGACTGTGGCCTGACCACAACCGGCCTACCAACCAAATAAGTTGGGAACCGACTGTGGCCTGACCACAGCCGGCCTACTGACCAAATTTCCCCCACCCAAAGTGTGGGGGCATAAGTTGGGAACCGACTGTGGCCTGACCACAGCCGACCTACCAACCAAATAAGTTGGGAACCAACTGTGGCCTGACCACAGCCGGCCTACCAACCAAATAAGTTGGGAACCGACTGTGGCCTGACCACAGCCGGCCTACCGACCAAATAAGTTGGGAACCGACTGTGGCCTGACCACAGCCGGCCTACTGACCAAATTTCCCCCACCCAAAGTGTGGGGGCATAAGTTGGGAACCGACTGTGGCCTGACCACAGCCGGCCTACCAACCAAATAAGTCGGGAACCGACTGTGGCCTGACCACAGCCGGCCTACCGACCAAATCTCCCCCACCCAAAGTGTGGGGGCACAAGTCGGGAACCGACTGTGGCCTGACCACAGCCGGCCTACCGACCAAATCTCCCGGGCATAAGTCGGGAACCGACTGTGGCCTGACCACAGCCGGCCTACCGACCAAATCTCCCCCACCCAAAGTGTGGGGACATAAGCCTCCGAGCGCTATCGTCAAAAGCAAAGGTATGACCCTTCTTAAAGCTTATTTCCGATATTATCTACCGGGTATGAGTTACGTCCCTCCGAGTTATATCGGTCGTTCCCTTCACGACGTTATCATGTTGCTTACCGGGCATGGGTTACGTCCCTCCGAGTTATATCGGTCGTTCTCTTCACGACGTTATCATATTATTTACCGGGTATGCGTTACGTCCCTCCGAGTTATATCAGTCGTTCCACTCACGACGTCATCATATTATTTACCGGGTATGGGTTACGTCCCTCCGAGTTATATCGGTCGTTCTCTTCACGACGTCATCATATTGTTTACCGGGCATGGGTTACGTCCCCCTAAGTATTACCGTCTTTCAATTAAAATCGCGACGCCCCAAGCAGCCCCGGTCCGTGAAGAGGTTATTCATCATGTATCCTTTGACTACCGCTACGCACATTGCCGAGCTCTTTATTTGAGCAAATTGAGGAAACGATTCTCGATTATTGATCATCCAAAGCCGGGGTAAAAGCTTCGACAGCTCCTACCGTATTTTTAAGGCTAAACACTTGATATTACTCAAAGTAAGGTCAGGTACACCATTCATCTCATAGGTCGGCCACACTCGGCACCAGACCCGGACACTAGTATCCGACTCTGCTGAGGGCAAATTGATGGGGGATAAATCCCCCAGACGTGTAGGCCGACTTAGACAGACGTGTAGGCCGACTTAGACAGACATGTAGGTCCGACCTCGGGAATAGAGGCCATCCTTAGGCACCGGACCCCGATCCCGGCTCGACCGATCCACGATCTAGCCGGACTCCGCGTAGACCGAACTCCGGGTCGGCCGGCCCCTGCGCCGGCCAAACCTCGGGTCGGCCGGACCCTCGTACCGGCTGACCGTCCTTACGAGTCGCCACTAGTCGACCCGAAACAGACTCCTCATGACATCACCCAGATGATGTCATCGGACGACATCACCCGGGCGACATCACTACGACGATGTCACCACCTCTCCCCTCCTCTATAAATACCCCATTTTGGTAGAGAGGAGAGGAGGCCAATTCATTACTTATCCCTCCGCTACCTCGCTTCCACCTGTGAGACGACTTATCCGTAAATATCCATAAATATCTATAAATACACACTATATACTGACTTGGGTGTCGGAGGCTCCGCCCCGGGGGCAATCCCTTGGGGTCAGAGTTCACCTTGCAGGAACGCCGACGACTCGCATCCGGATCCCGAGAAGAGCCGAACCGCTGCTCGAGCCGGGAACCATGTTTGTACCCCAAACAGAAAGAGTAACGTCATATGTATAAATTAAATAATTCTCCCTTCTATAATTGTAGTTATAAGTAAAAAGTGAGGTTAATATAGTAAAAGTGTTGGATCAAATAAAAAAATAAGCATGTCAGGGTAACATTAATTGAATATTGGTGCTGCTACTTGCGATAAATCACTGAAACAAAGTAAAAGTACCTATTCTTATATGATTGATTTTTACGAGAAGTCTAGAAATTTAGGTTATAGGATTCTCTCTGTCTTTTTCATTTGATTAGGCGCTTCTTCATACTACATAATTGTTTACCAACTAAACTATTAATTTTAGTTTTAATCGTTTTAGGGTTACACTTGGTTTATTTTCTGTGAAGATGGTAACCATTACAGCTAATTCTTCATCTTCCGGTATGAATTCTTCATTTGGTTTATCAAGGATATCGATCTTTAATGTGATCTTTCAAAACGAAATTATCTCATTTTATTGTAGGTTACACTTTTAAAGGCTCTACTTACACTTTTTGAAGGCTCGTGTAAGAAGAGACTAAAAGTAGTGTAAGTAGAGGCTATATAGGTGTAATTATCTCATTCTCATGGAAGTTACACTTTTAAAGGATCCACTTACACTTTTTGAAGGCTCCGCTTACACTTCTTAAGAACTGTAAGAAGAGACTAAAAGTAGTGTAAGTAGAGGCTTTAGAAGTGTAATTATCTCATTCTCTTGGAGGTTACACTTTTAAAGGCACCACTTACACTTTTTGAAGGCTCCACTTACACTTCCTAAGAAGTGTAAGAAAAGACTAAAAGTAGTGTAAGTAGAGGCTATAGAAGTGTAATTATCTCATTTTCTTGTAGGTTACACTTTTAAAGGCTCTACTTACACTTTTTGAAGGCTCTACTTACACTTCCTAAGAAGTGTAACAAGAGACTAAAAGTAGTGTAAGTAGAGACTATAGAAGTGTAATTGTCTCATTTTCTTGTAGGTTACACTTTTAAAGGCTCCACTTACATCTTGTAAAGGCTCCACTTACACTTCTTAAGAAGTATAACAAGAGACTAAAAGTAGTGTAAGTAGAGGCTATAGAAGTGTAATTATCTCATTCTCTTGTAGGTTAAATTTTTTAAGTTTAATTTTGTAATTGCAGATGTACATGTTCAAGTAACTGACGAAGATTCACAAATGGTAGAAGTAGATGCTTGTGAGACACTTGGTTCAACAATTCTTATTGAATCTTCTTTTTGTTTGTGTCGACTCATGAAAGGTTCGTTGTTAATTCTTATTACTTTTTGTTTATAGTGAGCCTAGAAGTTGTTGCTGAAACTCCAATTCAAGGAGTGCCTTATTGTCGAGAAGAGGTTAAACCGTATGTTGAGGTGAAATTTCCAGACTATTGTATTTCAAGTTGTTACTTTTTGTATTGTATACCTCTTTTATTTTGCTTGTTTTTTTGGGATAAATCAGTGTGTATTAGTGAGGATTTTGTAGATGGAAAATGTAATCCCTCAGAAATTCTAACGCAATACAGTGGCGGAAACACTGTAGATATGAGATTATAACACACTGTAACTATGTATTGATTAAATAAAAACGGTAAGTCAATACATAAGCCATAAAATAAAAATGGCTACAGACTAAAAATGAAATAAAATCCATAAAAAGGGTTATAACAATCCATAGTTCAGATTACAAATCAGTGAAGCAGGATCCGTAACTACTCGCTAGCCCACCTGAAGGAAAACACATATACCTGCCATGTTAAAAACATAACAGTCACAATCAGTAGGAAGCAACGTCAACGTTCTCCCAGCCGTATAATAAGATTTTAAAACTGTAATTACTACTATAGAAAAATAGTAAAACGGAAAACAGTAAAACATTATAATGAAAATAAGTTTTCAGTGAAAAACTTCACGTATCGAAACCATACAATAAAAATGAGTTTTCTGGAGAAAGCATAAAACATTTGCCAACCTGCAAACCATATTATATCGATAATAATAAAAATATTCAAAATGGCGTTATGGATATGATTAGTGTAAAATCTAGACTTTCACTAGGATAATACTAGAAACTAGCTTCGAGAACTGTAGACTTAACTCATAACAGAATCCAGTCTCTAACTAGGCAACTCAACTATAACAGGACTGCGTGCAGCGAGGTCCTGGTTTAAGCAGTGCATACCCCTCCTAGACAACAAATATGTCTAGTTCAGCTGACGGCGACTAACACGATGCGATATCTAGCTTAAGGTCAAAACATACACTCTCCTGGGCGAAACTACGCCCAGTTCAACGACCAAATATGCCCTAAATAGACACACCAACTTTATAGCTGATGGCAAAAACGTACATCCGAAACTATATTACACTAAACCCACACCTGTCCTTATTCCATAACTCCAAAACAAGCCATTATCGATATTCAAAAGATGTATTCACTATAAACAATAAGAGAACAAAAGGAAAAAGAATCATTTCCAAAAGAGGAAACTTTCTATTTTAGGAAACTTCTATTTTTAGAAACTTTACTAAAAATAACATCATATCAAAATAGCGAAAATATTAATTCATACTAATACAACATTTTTATTAAACGATATAGATTTATAAAACTAATACTTTCGGCCTTAACGATATTAATTGATAAAGTGAGAACATTTAGGTTTATGAAATTATTGAAATATCATACGAGTGTTTATAAAATGATTAAAATGTCTTAAACATTTTAATACTACTAATCAGGGTGTTTTCAAAATTTATAAAATTAAAATTCCCTAATTATTAATAGTTTCGACAATACGAGCTTAAATAGGATTTTACGGCAAATGTCAAAATAAATATTTTAACGTCTTTTAGCTAAATAAACCATTAAACAAATTTAGAATATGATAAGGGGTGATTTAACTCTTAAAGTTTCAGATGTAAACATTTCCAAAATTGCTGTAAAAATAATTCATTTTAGTGAAACGAAGCATTTTAATGATAAATCGTAATTTTGTCCAAAAATCATCACTATTAATTAAAGACTTTGATAAATAGTACAAAAATTATGTAAAATAGCTAAAACACATTTTTGGACATTCTGTCCAGAAAAATATTTTTTTTTTCAGAATCTTTAAACTCGGTTTTTAAAGGGTTTTCTCGTTAATCGTCTAATCTCGACAATAACGATTAATAAAAATAGTAATTACAAAATGATTTAAGTATTAATGTCCAAAAATTATTATTAAACTTAAAATCATCATTTTCCAAAAACTAACAACTTTTTCAGATTTCCAAAATTTCAGATTTCACAAATTCCATTAAAACCGTCTTTTAAAACCCGTTTCCAAAATTAACGATTCCCTTAATAAAACTTGTCGTTCCTATTAATTTATTAAAGCACTAAAATCATAAAAATACATTTGTCTCAAGAACCATCAGGAACACATTTTTTCCAGATTTAAAACAAAAACCAAAAATCGGAAATTAAAATGACAAACACGGTTTTAACGATAAACGATGATTTAAAGTGATTAATTAATTCACCCACTTAGAAATTCCAAAAATTTATGAAACAATTCAGAAAATTCTTTTTCACCAGAAATATTATACATGCCAAATTTTAGATTAAAATAAAATATTTAAGTGCTAGAACTAAAAATCGGCTTTTAATCGTTTTTTTCCTTAAACGGTAATAATTCGATAATCGATACAATAAATATTAGAAAAATGCCAAATTATCAAAAACCATCAAAAACATCATTTTTACAGAATATATTCATATATTATAAGTTTAGGCCGAATATTACAATTTTACAAATTAATATAACAATTTAATCGATAATCTCGTAAAAGCGATAAAAATACCGAGACATGCAATTTTTTGACTTTCAAAAAATTTCCAGATTATATGACATACATATATTGTCAAAATTAAAATTATAATTATATACATACATGCAATTACACAAATAAAATCATGCAATACTGAGTAACATTGACGTTACCTCTAATCCAAATCCGAGTCTACGATAAATTCGTCGGCTTCGGGGTCCTCCAAGAATCCTACATCACAAGACATACATGGTACAAAATATCATGAGAAAACTAAAAGAATTAAGGTAAATAACGATCGAAAATAACATCGATTATTACCTTAACGAAGGCAACGGAATAACGATTAATTTGGAGATGAAAATGAGACGATCAAGACTCGATTAGAGACAAAATTTGGCTAGAAAATATGGCTGAAACTCATGGCCAATATGGAGGAATTGAAGAGTATTTTCTTTGTTTAATGTGGTGTTGAATGAAAATAAATGGAAGATATAATGAAAAGAGAGAATGAATATGGACTTTTAAAATTGATAAAAACTATGCTAAACACTTAGATCAACCAGCCAAAAAGGTGAGGAGAGGGAGAATGAAGAGTTTTGTTTAAGGTCAAAACAAATGGGTGAGAAAAATAAAATATCTAAAGCTTAAACATCATAAAATGAAATGTGTAAAAAAAAATGTAGTAAGGAGTGTGACAAGGGTTGTCACGGTCCAAAATGTGGGGAAATGCTCCAAAATAATTAGAAGTTTATGAAAAGAAGAATCGTAAAATTATTAAAGGTATTTCAAAGCAATTCGAGTAAACCTCGCGTTGGAAAATAATTATTTACGAAACTTCGTAATAAAATCAGTAAAGGCTAAATTTTCGTGAATAAAAATATTTCTTGGTTGGAAATATTATATAAATGTGTTTAGACATTTTTAAGAAAAGAAATAACTTAAATCCGAGCTTAAAACGTTAATTCGTAGAAAAATAAAATTTCTCGCGGAAAAATAAGTAGTTTACGATGAAAATCAAATAAATAGGTTTAAAAGAATTAAAATCTTTTTAAAATAAAAATAAATATCATTAGACTCGAAAATGAAAATAAAGCTTGGAAAACTGATGAAACACAAGGCCGAAATGTTACAGAGTTATGACGAAGTCATAACGGAAAGGCTAAAACACTAAGAAAATAGCGGGTGTTACAATCCTCCCCACTAAAAGAAAGTTTCGTCCTCGAAACTAAGAATAAGCAGAAAAGAATCAAGATTACCTCAGTCGAAAAGATGAGAATACTTATTTTGCATAAAAAAAATTGGTTTAAAAGAAACTTTTACAACTTTCAAAGTGATATAAAATCGATTGCAAATATTTATTCCAAAAGGAATTGGGCTAAACTACCTGAAGTTTAAAATCTTCTAAATTAATGAAATCGTAAAGGAAAGTTATTTGATAAAATAACATTGTTAAATAACATTTGTAAACAAACTCGGAGGAGAATGCCGAAAACATGTTCAAAAAACAAAACGTTTGATTAAGAAACTCGACAATATTTTGTTTTAAGACAAAACAAAATTTATTTTTGAGAAAGCAAATTTTGTAGTTAGTAAAATCAAATCAGTCGTTAGACGTTTTTCAATGACAGGTTCAAAAGTCCACCAACCATAAAACGAAAACTGATTTCAAAGTGTTAAAATTTCGAAAATGTTATCAAAGTAATTATGAAAGTTTTCAAATATGTTATCAAACCTGAACATAAAATAATTTTGACAATGTTAAAACGTTTTACATACTAATCCTATAGTAATTGAAGTATTTGGAAACATGAAAGTCTTCATAAAATTACGATCGCTTGAAAATATAAAATTGAAACAATTTTGAAATAATTTAAAATAAATTATTAAGGCATTTTGAAACAGAAGTAAATATATATATCAACCAAAGATAGGGTACATTTTTGATTTTTTAAACATCAGCCGTAGTCTAGTGCTCTTCTGGATTTTTGATTTTTGGGTACATTTCCAAAGTGGGTATTGCTCCGAGTCCTGACAGATTCTCGTCCTTGACTGAGCTGAGTACTAGGACACACTATAGAAAGGTGGCCATATTTTGAAACTATTTGGATTATGTGAATGGATGGAGGTTTCCTGCCTAAGAGAAGCCCCCAGGACGACAAAGCTAGCTGTTGAGAACATGATGGTGTCGTGACCGGAATGATGGCGCTTTTTGAATGTGTGTCAATGTGGGTGGTTGTGCCCTTGTTGAAAGGCTGCCTACGTATTCACGTGTAGTGAAATCAAACCAAGCCGTAGTTCAGTGGATTGAAAGATATATAATGGTGCCTAGTTTACTAGGGCTTTGTGTGTAACTAGCCACAACGATGGTGTAGGCTAGGTGCATTCCCAGTGATGTCTTGATCAAAGGGCTAGAATAGTTAGGATGTTGATCCTGTGACTGTGAGCGTTCTCCGGGGTAGCCCCCAGAGGTGGTGTGAACTATTTGGGCATGTTCTATGCCGACTGCAAGTTGAGTTCCCGTGTTTGGGGCTGGTAACTGGTTTAGATGTTTTTGGAAATGTGGAGCTAGGTCATAAGTGGCTTTGATGATTCGAAATCTGGAGCTCGATTTTGTGGAGCTAAGGCTTCGAGGGTAAGGTATTGTAATGTGGTAAGAAAGGGGGAAGTCGAGTAAAAATGACTCGGACTTCGATCGGGCAGGTTGATAATGCGGGATCTGGTTTCCATGTCTGGCCCTAAAGGTTAGGGTGTATCCTATGGAGCTTGAATCCTCAAAATTCTAGGCTGTCTCTAGCCTAGGTCTCGAGAAGGTCTTGAGGGTTGTAATGTGGGAAGGCTAGATGTGGTGTTAGCTGACCAGCTTGACTGTCTCTCCCCTATTGGATGGTATGGGTATTGATAATTTTTGAATTGACCGTTTCACGGTCATGGGTTTTTGAATTCTTTGGGTTGACCTCTTAGCCCCGGTCATGGGATTCTTCATTTGAGTTGACCGTGTCTGGTTGAGAGATGTTGATAATTCTTTTTTGATCATGGCCAGCTTTTTTGTTTTGGCCTTTTGCTTTTTTTTCTCTTGGACTTTTGATTTTTTTGTCCAGTTTTTTTTTTGTCGGTCAGACTAACACCTAAGGTAGGGACTAGCTAGTCTTATTGAATGAGTGTTTATTGTGGGAAGTGGGCTTGCCTCCTGTCTTGAACCCAAACTAGAAGACTACCCAGATTTGTCATAGGATTCGATATGCTCCTGCTACGGGTAGTTATGTGGCTTTCTATACCAGACATGGAATAGGTAAAAGGAAAACACGGTCTCGGTTTCCTGCAGTCATTATAGATGTGCCTATAATAGACACGTGCGTGTGCTCACAGTGTATGATGGTGTTCATCATGTTCTCGGAAACACATAAGGAAAGTATGTATGAGAAATAGAAAAGCTGATTTTATTGAATTTTGAAAAAAGAGGACAGAATACAACTGACTTTGACTCTGACTTTGACTTGGAAATGAGGATGTAGGGTATCCTAGACTCGAACTCAGACTTAGACTCGAATCAAATCCGGATTCGGACGCTCGGTTGGTTGTTTTTTTGGTAAGATCTTTGATTGGAGAGAAAGACGGGTGCCACGACTCGCCTAAACTCGGCTTTGCGCAAGTGCAAGAGAGGGAGTCAAACTAGACACGGCCTGGGGTGACGGGTCGACAAAGACTCTTGGACCGGGATACTCGAACGTTGATCTAGACGGGGTAACGACTGCGAATTGGACTCGAGCTGCATAAGGGTGAATCCGAAAATGGGGGCGACCGTGTTTGACCGTATCACGTGCTCGGACCAACCGTGGTGACCTAACCCTAGGTGACTCGAGTATTCGTAGCATAGGTACGACACAAAGAAGGCATCATAAGGACGCCGGTGCAGGATGAACGTAGGGTACCCCTTAAGGTGACCGTGGTTGACTGCTCGGGTGGAGGACAACCCTCGAGTGAGACTAAAGACTTTGATAGGACTCAAATGGTGCGACATCTAAGTGACTCGAAAGTGGGGTACGTGAGCCAACACGTGTAAGACCTGATCCTTAGAGCAAACGCGGTTGATCGCCCCGCTAAAGGGTAGCCCCCGAGTGGGACTGAAGACCGACTCCTAGACGGGTGACTCGTGGATGGTGGACTCTCCCTGGATTTTGGCGAAGTGGACCTAGTCCCGTTCGAAGAAAGATCCGTGAGTGAAATCCCCAGACTTTGGACTCGATTGTGTAAATGGGCTTCCCTTTGTAGGAGTTTGTCCTACGTAGGTGGACCGTGCCTTGACAAATAAGGCGGACTTGGGATGGGGTAGAAACTCGTGATGTAAGATCGACAGAGTTTCGACGCTATAGATTCTAACAACTTATCACAAGACCCGACACTGCTAAATACGGGAAGTCCTAAGAAGAAGAAAGTTTTGAAAAGGGAATTTGGATTTGAAAACCGAGCAAGGTCGGATTGGAAGGCCCGATTTTTTTGAAAAATCGAAAAAAAGGTTACCGGGCCGAGATTTTGAATTTTTTTGAAAAGTTTGGACAGCATACCAGCTAAAAATAGGCTATTTTGAGTCAAAATCATAAGTCCCAAATTTGGTAGCTTTCCGGGTTTTGAAAAATAGATGGGTTTGAAAAGATGCGGGTTTTTGAAAATGACGGTTTTTGAAACACGACTTGTAAATCAGGTAGCACGTAGTCATAGAAACAATATAACGACGCCATGTATGCTCTAAGTCTAAGTCTCGGTCGGTCGAAAGAGGGTCTATACCAACGACGATAGCTTTCTCGCAAATCAGGACGGTCTTCCTAAGCAGAGTTGGTCTTAGAACCTGCCGTAAAACCCATGCGAGTTCCGCCATTGAAGTTTTTAGTGCACCCATTTAGGAATGCACCGTGGTATAGTAGGACGTCGGTCACAAGTAACCGGCCCGGGAAAGAATTGGGTTATGCATGAACCATTGAACTAAAACGTGTACATTACTATTCGAACGATTTCTTTTCGAGTCTCACCCTGAGGATGCCGATGGTAAGTGACACATCAGTTGATCCCCAGCGGAGTCGCCAAGTTGTGGACATGACATAGGTCCACCCCGACGCGGCCACGCGCGGGTTTGGGGAGGCGAATGACTCTCTGTAACACCCCTGATTCTATAAATAAATTAAATTAAAGTGTTATTCGTATTTTTATTTTATTTTACGGTTTAACTCATAATTCTTAAAATTATTACAAAACGAATTTATCGTTTAATCGATTTAAACTCCTAAAATTCTATTTGACTCGGAAACTCTTCTTATATTTAAAACATATTTTTATTTCTGTTTCGATTTATTTTATACATTTAATGTAATTCTTATCGAAAGTCTATTTTGTCGATTTAAATTCTAAATTCTTTTTATTTATTTATATTTAAGCTCGAATTTCTAATTTCAGCTCGAATTTCATTTATATTAAGTTTCGTCAAAATATTTATTTTCTTTCATTGAGAAATCAATTTAATTCATTTTATCGAAAATCTATTATTTATCGGGAAATACTATTTCATCGCCTATTTATTTGTATAAGCTTCGTTTTCGTATCAAATATATTTATTTACTCATTTTTTTTGCGGCCCGATTATTTATTAATTTTAATAACTCGTTTTAACCCGATTCATGGATCAGTCTACTTATCATTACGGAATTATCTCTTACCCGATTCGATTAATCAATCCGTATTTCCGACCCACTTTATTTTGAACGGTTTCATTTCCCATTCTTTTTGTTCCCAACGTGTTGTTTTCCATTTGATTCAATGTATCCCACTTGTTTAACGTAATCTTTTGCCTTCCCTGTCATCCACCGCTTCACCAACTCTTTACCTCCTCTTATTCATTTTCTTTATCTGCTCATCCAACTCTTCATTCCTCCGCTTCCTTCTTCCCTTTTCTTCGTCTTTTTGACGTTCGCTGCTGCTGCCTTTTTCCGCTGCTACCATCTTCTACTCCCCAGATTTCTTTGCTGTTGCTTGTTGCTCCTTTTCGTGTCTGCCGATACAACATCGATAGGCTTGCTCGACTTTTCTCCTTCTCCTCTTGTTCATACTTTGGTACGTGAATTTACTGTTGCTCGTCTGCTGCTGTTAGGCTGTTAATGCTATTTCTTTGTTACATGCTTACTGCAGTTCTGCTCGTCCCTTTTTCCCGTTCTCGGTTCTCTTTGTCGCTGTTGCTGCTTTGGTCATGTTATCGTGTCTTTTTCTGCTGCTGTCCGTTTGTTCTTCCTGCTGTTCTTCCCCTTCTTCGTTTTCCTCTTTTCTTGTTGTTGTTATTACTGTTATCGCTGCTAATTGTGTTGCGCACATGCCCTGTCCTTATTCTATTACTTTTGTCGCTGCTATCCTGTTGGTATCGTTCCTCTTTTTCTCGTTTTCTCCTCCTTAATCTCCCTCTTCACCTCAATCTGTTCGCGTTACTGCATTGCTACTGATTCATCTTCTTTTCCTCTATTATATTCGTTAATTGTCGCATTGCTGCTGTCCGTGCGTGCTGCTGTTAATATTGCTCTATGTTTGCTGCTTTCTACTGGTCTGGCATCATATTATGCCGTTGTTCTATCTCGTTGATGCTACTGCTGTCTGCGTGTTGTTGCTGTTTTATGTATTATCGATGTCTGTTCGTGCTCCTCTTCTTATTCTTCTTATTCTCCTTCTTCTCCTTCATCTCTGCCTTCTTCTTCTTCTTCTTCGTATTTCGATATGCCGCTGCTACCCTCGTTTCTGCTGCTGTTTTCGTATTTCGTAGTTGCGGCTATTGTTGTTGTCATTCATTATCGATGTTGTGCGCTGTTGTGCTTCTTCTGCAACTGCAATGTCCGCATTGCTGCTGCCGTTCTTCTCCATTTTCTACTTCTTTTCTTATTCTTCTGTCGACTTTTGTTGCTCTTCATAGGCTGATGCCGTTTGATGAAATATTTCGAGACCGTGTTCTTCGTTCCCCAATTTCCATCGTTCGTCCTTTTCCAATTTTCTGAATTTAGTGTGGACTCGGCAAGGTCAAGAACATGATCGACTCAGATATCGCTTCAAGGTAACTTTAGGACGTTACTCGATCTTATATCGTATGTTTGAGTAGCAGTATGTAGTAAATATTTTAACTTCGGTTTTCTAATTTTGGCTATATATTATTGCTAATTATATTATTTTAAATCATATGTCCTATCAATATTTTTACGACTTTCAATATCATTTTATAAATCGTTAGTAATTTTATTATTTACGACCGTTATAATATTTTGTTGGTTATCGTGACACTAGTAATTAAATAATAACGATTTCATATTTTCTTCATATTTCGTTAATTTATAATTCTAACTCAAAATCGTATTTTTATTATAATCGAGATTTGGATACTTGTTTATTTAATAAATTAATTTCGTTTTACGACTTATATTAATAAATGAGAAAGTAGTCGATTTGTTTAAATACATTTTTAGTCGAGACTATTTTTCCTAATAATTTCTCATTTATCTATGATTGATTATTTTTAGTAAAATCAGTATTACTTATTGATAAAATCTATTTACTAAAACTAATTTGAAAGCTTTATAAAATCTTGTTTAATTTATAAAATTTGTCGACTAAAATTATTTTTGGATATCATCTTTCTTAAAACATCTGTTTTCTATAATTTATAGTTTTAATTCGATTTCCTAATCATTTATAAAACACTATATATTGACTTATTATATTTTATAAATATTTTGAGTAACGAATTTAGAGATATATTAAAGTTACGGTAACAACGATAATAATAAAATGTTAATTTCGTTAGAAATGTTATTTTTATAAATTTCACTTATTTTAATAACTTACAATTTTCTATAACAATATTTCTATTTTAAGTAAGTTTCTATTTTAAGTAAGTTTCTAAAATTAGTAAGTTTCTATTCATAGAAAGTTTCCCTTTTAATATAAAATGTTTATTCCTTTTATCTTCTTATTATTTATAATTATTATATCTTTTATGTATCGATAATGGCTTGTTTTGGAGTTATGGATTAAGGACAAGTGTGAGGTTAGAGTAATATATTCTGGGGTTTACGTTTTTGCTATCAACTATAAGGCTGGTGTGTCTTTATGGGGCACACTGGTTGTTGAGCCGAGCATATATGGTGTTCGGGAGTGTGTGAACATTTTGACCTTAAACTCGTGCCTCGCAGTGTAAGACGCCGTCGGGTTGAACTGAGTATTTATGGTGCTCGGGAGGGGTGTACATATCATCTTAAACTAGGGCCACGCATTTATAAGTCGTCGTCCTATTATGGTTGAGTAGCCTAGTTAGAGACCGAAGTTTGATTTGTTTGAACTAAGTTCTCGAAGCTAGTTTTTAGTATTCTCCTAGTGAAAGTCTAGCATTCATCACTACTCCTATCCATAACGCCATTTTGATTATTTTATTTATTATCGATATAAATTGGTTTGCAGGTTGGCAAATATTTTTATGTTTCTTCGGAAACCCTTTTGATTAATTTGTTTTACGCTAAAGCTTATTTTAATATGCTGTTTTACTGTTTTCCATTTTTTTTTTTACTATTTTTTTTCATATGATATAATATGGCTGGGAGAACGTCCGAGTTACTCCTCACTGACGTGGCTGTTATGTTTATAACATGACAGGTATTTGCTGCAAGGTTTTGGGTGTGAGCTAGCGAGTAGCGTGGATCCTACTCTTTCTTCATTCTTGTAATTTATGGTTTTGTATAACCCGTTTGGAGAATTTCTATTTAGCCCTTTTGTAAAAAGTGGCCTTTGTTTTGACTTACTATTTTTTTTAATAAGATATAGTTTGTCAGTGTGTTTTAATCCCAACTCTACAGTGTTTCCGCCACTGTATTGCGTTAGATTTTCTAGGGGATTACAATCTCCATATGAGATGGTCAAATTGAAATTTAAATCGAAGTAGGAGTTGCCACCGAATTTTGTGGTTATTCGGAACCATTCGAGCCCACTCTATGTCGTAGTGGGCCGTATACAAAATACGGCCCATTTCCGATGTGAGAGTTTATTGGGCTCGTCCCTTTGCATTACGATACCGATACCGACATTATCGGATACCGTGTATTGAATGACTCTCATTGCCAATGGATTCGGACATCCGGAAACCATGGTTCTGAGTAAGGGGTGAGGGTACGTGTTGGGAAGTTCACTAAGAACACCCAACCCCGCCTGCACTTAGCGGCCTTTACTAAGATATCGTTCGTTTTTGGTGTACACGCGTTAGTTCGACGATTGAATGATATGCAAAGATTATTTTCCCTAGACATGTGAGAGAAAAATAAATGGGTTGCTAAGTCGTTTAATGCATATTAAACTAATAACGTCAAAGTTATTTTAGCATGTGAAGTTTGTTTTAGTCTAATAAAACAAAGAAATAAATAAATTGCTACAAACACGAGAAAACGAGTTAGTAACGATTGAATAATTTGAATAAAGACGTAAATAAATAATATGCATGATTTTGGAAAAGACTTATGACACGTGATGGATTAGCACGTGATGACCGAAGTCGAAAAAAAAAAATATTTATCGAAATATGTCGCGAAAGTCGCTTTTTATGTAAGATTCAAAAAGAATAAAAAAATAGAAAAGCGAGGAAACGAAAAAAAAGGACTCGGCTAAACAGGCCACCGCGCGAGTCGCCTGACAGGCGCGCGACTCGCGTGGCGGTCTGTCCGCTTTTTATTATTTGTCGAAAACCGTCAATTTTTATAAATCGCGTACAAATATGGATTAATTTATACCCGATTCATATTTTCGATATTCGTCGTATACGATATTCGATTATGAAATCGATATCGAATAGTCGGAATGATTTTAGAAAAGGTTTTGAAAAAAGTTTGTTTTGAACGAAAAGTAAAAAGAGAAATTTGAATGAAAAGAGAAAAAAAGATGTTAATTCTCTCCGCGTAAAATCGTCGAATTTGGTTTAAAAAAGATGTAACGATTTTTTACATCAACGAGTTTTAATTAATTTAGTTCTTGTTGGATACGATATTAGATTAGAAAATCAATATCGTATTTTAAGAACGTTATATAAAAAGAAATAGTTTTTTGAAGTACCGATTATTAGAAATAATAAAAAATATGTGACGAACGACCCATATTAAAAATACGAAACGACCGACGACGAAACGAAAAGAAAGAAGAAAAAACGTGGAGAAGGAAGAGAAAAGGGAAAGAGTCGGGTTTGATTTACACCCTCAACCTACATGCTTTGCTTTCTCGGTATAGAGCTCATCGAACGGTGGCTTAGGCACGGGATCATCGAGATGATGTGTATGAGTTTAGGATGGTGCGTTTTTTTGTGTGTGAGGTGACGGATTCGGCCGGATGGTGGGGTCGGGTTTCGTCGGTATTTTGACAGTATTTTAGTGCTTCTTTGGATGTATGTCGAGATTATTTTTTTTGCTAGATGTCGAGGATGTATGAATGATAGATGTATATTTCATGTATGGAAATAATTGATCGCCTATTGATGGATAGTTTTTTGAATGAATTGTGTTGAACAGAGGGTCCTATTTATAGGCGAAGAGGTTTAGAAGAGGTATCTTGCTTAGACAACAAGAAATACCGATTTGGATAGGAAACGCGAGAGTTCGAAAGGAACGATAAGTCCGTTGCTTGGGGAGGAAGCAAGGAATCTCGGCTGGTTGGGGGGAGTTGGCCCAGTATTTTGATGCTCGGTCGGTAATTGATTCGGTTTTCGGATAGAATTCCTACTTGAGATCGAATTCTATCCTTAAACGGATTTGTTTAATATTTTTTGAAGCTGATTTTTTGTGGTGTTTGAGACCGAATCAGCCACGTGAGGTGTCACGGCTGACTCGTGTGTCTCGAGAATATTTTTGACCGGGTTTTGACTCGGTCGCTAAAACACGGTTTTACCCCTGGTGTCGAAATCGACCCAAATTAGTCTCATTTGACTCGAAACGACCCACTGGGCCTGGATTTGAGGTTGGTTTTGTAAGATTTGTACTCCGAAATAAGCCCAAACCAAATGTCCATGATTTCGAGCCCATATCCGAGTCCATCAAAGCATGTTTGCGTCCGATCATCATCGGGTGTTTGGCGGGAACTACTATAGAAACCTGACGGTCAATATGTGGGTGTCTACAACATGCATATTGTTCTACGTTGTTTGATTTGGCTAATTAATTATGCTTTTCATTGATATATATATATATACACTATACTATTTTATCGCATTAACCTAACTATGTATCCCGTTTGGTAAAAAAAAAATTGAAATTTGGTTTAAATTAACCAAAGTGTTATTTTACTGTCTTATTTTGACTACACGTATACACATCCTCAGAACTGCATATATAGAATAGCATATCTTACAAACATCAATCAAATAAATGAGATATTTTCATGTTGACTATAATAATGATTGGAACGAGTTGAATAAAGTGTTTACGTAAACTTACAACTCATATATCTATTATTTAAAATATATGTAAACATAGTATGTATCAAGTGATTTAGTATTTCTTCAGTCATAATCATTTTGAGGTAATGACTATTCTTAAGTAATATTTTCAACATAAAATGCGACTAATTATCGTTAACAAAATTTTTTTCTTTCCATAAAGATTAATATAAATAGTATCAATCCTAAAAGAAGTTCAAAAATAAAAAAATAAACTGTTTATGTAAAAAGCGAAAAACTACATAATATTGTCAACAATAACAAGTACGTACATACGTCCATATACATAGTTAAGATTTTCTTTATTTTTATCATTATACGACCACTCACTATACTTTCTGAAGTTGACAATAAAGCGAATATGTTTAAACAATCTTGCGAAAATAGATATTTATATTCCTTAAAGTAAGAGAATTTCGCTCACGCCATCAGATGTGACTAACAATAAACTTCGTAAGGACAAATTTTTTGAAGATTTTATATGATATAAATCCATGAACAAAGTAATTTAAGTGATAGCAATATTATTTATTATTTTATCAAACGATTAACTTGAAAATGTAGAATATGTGACTTCAAAAATAATAATTCGCAACTAAAAGAAAAAAGAAGAAACATACAGTATATGTAATAATTAAAAAAAAAAATTGAGTATGTTACAAATTTATATATCTTCTATAAGTTTAGGTTTTTCTTTAACTTTCACATGAGTTATTGGTTTAGTAAAAACAAGTGTCTTCCAAATTTAAAAATAATCTAGTAACCGTAGAAATTTAAAACTCTATACTAATTAACGAATAAAAGACAATGTACGTAAATTTAAAAATATGCATAACCTCAAATGAACAAAATAATTATGTTATTAGATACAAAAAAATTTGAATTAGTAAATATAAATTAATTTATGAGGATTGTCTTTTGACATCGATGTTAATGTTGGTTATTTGATTACAAAATTAAATACTCTCATACATATATTTGGAAAACTTATTGTAGAAAAATTCACTTTTATCAATGAATGATGTAAATTAACTTTAAATATGTATTAATAATAGTGTATGTTAATTTTGAGATACAAATACGTTAAATGTATAGATTGAAATATAAAACTGTATGATATGAACAATTGTTCTCATCACAAGTCACTTTACTTTTGTATTTTCTTTTGTTCCCTGTGTTTGAAAAGTACTTCAGATATATATCAGAAATTTGAAATAATTTTAACTAAGTTTTTGATATGTATCCTAGAACAATCAAAATTGCTCTACTACTTGTTTCAGTCCTTGTTATCTCCGAACAATGTTTCATAAAGGACTCTGTTGCCGCACCTAGCACCTCGAAGGCGGACGACTTTCAAAAATGTGAAAGGAAGCTAGGTGCAACTTTTGGCGGTGTAATATCCGAATATATCTTTAACAATGGAAAACAAGTATCGAAAGAAACTTGCAACGCTCTATTAAAGGCCGGAGAGGACTGTCACAAGCTTCTAACACAAGTGTCTATAGTCGACAAGCGTCTTGGTGAGAAAGAGACAAACGAAGCATGGCTTAAAAATGAAAAAGTGTGGGAACTTTGCAAAACATTTGGACAAGTTTCTAATTAATTCGTTAATATATCGAAAGTATGTATTTATATCTTTAAATGAAAATTTGATACGAGGTATGATCAAATAAATACGGTTATTAGTTAAACATTGTTTGAAGGTTTCATTAATTACATCTTTATGGTAAATTGATAACATAGCTCCTACCACGCAGTTTTTCTCAGTGCAGTGTCGTTGTTGAAGACATGCATATTGTTTTACGTTGTTTGATTTGGCTAATTAATTATGCTTTTCATTGATTCCAATGTTGATTAACTAACATATATATATATATAAATATATGTGGACATGACATAGGTCCACCCCGACGCGGCCACGCGCGGGTTTGGGGAGGCGAATGAATCTCCATATGAGAATGGATCGAATTGAAATTTAAATCGAAGTTGGAGTCGCCACCGAACTTTATGGGAGTTTGGGCCCATTCGAACCCACTCTATGTCGTAGTGGGCCGTGTACAAAATACGGCCCATTTCCGATGTCAGAGTGTATTGGGTTCGTCCCTTAGCATTTGATACCGATACCGACATAATCGGATACCGTGTATTGAATGACTCTCATTGCCAATGGTTTCGGACATCCGGAAACCGAGCTTCTGAGTAACGGGTGAGGGTACGTGTTGGGAAGCCCACGAAGGACACCCAACCCCGCCCGCACATTAGCGGCCTCTACTAGGATATTGTTTGATGTTTTAATACGCGCGTTAGTTGAACGGGAAAATGATATGCAAAGATTATTTTCCCTAAGCATGTGAATAATTGAATGGGTTGCTAAGTCGGTTTAATGGATGAAAATTAACGTCAAAGTTGTATTTTAGCATGCGAGGTTCGTTTTAGTATAATAAAACAAAAGATGAAAAGAATTGCTAAAAAGATGAACAAACGTGTTAGTAACGATTGAATAAATCGAATGAAAATATGAATGCGATAAATATGTAAAAAAAACATGTGGAGATCTGAAATATCGTTCAAAAGACGCTATTTTGTCCAAAAAACGATGTTCGAAAAATAATAAAAAACGAAGAAAGGGTCACGCGTTCCAGCCTGCTAGGCGACTCGCCCGAGTCAGGCGCGACTAGCCTGAGTAGGCGACCCGCCCGGGACGCGCGTGACTCGCTTCCCGGTCTGTTTTCGAAATTGATTTTTTGTAAAAGCGATGATTAAATCGCGTACAAATATTGCACGATTTGCACCCAATTTAATATTCTCGACGTTCGTCGTATTCGATATCCGATTATGAAATCGATATCGAATACTCGGAATAATTTTGAAGAAGGCGAAAAAGGTTTTAAGCAACCATTTTATAGAAAAGACGATGTGAGAAAAACTGAGAAAAGCGAAGAGGAGGGCCGCGGAATCAGGCCTCCGCGCGAGTCGCCTGGGAGTGGCGCGACTCACGTGGACTGCTGTCCCGGTTCGTTTTTTTCGAGAAATCGTTAATTTTGCTAGATCGCGTATAAATATGAATTAATTTATACTCGATCTATGATCTCGATATTCGTCGTATTCGATATTCGATTATGAAATCGATATCGAATATTCAGAATGATTTTTTAGAAAAGGTTTTATAAAGTTGTTTTGAAAAGAATTTGAACGAAACAAAAAAAATGTTAGTTCTCTCCGCGTTAGAATCGTTGTATTTTGTAAAAAAGTAACGATTTTTAGCATCAACGAGATTAATGTAATTCTTTTAATACGATATTGGATTAGAGAATCGGTATCATATTTTTAAGAATATTCGTTATATGAAAATAGTTTTTGTAGTATCGATATTAGATAAAAAAAGCGAGGGACGACCCAAAATAAATGACCGACGCGAGACGGACGAAAAAAAACGAGAAGAAGAAGGAGAGAAGAGAAGTCGGGTTTGATTACACCCTCAACCTACATGCTCTTGTTAACTCGGATCGGGGCTTGTCGGAATGTGGCTAAGGCACGGGAGCGTAGGGTTAATGTCGGTGAGTTGTGGTGGTTATTGGTTGGACGTGAAGGGTGACGGGTATAGAGGCCGGTTCCTTCGGTTTTTGATGTAGAATGTCGGGAATTGTATGTGTCGATGTATGAAACGGGTGTGTATAATATTGGTTGATGTAATAGTGTTTCTCTCTTGTATGATCTATGATTCAATTTTTTTTTCTTTCTTTAATATTGTGTGTGCAAGAGGTCCTATTTATAGGAAAAGAAGGTTGAGAGAGGTATCTTGCTTGTACGACAAGAAATACCAATCGGGATAGGGAATGTAAGAAGTTGTGAGGAACGAGAACTCCGTTACTTGGCAAAGAAGAAAAGGGAACCGGCTGAAAACAGCCTGCTCGGCCGGGTATCCCATGCTCGGTCGAATGCTCGATTCGGTATTCAGATAGGATTCCTACTTGAGATCGAATTCTACCTTTTACGGAATTGTTTAATATTAATGTAGCTGATTTTTTTGTGGAGTTTGAGCTCAAGTCGGTCACGTGAGGTGACACGGCTGACCCACAAGTCTCGAGAAAATATCTTTGACCGGGTTTGACACGGTCGCTAAAAGACGGTTTTGCCCCTGGTGTCGGATTCGACCCAAATTAGTCTCATTTGACTCGAAACGACCCACTGGGCCTGATTTTGAGGTTGATTTTGTGAGATTTGTACTCTGTAAAAAACCCAAGCTAAATATCCATGATTTCGAGCCCATTTCCGAGTACGTTAGAGCACGTTTGCGTCCGATCATCATCGGGTGTTTGTCGGAAACCGCTATAGACACCTGGCAGTAAAATGTGGGTGTCTACAGAGCCCCCACTCTGACTGAGGCTTGGACAGGGCGAAAGTCAGAGTAGCTACCATGCCAACAAAAGATTAAGACCTGGCAGACTTCCGATCGGGTCGTTTAAAGTCCATTAGACCTGCGTAAAAGGCCCGCCGGCCACAGACTAGAAATGTACCTGAACTGATGATAACTCCGTGGGGGATTGAACTCGTCGCATAAGACTTTAGGTGTGCCTATATATGGGATTATCTTGTTAAATGCCGCTGGGGAGTTATGCGAATTGCACGGTCCTGTTTGAGTCGTCCTGTACACATTTATGCAAAGTCGCCAAGTTTTGCATGTAACATTTGTAGGAAAATGACTCGCGCTGGGAAATAAAATTTTTGAGAAAGGTTTTGAATTTTTGAGTTTGAAGGAGTCTTTGAAAATTAGAGAATTTTTGACTCTGAAAAGGAATAGTAATGCTCGGGATGACTCAGCTAGACCCCAGGATAAGGATTGTATGCTAAATCCTCTAGGATTGGGAATCCTAAGGTGAGGAGGAGAATTTGGTTTTATGCTATAAATACCCTCTCCTTGCTTCATAAATTTTCACAATTCCTACAATTCCCTCTCTTCCTTAAAGAAAAACAAGCCATGAGAAACTCATTCTTTCTTTTAGAAATCTAGTTATGGGAATTGACCGATTAATTGGAATGCTGCAGGAGTGGTCCCGATTTTTCAGAGATGCAGATAAAGTCATTCTGAATCAGAATGGTGTTACCCAACTATTCACGATCCGCCAGATGCAAGTAGACCGTCACTTTTTGGATGATTGCCTGTCCTATTGGGACGATACTTATCATGTTTTCAGTTTTCCTCGAGGCGAAATCTGTCCTATCCCTGAGGAAATTGCTGCTGTAGGTGGATGTAATCTCATACTTCGCCCTGCTATTCCTTTTTCGGTTCATGACCCGAGGAGAAAGTTACGGGAATTTTTAGGACTTTCTCACATGGAGGTATTCCGTATGCTAGAAAGAGATACCGTTTCTTTGATCGATCTAGCTGAAAAATTTATGAACCCAGATGACGTCCGGGTCAGGCCGGTCCACAGCCGTAGGGCCTTTACCTTTTGTATGCTCCATGTTTATGCCTTCGAAGGCCATATGGATTTATTATCTTGCATGGGCCATGTTAGACTTTTCACTGTGGCTGACCTGATGGAAACGGAGCACAGCCCGGCTTGGTTGATTACAGGAGAGATTATTCAGGGTTTGAATAATCGTAAAAGAGATCCGTCAACCCGGTTGACTGGGAGTACCCGTCTTTTACAGGTATGCCAATTTTTTTTGATTTTTTTCGCAATTTCCGGATTTTCCAATTTTTTCGGTTTCTGCGGTTTTTCCCAATTTTCCCGGTTTACTCGGTTTTCGTGTTTTTTTTTGACGCGATTTTGACAATTTTTCACGATTTTTCGCGGGTTTTTCAGTTGTGGCTGTTCGAGAGGCTATCGATCTTGGACCCTCCCCTAGACGTGAGCCGATATCAACCCAAACAAGTGATGATGAGGAGACGGACCATTGCCTTTTCTCGCCTCAACACTCAAAAATACTGGGATGAAGTGTTGTCCTTCCATGAAGGCCCGTTGATCCACTGGACCGTCCCATGGTGGCCCATTTATGTTCGGACCGGCCTAGAGTCTCGAGATAGGGCTCGATATCAGGTAATCCTATCTTTTAGACAAACAATTCACCTCTTTCCCGATCGCATACTTAGGCAATATGGTCGGGCCCAAAGAATCCCGGAAATCGAGGCGGTCGTGAGTGAATCTACTCAGTTGATGGACATTATGTATGACACCTGGATGCAAAGGTGGTATACACGAGCTACTTGGCCCGTTCCTAAAAATCCTCATTCGATCTGGGTATCTGATTCTTATGTTAAATGGACAAGAGCTGATTCAGCTAAAGCCCGAGATGCTTTGAAGACTGACGAGGCTTTCGACCTGTTGCGTCGGGAGCATGCTAAAGATAATAGAAGCTTCTTTGACGAAGATGCTACTCTGGCAAGTCAGAAAGGGAAATCTAGGACTCAGACTGAAGGGTCCAGTACCAAGGGTGCACGGGGGAAAATGAGCCCCCAGATGGATTTAGAAAGGAAACTAGGGCCAAAGCTGGCGGTTAAGGACCGACTTGGTCCTCGAGACAGACTTCCCGAGCCCGTACGGGCTCGGCTTGGATCGGCAAAAGACCCAAAATCGAAGAAGCGGGTTCGAGCAAAAGAAGTTCCGCTTGTGATTAAGGAACGTTCGCCCCCGCCCCGTCGGCCTCGGGCTCCGCGTGACCCGAAAGATAAGGGGAAAGGAAAAATGTACGAGTAGTCTCCTAAATTTATTATTTAAGTATTACTACTATTTTTGTGGTGTGATTTTTGTTGTTTTTTTTGTGTGATGTATTTTTGAAATTCCCGAGTTTATCGGTAATAAAAAGACATATTAGTGAATACCGTTCCCGTCTTTTCGTTATTGCAGTGGTTGTACCCTTTTGAGGGGTTGCCTACGTATCCATAATTAATGGAATCAAACCTTCCGTAGTTCAGAAGTTTTTTTGCAATTTTTCGAAATACATCAAGATTATTAACTCGAGATGTGCGACGGTAGGATAAGCAGTCCTAACTTATTGACTTGCTTAAAATTTTGAAAAAGACAAATTTTATAAACGTTTTGCAAATGATATTGAGGTAAGGGTTCAAGGGTAGTAACGCTTCAACTGGTCCAACTTGGTTGGGTTGACGAACTCGTTCCCGTCCAAGTCTGTCAGCATTAGTGCTCCTCCCGAAAGGATTTTCTTCACTAGATACGGCCCAGCCCAATTGGGTTTGAATTTTCCCCTTGGGTCAACTGGTAGTAAAGCTCGAACAGATTTCAGGACTAGATCGCCCTCTTTGATATTTTTGGGCCTAACCCTTTTGTTAAAAGCCCGTTGGATCCTTTTCTGATATATCTGAATATTATTCAGGGCCCGAGATCGCCATTCGTCTAAGAGGACTAGCGAGTCATATCGGGCTTGGACCCAATCTGCTTCAGGTACCTGACTCTTGAGTAGAATTCTGAGGGATGGTACTTATAGTTCGACTGGCTGGACTGCTTCCATTCCATATGTCAGATAGTATGGAGTTGCTCCGGTTGCAGTTCGAATTGATGTCCGATACCCCCATAAGGCGAAGGGTATCTTGTCGGGCCAGTCCCGGTAATTCTCAGCCATCTTTTTATGTATGGTGACAATTGTCTTACTGGCTGCCTCCACCGCTCCATTTGTTTGGGGACGGTAAGGCGAAGATGTATGTCGTTGGATCTTATACTTTTCCAGCAAAGTGGCAGTTTCAGCTTGGAAATGGGTCCCGTGATCACTGATGAACTCGTGTGGAATCCCGTATCGACAGATGAATTTGTTTTGGATGAACTTAGCCACATGTTTGGCATTCAAGATCCGGTATGACTCGGCCTCGACCCATTTAGTGAAATAGTCGATAGCCACTAAAATGAAGCAGTGACCTCCCGTCCCGGAAGGGTTTACTTTCCCAATTATATCAATTCCCCATGTTGAGAATGGCCATGGTGATGTCATTGTATATAATAGGGATGAAGGCATATGCTGTACATTGGCGAAAATCTGACAGTTTTGGCAGTGTTTGACATATAACTGACAGTCAGTTTCCATGCTATTCCAATAATACCCGAGTCTCGTGATTTTTTGGGCCAACATATGGGCGTTCATATGCGGACCGTTTTCACCATCATGTACCTCAGCCATGACTCTTTCGGCTCGCGTTTTGTCAATGCATAGGAGTAAAGCCCCTTGTGCAGTCTTCTTATATAACTGTCCATCGTCTGTGCGGATGAACTGGGCTGCCCATCTTCGTAGAGATTTCTTGGCCCGGTTTTCAGCTCCAGAGGATATTCTCCTGACGTTAAGTAGGTTAGAATAGCCTGATACCAAGGTTATGGATCAGTTATCTCAATAGCATGGATAGCGTGGATATATGCCGGCTCGGATCGTCTTTCGACGCAAATGGGCATGCTGGTTAGATGCGCTGGGATATTTAGTAAAGATGCTAATTTTGAGAGAGCGTCTGCAAACTGGTTTTCTTCCCGAGGTAGATAGATGTATTCCACCTTTTGGAACTGTCTTTCGAGAACCCTTACTCGTGCTTGGTAAGCCACGAGATTTGCGTTCCGAGTCTTCCATTTTTGTAGGGCTTGATTTATGACTAAAGATGAGTCACCGTGGACCCGGAGGTTTGTTACTCCTAAATCAGCGGCGGCCTGCAGTCCGTGAATGCACGCTTCGTACTCGGCTGCGTTGTTAGTCACGTCAAAATCTACCTTGATAGATAACGGGGTGTGTTCCCCTTGTGGCGAGATTAGCAAAATCCCGACACCAAATCCTCGAAAGTTGGATGCTCCGTCAAAATACAAATCCCATGTCTCAGTGTCGGTATGGAATATGTCTTCATCTGGGAAGGCCCAACGTATCGGTGTGTTCTTCTTCGGATATCGGGCTATCAGCGAGGAATTCGGCTACTACCCGGCCTTTGATGGCTTTCAATGGTACGAACTTGAGGTCGAACTCAGCTAACATTAAAGTCCATCTGGATATACGGCCGTTGAGGATGGGCTTCTCGAATAGGTACTTGATTGGATCCATTTTGGATAGCACATGTACCTCGTGACTAAGCATGTAGTGTCAGAGCTTTTTAGTGGCCCATACTAAAGCTAGACATGTCTTTTCGAGCATTGTGTACTTGCATTCGTATTCCAAGAACTTTTTACTGATGTAGTAAATAGCCCGTTCTTCTGAATCGACCGTTTGGACTAGCATAGCCCCCATGGCTGTCTCGGTCGTTGTTAGGTATAACGACAGAGGCAGGCCATGCTGAGGTGGCATTAATACGGGTGGAGAGGATAGAATCTCCTTGATCTTGTCAAAAGCCGTTTGACATTTTTCGTCCCATAGTGTCTGTTCTCCTATCTTCAGTTTCGTGAAAATTGTTTCACATACCATGGTTAGCTTTGAAATGAACCGGCTAATATATTGAACTTTCCCGAGAAACTCCCTTATCTCCTTTTCGGTTTTGGGTGGCTGCATCTCGGTAATGGCCTTGATCTTTGCTGGGTCAACTTCGATGCCACGCTGGCTGACAATGTGGCCCAGTAGCTTGCCTGATGTTACCCCGAAACTGCATTTTTGAGGGTTTAACCTCATATTGTATTTGCGTAATCGGGTGAAGAACTTTCTTAGGGTCGTGATGTGCCCGTTTCGGTCCTTAGATTTGACGATCATGTCGTCCACGTAGACTTCCACTTCCTTATGCATCATGTCATGCAATAAAGTGGTGGCGGTTAGTTGATAAGTGGCACCGGCGTTGATAAGCCCAAATGGCATCACGGTATAGCAGTAAGTTCCCCAAGGTGTGATGAAGGTGGTCTTACTCATGTCTTCCTCCGCCATTTTGATCTGATTGTATCCGGCATACCCGTCCATGAATGATAGAAGGGCATGATCGGCCGTGTTATCCACCAGTATATCGATATGTGGCAACGAAAAATCGTCTTTTGGGCTGGCCTTGTTAAGGTCCCGGAAGTCTACATATACTCGGACTTTGCCATCTTTTTGGGTACTGGTACTATGTTTGCGACCCAGTCTGGATATTCAGACACTTGGATAAAGCCCGCTTTGAATTGTTTATCGACTTCTTCCTTGACTTTGAGAGACCATTCGGGCCTCATTTTTCGAAGTTTCTGTTTTACCGGCTTATACCCGTTTTTGATGGGTATTCGGTGTTCAGCTATCTCCCGGTCTATTCCCGGCATGTCCTTGTAGGACCATGCGAAGACGTCTTTGAATTCCTGGAGGAGATCCGTGAGTTGTTGTTTCTCCTCGGGATCCAAAGATAAGCCCAACTTAAGCATCTGAGGCTCTAAAGGGGTTCCTACGTTGATGGAATCGGTTTCTTCGATTACCGGATTTCGAGACTCTCTTTGTTCAAGTTGCTCGATTAGATGCGGAGGCAATGGTACCTGTTCGTCGGGTTTCTCAATGTCATTGCAAGTAAGATTTTTGAAAATGTTTTGAAAATAAGACAAGTCGTAAGCGGAACGGTTATCGTTATTATTGATAGTGAATTTTGAAAAGAGCTCGAAGAGAGCTGCCATCTGATCGTTGGTCAGAGGCGGGATAGAGAGAGCCCTCGGGACAGACTCCGAGGCTCCCGATGGTGTGACTAAAGAAGGGAGAGGGGTTACAGACTCGATCCTAGTACTGGACCCTCTAGACTTGGATTCAACTCTGACTCTGACTCTGACTCAGACACAGACTCGGATTCGGCGCCATGAATATCTCCTTCACCGGTAGTTAGCTTGTAGACTCGACCCTGACTGTCGGTCCACTTAGTTGTCTTCCTCCAAGCTCTCTTCCCGGTGTCGGCACCAACTTCAGAGATCAGCTTAGTTGGATCGAACCTGCTGCTGCGGGAAATCAAGCTGACTAACTCCTGTTTAGGGGTCGGGACGACCCTGTCTTCTCCGAATAGGAGTCCTAGGATGGGCTCAGTATTATTTGGGCCCTCCTTTGATTCGGCCTGGATAAGGGCAAAGATATCATCCGGGATGAGATTGCATTCCCGAGCCAGTTTGGTCTCGGGATATGAGATGGTGGGCTGATAGAGGCCCACTTGAACAGCTCCGAACGCTGGAGTGACGAACGTGACTGCCTCTGTTTCATCCATGTGTCCTGGCGTCAAAGTGTAACCCAAACCGAGGCGAGATTGCTCGTTGTTCAGGACCTCGATAATCTTCCCAGCTGGAAGATAGGGCCTTGAAGTAACTCCTGGTAGGTAACCCAGATTTTGTAGCATCGTATCGATGCTAGTGGTGAAATATGGCCGGAAAAGATATTCTTCCTCGATCATTCCCACGAAGTTGAAACCTCGCGGGTCGGTTGGGCCTGCCGTGTTACAGCTCGACACGGTTATGGGGGTGGCTTCGAGAGTAACGATCCCATCTTGTAAAGGTAGTTTGACCTTCCTGTGAAGGGTGGAAGACACGGCTTTGACTGCGTGTATCCAGGGCCTTCCAAGTAGCAGATTGAAAGATGAGGTGACATCGATCACCTGAAATTCTAATTCCTTCTCGATCGGGCCTGTTATGATTGTTAGCTTAACGGCCCCAGCAACTGATTTTGGGCTCCCATCGAAAGCCTGGATAGTTTGTGCAGTCGGAAGGTAGTCAGCCTCGGTAATGCCGAGGGCCTTAGCTGTCCTCAAGGGAAGGACGTTTACTGCGGACCCATCATCAATTAGGGTCATTGGGAGGTATTTATTTCGACAGATCACCGTGATATATAGGGCCAAGTTACGGGTGGCCCCAAACGGTGGGAGGTCGGACTCGGAGAAAGTAATAAGTGGGCCTTCTCCTTTGGACTTGCCTTTGAGGTGAGGCAAAATAGTGGCTACCATTTCGGTGGGGGTAACCGATGAGTCAACCTTGATTTCATCAAGAGCCCTAGTAAGTGCTGCCCGATGCTCCTGAGAACTAACCAAAAGTTGCCATATGGTAAGATCAGTTCGGACCCTTTTCAGTTGTCTGACTAGGGCTGTGTCAGCGTTTGGTTCTTCAGAAGTGAGTTCCTTCCTGGAAGGTTCAGTGACGGTTCCTGGAGTGAGGAGACCGGCCGTGATGGTGTGTGTGCCGGCCAGGGCTCTGGCTTTAGCTTTCCGTATTTCTTCGATGGTGACGGGGACAACTTCCCCCTTAACCAAGTAAACATCATCTTCATCGTCGTTCCATATCCCGTTGATTTGAGGAATGAAAGGGGAAATGAGATGAGAGCAGTCGACTACTTCTCCAGTAAAAATGGCGTGAGTAGCAAGGGGATTATTTTTGTTACTTGGCTTATCACTGGGTAGTGGTATCTTCCCACTTTCGATCAGATCCTGAATGAGATGCTTCAACTTCCAGCATTTCTCAGTGTCGTGCCCGTTGCCTTGGTGATAGTGGCAATAGGCTTGAATGTTGTAGCTCTTGGATCGCTTTTCGACGGGAACTTCGGGGATTGGGCCTATCGGTTGGATTAGGCCTTTTGAAGACAGCCTTTGTAAGGCATTAGCATAGGTTGTTCCTATATCAGTGAATACCCGATTTAGAGTATTCTTTTTGGTCGAGGTGTCTAATGAGTTAACCTAGTCAAAGATGCTTCGGGCCGCAGTTGTAGTTGCGGGCTTGCTGGAGGATGAACAGGCTCCTTGATACCCCTTGGTAGAGGCCTTAGTAAGGTTCTCTAACCTTAGCTCGTCTTCGATTCTTTTACCCATCTCGGTCAAAGTGGCGAAATCGGGTATGATGGCGTACCGGAAATGGATTCGGTAAGCGGGGAGGAGGTTTTTGACAAAGGCCTCCACTAGCACCTTTTCGCTGGGCTTGTCGTCCAGCTTTACACTTTCAGTTCTCCACCTTTGAAGGTATTTGGTGAAACCCTCCTTAGGCTCTTGGGCCATAACCTCCAGAGTACGCATGTTAGTCTGGATCTCAGCGTTATCCGCGTAGTTTCGCGCGAATTCCATTGCAACATCGTCCCAGGTTTTGTATTTCTTGGGATCAAGCCTGTAGTACCAGGCCTTCGGGTGCTTTTCCAGAGAGGAAGCAAAGAGATGCTTGAACATGGTCGATTTGACCCCCTTAACAGCCATAAAGTCCTTGAAAACCCGAATATGGAGTACTGGGTCTTCAGTTCCATCAAACATTGGTAAGCCCGTTAGGTTGAGGTTAGCGGGCAGTTCATCGATCAAGGGCGAATAGGTACGGGCATTTTCCGTGAGGATGGTGTTTCTGGTGGTCGAGTGGACCTGTTCTTGCAGCTTTTAGACCGCGCCGGCCAATACGGCCAAAGGTCCGTCATCCTCGATCGAAGCATTGGGGGTTCCTTGTTCCACGACACTTACCCGAGTGATGATGGCAATCTCGTCCTCCCTCATTTGTCTCAATTGGTCTTGGATTTTGGTCAACGAAGCTGTCAACTCATCAATGGCTTCTTTCGTCATGGTTCGAGTGAAGGGTGGCCTGTCTGTAAGAACACCGCGTAATCAGCAACTTAACCCGAATCCTAAAAAAAGAAAATCCCGAGCAAGGGAAAAGGAAGAAGACTAAGACGGTAATGACTCGGAAAATACACCTAAGAATATGTTTAAAAAATCTTGCAAAAATAGATATTTATATTCCTTAAAGTAAGAGAATTTCGCTCACGCTATCAGATGTGACTAACAATAAACTTCGTAATGACCATTTTTTTTGAAGATTTTATATGATATAAATCCACGAAGAAAGTAATTCAAGTGATAGCAATATTATTTATTATTTTATCAAATGATTAACTTGAAAGTGTAGAATACGTGACTTCAAAAATGAAAATTCGCAACTAAAAGAAAAAAAAAGAAACATACAGTATATGTAATAATAAAAATAATAAAATTTAGTATGTTACAAATTTATATATTTTCTATAAGTTTAGGTTGTTCTTTAACTTTCATATGAGTTATTATTGGTTTAGCAAAAACAAGTGTCTTCCAAAGTTAAAGATAATCTAGTAACCGCAGAAATTTAAAACTCTATACTAATTAACGAATAAAAGACAATGTACATAAATTTAAAAATATGCATAACCTCAAATGAACAAAATAATTATGTTATTAGATCCAAAAAAAATTTGAATTAGTAAAAATAAATTAATTTATGAGGATTGTCTTTTGACATCGATGTTAATGTCGGTTATTTGATTACAAAATTAAATACTCTCATACATATAATTTGGAAAACTTATTGTAGAAAAACTCACTTTTATCAATGAATGATGTAAATTAACTTTAAATATGTATTAATAATAGTGTATGTTAATTTTGAGATATAAATACGTTAAATGTATAGATTCAAATATAAAAGTGTATGATATGAACAATTGTTCTCATCAGAAGTCACTTTACATTTGTATTTTCTTTTGTTCCCTGTGTTTTAAAAGTACTTCAGATATATATCAGAAATTTGAAATAATTTTAACTAAGTTTTTGATATGTATCCTAGAACAATCAAAATTGCTCTACTACTTGTTTCAGTCCTTGTTATCTCTGAACAATGTTTCGCAAATGACTCTGTTGCCGCACCTAGCACCTCGAAGGCGGACGACTTTCAAATATGTGAAAGGAAGCTAGGTGCAACTTTTGGCGGTGTAATATCCGAATATATCTTTAACAATGGAAAACAAGTATCGAAAGAAACTTGCAACGCTCTATTAAAGGCCGGAGAGGACTGTCACAAGCTTCTAACACAAGTGTCTATAGTCGACAAGCGTCTTGGTGAGAAAGAGACAAACGAAGCATGGCTTAAAAATGAAAAAGTGTGGGAACTTTGCAAAACATTTGGACAAGTTTCTAATTAGTTCGTTAATATATCGAAAGTATGTATTTATATCTTTAAATGAAAATTTGATACGAGGTATGATCAAATAAATACGGTTATTAGTTAAACATTGTTTGAAGGTTTCATTAATTACATCTTTATGGTAAATTGATAATATAGCTCCTATCACGGAGTTTTTCTCAGTGCAGTGTCGTTGTTGAAGACATGCATATTGTTTTACGTTGTTTGATTTGGCTAATTAATTATGCTGATTAACAAACATATATATATATATACTATATTAGTTTATCGCATTAACCTAACTATGTATCCCGTTTGGTAAAAAAAATGAAAATTTAATTTAAATTAACCAAAGTGTTATTTTACTCTGTCTTATTTTGACTACACGTATACACATCCTCAGAATTGCATATATAGAATAACATATCTTACAAACATCCATCAAATAAATGAGATATTTTCATGTTGACTATAATAATGACTGGAACGAGTCTAATAAAGTGTTTACATAAACTTACAACTCATATATCTATTATTTAAAATATATGTAAACATAGTATGTATCAAGTGATTTAGTATTTCTTAAATTTCTGTTAACGATAATTAGTCGCATTTTATGTTGAAAATATTACTTAAGAATAGTCATTACCTCAAAATGATTATGACTGAAGTTGTAAAATCTTAAAAGCATCAAGTTATTTGCTTTCCATAAAGATTTATATAAATATTATCAATCCTAAAAGGAGTTAAAAAATTTAAAAATAAATTGTTTATGTAAAAAGCGAAAAACTACATAATATTGTAAACAATAACAAGTACATACATACATCCATATACATAGTTAAGATTTTCTTTAATTTTATCATTATACGACCACTCACAATACTTTCTGACGTTGACAATAAAGCGAATATGTTTAAAAAATCTTGCGAAAATAGATATTTATATTCCTTAAAGTAAGAGAATTTCGCTCGCGCCATCAATTGTGACTAACAATAAACTTCGTAATGACCACTTTTTTGAAGATTTTATATGATATAAATCCATGAACAAAGTAATTCAAGTGATAGCAATATTATTTATTATTTTATCAAATGATTAACTTGAAAATGTAGAATATGTGACTTCAAAAATAATAATTCGCAACTAAAAGAAAAAAGAAGAAACATACAGTGTATGTAATAATTAAAAAAATAAAATTGAGTATGTTACAAATTTATATATCTTCTATAAGTTTAGGTTTTTCTTTAACTTTCACATGAGTTATTATTGGTTTAGTAAAAACAAGTTTCTTCCAAATTTAAAAATAATCTAGTAACCGGAGAAATTTAAAACTCTATACTAATTAACGAATAAAAGACAATGTACGTATATTTAAAAATATGCATAACCTCAAATGAACAAAATAATTATGTTATTAGATCCACAAAATTTTGTATTAGTAAATATAAATTACTTTATGAGGATTGTCTTTTGACATCGATGTTAATGTCGGTTATTTGATTACAAAATTAAATACTCTCATACATATAATTTGGAAAACTTATTGTAGAAAAATTCACTTTTATCAATGAATGATGTAAATTAACTTTAAATATGTATTAATAATAGTGTATGTTAATTTTGAGATACAAATACGTTAAATGTATAGATTCAAATATAAAAGTGTATGATATGAACAATTGTTCTCATCAGAAGTCACTTTACATTTGTATTTTCTTTTGTTCCCTGTGTTTTAAAAGTACTTCAGATATATATCAGAAATTTGAAATAATTTTGACTAAGTTTTTGATATGTATCCTAGAACAATCAAAATTTCTCTACTACTTGTTTCAGTCCTTGTTATCTCTGAACAATGTTTCGCAAATGACTCTGTTGCCGCACCTAGCACCTCGAAGGCGGACGACTTTCAAAAATGTGAAAGGAAGCTAGGTGCAACTTTTGGCGGTGTAATATCTGAATATATCTTTAACAATGGAAAACAAGTATCGAAAGAAACTTGCAACGCTCTATTAAAGGCCGGAGAGGACTGTCACAAGCTTCTAACACAAGTGTCTATAGTCGACAAGCGTCTTGGTGAGAAAGAGACAAACGAAGCATGGCTTAAAAATGAAAAAGTTTGGGAACTTTGCAAAAACATTTGGACAAGTTTCTAATTAGTTCGTTAATATATCGAAAGTATGTATTTATATCTTTAAATGAAAATTTGATACGAGGTATGATCAAATAAATACGGTTATTAGTTAAACATTGTTTGAAGGTTTCATTAATTACATCTTTATGGTAAATTGATAATATAGCTCCTATCACGGAGTTTTTCTCAGTGCAGTGTCGTTGTTGAAGACATGCATATTGTTTTTCGTTGTTTGATTTGGCTAATTAATTATGCTGATTAACTAACATATATATATATATACTATATTAGTTTATCGCATTAACCTAACTATGTATCCCGTTTGGTAAAAAAAAATGAAAATTTAATTTAAATTAACCAAAGTGTTATTTTACTCTGTCTTATTTTGACTACACGTATACACATCCTCAGAATTGCATATATAGAATAACATATCTTACAAACATCCATCAAATAAATGAGATATTTTCCAGTTGACTATAATAATGACTGGAACGAGTTGAATAAAGTGTTTACATAAACTTACAACTCATATATCTATTATTTAAAATATATGTAAACATAGTATGTATCAAGTGATTTAGTATTTCTTAAATTTCTGTTAACGATAATTAGTCGCATTTTATGTTGAAAATATTACTTAAGAATAGTCATTACCTCAAAATGATTATGACTGAAGTTGTAAAATCTTAAAAGCATCAAGTTATTTGCTTTCCATAAAGATTTATATAAATATTATCAATCCTAAAAGGAGTTAAAAAATTAAAAAATAAATTGTTTATGTAAAAAGCGAAAAACTACATAATATTGTAAACAATAACAAGTACGTACATACATCCATATACATAGTTAAGATTTTCTTTAATTTTATCATTATACGACCACACACTATACTTTCTGAAGTTGACAATAAAGCGAATATGTTTAAAAAATCTTGCGAAAATAGATATTTATATTCCTTAAAGTAAGAGAA
The DNA here is from genome assembly GCA_958450325.1 of Agrostemma githago. NCBI lineage: Eukaryota > Viridiplantae > Streptophyta > Magnoliopsida > Caryophyllales > Caryophyllaceae > Agrostemma > Agrostemma githago. The sequence continues at coordinate 6,214,806 of OY288242.1, forward strand.
TTTTGCTCACGCCATCATTTGTGACTAACAATAAACTTCGTAATGACCACTTTTTTGAAGATTTTATATGATATAAATCCATGAACAACGTAATTCAAGTGATAGCAATATTATTTATTATTTTATCAAATGATTAACTTGAAAATGTAGAATATGTGACTTCAAATATAATAATTCGCAACTAAAAGAAAAAAAAAGAAACATACAGTATATGTAATAATTGAAAAAATAAAATTGAGTATGTTACAAATTTATATATCTTCTATAAGTTTAGGCTTTTCTTTAACTTTCACATGAGTTATTATTGGTTTAGTAAAAATAAGTGTCTTCCAAATTTAAAAATAATCTAGTAACCGTAGAAATTTAAAACTCTATACTAATTAATGAATAAAAGACAATGTACGTAAATTTAAAAATATGTATAACCTCAAATGAACAAAATAATTATGTTATTAGGTCCAAAAAATTTTGAATTAGTAAATATAAATTACTTTATGAGGATTGTCTTTTGACATCGATGTTAATGTCGGTTATTTGATTACAAAATTAAATACTCTCATACATATAATTTGGAAAACTTATTGTAGAAAAATTCACTTTTATCAATGAATGATGTAAATTAACTTTAAATATGTATTAATAATAGTGTATGTTAATTTTGAGATACAAATACGTTAAATGTATAGATTGAAATATAAAAGTGTATGATATGAACAATTGTTCTCATCACAAGTCACTTTACTTTTGTATCTTCTTTTGTTCCCTGTGTTTGAAAAGTACCTCAGATATATATCAGAAATTTGAAATAATTTTAACTAAGTTTTTGATATGTATCCTAGAACAAACAAAATTGCTCTACTACTTGTTTCAGTCCTTGTCATCTCTGAACATTGTTTCGTAAATGACTCTGTTGCCGCACCTAGCACCTCGAAGGCGGACGACTTTCAAAAATGTGAAAGGAAGCTAGGTGCTACTTTTGGCGGTGTACGTAATATCCGAATATATCTTTAACAATGGAAAACAAGTATCGAAAGAAACTTGCAACGTTCTATTTAAGGCCGGAGAGGACTGTCACAAGCTTCTAACACAAGTGTCTATAGTCGACAAGCGTCTTGGTGAGAAAGAGACAAACGAAGCATGACTTAAAAATGAAAAAGTGTGGGAATTTTGCAATACATTTGGACAAGTTTCTAATTAGTTCGTTAATATATCGAAAGTATGTATTTATATCTTTAAATGAAAATTTGATACGAGGTATGATCAAATAAATACGGTTATTAGTTAAACATTGTTTGAAGGTTTCATTAATTACATCTTTATGGCAAATTGATAATATATGGAAAATAATGTAGATATGGATTATAATGTATAATAATGTAGATATGGATTTTATATGGATTATAATATGTAGTATGTAATAATATATGGATTATAATGTAGATATGGAATTTATGCATTATATATGGAATTTCGGACATAATAATTATTATATCTGGTAATCATACTATATTATATCACCTCATATCACGTTAAATGCATATGTGCATAATTAAGTCAAACACATATATGAAAATTTTAAAATGTAGATTGATATATTGATATATGGATCAGTCCAATCGCCATAATAATTAAATAACCCAATGAAGATAAGCCCAATAAGTAGCCCAATAAAATAGGCGGAAAAACACATGAGTAGTGTTATTTGGTTAGTGGAAAGGGGATTTTAAAATTTGTAAGATACTTGTTTTTACTAAACCAATAATAACTCATGTGAAAGTTAAAAAAATCCTTAACTTATAAAAGATATATAAATTTGTAACACACTCAATTTTATTTTTTAAATTATTACATATACTGTATGTTTCTTCTTTTTTCTTTTAGTTGCGAATTATTATTTTTGAGTCACATATTCTACATTTTCAAGTTAATCATTTGATAAAATAATAAATAATATTGCTATCACTTGAATTACTTTGTTCGTGGATTTATATTATATAAAATCTTGAAAAAACTGGTCATTACGAAGTTTATTTTTAATTAGATCTGATGGCGTGAGCGAAATTCTCTTACTTTAAGGAATATGAATATCTATTTTCGCGAGATTTTTTAAACATATTCGCTTTATTGTCAATGTCAGAAGTATAGTGAGTGGTCGGATAATGATAAATATAAAGAAAATCTTAACTATGTATATGGATGTATGTACGTACTTGTTATTGTTGACAATAGTAGGTAGTTTTTCGCTTTTTACATAATCAATTTATTTTTTAATTTTTTCACTTCTTTTAGGATTGATACTATTTATATTAATCTTTATGGAAAGAAAATAACTTGATGCTTTCAAGATTTTACAACTTCAGTCATAATTATTTTGAGGTAATGATTATTCTTGAGTAATATTTTCAACATAAAATACGACTAATTTTCGTTAACAGAAATTTAAGAAATACTAAATCACTTGATACATACTATGTTTGCATATATTTTAAATAATAGATATATGAGTTAAAAGTTTCTGTAAACACTTTATTCAACTCGTTCCAATCATTATTATAGGTTAACATAAAAATATCTCATTTATTTAATTGATGTTTGTAAGATATGATATTCTATATATGGAATTCTGAGGATGAGTATACATGTAGTCAAAATAAGTGAGAGTAAAATAACACTTTGGTTAATTTAAACTAAATTTCAATTATTTTTACCAAATGGGATACATAGTTAGGTTAATGCGATAAAATAGTATAGTACATATATATGATAGTTAATCATCATTGGAATCAACGAAAAGCATGATTAATTAGCCAAATAAAACAATGTAAAACAATATGCATGCCTTCAACAACGACACTGCACTGAAAAAAAACTCCGTGGTAGGAGCTACATTATCAATTTACCCAAAAAATGTAATTAATGAAGCTTTCAAACAATGTTTAACTAATAACCGTATTTATTTGATCATACCTCGTATCAAATTTTCATTTAAAGATATAAATACATATTTTCGATATATTAACGAACTAATTAGAAACATGCCCAAATGTCTTGCAAAGTTCCCACATTTTTTCATTTTTAAGTCATGCTTCGTTTGTCTCTTTCTCACCAAGACGCTTGTCGACTATAGTCACTTGTGTTAGAAGCTTGTGACAGTCCTCTCCGACCTTTAATAGAGCGTTGCAAGTTTCTTTCGATATTTGTTTTCCATTGTTAAAGATATATTCGGATATTACACCGCCAAAAGTTGCACCTAGCTTCCGTTCACATTTTTTAAAGTCGTCCGCCTTCGAGGTGCTAGGTGCGGCAACAGGGTCATTTGCGAAACATTGTTCAGAGATAACAAGGACTGAAACAAGTAGTAGAGCAATTTTGATTGTTCTAGGATACATATAAAAAACTTAGTTAAATTATTTCAAATTTCTGATATATATCTAAAGTACTTTTCAAAAACAGGGAACAAAAGGAAATATAAAAGTAAAGTGACTTGTGATGGAGAACAATTGTTGATATCATACACTTTTATATTTCAATCTATACATTTAACGTATCTGTATCTCAAAATTAACATACACTATTATTAAAACATATTTAAAGCTAATTTACATCATTCATTGATAAAAGTGAATTTTTCTACAATAAGTTTTCCAAATTATATGCATGAGAGTATATAATTTTGTAATCAAATAACCGACGTTAACATCGATGTCAAAAGACAATCCTCATAAAATAATTTATATTTACTAATTCAAAAAATAAATTGGTTCTAATAACATAATTAATTTGTTCATTTGAGGTTACGCATATTTTAAATTTACGTACATTTTCTTTGATTCGTTAATTAGTATAGAGTTTTAAATTTTTACGGTAACTAGATTACTTTTAAATTTGTAAGACACTTGTTTTTACTAAACCAATAATAACTCATGTGAAAGTTAAAAAAAACCTAAACTTATAGAAGATATATAAATTTGTAACACACTCAATTTTATTTTATTAATTATTACATTTACTGTATGTTTCTTCTTTTTTCTTTTAGTTGCGAATTATTATTTTTGAAGTCACATATTCTACATTTTCAAGTTAATCATTTGATAAAATATTAAATAATATTGCTATCACTTGAATTACTTTGTTCGTGGATTTATATATAAAATCTTGAAAAAGTGGTCATTACGAAGTTTATTGTTAATTACATCTGATGGCGTGAGCGAAATTCTCTTACTTTAAGGAATATAAATATCTATTTTCGCAAGATTTTTTAAACATATTCGCTTTAACGTCAACGTCAGAAGTATATAGTGAGTGGTTGGATAATGATAAAATTAAAGAAAATCTTAACTATGTATATGGATGTATGTACGTACTTGTTATTGTTTACAATAGTATGTAGTTTTTCGCTTTTTACATAAACAATTTTTTTTTTTTTTTAAATTTTTTCACTTCTTTTAGGATTTATATTATTTATATTAATCTTTATGGAAAGAAAATAACTTGATGCTTTCAAGATTTTACAACTTCAGTCATAATCATTTTGAGGTAATGACTATTCTTAAGTAATATTTTCAACATAAAATGCAACTAATTTTCGTTTACAGAAATTTAAAAAATACTAAATCACTTGATATATATTATGTTTACATATATTTTAAATAATAGATATATGAGTTGTAAGTTTATGTAAACACTTTATTCAACTTGTTCCAATCATTATTATAGGTCAACATGAAAGTATTTCATTTATTTAATTCATGTTTGTAAGATATGCTATTCTATATACGGAATTCTGAGGATGAGTATACGTGTAGTCAAAATAAGAGAGAGTAAAATAACACTTTGGTTAATTTAAACTAAATTTCGTTTTTTTACCAAACGGGATACATAGTTATGTTAATGCAATAAAATAGTATAGTACATATATATGATAGTTAATCAACATTGGAATCAACGAAAAGCATAATTAATTAGCCAAATCAAACAATGTAAAACAATATGCATGTCTTCAACGACACTGCACTGAAAAAAACTCCGTGGTAGGTGCTATATTATCAATTTACCATAAAAATGTAATTAATGAAGCCTTCAAACAATGTTTAACTAATAACCTTATTCATTTGATTATACCTCGTATTGAATTTTCATTTAAAGATATAAATACATACTTTCGATATATTAACAAACTAATTAGAAACATGTCCAAATATCTTGCAAAGTTCCCACACTTTTTCATTTATAAGCCATGCTTCGTTTGTCTCTTTCTCACCAAGACGCTTGTCAACTATAGACACTTGTGTTAGAAGCTTGTGACAATTTTCTCCGACCTTTAATAGAGCGTTGCAAGTTTCTTTCAATACTTGTTTTCCATTATTAAAGATATATTAGGATAATACACCGCCAAAAGTTGCACCTAGATTCCTTTCACATTTATGAAATTCGTCCGCCTTCGAGGTGCTAGATGCGGCAACAGAGTCATTTGCAAAACATTGTTCTGAGATAACAAGGATTGAAACAAGTAGTAGAGCAATTTTGATTGTTCTAGGATACATATAATAAAGTTAGTTAAAATTATTTCAAATTTCTGATATATATATCTGAAGTACTTTTCAAACACAGAGAACAAAAGAAAATACAAAAGTAAAGTGACTTGTGATGAGAACAATTGTTGATATCATACACTTTTATATTTCAATCTATACATTTAACGTATTTGTATCTCAAAATTAACATACACTATTATTAATACATACTTAAAGCTAACTTACATCATTCATTGATAAAAGTGAATTTTTCTACAATAAGTTTTCCAAATTATATGTATGAGAGTATTTAATTTTGTAATCAAATAACCGACATTAACATCGATGTCAAAAGACAATCCTAATAAAATAATTTATATTTACTAATTCAAAATTTTTTGGATCAAATAACATAATTATTTTGTTCATTTGAGGTTATGCATATTTTTAAATTTACGTACATTGTCTTTTATTCGTTAATTAGTATAGAGTTTTAAATTTCTACGGTTACTAGATTATTTTTAAATTTGGAAGACACTTGTTTTTACTAAACCAATAATAACTCATGTGAAAGTTAAAGAAAAACCTAAACTTATAGAAGATATATAAATTTGTAATATACTCAATTTTTTTTTTTTTAATTTACATATACTGTATGTTTCTTCTTTTTTCTTTTAGTTGCGAATTATTATTTTTGAAGTCACATATTCTACATTTTCAAGGTAATCTTTTGATAAAATAATAACTAATATTGTTATCACTTGAATTACTTTGTTCATGGATTTATATAATATAAAGTCTTCAAAAAAGTGATCATTACGAAGTTTATTGTTAATTACATCTGTGGCGTGAGCGAAATTCTCTTTCTTTAAGGAATATAAATATCTATTTTCGCAAGATTTTTTTAAACATATTCGCTTTATTGTCAACGTCAGAAGTATAGTGAGTGGTCGGATAATGATAAAATTAAAGAAAATCTTAACTATGTGTGGACATGACATAGGTCCACCCCGACGCGGTCACGCGCGGGTTTGGGGAGGCGAATGAATCTCATGTGAGATGGATCTCGGGTCGAAATTTAAATCGATGTTGGAGTTGCCACCGAACTTTGTGGTAGTTCGGACCCATTCGAACCCACTCTATATCTTGGTGATCCGTGCACATAGTACTCTCACTTGCCTTTTTGGAACAACCACCTTTTTCGAAAAAGACACCACCACAAGCAACAACTACTTTGTTTATGCTTTAGGTGTAGGAGTAATATCTTTTAGTCTATTCGGAATAGACCATAAAAGAAGACTTAGGAACATTTCCATCCATATCACGTATATGGTGTCTTATCTATTGCTTTGGTTAGAATCATGTTAAGTGCAAATGCTGCATTCTAAATGCAAATCCTGATATGGAAATTAGAAGATCAGCAAGCCTCATCCTTAATCAAACCATATCTAATAGGGTTCGATTCCTCCGTTTGAAAAACTCAATTTTCCTAGCGGCCCAAAATGTGAAACGATTCCACAATCCTCGTAAATGATCATCAAATTCTTGAAAATAAATATTCACCAACCACGATCGGATCGTAGTGTTTTTATTTTCTTCTCAAGTTGGTTTTGCACTTCATTTTGGAAATGTTCGAACTGTTCAAATAATTCCGATATATGAAGTAAACCACACCTATCTCTTGCTAATTTGTTCACCATCCCACACACATCCGTATGTGTAAGGGCTGGAACATCAATTGTCCTGCAAGGGGTGTTTGAATCATTAACCTGTGTATCTTGCTGTCGATGTTATAGATGCGTGTTTCTGAAACATACAAAGTATTTGATAATTTAGCGTTCTACTCTTTTCGGTCTCTGCACATTACCAATAATGTGACTACCATTCGCGGTATCGAATACCCGGTAAATAGAATTTGCTAAATTCACTTCTATAACAAATAAACCGAAGGTAGAAACACCATGCGTCTTGACCTAATGGTATTTGGGGAAATCTTCTTCCACGGCTAACTTTTAGACGAGAGAAGCATTGATGTTCATTCGCAACGTTTGCTTTTGAACCGACCTTAAATTCTCAAAAGAATCTCGACTTGACAACTTGTTTGTCAAAGTCATTCTTAGAAATTGGTCTTACCCCATCTGTTTGAACGATTTTTCCTTACGAGCAATAGGAACATCTTCATGTTCCCTTTTCCGACTCATTTGGGATGCCCTCTCAATCCGAATTAACACAAACTCTTGCCAGTTTTTTTTCCCTCATTGCATACAAAAGTTCAAACAAATTTTGAAACTAGTCATTCAACAAATTAATTGATACATTATCAATGACCATTCGAGCTATCACTATGATACGTTCTCCGACTTTTAGCATCTGATGCTATTTTAGGGAGTTCGGCAGAAAGAGAATTGTTCAAAACATACCATTTCCTTCACACCTGAGAACCATTCTCAGTTTCATTTCCATTTCAGGAAAGATTAGCATTCAATTTGTCCTTCTCAAGAACTGAGCACAGATTAAAAAAACGAGTTGTTGTTTTAGTCATTATTTCTACATAAACAAAAAGAACAAGCGAGTATAAGCGAAATGTTCATCAAAACAGTCTAAAACAACCTTTTAAACTACCAAATGCCCTTTAAAAATTATCCCCTAAAAGGCATTCAACCAAGACCCTCTCCTACTATTCATCAAACGAAGTTTGGCCCTGCCCTTGATTAAATAATGTTTAAGGTAAGTAACAACCTTACTAATTATAACTGCCTTATAATTCTTTGTCGATGTGTTTAACAACTCCTTGTTAAATACATCTCTTTGTTTCGAAACCCAAAACTTTATCTTTGATAGTTCCTCAAACCAAACATTAACGTGTGAATTTCATAAATTTACCTTATTATCCCTGGAAATATGATTAACACCCTGCTTTGGCAGAACCTATCAATCGTGTTCTAAGGCTTCATAGGTGTTGTCTGGAAAAACATATGACTCAATATTACTTATATGGGGATCAAATGTCGGTTATTAATGGTGAACTCATAACAAAATAACCACATTCACAAAATAAAGCAAGCATAAAACCAACTTAAATGCAAGCATAAAAATAAGTGATCTAGCATGGCCCCTAAACTAACTAGGTCCAAAAGCTTCATCCGGATCTCCATTCTTCATGAAACCTCCCTTGAATCATTTTGATCTCCATCCTTCATCTTCTTGGGACTTCGTCTTCAAATTACATTAATTTTACTAATTACAAATTAACTAGTAAAAATAAAATAAAGCAACAAATTATTACATTACAATACAATGCACCCGCAATCGTATGAACTAAAATAATTATATATTGCACGCGTAACAAGACGGAAAAACGAATAATTAAAATTATTACAACGAATAACGATACGCAGATCGTAAACCATCCTAATTTTGGCCAAACTAGTCACAAGTCAATCTCATAACAATTATGATGACATTCACACGCCGCAATCACATTACGTAAAATAAATAATGAATCTCATTCATAATCTAATTAACGATTCATTAGAATAAAACTTGAAATTAGTAACACAACCTAACTCCTAAGTCGTAAACCAATCGCAGAACCAACTTTAGTAACACGACTTAACTCTTAAGTCGTAAACTAAACCGACGAATTTATTACGACTCAATCTATAATATTTTATCATGGGAGTAATCGAATTACGAAAAATTTGCATTATTGAATAATTTAAAGGGGGTTAAATTTCCTTCAAAACGGATCCAATCCATACTAGACCAAAGGATAACAAATCATATTAGTCATCACAATGGGCCATACTAGGAAATATTGAATGCAAATTAGGCCAACATCAGGGACTTGGCCGCATGAAGACTACAAGATGGGCCAATCCCAGCTAAGCAATCCCTCTACCAGAGGTTCAAATAGAACCATCTAACGACATCACATGTGTTAGTGATGAGTCTGACATCCAATTCATAGGTCGAACCTATGACCTATCTCTTTGCCAATGTCAACACCGCTGTCGAACATCGGCCAATCCCGTTGACACAGACCAGTCACCAGCCGCCGACAAGACATTAACGACCAGCCACTATGGCCAGATCTAGCCGGCCACAGCAAAACCCACGCGTGACACAAAACGATGGTCGATCGGCAGATGGCCCAGCCATCCTTTTGACGACCACCATCCGGCGAGTGACCACTCGCTCCTGTGTCCCTATTGCGCCGTCACAGACTGGTTAGCACCCAGCCTTCCGCCAACACCCGGTTGGCAACCCGGTTGGTGTCAGCCATCTCTGTCTTCTTTTTGGGTTTTGTTCCCCCTCGGAAAAATAAACGAAATCGATTTGGGGAAAAACCAAAGAGATTTCATCCTCAAGCAACAGAGTAAAAACAATTTTCCGACTTTGTTACCCAATTAAGCAAAAACTCCTTTTTAGTATAATTCGTTTTATTGAAATCACCAAATTTCTACTCGTATTAATTATCATATAATCATAGAGTCGATAAATACAAATTTAATCTTTGATCATAAAATTCTAATTTTTATCGATCCTTCTTAAATAAATTCTTCAATCAACCAATATCTCCATATTAGTTATGCATATTATCCCATGATAAACTCGAGATTATAATTGAATCACAATAAAAGCACACAAAATATATGATCAGATCATATAAATATTATGCTAGAGGCTCTGATACCACCGAAGGATTACACCGGTGCGAAAGCGGAATTTCAGGAAACAATTTCCTAGCACCAATCCAAGAATACAAGCACAATAGATATATGAATCAGGACAAAAGTAGGTCGAGATATACATACCCTCGTAGCGTAAATTCCTCGATATATGCGACGGAGAGATACCAGAGCCCCATGGGTTGCTCTTCTACTCGGTCCACCAACCCAGTTGGAATCCCACGTCTGCTAGGACGGAAGAGATAGAACAATTCTCTCTCTTACTTTTAGGGTGCTTGAGGCAATAAACTAATCTTACTTAGATTAGGGTTTTCTCCTTGGTTGATTCTCTTATCTTCTTATGACTCATATTCCATATCCTTATATAGTAGTAGAGTTCAGGTTAAACTGATAAATTCTAGGGTTTGTGAGATGAATTAATTCCTTGAATTCTCATTACTTTAAACTTTGATACAGTATAACATATATACTACTAGAAATTTCCATATCTCTGAATTTCCTAATTGGAAACAACTACCATACAAGTGAACAATCCTAATTGGAAACAATTACCATACAAGTAAACAATATCTCTTGAAGAAATATACTCTGAATATAATATATTCTAACACTCCCCCTCAAGTTGGCGCACTCGGTAAACCGAGTCCTAACTTGAACTTCAGATGATCAAATAATTCACCTCCTAATGCTTTGGTGAATAAGTCGGCTATTTGTTCTTTACTCCTTATATGAAACAAACTGATCGTTTTCTCACTTATATGCTGACGAACAAAATGACAGTCAATTTCAATGTGTTTTGTTCGATCATGAAACACGGGATTTCGAGCAATATGTATGGCCGCTTCATTGTCACAATACAACTTCATCGGATCGGTGTGAAAGACTCCTAATGATGCCAAGAATGACTTTAACCATAATAACTCACTTGTGGCCAAACCTATGGCTCGATATTCTGCTTCTGCTGATGACCTGGATACAGTTACTTGCTTCTTAGCCTTCCACAAAATTGGTGCACCACCTAATGACACAAAGTATCCACTCAGCGATTTTCGAGTCACAGGGCACCGTGCGTGATCAGAATCACAATATCCACAAAGTTTCAAATCCCCCGTCTTTTTAAAACTTATTCCTTTGCTTGGATTTCTTTTAAGATAACGAACCACTCTCAAAGCCGCTTCCCAATGCTCCTTTCTTGGTTCATTCACAAATTGTGAGAGTACATGTACCGCATAAACCAGGTCCGGCCTCGTTATGGTCAAATACACGAGCCTACCTACTAAACGCCGGTATTTTATTACGTCCTTGAGGACGTACCTAGTTGCCGTGGCTAACCTGTGGTCCGGTTGTATCGGTGTGCATGTCGTTTTTGCACCTTGCATCCCTACTTCTTCAATTATTCCCATTGCATATTTTCTTTGGTTTAGAAATAATCCATCTTTATCGTGTGTCACTTCTATTCCTAAGAAATATTTAATTTTTCCCAAGTCCTTAACTCCAAAACTTTTATCTAGGAAATTTTTGAATTTTCGGGACGCTTCACTATTGTTGCTAGCTATAATCATATCATCAACATAAATTAGCACTCCATTGAAAATCCCGTCTTTGTTGTAAGTAAATAATGAATAATCAGCAAGTGACTGGACAAACCCATATTTCTTCTTTGAAACGGTTAATTTTGAAAACCAATTTCGGGAAGCTTGCTTCAAATCATAAATAGATTTGAGTAACCTACATACCTTGTTATCTTGTCCTTTGCCAAATCCTCGCGGTATCTTCATATATACTTCCTCGACAAGATCTCCATGTAAAAAAGCGTTGTTCACATCTAATTGTTCTATGAACCAAACTTTTTGCACTGCAACGGCTAACATGCATCTAACACTAGTCATTTTTGCGACTGGGGCATAAGTTTCGTGATAGTCGATACCTTCTACTTGTGTGAATCCTTGTGCCACAAGTCTTGCCTTGTATCGCTCCACCATCCCATCGGCTCGGTATTTAATTTTGTACACCCACTTACATCCGATCGGTTTCTTGCCTTGAGGCAAACTTACCAATTTCCATGTCTTGTTCTTCTCCAAAGCATCTATCTCGTTTCTCATGGCTTGTTGCCAGTTTCGGTCGGTTGCGGCCTCTCGGTAATTACTGGGTTCACGGCCCTCATCAAGCTTCGCCATGAAAGATCTGTGAGACAATGAAAAACAATCGATGCTAACGTAATTAATTAAAGGGTAACGAGTACCTGACCGTGAGGAAGTATCTAAGGCGAGATGATCATTCGAGCCGGAGTTTACTAGTCTTTTCGATTTGCATACATAGTCCTTTTTCCATTGTGGTTCAAAGCGATTTCGAGCACCACGCCCCATTCCCGGTTCATCACTACTCCCGACGGTAATTTCCTCCTCTATCTCACCCTCGGTCACTTCCCCCGTCTCAACTATATCTTCGGTGGAAGCTGGACTAACTCCTACGTCGCCAGCCCGCCCCCCTTCACCAGCCGCGACATCAGTCAGCTCCCCCGTTCGTTCTGCCGTACCTGGGTCACCCATGTTCCCTTCGTCATGACTCACATGTACATCATCATAAGCAAAGGAAATTTCAATGGGGGGTGTGAGGTTTGTGTCACTAGCTTGTGTGGACGTAATGGAGGTGGAATAAGGATAGGTATGTTCAAAAAATTGGACATCACGAGACACAAATACTCGTTTTTCTTTCAAATCATATACCTTCCAACCTTTCTTACTACGTGGGTATCCAATAAATATGCACCGTTTCCCTCGTTCTCCAAACTTATCATTGGGTTTGTCTTTGTTATGGGCATAACAAAGACAACCTAGAACCCGCAAATGATCTAATTTCGGTTTTCTTTTATACAAAAGTTCATACGGGGTTTTACCATCTAACAAGGGAGTGGGGGTGCGATTTATTAAATAAGCAGCCGTCAAAATACATTCTCCCCAGAATTGAATAGGCAACTCTCCTTGGAAACGAAGTGCTCGAGCCTTCTCGAGAATATGTCGATGTTTTCTCTCAACTCGACCATTTTGTTGAGGGGTATCAACATTACTAGTTTGGAATAAAATTCCGTTTTCTGCATAATAATTTTCCATCTCCCCTGACAACAATTCGGTTCCATTATCACTTTGAATGATTTTAACTTCTTTTTCAAATTGATTTTTCGTCATTTGACAAAACTCTTTTAATTTTCCCGCTTCACTTTTTTCTTTCATAAGGTAAACCCATACCGATCTACTATGTTCGTCAACTATGGTCAGAAAGTAGTGTGCCCGGGTCAAACTTGCTACCTTATATGGTCCCCAAATATCACAATGAATAATTTCGAACAAAGAATTGCATCGTTTATTATTAAACTGAAATTTAGTGCGAGTTTGTTTTGCCCTACAACAGGAATCACAAGCTACTTCTGAACCCCAATGCAAATTGCAACCTACTAAAGTAGTAAAACGAGAAAAAATACTCTTAGACGAATGTCCGAGTCTTCTATGCCAAAGTTGACTTTCCTTCGAAACGGTCACATGCCCAGGTATTTTGCTTTCTTTCGGCTTATAATAGTAAACCCCTTGTCGATGCTCACCCCGTCCAATCGCTATCCTCGAAGTCTGGTCCTGTATTACACAATAACCAGAATAAAACGTTATCACACAATTGTTTTCACTGATTAATTGTTGGACGGAAATAAGATCACAAGTAAGATTGGGCACATAGAAAACATCTTTTAAAACTAAACCGTCGTACAATTTGATCTCGCCATGTATCGAGGCTTTCACCTTTCTACCGTCCGGTAGTCCGACGGTGGATTCTTTCTCGCCTCGAATATTTTCCAAAAGTTCTTGCTTTCCTGTCATATGATGTGACGCTCCACTATCTATCAACCATTCATCTTTTGGAAAAAAATTCATACCTTGTAATTTATCATTACCCTCGGGACTAGCACCAAGCAAAGTACGAAGTCGATCCATCTCTTCAGCAGTAAAAGCGGCGTTCTTATGCCCGGACGGATTTGTTGTTGCATTCGCGACATGGCTGCTGCGGCCTCTTCCCCTGCCACGGCCCCCACGTCCGCCACCTCTTCCACGTCGACCTCGCCCTCTTTCTCTTGCCTGCACTTCCTCATATCCGTGTTTGTCCCAACAATTTTCTTCGGTGTGGTATAATTTTCCACAATAAGTACATGAAGGCGGCGAATCTTCATCGTTTCCTGGCTTGGCCGTCGTGCCTGTTTCTCGGCCTCTTCCGGCCACACGCGTGGCCATTGTTGTGTCGTGGCGTTCTTCTTTTCCTTTCGTCATGAAGGCGTGTCGCTCTTCTCTCAAGATACTTGAATATGCTCGAGATGAGAGAGATGATTGGTTCCTCCATTAGGAGGTTGGTTCTGACATGCGCATACAGCTTCAAATCCAATCCCATAAGAAATTGATGTACCTTCTCCTCTTCTCGTTCTTTCGCGATTGAGGCCGCTGCTCCACAGGTACATGGTTTAATTTTACTGTAATTTGCAAGTTCATCCCAGATTATCTTCAGCCTTGTATAATATTCCACCACGGTGTCTCGTCCTTGTTTGCACTTGTTCAGGTCACTTTTCAATTGGTGAATGCGGGGAGCATTCCCCTCCGAATATCTTTCACTTAACTCGTCCCGGACATCTTGGATGGGCTGAGAAAAACTGATACTCGGGTGTAATTTAGGATCGATCACGTTTCTTAACCATGCTCGTAGCATAGCGTTGCATTGTCGCCATGCTACGAGTTCCAGATTATCTTCTTCATTATCTCCCTCGGGCTTCTTCACTTTTCCTTCGATAAACGCTAGTCCGTTTTTGACTGCATCTGCCCACATATCGTAATTACTTCCATTGAAGATGATTTGTGTGACATTGAGCCTAGGATTATCGAAAGGATGTAAGTAGAGCGGAGATGTCGCTGGAATTATCTTAATTCTGCTGTCTTTTTGTTGATCTTCACCACCTGCCATGGCTGGGTATGTCGTTTTTTTTGTGTGGATCGCTCAATAAAGCTCTGATACCATGATAAATTCTAGGGTTTGTGAGATGAATTAATTCCTTGAATTCTCATTACTTCAAACTTTGATACTGTATAACATATATACTACTAGAAATTTCCATATCTCTTAATTTCCTAATTGGAAACAACTACCATACAAGTGAACAATCCTAATTGGAAACAATTACCATACAAGTAAACAATATCTCTTGAAGAAATATACTCTGAATATAATATATTCTAACACCAAGAGACTAACCGGGCCTCATAAGTAGTCACCGCTTAATACCTCACAAGTCCACAATGGGTCTGTTTAATTTCCTGATTGTGTGACCTTATAAGATTATATATCTATAGTCATCAGCCCAACCGAATTGGACCAATTATCACAATTATTCTCTGGCAAGCAATTATGAATTACTAGAATACATAACGATTATTTCTATAATAATATCCTATATTATATTTAATAATTGCCGGAAATGTCTTAGGACATATTCCTTCACTTTACTGTTGCCAATATATTCAATTACGAGCCGCAGGACGTACGAAGCATAATACAACATAATGAAGTAGTGTTTGTCGTTCATTAGTTACGGATTATGTATGCATTATCCTAAGATTATGCTTATTTTTTTGATTATGAATCTATATCTGCAGGTGGACACTAACACAACATCACCAACTTTAAGGAAGAGGGCTCTTACGATTTTACAAGAAACAGATGATGATAGGACCTCCTCGGATGATAATACAGATGTGACCATAGCTACAGTTAGTACCAAGAAGACAAAGTCATCAAAATTTAAAATGCAACAAGATTAGTACCAGTCAGGATACAGTGTTATCTATGGAGTTTCGGATATCGAGAAAATCTGTCATATAGTCTACTTTTCAAGTTATATACTATTGTCATATTCTTTAGCTGCTTATGTTATTTCTACTATTGTGTTTATGTTTTTTTAGTTCCCATCACCTATCTATATTTATTAACGAGATATATATGGATGACTTTATTTCTTACAATTATTACTTTGCCAACTTACATTATCTACTGACCAATTCAATTTATTTCAAATTAATAAATTCATTCATACACCAAAACTCAAATGTTCAATTCTCCATAGTACACTATACAATGCTACTAAAATTAATCAATTTAATCGAATTAAAAATAAAATTAATTCCCTCCCTCTTTTCTCCATTACTCTCCACTTCAATGTCTCCAATGCAATCCATTATGATCATTGAATTACGTTTTTCATATAATCACTTATGAAGATAATTGTCATTAATGGTTGTTAGTCTATTAAATGACTAATGGAGTCCCGTGATATCATTGTTTATTAGTTGATATGAATTTAATGGTAATTCTATATGACGATTAGTCTATTAATGGAGTCTAATAAACACGATATGACGATCAGGCTATGGAGTTCCATTAGTTGCGATCATAAATTGAATTACGTTTATCAGATTACTCAATTAATTGCTCCCTCCATTAGTTGAGACTGTTGAAATTTATATGTCGAATAAATGGAATTATCAATTAATTTAATACGTGATAATAATTATCACGGGATTTTTAAGTGTCCCATATATATCGTTGTTAATGGTGTCATTATCGTTGTGGGAAATATTGGTTTTTTATATATATAAATAATTATAATATATATTAATTAGATAATTACGAGCGATTATAATAATAATAATAATATTAATAATAATAATAGTGAAATAATAGTTATGTAAAGAACTCAATGAGTCGTGTTTACCAAAACATTGGTATTATATTTTTATAATAAAATATTACCGTAATACGGAGCTATAAAATAAACATTGTTTACCATAATAAATATAAATAAACACAACTTCTCATTCATAGATAATAAACATTGTTTAGTAATAATGTTGACCATATTTATGTTTAACATAATGATAAATAAACATAATAAACATTGTTTACCATATTTTTATATGTTTACGAAACATTGCTTATATGTTTATAATATTACCTTTTTTACGGCTATATAGTAACAAGCAATAATAATAAACATTGGTATTACCATAATAAAATATTTTTATTGTAAAATCTAATATAGAGTGTTACTATAATATTATGATTTCATTCTCTTATTTTTAACAATAAGGAAAATTTTATTTCACACATCCTACAATTACATATTGATTGGTATCCTTATTACTAAAGAAAAGGAATATTGATTGTTTCCTAATCCTCCTACAATTATATTTTCCTATTAATGGGAGTATTCTCTTCATCGATCTTTATATAAATAGGAGCATCCACATAGTTGAATAGTGCAAATAATAACTCAATTACTCCATTAGTGGTAATGACTTCTGATAAGAACAACAAGAAGAGACCCAGAACACAAGCCCGTGCAACCATACAAGCGCGTAGTATTGATGATCAGCAATCGCTCACTGAATGGGCGAGTAGTGCGCTTCCAGGTCTAAGTAATCGGTACATCACACAATCAATCTATGTTTTCCTCTCTATTGACTAACTATTTTGAGTTTCGTTGTGCTCTTTTCCAGTCCTGTCATCCCATCTACTACCGGAATCGGTGTGTCATAGAGCGACTAAAAAAAGAAGGTTTCAACCTCAGTAGCCTGATGACACAGTCATGGATATCCCACAACGTTCAACGACGGAGGCTAATGTTGCTACAATTATGTTACCAAGTAAGTATTTCAGTTGATTTAAGTTCATCGGTTGTGCACGTTTCCTGTTTCTGCTCACTTATTAAAGTGAGTTGTTAATGATTCCTTTTGACTGATTGAGTCTCTGTCCAGGCGAGTCTACAATACGTGACTCATCGTGCGGAAGAAACAGCAAATGTCGAGGATCAGCGGTTACAAATAGGGTCTGGCAAAGGAAGGTCTCAACAACACACGTCGTTAACAGGAGACCAGGTTGCACAACCACCACTTTTTCTGGTGATTATTATACTCTTATTATAAAATAATAATATTATTGTTGAGATATTATTGATCGTTTACTAACTACTACGGAGTACATGATTTGGACGATGATTGTTTATAACCCACCACTTTTACTATCTCAATATAACCTTAGTAAAAATTATATGCTATTATACGATTTATAGGCGATTATATTGATTTAGTAAAATTGGTCTCCAAATCATAAATGTATAAGATTATATTGAGTTAGTAAAAATATAGTCGATATAGGAGATGATTTGGAAATATACATGAGACTATATTTTACCAACGACAGAACTTAACAAATTCTTAACAATTCCGGATTACTCATATTATTTATTTATTTTGATAAATAATAAGAAAAATAGTAAAAGTAATAACTAATTAAAATATTAAAAGTAATAAATAATTGAAATTAATAATAATAGAAATAAATAATAAATAATAATAATAACAACAACAACAACAACAACAACAACAACAATAATAATAATAATAATAATAATAATAATAATAATTAAGGATACTAATAATTAGTATAAATAATAAATAATAAATAATGATAATTATTATTATTAATGATTAATATTATTAAAGTAATAGATAGCATTAATAATCTCAATGAAGCAGAAAATGAGGGGAAAGCACACTGGCAGCCCAGTAGATTAGATGAGAGAGAATTAGGGAGTAGCAGTAGTGGACCAGAATAGAATGCAGCAGCTCTTCTTCCTCATTTTCTTCTTAATCTTATTTTAATTTTGTTTTAATTAGTCTTTTAATTAAGTTTTATGATTTAATCTTTTCTTCTTCTTCGTTCAAGTTCCTTAAATTCATCTACTTTGGTAAAATTCTTATCTTTTCTCTCATTTATTGTTTATCCATATAATTATTACGGAGTACTTAGTGTAAAGCTCATTTCTTTTTTGTTAATTGTGTTTGGTAATATGATTCTAAGTTTGTGTTTCATCTTTATGTTAAGTAATTAGTATGTGTTAGGTTAGATTAGTTTAATTTATTTATTTGTCAGTTTTTGGACATCAAATAAAAATAATTAATTAATATTAATATTAGTATTAATTAATAATAATAATATTATAATTATTTTTAATAATAAAAAAATCATATGTTGATAGCGTAAAATGAAGTAAAGTCCACCACTTGTGGAACTACTATTTTCATAAACATGTTAGTAATCCCACATCGGACACGAGACAGAAAGAAGCTATGAGCTATGTTTAAAATGCTATCGTACTCAACCGAACAACTCACGCAGCCATGTAGTAAGCACAAAGCGAACTATTCTTTCGCCTTTTACTAAAGAATACCGTGTGCTTGCTACTTCTAAGTGGCATACGTTTATTTTTGGAGGAACTCTTTTCATGGAGCTCCCACCAATTTTAGTTTAATTTTCGTCAATTCTAGTTCATATTATTAGCTGCACCATGAATCCCTGTTTATTTCCATTAATTCTATCCACTTTTTTAGTTGCGGCGATGAACAGTGGAGCAGGATGGTTAAACCAATTGTTAGTAGGTCGATCGAGCCATATATAGTCCCGTCCTTCCTCTTTAAATTAATCGCCGTGTCAAAAATAAAGGTAAACAAGGTGCGAGTTTAATCATTGTCACTAAACACTACAGTCTACAGTCTACATGCTTCATGCTTTATAGGTTAAAAGTGACTAGTAAATAATAATCTATGATTGCATCATATTGACGAACGTCGTTGATTCAAATCAATTAATATTAATATTATTAATTAATAATAATAATTAGTAATTAATAATTAGTAACTAATAATAATATTAAGTACTATTTATCAACCTCTTCTTCTATGAGATGGCCACTAGAATTAAATATTGCTTTCAAAGTTTAGTTTGTGCCTAAGATGAATTCTACCCAAATTTCTGTCCACTTAAAGGCTTGCATCTTTTTCGCGAGTATAAATTGAATAGTAAGAAGACATGATCGTTGGATAGACTGAAGAAGGGAAAGTAATTGAGCAGATGAATGTTGCACCATCTACCACTGTAACTTCCCGTATGTGCGCTTTTATTGCGTTTATCTGTCACTTAAGTTTAAATCCTTTAGTCATTTGCTGAAGCTTGTGAGCTTAGACTCATGAATTTTGGTTGTACAATCCTTTTGTTAGAAAACTATGACACCAGTGCACTCTCCCTAATTAAAATCTCTCCTTATCACTCTCTCAAAATCAACCATTCAAAATAATAATAATAATAATAATAATAATAATAATATTATTATTATTATTATTATTATTATTATTATTATTATTATTATTATTATTATTATTATTATTATTATTATTATTATTATTATTATTATTATTAATTATTAATTATAAATGTGTCTGAACTGAACTAAACTAAATTGAATGTGTTTGAACTTAACTGAACTGAATGTGTCTAAACTAAACTGAAATGAATGTGTTTGAACTGAATTGAACTAAACTGAAAGTGTCTGAACTGAACTGAAACAGTCTGAATACAAGTCCAAAAGAGCAGGACATAAATCCTACTTTTTTTATCATGTCACTAACACATCATGAGCAACCTCTCCAGAAGGACAAAAGTTAAAGTAATTAAGGCTAGAACATATACTCCTCTGGGGTCGAGGTGGACGGGGAACCAGTTCCTTTTTGGTTGGGATATGACACTTATTCAAACTCAAATAAAGACATGTATTCAGCTGTTTAAGTGTCATTTCTGCACATAAGAGATAAGAATCAATTATGCTAAAGCTTTTAACTCCCGTACAAAATTCTGAGTGATTATTTGTCGCCTTTAACAGGAGCAAAGTTGTCTGATGTGTTCAAATATCGTGCTTTAAAAAATGTGGATTATACATGTACACGATGTGGAGCGATTATGTGGTACGAGGAAAGGATAAAGACGACGAGCACCAGGACGCGTACGAATTTAAACTTGTGATGCAGCGATGGGAAAATCATATTGCCCGTACTATCTGAACCACCAGAGATGTTGAAGACATTGTTGGATACGTCACAGCGAGGGAGGGGGGGTCAATTCTGGCAGTTAATTCGTATGTACAACTCCTGTTTTAAGTTCACTTTAATGGCGTCCAACATTGATACATCAGTTAACAAGAAACCGGGCCGCTACACTTTTAGAATAAGCGGTCAGGTTGTCCACCGGGCTGGGTCGCTTCTTCCTATTTCAGATAAGGCACCGTCGTTTCTGCAGCTGTATGTCTATGACAGCTCCTCTGAAATGGATTTGAGAGGGAAATCAGTTCGACAGCAAGAGGGTAACCCTGAACTAGACGCCGAGATTCTTTCCAGGTTAAAACAGATGCTTGACGACGTAAATCCCTTAGCACACACGTTCCGTACAGCACAGGAAAAGATTAAGCATGATGCGAGCATCGATTTATCAATAAAATTAATCGGGACGAGAGAGAATAAGCCCAAGGTATATAACAAACCGATGTCATCTGAAATAGCTGCATTAATAATAGGTGCTACAGACGACAATGATCGTGGAAGAGATATAGTCATAGAGCACAAAAGTGACGGCCTGCAGAGGATAAGTGAGTTGCATTCGTCGTACATGGCTCTACAATATCCCATACTTTTCCCTTACGGGGAGGATAGTTATTACACTGATATACCTTACCATTACGGTGAAGGAACATCTAATAATAGAAAGAGGGGTGTGTAACTATGAGAGAATATTATGCTTATCGCTTGCAACAAAGGAAGTCCGACGACTACGCAGTACTACGAGGTGGTAAGCTTCTATAACAGTTCATAGTTGATTGCTATTGCGCAGTAGAGTCTGAGAGATTGGGATACATCAAAAGGAATTAGTCGTCTATAAGGTGTGAAATGCTGAATAACATTTGCGATGCTGTTGATAAAGGGGATTATAGAGGCGCAGAGGTTGGAAAGCGGATATTCCTTCCATCGTCTTTCACGGGTGGACCGAGGTATATGCAAGCTAACTACCAAGACTCCATGGCTGTATGTAGGTTCCATGGCAACCCCCACCTTTTCATTACCTTCACGGTTAATCCAAAGTGGCCCGATGTGGAACAAATGCTCTGGCACACAGGAGATCAGAAACCAGAGGACAGACCAGACATCATGACGAGAGTATTCAAGCTGAAGCTTGAACATTTAATGGATTGCTTAAAAAAGGAGAAATATTTTGGCGAAGTTGTCGCGGGTATGTCACATAGCTAAGTCTTATTACGGCTTCTGTGTACTTCTTCCCTATTTTTGTCATCTGTCACTTAATTATTATGTTTGATTCATTTTTGCAGACGTACATACGATAGAATTCCAGAAACGAGGTCTCCCACATGCCCACATTCTCCTGTGGATAAACCCAGCAGACGCTCGACTGTCTCCAGATTATATAGACAGCATAATCCACGCAGAGATCCCTGATATTGTGGCAGAAGGGGAGCTCCACAATGTTGTCTCTCAGTTCATGGTTCACGGACCTTGTGGAGACGCAAACCCCAGGTGCCCTTGCATGGTAAACAACGTCTGTATTAAAGAATATCCGAAGAACTTCAACAACCATACGACAATTGATCATAATGGTTATCCGGTATATAGACGACGTGAGAATAACAAGTACTGGGCTAATTGGATACACATTCTTTTTGGATCAATTAACACCTTTTTTGAGGTCACGTATGATCATTTTGTTATTGCAATTAATTTTGTTATCTGCAGGCACATTCGAAAAGGGGAGCATCTAATGGACAACAGATATATAGTTCCGTATAACCCCAGCTTGCTCTTAATGTTCAACGCCCATATAAACGTTGAATGGTGTAATACAGCTCTAGCTATAAAGTATCTCTTCAAATACATTTTGAAAGGTCCGGACAAAGCAACTTTTACATTGAAAAACGAACAAGACGACGAGGTAAGTGCCTACGTAGATTGCCGTTATCTCTCGGCGTGTCAAGCCTCTTGGAGATTATATGGTTTCGACATCCACCAGCGATACTCCTCAGTTACACGTTTGCCCATACATTTACCGGGAGAACAGTTCATTGTGTTAAGCGACACATCCAATTTACAACGTGTTGTAGGCAGGGCGAACAACTGTGATACAATGTTAACGGGATGGTTGGTGATGAATGCAAGAGATCCAGAAGCGAGGTCACTAACGTATGCACAGTTTCCAACACGATATGTCTGGGACGCTGGGTGGGTTAAGCGATCTAGAGGCAGGAGTATAGGCAGAGTGGCATTCGTGCACCCACCGGCCGGAGAGAGGTATTACCTCCGCTATCTGCTCAACACGGTCAAAGGTCCGACTTCGTTCAAGGATATCAGAATAGTAGATGGTCACCTTTATCCTTCGTATAAGGAAGCCTGTTTAGCACTCGGTCTCCTTAGTAATGACAAGGAGTGGAATGAGGCTCTGACGGAGGCACGTTTGTGGGTGATGCCGTCTCAACTAAGGGATCTATTCGTTACGATCGTCTTATTCTGTGAGGTAACTGACATCAAGTGTCTATGGGAAGATTCTTATAGCATGCTTTCTGAAGATATGAGAGGAAAAAAAAAGAAAGGAGTTCAATCATCCGACGCTTATACTTCACGAGGAGGCAAAGAGGTCATACACACTGGTCGAGATTGATAAAGTTCTAATGAGATATGGCAAGACGTTGCAGGACGTCAAGGAGATGCCACTGCCAAGCATAGAGTGTGTCAAGGAGTTGGATAACAGACTCATACGAGATGAAAGGGTGTATGATCCAGCACAGCTACATCAAGATTGGTTGTTGAAGATCGGGCAAGTGAACACGGAACAACGGACGGTGTATGCCGAGGTAATGAATGCAGTTACGAATAATAAAGGAGAGGTCATGTTTCTATATGGTCAGGGTGGTACGGGGAAAAAATTCCTATACAACACTCTCTCGGCAAGGTTGCGTGCGGATAGTAAAATAGTGCTGAACGTAGCGTCTTCAGGTATCATTTACACCTCTGCTTTTCTGCGATTGTGTTGTGGCTTATGGTGATATTTGGTTTCCGATCATGTTAACGATTAAAGATCACAGTTCTGTAGTTTATTTTTCCTTAGTAGATTAAAATTTGAACGCGTCAATTGGTGTTAATGTCGCAGGTATAGCGGCGCTGCTTTTACTAGGTGGACGAACCGCACACAGTAGATTCGGTATATCGATTAACTTATATGAGAACTCAACGTGTAACATTTCGCAACAAAGCCAACTCGCAGAGCTCATCCGACAAACTTCATTGATAATTTGGGATGAGGCCCCGTGGATGACATATTTGCTTTCGAGGCGTTGGATAGGACGCTGAGAGATATAATGGGGTTTAAAGAACCCTCGGCAGCCTCAAGGCCATTTAGGGAAAAGTTGTGTTGCTCGAGGGCGATTTCCATCAAGTCCTTCCTATCATTGCTAGAGGTTCCCGACAAGACATCGTCCAGGCGTCAATAAGCAGGTCGTATATATGGAACGATTGCAAAGTCTTCATGCTGAAGAAGAGCATGAGAGTTGTTGAAGAACGTGGGGAGAGGCAACGGAAAAATAAGTTGTTCAACGAATGGCTACTAGCATTGGGTGGCGGCACTCTTGAGGCGAAAGCAGAGAAAGGCGAGACAGAAGCAACGTGGGTTCAGATACCTGAGTAGTACATACATCGGGTTCCTGGGGGAACTAAATCTCGATAGGGTGGCGGCGGAAATGTATCCTAACTTTCACGAAAGATACCGTGATGACATCTACCTCCGAGAAAGGGCGATACTTACGCCTCTGAATGAGACAACAGACTTGCTAAACAATTTCATGTCTTCTCTCCTTCCCGGGGAGCAAATGTTGTACAGGAGTTGTGACGAGATATGTTCTTCATCAACAGAGTGTAAAGAACAGCTTGCGATATAAATAATATTTCTATCACTTGAATTACTTTGTTCGTGGATTTATATCATATAAAATCTTCAAAAAAGTGGTCATTACGAAGTTTATTGTTAGTCACATCTGATGACGTGAGCGAAATTCTCTTACTTTAAGGAATATAAATATCTATTTTCGCAAGATTTTTTAAACATATCCGCTTTATTGTCAACGTCAGAAAGTATAGTGAGTGGTCGTATAATGATAAAATTATAGAAAATCTTAACTATGTATATGGATGAATGTACGTACTTGTTATTGTTGACAATATTATGTAGTTTTTCGCTTTTTACATAAACAATTTATTTTTGTAAATTTTTAACTCCTTTTAGGATTGATACTATCTATATTAATCTTTATGGAAAGAAAATAACTTGATGCTTTTAAGATTTTACAACTTCAGTCATAATCATTTTGAGGTAATGACTATTCTTAAGTAATATTTTCAACATAAAATGCGACTAATTATCGTTAACAGAAATTTAAGAAATACTAAATCACTTGATACATACTATGTTTACATATATTTTAAATAATAGATATATGAGTTGTAAGTTTATGTAAACACTTTATTCAACTCGTTCCAATCAATATTATAGTCAACATGAAAATATCTCATTTATTTGATTGTTTTTTGTAAGATATGTTATTCTATATGTGCAGTTCTGAGGATGTGTATACGTGTGGTCAAAATAAGACAGAGTAAAACAACACTTTGGTTAATTTAAACTAAATTTCGATGTTTTTTACCAAACGGGATACATAGTTAGGTTAATGCGATAAAACAGTATAGTACATATATATGTGTGTGTGTGTGTGTGTGTGTTAGTTAATCAACATTGGAATCCATGAAAAGAATAATTAATTAGCCAAATCAAACAACGTAAAACAATATGCATGTCTTCAACAATGACACTGCACTAAGAAAAACTCCGTGGTAGGAGCTATATTATCAATTTACCATAAAGATGTAATTAATGAAGCCTTCAAACAATGTTTGGGGAGGCGAATAACGTAGGTCCACCCCGACGCGGCCACGCGCGGGTTTGGGGAGGCGAATGAATATTCATATGAGAATAGATCGAATTGAAATTTAAGTCGAATTAGGAGTCGCCACCGAACTTTGTGGGAGTTCGGGCCCACTCTATATCGCTATGGACCATACACAAAGTATGGTCCATTTCGGTTTCAGAGTTTATTGGACTCGTCCCTTTGCGTTGCGATCCCGATACCGTCAGTACCGGTTATCGTGTCTTGAATGACTCTCGTGCGCCAACGGTTTCGGGCATCCAGAAACCGAGGTTCTGAGTAAGGGGTGAGGGTACGTGTTGGGAAGCCCACTAAGGACACCCAACCCCGCCCGCACTTATCGGCCTCTATTAAGACATCGTTTGACTTTCTAATATGCGCGTTAGTAATCCGGTAAAATGTTATACAAACAACGTTTTACAAGATATAAATATTGAAAGGGTTGCTATGTCATTTTAATGCATCTTGATTCCCGTCAAAGTGATTTAGCATGTGATGTTCATTTAAATAAATAAATGGCAAACATCAAAAAAAGAAAACTCGTAAATAAATTACAAATTACACGAGCGGAATACAACCCGAAATTCACAGTACAATGAGCAATAAAATAGAATGATTGAATCAGGAAACGGTAAATATTAACTATAAACGGACCCGTAAATAGTAAATATAAGCTAGGCCGTGAATTGAATAAATGATGGACGAACTCCAATTAAATACACATTATATTGTGTATTAAACAGAGGATGGAGATATGGGACCTAGACGTGGTGCTAGCCCGATCCCAAATCTCGATGCCTTATCCCGACTTATCACATCGAAAAGTTGGCGTCTAAATTAGTCATGTGTCGGATACGACTAGAGAGTCGTCGACACAAGACTAATACTTAGAGACAATCGATCAAAGTCGTTAGAGTGAAATAATAATGTATGAGTTTTGAAATTGAAGATCACGTGATTGACTTTACACGCGTGGATCGAAGCCGTAAAAAAAGACGAGGCTCAAAGGATGCTTTGTGGCTCTCGATTTACTAGATCAAAGGGACCCACTCGACCGAGTCATAGCCAAGACTCGATCGAGTGAACCTTTAATGGGGCTACTGCCCGGTTTTTGGTGTGCTACTCGATCGAGTGGGCTTGTCCACTCGATCGAGTGCCCTCTGTACGGGTGTTTAATTTGTGCTTTGAAACGACCCATTTTGTAGCTTTTATGTTTTTGAATCGAGACGCAATTACGCTAAATATAAATATTGTCCAATTCATATTAGTTTAAATCTCGATGACTCGTCACACTCGACATTCGGTTATAGAACCGACATCTAGTATTTGGAGCCAATTTGCAAAATCGAGTTTGATCGGGCTAGAACAAATATCGATTCCCTCCGCGTCATAATGTCGTAATCAATCCTTTCGAATCGTGTGACAATTAATTCGGCGTCAATGGGTTTCGTCCTAATCCGATTTGTCGATGATTCTTTTAGAATAATATTTTGAAAGAGATGTGGTCGGACATATTTAACGACGAATCCCCACGATCTATTACGCCCTTAAGTGTTTAGGGCGGCGCACCTCGAAGGGCGCCACCTCCAATACAACTTGTAAAGGGATTAAATAGACTTTAGGCGGAATTCATAATTAGACATATCCGACCCAAAAATTCGACCGTCGTCGCAAACTTAGGTCCTCGGCATTTTATCATCGTAATTTGGCCTTTTAGGCCTACGATCATTAATTTAGCCTCAACGGACGTTGCTCGGATCGTTTTGAAAATAGTTTTTTATGATAAATATACGCGGTATTATATAAGACGGAATATAAATAACGATTAATTAAATGTTAGATTGTTAGATTGGTTAGTATGCGAATAATGAAAATGTTAGATGTTAGTTGACATAAAATAAAATGTTAGTAAACATAAAATTAAAAGTTAGTAACGGAATTAAAATGTTAGTGTTAGTACAATTAATATAAATAATATGTATATATATGAAAGAAACGAAAAATGGAAGAAGAAAGAAAAGGATGTCGGGATTTGAATGCTACACCCTCAACCTACGTGCTTTTGGTTCTCGGAATAGGGCTCGTCAAATGGTGGCAAAGTCACGGGAGCGTCGAGATACGTAGGGGAGTTATGGTGTGTATGTGGTTTTGTAGAGATGGATTTTAACGAGTTTTGCTCTCGGTCTTTGACGAGTTTTGATCTCGGGATTTTGAATATGTATGTATGTGTGTGACTTTGAAGCCAAGTTCAAAGGGAGGTATTGTGTAGAATTGTAAATGTGATGGGTGAAAAGAAGTTTTGAAGTCGTAAAAGGTAGAAAAAGTAGTGGTAAATGTGATGGGTAAAAAGTTGTAAAATGAATGTGTGATGATGGGGTATTTATAGGACAAATACCCCGGTTCGGGGTCACTCGATCGATTGGCACGGGTGCACTCGATCGAGTGCCCGGTCTGGGTCTGGTTCGGCCGGTTTATGGCCTTACTCGACCGAGTGGATGTGAGCCACTCGATCGAGTGGATCGGAAAGGAAGGAGTGTAAATAGGGCATGATTTGTTGCCTTTTAGAATGAGATTTGGTTGTTGAGGCTAGCTTCCAGAAGCTCACCTAGCTGGTTTTTGTGTCGGATTCATCTTTGACCGGGTTTTGACCCGGTCGCTAAAAGACGGTTTTATTTCCGATGTCGGTTTTGACCCAAATTAGTCTCATTTTATTGGAAACGGTCCACTGGGCCTGAATTTGAGGTCGATTTTGTGAGATTTGTACTCCGCTAAAAGCCTATGCCAGACATTACTGATTCCGGGTCCATATTCGAGCGCGTTAAGGCACGTTTGCGTCCGATCATCATCGGGTGTTTTTTGGGAACTGCTATAGACACCTAGCGGCCAAATATGGGTGTCTACAGAGCCCTCACTCTGACTGAGGCTTGGACAAGGCAAAAGTTAGAGTAGCTACCAGGCCAATCCTGGATTAAGACCTGGCAGACTTCTGGTCGGGTGGTTTATAGTCCATTAGACTCGCGTAAAAGGGCTTGCCAGCCATAAGATAGAAGTCATAACTGAGTTGGTGTTGATAGCTCCGTGGGGAATCAGACTTTCCTTCGAAGTCCTGGGTGTACCTGTATGTAGGTGCATCCCGTGCTGTTTTGGGAGAAATGCCGCTTCGGGTTTTCCACTAGGGAGCTTAGTGAGTTGCGCGGGAGCTTGTTTATGAAGCCCTGGGTGTATCTGTTTGCAGATACATCTTAATTCGGAACTACGCGGGAGCTTGCCTAAGAAGCCCTGGGTGTGCCCGTTTGCAGACACATCCCAATTTGAATTACGCGGGAGCTTGCCTAAGAAGCCCTGGGTGTGCCTGTTTGCAAACACATCTCAATTTGCATGTGCCATTTTAAATGAAACTCCGTCTCACGCTGGGGAATAAAAACTTGATGTTCCGTTGGGAAGCCAAGCTGGTACCTGAAATGTTAGATATATAGGCAGAAATAGCAAATATAGCAGGTAGCAAGATAACATACAGGAAATGCAGTTAGCATCTATAGACTGACTCGCGCTGGGGAAAAGATTTTTGCTTAATTTTGAAATCGAAGTCATGATAGCAGCACACGTGCTAGGAGATAGGTTTTCAAAATTGAAAGGGGTAGAAAAGAAATTTGCAATTTAAATAGACTGAAATTTGACCTTGTCGAAAGGGATATTCTCAAATGGCTTAGTTTTGCAAACTTCAAAGTAAAAAATTTGAAGAGAGATGCATACTGACAGACTCGACTCTGGACGCGACAGGACGGGTTGACAGACACGATTGGACTCTCGAGGGGTTGGACCGCGACTCGGTAAGGGGGTAGGCCACCTAAGATGACAAGACTCTTAAGCTACGCTATTCCGTAGCCTAGGCGAGTGGCAACACGGTCGAACATCGAAATGGGAAGGATGTGCTATTGGGTGGGTGCAGTAGTCTGTAACGAGACTGTAACGACAGGACTTAGTAGTAGCAATGTTATAGTCTGGTGCTCTTTTGGATCTTTGGTTTTGGGGTACAGTCCCAAAATGGGTATTGCTTCGAGTCCCTGACAAATTCTCGTCTTTGACTGAGCCGAGTACTAAGACACTCTATAGAAAGAAGGCTAGTTTTTGAAAATCGTTTGGATTATGTGAGTGGATGGGAGTCTTCTGCCTAAGAGAAGCCCCCAAGACGGCAAAGCTAGCTGTTGAGAACATGACAGTGTCGTGATAGGAATGATGGTGCTTTTTTATATTTGTGTCAATGTGAGTGGTTGTGCCCTTGTTAAAAGGCTGCCTACGTATTCACGTGTAGTGAAATCAAACCAAGCCGTAGTTCAGTGTTGAAAGATATGTTATGGTGCCTAGTTTATTTGGGCTTTGTGTGTAACTAGCCATAGCGATGGTGTAGGCTAGGTGCATTCCCAATGACGTCTTGATCAAAGGGCCAAAAGAGTTAGGATGTTGATCCTGTGACTGTGAGCGTTCTCCGGGGTAGCCCTCCAGAGGTGGTGTGAACTATTTGGGCATGTTCTATGCCGACCGCAGGTTGAGTTCCCGTGTTTGGGGCTGGTAACTGGTTTGGATGTTTTTGGAAATGTGGAGCTAGGTCGCAAGTGGCCTTGATGATTCGAAATCTGGAGCTCGATTTTATGGAGCTAAAGCTTCGAGGGAAAGGTATTGTAATGCGGTAGGAAAGAGGAAAGTCGAGTAAAAATGACTCGAACTTCGATCGGGGTAGGTTTAATAATGCGGGATCTGATTTCCATGTCTGGCCCTAATGGTTAGGGTGTATCCTATGGAGCTTTAATCCTCAAAATTCCGGGCTGTCTCTTAGCCTAGGTCTCGAGAAGGTCTTGAGGGTTGTAATGTGGGAAGGCTAAATGTGGTGTTATCTGACCAACCTGATTGTCACCCTTCTATTTGATGGTATGGGCATCGATAATTTTTGAATTGACTGTACCCCGGTCAAGGGACTTTCTCTTAAGTTGACCGTTGACCATGGTAATGGGTATTTGAATTCTTTTTTTTTTGGGTTGATCTCTTAGCCCCGTTCGTGGGATTCTTCATTTGAGTTGACCGTGCCCCGGTCAAGGGATTGACCGTATCTGGTCGGGGGATGTTGAAAGTTCTTTTTTTTTGATGACCAGCTCTTTTGTTTTGGCCTTTTGCTTTTTCCTTGGACTTTTGATTTTTTTGTCCAACTCTTTCTTTTTTTTTCTTTTTTTCACGGTAATCTCCTTCTATGGTGTTGTGGGTAGATTTGGGGGTGGGCCCATTGGTTGGATTAGGCTTGTGGAGCTAAACCTTTGTAAGGTGTAAGCCTAGTTGGTATTTGTGTGAGTGCAACTCATGGTGGAGTACTCTACTGTAAGCATGGTGGTTTGGATCTCAGTATTGTCATCATAATTCTGAGCAGGTTTGGTGGGAGCATCGTCCCGAGTTGGGTATTTTTGGCATTAAGTCTATAGAGTCACGATGCTTCTTTTTTTTGCTTCTGGTCAGACTAACGCCTAAGGTAGGGATTGGTCAGTCTTATTGGATGGGTGTTTATTGTGGGAAATGGGCTTGCCTCCCGTTCTAAACCCAAACTAGGAGACTACCTAGATTTGTCATAGGATATGATACCGCTCCTGCTAATGGTAGTTTGTGGTTTTCTATACCAGACATGGAACAGGTAAAGGAAAACACGGGTCTCAGTTCCTGCAGTCATTATAGATGTGCCTATAATAGTCACGTGCATGTGCTCACAGTGTATGATGGTGTTTATCATGTTCTCGGAAACACATAAGGAAAGTATATAGTAGAGATAGAATATTCAAAGCTGATTCTATTGAATTTTTGAAAAGAGGACAGAATGCAAATGACTCTGACTCTGATTTGGAAATGAGGATGTAGGGTATCCTAGACTCGGACTCAAACTTAGACTCGAATCAAATCCGGACTTCCGGATGTTCGGTTGGTTGTTTCTTTTTTTTGGTAAGGTCTTTGGTTGGACAAAACGACAGGTGCCACGACTCGCCTAAACTCGACTTTGCGCAAATGCAAGAGAGGGAGTCAAACTAGACATGACCCGGGGTGATGGGATGACAAAGACTCTTGGACCGGGATACTCGAACGTTGACCAAGACGAGGTAACAACCCTGGCTTGGACTCGACAATGAGACTCAAGCTGCACGAGGGTGAGTCCGAAAATGGGGTGACCGTGTTTGACCGCGTCACGTGTTCGGACCAACCGTGGCGACCTAAATCTTTAGGTATCTCGAGTGTTCGTAGCATATGTACGACTCGAAGAAAAGCATCATAAGGACATTGGTGTATGATGAACATAAGGTACCCCTTAAGGTGACCGTGATCGAATGCTCGGGTGGAGGACAGGCCCCAAGTGAGACTAAGGACTCTGACAGGACTCAGATGGTGCGGCATCCGAATGACTCGAAAGTGACACATGTGAGACGCCACGTGTAGGACATGACCCTTAGAGCAACCGTGATTGATCGCTCTGCTAAAGGGTAGCCCCCGAGTGGGATTGAAGGTTTTGTTAAGACTCGAGTGTCGGACGATTGACCCTTAGATGTAAGAATCACGAACCTTTTGTTATAGAGCTATGCCTTGTAAAAGGTTGACTCGGCCTCGAGGAAAGGCAGACGAGTAGGGGAAGAAACTTGCGATGTCAAATCGGCAGTGTTTCGACGCTAGAGACCCTAGACCCGACTTGAATAAGGATGACCCTGTGATTAGGGTAGATCCTTAAGTTAAAGAATACAAGAATTGGGATGACTCGACTAACGGATTGAAAGACGGGCGAGATTCCCTTAGGAAAGGTCGTGGGGACCGTCCTGCTAGAGGGAAAGATCGCGTGAGACTTTCTAGTTAGGACGGACTCGAGTGTTTAAATGGGCTTTCCTTGGTAGGGATATGTCCTACGTAGGTGGGCCATGCCTTAGTCAAATAAGACGGACTGGGATTGGGAGGAAACCCGTGATGTGAGATCGACGTAGTTTCGACGCTAAAGACTTTCGACGACTTATGACAAGACCCGACACTGCTAAATACGGGAAGTCCTAGAAGAGGAAATTTTTTTTTTGAAATGGATATTTTTAGAAAATCCGAGAAAACCGGTGGATGGCCCGATTTTTCGAAAATCGGAAAAGTGCCATCGAGCCGCAATTTTGAAAGTTTGAAAATATTTTTCAATTTTGAAATGGGCAGCATACCGGCTAGAAACAGGCTACTTTGAGTAAAATCATAAGTCCTAAATTTGGTAGCTTTCCTGGTTTTTGAAAAGTTGAATAATTGGAATTTTGAAATTTGAATATCGAAAAAAAAAAGAATTTCCGATAATTTGAAAAATTGGAAGCAGGATCCCGAAGATTTGAAAATCGAAAACGGCATCTCGAAGATTTGAAAATGGAATGGAATTTTGAAGATTTGAAAATCGAAATAGAATTTTGAAAATTCGAAATCGAAATGGAATTTTTTGAAAATTCGAAAATCGAATGAGGATCGGAATTCGAATATTGAAATGGGTAGCATGCCGGCTAAAAAAAATGGGCTTGTTTTGAGTCAAATCGTAAGTCTAATTTTCGGCAGCATTTCGATTTTTTGAAAATTGAATATTTTGAAAAGACGGGTCCCGAAACGAACGGTATTTCGAGTTTTTCAAAATTTGGTATTTTTGGAAAGATGCATTTTTTGGAATGACGATTTTTGAAAACGACTCGGAAACCAAGTAGCACATAGTCACGTAAGCATTATAACGACGCCGTGTATGCTTTACACTAAGTCTCGGTCGGTCTAGATGGGGTCTATAGCAGTGCACATAGCCTATCCGAGAATCGGGACGACTTCCTAAGTCGAGTTGAGCATAGAACATGCCGCGAAACCCATACGAATCGACTATGAACACCTTTGACATATCCATGTTGGAGTATATCACGGTATAGTGGGACGTTGGTCACCAGTACCTGCCCGGGAAAATATGGGGTTATGCATGAACCGTAAAACTAAAACGCGTATTGTACTAGTCAAACGATTTCTATTCGAGTCTCAACCTGAGGATGCCGATGGTAAGTCACGCATCGGTTAATCCCCAGCGGAGTCGCCAAATTGTGGACATGACGTAGGTCCACCCCGACGCGGCCACGCGCGGGTTTGGGGAGGCGAATGAATCTCGATATGAGAATAGATCGAATTGAAATTTAAGTCGAATTAGGAGTCGCCACTGAACTTTGTGGGAGTTCGGGCCCATTCGAGCCCACTCTATATCGCTATGGACCATACATAAAGTATGGTCCATTTCGGTTTCAGAGTTTATTGGGCTCGTCCCTTTGCATTGCGATACCGATACCGTCACTACCGGTTATCGTGTATTGAATGACCCTCGTGCGCCAACGGTTTCGGGCATCCGGAAACCTAGGTTCCGAGTAAGGATTGAGGGTACGTGTTGGGAAGCCCACTAAGGACACCCAACCCCGCCCGCACTTAGCGGCCTCTACTAATACATCGTTTGACTTTCTAATATACGCGTTAGTAATACGGTAAAATGTTATTCAAACAACGTTTTACAAGATATAAATATCAAAAGGGTTGCTATGTCATTTTAATGCATCTTGATTCACGTCAAAGTGATTTAGCATGTGATGTTCATTTAAATAAAAAAATGGCAAACATCAAAAATAGAAAACTCGTAAATAAATTACAAATTACACGGGCGGAATACAACCCGGAATTGACAATACAACGAGCTGTAAAATAGAATGATCGAATCAGGAAACGGTAAATATTAACTATAAACGGACCCGTAAATAGTAAATATAAGCTAGACCGTGAATTGAATAAATGATGGACGAACTCCAATTAAATACACATTATATTGTGTATTAAACGGAGGACGGAGATATGGGACTTAGACGTGGTGCTAGCCCGATCCCGAATCTCGATGCCTTATCCCGACTTATCACATCGAAAAGTTGGCGTCTAAATTAGTCATGTGTCGGATACGACTAGAGAGTCGTCGACACAAGACTAATAGTGAGAGACAATCGATCAAAGTCGTTAGAGTGAAATAATAATGTATGAGTTTTGAAAATGAAGATCACGTGATTGACTTTACACGCATGGATCGAAGCCGTTAAAAAAGACGAGGCTCAAAGGATGCTTTGTGGCTCTCGATTTACTAGATCAAAGGGACCCACTCGAGCGAGTCATAGCCAAGACTCGATCGAGTGAACCTTTAATGGGGCTACTGCCCGGTTTTTGGTGTGCTACTCGATCGAGTGGGCTTGTGCACTCGATCGAGTGCTCTCTGTACGGGTGTTTAATTTGTGCTTTGAAACGACCCATTTTGTAGCTTTTATGTTTTTGAATCTAGACACAATTACGCTAAATATAAATATTGTCCAATTCATATTAGTTTAAATAGTTTTTTATGATAAATATATGCGGTATTATATAAGACGGAATATAAGTAACGATTAATTAAATGTTAGATTGTTAGATTGGTTAGTATGCGAATAATGAAAATGTAAGATGATAGTTGACATAAAATAAAATGTTAGTATACATAAAATTAAAAGTTAGTAACGGAATTAAAATGTTAGTGTTAGTACAATTAATATAAATAATATGTATATATATGAAAGAAACGAAAAATGGAAGAAGAAAGAAAAGGATGTCGGGATTTGAATGTTACACCCTCAACCTACGTGCTTTTGCTTCTCGGAATAGGGCTCGTCAAATGGTGGCAAAGTCACGGAAGTGTCGAGATACGTAGGGGAGTTATGGTGTGTATGTGGTTTTGTAGAGATGGATTTTAACGAGTTTTACTCTCGGTCTTTGACGAGTTTTGATCTCGGGATTTTGAATATGTATGTATGTGTGTGACTTTGAAGCCAAGTTCAAAGGGATGTATTGTGTACAATTGTAAATGTGATGGGTGAAAAGAAGTTTTGAAGTGGTAAAAGGTAGAAAAAGTTGTGGTAAATGTGATGGGTAAAAAGTTGTAAAATGAATGTGTGATGATGGGGTATTTATAAGACAAATACCCCGGTTCAAGGTCACTCGATCGAGTGGCGCGGGTGCACTCGATCGAGTGCCCGGTCTGGGTCTGGTTCGGCCGGTTTATGGCCTTACTCGACCGAGTGGATGTGAGCCACTCGATCGAGTGGATCAGGAAGGACGGAGTATAAATAGGGCATAATTTGTTGCCTTTTTGAATGGGATTTGGTTGTTGAGGCTAGCTTCTAGAAGCGCACTTGGCTGGTTTTTGTGTCGGATTCATCTTTGACCGGGTTTTGACCCGGTCGCTAAAACATGATTTTATTTTCGGTGTCGATTTTGACCCAAATTAGTCTCATTTTATTGGAAACGGTCAACAAAGCCTGAATTTGAGGCCGATTTTGTGAGATTTGAACTACGCTAAAAGCCCATGCCAGACATTACTGATTCCGGGCCCATATTCGAGCGCGTTAAAGCACGTTTGCGTCCGATCATCATCGGGTGTTTTTTGGGAACTACTAGAGACATCTATCGGCCAAATATGGGTGTCTACACATATCATACACTTTTATATTTCAATCTATACATTTAACGTATTTGTGTCTCAAAATTAACATACACAATTATTAATACATATTTAAAGCTAATTTCCATCATTCATTAATAAAAGTGAATTTTTCAACAATAAGTTTTCAAAATTATATGTATGAGAGTATTTAATTTTGTAATCAAATAACCGATATTAACATCGATGTCAAAAGACAATCCTCATAAATTAATTTATATTTACTAATTCAAAATTTTTAGGATCTAATAACATAATTATTTTGTTCATTTGAGGTTATGCATATTTTTAAATTTACGTACATTGTCTTTTACTCGTTAATTAATATAGAGTTTTAAATTTCTACGGTTACTAGATTATTTTTAAATTTGGAATACACTTGTTTTTACTAAACCAATAATAACTCATGTGAAAGTTAAAGAAAAACCTAAACTTATAGAAGATATATAAATTTGTAACATACTCAATTTTATTTTTTAATTATTACATATACTGTATGTTTCTTCTTTTTTCTTTTAGTTGCGAATTATTATTTTTGAAGTCACATATTCTACATTTTCAAGTTAATCATTTGATAAAATAATAAATAATATTGCTATCAATTGAATTACTTTGTTTGTGGATTTATATCATATAAAATCTTCAAAAAAGTGGTCATTAGGAAGTTAATTTTAGTCACATCTGATGGCGTGAGCAAAATTCTCTTACTTTAAGGAATATAAATATCTATTTTTGCAAGATTTTTTAAACATATTCGCTTTATTGTCAACGTCAGAAAGTATAGTGAGTGGTCGTATAATGATAAAATTAAAGAAAATCTTAACTATGTATATGGATGTAGGTACGTACTTGTTATTGTTGACAATATTATGTAGTTTTTCGCTTTTTAAATAAACAATTTATTTTTTTAATTTTTTAACTCCTTTTAGGATTGATACTATTTATATTAATCTTTATGGAAAGAAAATAAATTGATGATTTTAAGATTTTACAACTTCAGTCATAATCATTTTGAGGTATTGACTATTCTTAAGTAATATTTTCAACATAAAATGCGACTAATTATCGTTAACAGAAATTTAAGAAATACTAAATCACTTGATACATACTATGTTTACATATATTTTAAATAATATATATATGAGTTGTAAGTTTATGTAAACACTTTATTCAACTCGTTCCAATCATTATTATATTCAACATGAAAATATCTCATTTATTTGATTGATGTTTATAAGATATGCTATTCTATATGTGCAATTCTGAGGATGTGTATACGTGTGGTCAAAATAAGACAGAGTAAAATAACACTTTGGTTAATTTAAACTAAATTTTGATTTTTTTTAGCAAACGGGATACATAGTTAGGTTGATGCGATAAAATAGTATAGTACATATATATATATAAGCGGGATCAGGTGAGTCCACTTATATATGTTTAGTCCATGAGTCCCCATCTTACCCCTTGATTTAATGTTAGATTGATGGTAAAGATTTGTTTTCATAATTAAGGAAATAACTAACAAATCTGGGTAAATATATCAATTCTCTCTCTCTCCCTTAATTATCACAATGCAAATATTTTCTATCTCTTATCAATCTTTTTAACTTCTCTTTCTCTCACACAACAAGTTTCTTTAAAATTAAGTTTTTTTCATCTTCACTAAAAAATATCATTTTCCTACTGCATTGTACGTATGTTACTATGTTACTGTCATAATCCATAAACTACGTTACTTTAACTCATATAACGTGTTACTTTAATTCATGAACTGTGTTACTTTAACTCATAAAATCTGTTAGGTTGTATAATATTCTCTTGCAAAAACTATTATTCTA
The DNA here is from genome assembly GCA_958450325.1 of Agrostemma githago. Taxonomy (NCBI): domain Eukaryota; kingdom Viridiplantae; phylum Streptophyta; class Magnoliopsida; order Caryophyllales; family Caryophyllaceae; genus Agrostemma; species Agrostemma githago. The sequence goes on from OY288242.1 coordinate 6,253,355, forward strand.
ACTCATACAATGTGTTACTCTAATTCATGAACTGCGTTACTTTAACCCATATAACGTGTTACTTTATTTCATGAACGACTGTGTTAATTTAACTCATAAAATTTGTTACGTTGTATAATATTCTCTTGCAAAAACTATTACTATAACTCATACATTGTGTTACTCTGATTCATGAACTGCGTTACTTTAACTCATAAAATCTATTATGTTGCATAATAATCTTTTGCAAAAACAAGACTTTCAATCAACCAAAAGAATAATGTATGTTTCTATTAAGGATACTCCAAAACAAAAATTATAAAACTCCATTATAATTCCAATGTTTCACACATGTAACTATAAGAACTGGATATTTGAAATCAAATTATAATCATAAACCGTGTTACTGTAACTCATGAAAACTTTGTTACTGTAACTGATTAAGTATGTTACTCTAACGCATAATGTATGTTATTCTAACTCATTTTACTCCAATCAAGGATGTTACTCTAACGAATAATGTATGTTACTCTTACAATATATTGTCCTACTCAGAATTGTGTTTTTTCTACTCCTGATTCTTTTTCATCGTCAGACGATGATTTACATGACGTATCCATCTTCTTCTCATCTACATCTTTGAAGATCTGCCTTATGTATGGAGAAATTCTCACCCAGATCTCTTCATCATTCATGTGCTTTTGCGTCTACTGAAAAAACATTAACAGTGCCAATAAACGTGGCGAAAAAAAAAATCAAAACTTGAAATATGGATTAAAGTAACAGATAACAAGAATTAAAGTAACAGATGAAGTGCATTGAAGTAACATTGAATTAAATTAACAGAGGATGCTTATATACCAGGTATAAAGTAACAGATGTCAGACATTAAAGTAACAGATAGTGTAAATTAAAGTAACAGATAACAAGAATTAAAGTAACAGATGAAGTGCATTGAAGTAACATTGAATTAAATTAACAGAGGATGCTTATATACCAGGTATAAAGTAACAGATGTCAGACATTAAAGTAACAGATAGTGTAAATTAAAGTAACAGATAATGTTCTTTAAAATAACACCAGATATAGGTTAGTGCAAAAAATTCATATCATGATAAAAAATGAAAGTATGACGCAGTATCTTACTCTTTGATATTGTTTCCTATTTTGAAGTCATCATGTCTCATAATTATAGGAAGCAATATTTTTTTTTTTCTTTTTTTTATATGGCGTTACTCTTTGATATTGTTTCCTATTTTGGTGGCAATCACGTCCCATTATTATAGGAAACAATATTTTTTTTATAAATTTTTTAATATGGCAGTTTTCTAAATTCTTAGGACACTCCAATGCACCACAATAACAGATGAAAAAACTAAAGTAACGACTGGAGTGTATTAAAGTAACACGACATATAAAGTACAATATTTTTTGTCACTCTAATGCATTAGAGTAACAGATGAAAAGGACTAAAGTAACATATGAAGTGCGTTAAAGTAACATTAGATTCAGTTAACATTGTGCATTAAAATAACAGAGGTTAACCATTAAAGTAACAGATTGTGTATATTAAACTAACAAAGTATATTTGTTTGTGCGTAAAATTCATATAATGATTAGACCTTTAATAATATGCAGTTTCCATACTGTAAACTTTAAAATCTAATAATATGGAGCATCCTAATGACGCATTTTCAGTATAAATTAGAAACCAAATACTCACCGTTTGTGTATTCGACGATTTGCATATTCGCCATGGAATGATAAATTTCAGCGTCGCGAGGAAGAAGATAAATGATTGAACGTGTTATTGAGTGGGTTGATTGAACGTAAGTTGCAACCGCACGAAGAAGAAGATGAATGATTGAACGTGATAAAATGAAATGAATAAAATTAACAAAAAATCTGTAAGCAATATCGAAAACACACCATTGTTGTACTCTACGTTTTGCTTATCAACAGTTGATGAAGATATTGCGATCATTGAATCCATAGAACGGGATGTCGAGCACAGATTGATGGGAGCATTTTTTTTAGGTTTGATGATGACGAACGTAATAATGTGAATGAATGAATGAGTTGATTTGCTGTTTCCTAAAATTATGGGAGTTATTTTAGGAAACAGTATCTCTCTTTTTTTTTAATACAAATCTTAGAACGAATCTTGTCCATCCATCCATCTCCCATCCAATGGATGAGATAAGGACTTAGGGACTCAATATATGAGAGGGACTCAATATATATATATATATGTTAGTATTTCAACATTGGAATCAATGAAAAGCATAATTAATTAGCCAAATCAAACAACGTAACACAATATGCATTTCTTCAACAACGACACTACACTGAGAAAAACTCTGTGGTAGGATCTATATTGTCAATTTACCATAAAGATGTAATTAATGAAGCCTTCAAACAATGTTTAACTAATAATCGTATTTATTTGATAATACCTCGTATCAAATTTTCATTTAAATATATAAATACATACTTTCGATATATTAACGAACTAATTAGAAACTTTTCCAAATGTTTTGCAAAGTTCCCACACTTTTTCATTTTTATGCCATGCTTCGTTTGTCTCTTTCTCACCAAGACGCTTGTCGACTATAGACACTTGTGTTAGAAGCTTGTGATAGTCCTCTCCGACCTTAAATAGAACGTTGCAAGTTTCTTTCGATACTTGTTTTCCATTGTTAAAGATATATTAGAATATTACACCGCCAAAAGTTGCACCTGGCTTTTTTTCACATTTTTGAAAGTCGTCCGCCTTCGAGGTGCTAGGTGCGGCAACAGAGTCATTTGCGAAACATTGTTCAGAGATAACAAGGACTGAAACAAGTAGTAGAGCAATTTTGTTTGTTCTAGGATACATATAAAAAACTTAGTTAAAATTATTTCAAATTTCTGATATATATCTGAAGTACTTTTCAAACACAGGGAACAAAAGAAAATACAAAAGTAAAGTGACTTGTGCTGAGAACAATTGGTCATATCATACACTTTTATATTTCAATCAATACATTTAACGTATTTGTATCTCAAAATTAACATACACTATTATTAATACATATTTAAAGCTAATTTACATCATTCATTGATAAAAGTGAATTTTTCTACAATAAGTTTTCCAAATTATATGTATGAGAGTATTTAATTTTGTAATCAAATAACCGACATTAACATCGATGTTAAAAGACAATCCTCATAAATTAATTTATATTTACTAATTCAAAAAATTTTGGATCTAATAACATAATTATTTTGTTCATTTGAGGTTATGCATATTTTTAAATTTACGTACATTGTCTTTTACTCGTTAATTAGTATAGAGTTTTAAATTTCTATGGTTACTAGAATATTTTTAAATTTGGAAGACACTTGTTTTTACTAAACCAATAATAACTCATGTGAAAGTTAAAGAAAAACCTTAATTTATAGAAGATATATAAATTTGTAACATACTCAATTTTATTTTTTTAATTATTACATATACTGTATGTTTCTTCTTTTTTCTTTTAGTTGCGAATTATTATTTTTGAAGTCACATATTCTACATTTTCAAGTTAATCATTTGATAAAATAATAAATAATATTGTTATCACTTGAATTACTTTGTTCGTGGATTTATATCATATAAAATCTTCAAAAAAGTGGTCATTACGAAGTTTATTGTTAGTCCCATCTGATGGCGTGAGCGAAATTCTTTTACTTTAAGGAATATAAATATCTATTTTCGCAAGATTTTTTAAACATATTCGCTTTATTGTCAACGTCAGAAAGTATAGTGAGTGGTCGTATAATGATAAAATTAAAGAAAATCTTAACTATGTATATGGATGTATGAACGTACTTGTTATTGTTGACAATATTATGTAGTTTTTCGCTTTTTACATAAACAATTTATTTTTTTAATTTTTCAACTCCTTTTAGGATTTAAACTATTTATATTAATCTTTACGGAAAGAAAATAACTTAATGCTTTTAAGATTTTACAACTTCAGTCATAATCATTTTGAGGTAATGACTATTCTTAAGTAATATTTTCAACATAAAATGCGACTAATTATCGTTAACAGAAATTTAAGAAATACTAAATCACTTGATACATACCATGTTTACATATATTATAAATAATAGATATATGTGTTGTAAGTTTATGTAAACACTTTATTCAACTCGTTCCAATCATTATTATAGTCAACATGAAAATATCTCATTTATTTGATTGATGTTTGTAAGATATGCTATTCTATATGTGCAATTCTGAGAAACTCGTTCCTTTCACATTTTTGAAAGTCGTCCGCCTTCAAGGTGGTAGGTGCGGCAACAGAGTCATTTGCGTAACATTGTTCAGAGATAACAATGACTGAAAGAAGTAGTAGAGAAATTTTGATTGTTCTAGGTGAAGGAGTTATTTCCACTATCCTACGGATTAACCCGCTTAAGTCTTTGTATCCGATATGCCTTGCTAGAGGTCGATGTCGGATTGACATGTAAATGAGTTACGTGTCTGGTAGTCTTAAGTGGGCCCATTGGGTCACACACAATGTGTACGAGATATTATTAATATATATCGATATATTAAATATATCGGGTCAGTAGTAATACGGACCCAGCTGCGTTGTCAGGTTATGGTAATTAGAGTTATACTAATAATCTAATTATGGTAATTAGAGTTATGGAAATAACCTAATTTTCCCTTCTCATCTCCTATATAAGAAGGTTCATATGATGAACCAACATAGGGAATAAAGAGTATTGACTCATAGTATATTCATCTTATAAAGAGTTATAAGAGAGAGATATAAAGAGAAGTTGTGAGACGGTCTCAAGTACCTTTATACTAGCATATACGTCGCAGTTCTGTACCCGTGTGGATATCAAAGAAGGCATCACGTTTGGGGTGCTTTTTTCTGTCCGTGGGAATTATTTATTCTGTCCGTTGAGATTATTTATTCCGTCTGTGGAGGTTATATATATATTTCTCGGTTTATTATACTTCTGATTTATACGGTGTTCCGCTGCAAATAAGGTATAATTGTTATCCCTCTACTTTTGTCTTTTCGTTTAATACTCGTAACAGGTCCTCGGGTTTAAGGGTTGTAACCCTACAGTGGTATCAGAGCCTCTGTTATTTAGTATTTATCAAATTGACTTGAATCGATGGCTCATAATTGGTTATGAGGGATTCAATCTGCGTATTAATTTGATTATATGTCTTGTGGTCTGGATTGTTTCGTTTGCCGTAACACTACTTCTTTATTCAATAAGTTGATTGTTGCAACTTAATTAATTAATGGTTAATGATGATTGAAGTTGTTGCTGCATGTATTGTTATATTATTTTGATGCGACATAAATTATTAAGATAATAAGTTGTCCAATATAAGTTGTTTATCATTATTACGTACATGCAGTGAGTTCTTTTTTTTCGGAACGTATCACTTACTAATTTAATAACTTTTGATTATGTTTAAGGGTATTTAAGTTTGTGAATTTAAATTGTTAAATTATGAAATTTACTTTTAAATTTAAGATATAATAGAGATTATGTTTTAATTTTATTGACCCACGATAATCCTCGGTTTCCTTGTTGACGATGAGACTAATTAGATTAGTCAAGACTCGATTGAAATTGGGGACGTAAAATTATTAGAATTTATTGTTAACGATGAGGCCTAATAAGATTAGGACAAGACTCATAAGTGGAGACGAAACGAGAAGAGATCAACTCGGTTGGCACGAGTATGACTCGGTAGACACGGGTGTGTCCCGGTCGGAACGGGATGACCCGGGCGGCAAAGGTTTGACCAAGACGACACAATATTTACTCAGACGACATGGTGTCGGGTCGAGCGACGCTTTTAAGAAAAGTAGTTTTCTTGCGTTTGTGTGTTGATTATGAATCAAACATGGATTATACTTTTATTTTTCCGAATCAATGAAAAATTAGTTTTCTAAATCAGCTAAATAATTTTATGCATTTTAATTATCATGTTATCATAGATGGGTCGGGAAAAAAGTTTCTCGAGTCCTATTTGATTTTGATGAATTGTTCATCTATATGACAATTATAAGTTGCAGATCGATTGTGAATCGAGTTTTGTATATCCGTTCAATTTTTCCAGGTGGGAAATTGTTCCTCGTAGTTTGAAAAAATGAAAGATATTGGTGAAATTGTGAATTGTAATATGATTATGAATCAAAATATGGGATCTTTTAACTTGTTTTATGCGCAAATCAGTAATAACAATTAAATAATTATGTCATATGATGCATAAATTTTATTGTTTACACTTGTGACTTGTGTGCTAAGGTTGCCTTGTAAGTTGACCTAGCAACATGTTTAGGACCCATAATGCATTAAATCCCTCGCACAAATATTAAGTATTGTCTTTCCAGAATTGATCACTACAACAATTTCATATCATTGGTTGAAGTGACTGCCTAAGCGGTGCTTTGCCGATGTGTCTGGACTGAGTAGGTGGATAACGGTTACCCACAGGTTCAGTTTGGTTTTCTTAACATTGCTATCAAGTCGGACTTGGGCTTTGAGGCAAATAGTTGGTATCATATGATGACTAATTCTGACGAACCAAGAATTACATATTGATGCAATTGACAAGTACAGTTTGTTGTCTACCTTCACTTTTGGAGCTTGAGCAGTGAGCCCAAGTTCACTTGAGCGACAAAAGGTTTAGGATCTTGGAATATTATGCGAACTTGAGGGTAGTTTTCATGATTTATCTTAAAATTGTTTAAGATTATTAATATTAATTATCGTTTTACTTTGCATATAATTGTAGCTGTAATTTAGTCCCTTTATCACATTTATTAAAGATGAGTTTGAATTGTTCAACCTCGTCGATTGGTATCTTGAGAATCGTTCTCAAAATTAGAGATATTAATTTTGTCCTTGTGAAGGATAATTTTGACAAATTATAACCAGTGCTAATGTACAGTATGGAGTTTATAATTAGAGTCATGGAGATGACTACTATAAGTACCAAAATCAATTGTTTCAATAAAAGGAATCGTTCCCATTAAGTGAGAAAATGTTAAAGATGATCCAATAATCCATGTCATATGATGAGTGATTATCTTGATAATCAGGAAATTTTGGATAATGCTTCTTCTAAAGAATTAGGAATTCAAATCGTTTCAATTAGTCCTAAGTTTAGGTCACTTTATTATGAATAAAACAGGTGACTTAATAAGGTTTCTCACCTTTTAGCATGAGATGTTAAAAGATGATTGAACAATGTATCAAGAAGGCAAATAATACTAATGTTCTATGAGTTCATTGAGAAAATTGTTTGAGATAATGATTAATGAATCTAAGACGTTGGTTAAAGTAAGGGAAGCATAATTGTTGTCATAACCAAACTTGTTCCCAAGTTTAGATTAGGTACGGAATTATTTATCATTAATGTAGTGATTCAGTCATTTATGTAATGACAAATATATGACATTGGTAGATAGTTTTCTAGAAGTGTCTAGAAAATCTGCACAATTGAAGTATGACTTCGGTGTATATGTTACTGGAGTAATTGTTACTTGCATTCTACTGTTTTGGTATAAGATACCAAATACAACTATTACATTGTGGATGTGATGGCTCAAAGAGGATGAAATAATGGAATATAAGTGAAGTGTTTTATGACTGAAATGGACAAACGTTGTTTCATATATAAAAGGAAAATCTCTTAATTATACCATAAAGCTGAATACTGGAATTGAATAATTGTTATTCTTGTACTAGTCATAAGCAAGAATATTGATTCTGTTTCATGTATGGGCATGAAAAGTTTTAATAAAAGTAGAACAATTGTTGCTCTATCTATACCTTGCAAGAATATGAGGTACAATAAGGCTAACATGATTGTTGGGTTCTACATTCCTAGTAGTGAATGCTTTTATTTGTAACATAACGACCAAAAGGTTCAACTCTCTCGACCTGAGTTTTACCCATCATGACATTGTCCTTAATCCATGAGACAAGAATCATAAGAATAAGTTTCATAATTATGAAATTATAAACCTTATTGATAAGGATCAACTGAGGTAAATGGATCTTGTTTAGATGAATAAATGACATTAGAAGTGACTCCTATTATTTGTAATGGGAGAGCACTTAGACTTGTTGGATCACACATATACAGATACATGTGAGTTTAACTAGTGATGTTGCAAAAATGGGTAACGCGTATGATTTTGTTCATTTGATGAAATTTGAAACTGAATGCTTTGAATTGTTCAAGGAAATTCAGATAAAAGTACAAGATCAACTTGATAAGTTGGTGCGAGTCGTTCGATATGATTGAAACAGGGAGGAATTGAACTGGAAGATTGTGATCATCTTAGAAGTAGTGAAAAGTGTTTCAAACTACATCGAACCATATTTGATATGATTTGGTCTATGATGAGTTATGCAGATTTCATGCACTATAAAAGTCTTTGTACAATGTTGATGAGATTGTCCATGTAAGTCGGAGAATAGACACCATATGAGATATGGATTGAAAATGTTTTAAAAAGTCTTTTCTTAATTATCAAGTCTTAAAGTTTAAAGAAAATCGTTTTCTAGAACTTAGACTCAATTATGACATGTGTTTTATTAGGGATATTATATTAATTCTACAAACCTTCCAAAAAGACAAAAATGTTTTGTTGAATGGGGTGATATGTTTCTCTTAAAGATATGCGATTTCTAATAGAAACAGTGGGAGTAGAATCGACCTTGAATTGTTCAAGATTAACAGGATTTCTCTACAACTGTGGAAGAGGATATTGATGCATCCATGAAAAGTCATGATAATGTTAGCTGTAAAATATTACCTTACATAGGTTTGATCTATGATGAAACAATAATGGACAAAGACTCCAAAAGTCACATAAAATTTAATAGATTCTATATACCATAACTACCAAGTATAGACTTTGGTTAAATGGGTCTTATAGTGAATAACAGTCTTTAATATAAAGACGATGTAGATTGATACAAGAGTATCTTTGAAGCATAGTTGGTAGTTAAGGATTGATCTCATAGTAATGACTATGGAAAAACCCTTTTTACAACATTATGCTTAAGTCTATTAAGATTGATTTAGCATTTTGAATGTCATCACTCATTATGATGAGTTTTGGACATATATATATATATGTGTGTGTGTGTGTGTGTGTGTGTGTGTGTGAAATAAATTTCTTGAAACAGATGTAATATGATGTGTGTGCGACACATCGTATGAATTTCATATTATCAAAATTGCTAGACAAATGTGAGTATTCCGATTTGATTGGAGCATGAAGCAAGTATCTTCGTTCTCAATGTGGTAATTCAAAGATGTTTGTTTTTCTTTGAGACGAAGAGACAAAGTGTGTACAAGAGGCTAGTGGGAGTGCATTTATCATTATGATTTGGTATGTAAGTGACATACTTCTCTAACTAAACGAAATTTGGTTGCTTTAGTCTATGAGACTTTGCAAGAAATGTGTTTATTATGTGCTCGTGTGAGGAGTAGATACTAATCTGGTGAGTGTCACTAGAATGCTATCTAAGAATTGTTCCTTTGCGCTTAAGAAGCAAAAGGGGAATTATTTAAGAGATGCGCATGATGTGATAAGCGAATTATTGTAAGCAAGTTACAACGATTCATATTTTCAAATAGACAAAGATGACATGAGAATGTAATCTCGGTATTGTAGACACCCGCATTTTGACTGCCAGGTGTCTATGGTAGTCTCCGACAAACACCCGATGATGATCGGACGCAAACGTGACTTGGTATACTCGAATTTGGGCTCGGAATCAATAATATCTGACATGGACTTTTAGCGGAGTAATAATCTCACAAAACAGACCTCAAATCCAGGCCCAGTGGGTCGTTCCGAGCAAAATAAGACTAATTTGGGCCAAAACCGACACCAAAAATAAATCCCGTCTTTCGGCGACCGGGTCAAAACCTGGTCAAAGACGAAACCGTCTCACAAAATCAGCCAAGTTCATTCTCGAAAACTGGCGCACAAAATCAGAATTCAAAAAGCAAATCAAATCCACAAGAGTCAACATTTTCCTAAAATAACTCGATTCGCTTGATTCACTTGATCAAGTCTATAAATACCCCCCTAACCTCTTTGCATTTTCAGTTTTTGAAGAGTTTTTTGAAGAGCTTTAGCAACCCTCATTTACCCTACATTTTAACCTAAACTCACCTACACTACAACCCCAAGCAAAACCATACAAAAAAACCGAGCCTCTCGTCCCTCGAAAAACGGACGACACACACACACACGCGTATACACACCATAACTCGCGTTCATCCTCGATACTCCGGCGTCCCGTCGCTATTTACGAGTCTATTTCCGAGGCCTATACCAAGCATACAGGCCACCGGCAACCAGACATGTCCACAATTTAAATTGTGGACATGAGGTAGGTCCACCCCGACGCGGCCACGCGCGGGTTTGGGTAGGCGAATGAATCTCGCGGTGAGATTGTTCTCGGGTTCGAAATTTAAGTCAAAGTTGGAGTCACCAAATTGTGGACATGTCTGGTTGCCGGTGGCCTGTATGCTTGGTATAGGCCTCAGAAATAGACTCGTAAATAGCGACGGGATGCCGGAGTATCGAGGATGAACGCGAGTTATGGTGTGTATACGCGCGCGTGTGTGTGTGTGTGTGTCGTCCGTTTTTCGAGGGACGAGAGGCTCGGTTTTTTTGTATGGTTTTGCTTGGGGTTGTAGTGTAGGTGAGTTTAGGTTAAAATGTAGGGTAAATGAGGGTTGCTAAAGCTCTTCAAAATACTCTTCAAAAACTGAAAATGCAAAGAGGTTAGGGGGGTATTTATAGACTTGATCAAGTGAATCAAGTGAATCGAGTTATTTTAGGAAAATGTTGACACTTGTGGATTTGATTTGCTTTTTGAATTCTGATTTTGTGCGCCAGTTTTCGAGAATGAACTTGGCTGATTTTGTGAGACGGTTTCGTCTTTGACCGGGTTTTGACCCGATCGCCAAAAGACGGGATTTATTTTTGGTGTCGGTTTTGGCCCAAATTAGTCTTATTTTGCTCGGAACGACCCACTGGGCCTGGATTTGAGGTCTGTTTTGTGAGATTATTACTCCGCTAAAAGTCCATGTCGGATATTATTGATTCCGAGCCCAAATCCGAGTATACCAAGTCACGTTTGCGTCCGATCATCATCGGGTGTTTGTCGGAGACTATCATAGACACCTGGCAGTCAAAATGTGGGTGTCTACAGGTATATTTTGTTTTGGATGAGAAGTTGTGTGTTGGAACGGTTCCAATGACAACTTTGTGACTAATATTATAACTAAAGTTAGTGTTCTATTGCTTTTGAAGCAAATAGACGTTTGATTACGAATCAAGCACACACTCAACTTTAAAGTTTGCCTTAATTAAGAGAAGGTAGATTGATCATATGCTTGTAAATAATCTATACAAATGTTGTATGTCCCAAAACTTCCTCTACATAAAGATCATATTGTTATGATTGATATAAGACGCATGGGCGAGTGGTCTTAGTACTTTTAGAGGTGTTTGGTTTAGTGGGAGTTATTACGATAATTGATTTATGTATGACATATTGTCATTTGGTTAATGTAAACCGAGTTTTGTCCCTAAATAATTTACATTGATGAAATAGATCACTAAGTACGTGACTTAGTCTTGAAACCCTATTTGGATGATGTAATTATTTTGTCTCTAGTCAGGGTATTGTGTTGGGACATTTGAATACCTTTAAATGACTAGTGTGTGAGTTCGTTGATGACTAAGTTTCTTGAATCATAGGTATTGAGATACTAAACCAGACACACGGGTGTATGTTGGGAATATGCATTAGACAGACCCACCGAAAAGGATTTTACTAAGATTTCGCTTATTGTCAGTAAAGTTCTTTGCAAGTTATGCAAGATTTTGTACATGTGATGTGTATGCTTTGATACTATTCCTCGTCAGCTGTGAAAGGAGGCTATGGATGGTTATTGGGCATGCATGGATCATGTGATAGGATGTGGTTAGACAAGAGGGGATTTGCTCTTTCTTTATTGAAGGGAATTTATTGTTTCTTGGCCACTCGAAGAGTGTGACTTGTGCAAATGCGTGGCCGCGCTCAGATAGGATGATTTTCATCTATCTGCTCCTTTAACAAGTCAACTCAAAGATTCAAGTAAGAGATTGAGACATGCGAGGATGACACTTCTTCTTACCTCATTCTCAATTGGAGACAATAGTAGCAAAGAGACTTAACGCCGTTCTTGGGACGACATGTACAAGTGGTAGACTGAAGGAGTTATGTCCACTGTTCTACGGATTAACCCGCTTAAGTTTATGTATCCGATATGCCTTGCTAGAGGTCGATGTCGGATTGACATGTAAATGAGTTACGTGTCTGGTAGTCTTAAGTGGATCCATTGGGTCAGACACAATGTGTACGGGATATTATTAATATATATCGATATATTAAATATATCGGGTCAGTGGTAATACGGACCCAGCTGCGTTGTCAGATTATGGTAATTAGAGTTACACTAATAATCTAATTATGGTAATTAGAGTTATGGAAATAACCTAATTCTCCCTTCTCATCTCCTATATAAGGAGGTTCATATGATGAACCAACATAGGGAATAAAGAGTATTGACTCATAGTATATTCATCTTATAAAGAGTTATAAGAGAGAGATATAAAGAGAAGTTGTGAGACGGTCTCAAGTACCTTTATACTAGCATATACGTCGCAGTTCTGTACCCGTGTGGATATCAAAGGAGGCATCACGTTTGGGGTGCTTTATTCTGTTCGTGGGAATTATTTATTCTGTTCGTGGAGAATATTTATTCCGTCCGTGGAGGTTATATATATATATATTTCTGGGTTTATTATACTTCTGATTTATACGCTGTTCCGCTGCAAATAAGGTATAATTGTTATCCCTCTACTTTTGTCTTTTCGGTTAATACTCGTAACAGGTCCTCGGGTTTAAGGGTTGTAAAATTAGTAACATATCAAAAACTTAGTTAAAATTATTTCAAATTTTTGATATATATCTGAAGTACTTTTCAAACACAGGGAACAAAACAAAATACAAAAGTAAAGTGCCTTGTGATGAGCACAATTGTTCATATCATACACTTTTATATTTCAATCTATACATTTAACGTATTTGTATCTCAAAATTAACATACACTATTATTAATACATATTTAAAGCTAATTTACATCATTCATTGATAAAAGTAAATTTTTCTACAATAAGTTTTCCAAATTATATGTATGAGAGTATTTAATTTTGTAATCAAATAACCGACATTAACATCGATGTCAAAAGACAATCCTCATAAATTAATTTATATTTACTAATTCAAAATTTTTTGGATCTAATAACATAATTATTTTGATCATTTGAGGTTATGCATATTTTTAAATTTACGTACATTATCTTTTATTCGTTAATTAATATGGAGTTTTAAATTTCTACAGTTACTAGATTATTTTTAAGTTTGGAAGACACTTGTTTTTACTAAACCAATAATAACTCATGTGAAAGTTAAAAAAAACCTAAACTTCTAGAAGATATATAAATTTGTAACATACTCAATTTTATTTTTTTAATTATTACATATACTGTATGTTTCTTCTTTTTTTCTTTTAGTTGCGAATTATTATTTTTGAAGTCACATATTCAACATTTTCAAGTTAATCATTTGATAAAATAATAAATAATATTGCTATCACTTGAATTACTTTTTTCGTGGATTTATATCATATAAAATCTTCAAAAAAGTGGTCATTACGAAGTTTATTGTTAGTCACATCTGATGGCGTGATAGAAATTCTCTTACTTTAAGGAATATAAATATCTATTTTCGCAAGATTTTTTTAAATATATTCGCTTTATTGTCAACGTCATAAAGTATGGTGAGTGGTCGTATAATGATAAAATTAAAGAAAATCTTAATTATGTATATGGATGTATGTACGTACTTGTTATTGTTGACAATATTATGTAGTTTTTCGCTTCAATTTATTTTTTTATTTTTTAACTCCTTTTAGGATTGATACTATTTATATTAATCTTTACCGAAAGAAAAAATAACCTAATGCTTTTAAGATTTTACAACTTCAGTCATAATCATTTTGAAGTAATGACTATTCTTAAGTAATATTTTCAACATAAAATGCGACTAATTATCGTTAACAGGAATTTAAGAAATACTAAATCAATTGATACATACTATGTTTACATATATTTTAAATAATAGATATATGAGTTGTAAGTTTATGTATTCACTTTATTCAACTCGTTCCAATCATTATTATAGTCAACATGAAAATATCTCATTTATTTGATTGATGTTTGTAAGATATGCTATTCTATATGTGCAATTCTGAGGATGTGTATACGTGTAGTCAAAATAAGACAGAGTAAAATAACACTTTGGTTAATTTAAACTAAATTTCGATTTTTTTTACCAAACAGGATACATAGTTAGGTTAATGCGATAAAATAGTATAGTTCATATATATACATATATATATAGAGAAGGGATCATATAAGTCCCTTACTTTCCTATAAGTCCATAAGAGCAAGTGCAATAGGAGAACTTTTTAAAAAGTTCTTCCTTTGCCATGTCATATTTTGACAAACTCAAAAATGAAGAACATTTACACACAATGGGAGAACTTTAAATAAAGTTTTTTAATGGGACCCACGTTACATATTGATGTATTTCATTTAATTGTGAATTTTAATTTTAGTTTCTTTATTATTTTATAGATTTTTTTTACATTTTATATTGAATTTGGATATTATCTTATAGTTTATTTTACATTATATTGGTTTGCACCAAGTTGATATAAGTTTTACATGATTAAAAAAGAAAAACTAAATTTATTAATTTTAAAATACATAAGGTATGGTAAATTTTGAAGAAATGGGATGCTTTGAGGATTTTGAAATTGATAATTTGAGGTGATTTGTGAGTTCTGAGAATTTTGTGGATTTAGAGAGTTTTGAGATGTTGAAATATTTAAATTTATACCATTATCTCTCATATTTTCTCCCATAATATATATCTTGATATTTTGAATGATATAAAATAGAAGGAAAGAGTGAATATGTATATAATACAAATACAAGATATAATGTGTGTGTGTGTGTGTGTGTATATATATATATAAAATAAAATCTACTAAAAAAAATAAACAACTCAAATCAAATCAAATTTAAAAATTAAACGTTAAAAAAACTGATGCAATATAGACGTTAAAACTTTGAACTGGAATGAAAATAAAGATGTTGAGCATGGAACATTGGTGTGGTGCAAATAATGGTGTGCGTCCCACCAAATATTTAATTTATTTTCAATGCAAGTGTGAGTTTGTTGTACACGCAGTAGTGCATTTAATGTATAATTCTTCTTGATTTTTGGAAGAAGTTCTTATTTTCAAAGTCAAGTTGCAACTTTATTAACAAACTTTATTATACAATGAGAAAAACTTTTTTTTTGAGTGTTTTTTTACAATCTCAATGCCAAAAACATCCCATTGCACTTGCCCTAAGTTCCATTTTCATCCTTTAGATCAAAATGGAATGGATGACTGAGATTCTTTTTATAACCCAATTTTCTATACTGATTTCACGTATACCCACATATCTTTGTCCCTCACCCTAATCAATTTCATTCATTCAACCAAATTCCCATTCTTTCATTCAACCCATTGAACGTATACTCTCTCTCTCTCTCTCCATCTCTTCCAAATTCTCATTCTACCCAAACCATACTTCATTCTACTCCCACCAAATTCTCAATCGTCATTCATTAGTTTTTCCAAAACTGATGATCGAAAAAAAAATCCAACTGCTCCAAATTCTCAGCCACCGTCATCATCTTTCTGCTCCATCGCCATCGCCATCCAACTGCACCAAAGTTTCGCTCTTCTCTCAGGTAAATCTTTTGCTCTTTAACGTTAATTTGTTATGGTTTTTTCTTCTTATATTTAGTATAATCTGGGGATTCGTTGTTTAATTTCACGTTTTTTGGGGGTTTTCAACAAAATTAGGGTTTTTTTTTCAATTTGGGGGTTTCTACGTTTATTGTTCCTAATTAATTTCTGGTGGTAATATTGTTCCAAATCAATTTTTATGGTGTTTAATCAAATTTCTATGGTGTTTATTGATTTTTTCTGAGTTTTTTTTCATTGGGTTTATGTTTACCTGATTTATTGTTGTAATTTTGTGTTTGATAAGAGGTTAGGGTTAGGGTTTCGGATTTTTGTTTCGATTTTTCCAATATTCTATCTTTATTTCCACCTTTTTCATTTCTTTTCACTATTATATGCTAATTGATGTTTTTTTCATTATGTTTTTTATTTTCAATTAATATAGTATATGTTTTCAATTAATAATTGCAGATTTTTGATGAAGATGAAGAATTAAAAGTGGAGATGAAGACGAAGAGGAAGAATTAAAAATGGAGATAAGACCGGACGAGCTTTGTAAATGAGTTGCTTTTTATAGATATTTGTAACTTCAGTTCACATATTTTGTAACTTTCGTTCACATATTTTATAACTTCAGATCGTATATTGTAACTTCAGTCCATATATTTGTAACTTCAGTTCACATATTTTGTAACTTCAGTTCACGTATTTTGTAACTTCAGTTCGCGTATTTTGTAACTTCAGATCGTATATTATAACTTCAATTCTAATCAGTTCATATATTTTTATAATTTCACTTCACATATTTTGTAACTTCAGTTCACATATTTTGTAACTTCAGTTCACATATTTTGTAACTTCAAATCGTATGTTGTAACTCAACATTTTTGTAACTTCAATTCTAATCAATTCATATATTTTTGTAACTTCAGTTTATATATTTTGTAAATTCAGATCATATATATTGTAACTTCAATCATGTTCGTATATCATGTAAAAAAAAAACTCCAAACATCAAATACTAAAATTCGAATGAAAACATTCAAATATTCTGATTTATGCTAAATACTATGGGTTTGAGAGATAATGTATTAAATTGGGTTGGAAAGAATGTATTAAATTGGGTTGGAGAGAGTGTGTATTTAATTGGGTGTATTGGTATTTGCTTTGCTTTGGGGTACTAAGTGTCTTAATTATGATTAAACAAATATCAACCCTTCATCCTCACCCCATCCAAAGGCTCAAATGTGGACTTATGTACTTATAGGGAGGGTTGTCCTTATGTGAAACCCCCCCTCCCCTCTCTCTCTCTCTCTCTCTCTCTCTCTCTCTCTCTATATATATATATATATATATATGTTAGTTAATCAACATTGGAATCAATGAAAAGCATAATTAATTAGCCAAATCAAACAACGTAAAACAATATGCATATCTTCAACAACGACACCGCACTGAGAAAAACACCGTGGTAGGAGATATATTATCAATTTACCATAAAGATGTAATTAATGAAGCCTTCAAACAATGTTTAACTAATAACCGGATTTATTTGATCATACCTCGTATCAAATTTTCATTTAAAGATATAAATACATACTTTCGATATATTAACGAATTAATTAGAAACTTGTCCAAATGTTTTGCAAAGTTCCCACACTTTTTCATTTTTAAGCCATGCTTCGTTTGTCTCTTTTTCTCACCAAGACGCTTGTCGACTATAGACACTTGTGTTAGAAGCTTGTGACAGTCCTCTCCGGCCTTTAATAGAGCGTTGCAAGTTTCTTTCGACACTTGTTTTCCATTGTTAAAGATATATTCGGATATTACACCGCCAAAAGTTGCACCTAGCTTTCTTTTACATTTTTGAAAGTCGTCCGCCTTCGAGGTGCTAGGTGCGGCAACAGAGTCATTTGCGAAACATTGTTCAGAGATAACAAGGGCTGAAACAAGTAGTAGAGCAATTTTGATTGTTCTAGGATACATATCAAAAACTTAGTTAAAATTATTTCAAATTTTTGATATATATCTGAAGTACTTTTCAAACACAGGAAACAAAAGAAAATACAAAAGTAAAGTGACTTGTGATGAGCACAATTGTTCATATCATACACTTTTATATTTCAATCAATACATTTAACGTATTTGTATCTCAAAATTAACATACACTATTATTAATACATATTTAAAGCTAATTTACATCATTCATTGATAAAAGTGAATTTTTCTACAATAAGTTTTCCAAATTATATGTATGAGAGTATTTAATTTTGTAATCAAATAACCGACATTAACATCGATGTCAAAAGACAATCCTCATAAATTAATTTATATTTACTAATTCAAATTTTTTTTGGATCTAATAACATAATTATTTTGTTCATTTGAGGTTATGCATATTTTTAAATTTACGTACATTGTCTTTTATTCGTTAATTAGTATAGAGTTTTAAATTTCTACGGTTACTAGATTATTTTTAAGTTTGGAAGACATTTGTTTTTACTAAACCAATAATAGTATAGTAAAATAGAGCGTTGCAAGTAAAGTGACTTGTGATGAGAACAATTGTTCATATCATACAATTTTATATTTTAATCTATACATTTAACGTATTTGTATCTCAAAATTAACATACACTATTATTAATACATATTTAAAGCTAATTTACATCATTCATTGATAAAAGTGAATTTTTCTACAATAAGTTTTCCAAATTATATGTATGAGAGTATTTAATTTTGTAATCAAATAACCGACATTAACATCGATGTCAAAAGATAATCCTCATAAATTAATTTAAATTTACTAATTCAAATTTATTTGGATCTGATAACATAATTCTTTGAGGTTACATATTTTTAAATTTACGTACATTGTCTTTTATTCGTTAATTGGTATAGAGTTTTAAAATTCTACGGTTACTAGATTATTTTTAAATTTGGAAGACACTTGTTTTTACTAAACCAATAATAACTCATGCATGTGAATGTTAAAGAAAAACCAAACCTTATAGAAGATATATAAATTTGTAACATACTCAATTTTATTTTTTAAATTATTACATATACTGCATGTTTCTTTTTTTTTCTTTTAGTTGCGAATTATTATTTTTGAAGTCACATATTCTACATTTACAAGTTAATCGTTTGATAAAATAATAAATAATATTGCTATCACTTGAATTACTTTGTTCGTAGATTTATATCATATAAAATCTTCAAAAAAGTGGTCATTACAAAGTTTATTGTTAGTCACATCTGATTGCGTGAGCGAAATTCTCTTACTTTCAGGAACATAAATATCTATTTTCGCAAGATGTTTTAAACATATTCTCTTTATTGTCAACGTCAGAAAGTATAGTGAGTGGTCGTATAATGATAAAATTAAAGAAAATCTTATCTATGTATATGGATGTATGTACGTAGTTGTTATTGTTGACAATATTATGTAGTTTTTCGCTTTTTACATAAACAATTTATTTTTTTAAATTTTTAACTCCTTTTAGAATTTATACTATTTATATTAATCTTTACGGAAAGAAAATAACTTGATGCTTTTAAGATTTTACAACTTCAGTCATAATCATTTTGAGGTAATGACTATTCTTAAGTAATATTTTGAACATAAAATGCGACTAATTATCATTAACAGAAATTTAAGAAATACTAAATCACTTGATACATACTATGTTTACATATATTTTAAATAATAGATATATGAGTTGTAAGTTTATGTAAACACTTATTCAACTCGTTCCAATCATTATTATAGTCAACATGAAAATATCTCATTTATTTGATTGATGTTTGTAAGATATGCTATTCTATATGTGCAATTCTGAGGATGTGTATACGTGTAGTCAATATAAGACAGAGTAAAATAACACTTTGGTTAATTTAAACTAAATTTTGATTTTTATTTACCAAACGGGGTACATAGTTAGGTTAATGCAATAAAATAGTATAGTATGTATATATATATATATATATATATATATATATATATATATATATATATATATATATATATATATATATTAGTTGATCAACATTGGAATCAATGAAAAGCAAAATTAATTAGCCAAATCAAACAACGTAAAACAATATGCATTTCTTCAACAACGACACTGCACTGAGAAAAACTCCGTGGTAGGAGCTATATTATCAATTTACCATAAAGATGTAATTAATGAAGCCTTCAAACAATGTTTAACTAAAAATCGTATTTATTTGATAATACCTCGTATTAAATTTTCATTTAAAGATATAAATACATACTTTCGATATATTAACGAACTAATTAGAAACTTTTCCAAATGTTTTGCAAAGTTCCCACACTTTTTCATTTTTAAGTAATGCTTCGTTTGTCTCTTTCTCACCAAGACGCTTTTCGACTATAGACACTTGTGTTAGAAGCTTGTGACAGTCCTCTCCGGCCTTTAATAGAGCGTTGCAAGTTTCTTTCGATACTTGTTTTCCATTGTTAAAGATATATTAGGATATTACACCGTGTGGACATGACATAGGTCCACAATTTGCCGACTCCGCAGGGGAAGTAAAAGACTTGAAAATTTTGAATTTTCGGGAGAAAATTATTTGATTTGATTTTTTTTTTTGAAAATGCTAAGAATTTGGATTTGGCTGAAAAAATAGGAGTACTCGGGATGACTTGACTCCTGATCAGATTCTGAAATGGGTTCCTAAGATCCTTAGGTTTGGACTGCATGCCTATGTGAATTAGGGGAAACAAGGATCCCTATTCCTAATGTGACTAGGAGAGGATTCTCCCTACTATAAATAGAGGATCCTAGCTCTTTAATCTTCATATTCAAACCCAAATAATCTCCTCTCTCTTAAAATCCCTTAGACTTTTTAAGACAAAAAAGGTTCTTTCTATGGGTATCGAACATCTGACCACGATGCTTCAGGCGTGGGCCCAAAACTTTCGAGATGAAGATAAAGTTCAGCTAACTCAAATGGGAATTGTCTCTTTATTCCCGCTTCAGCGACTTAGGGTAGATTCACATTCCCTGGATGCTTGCCTGTCCTTTTGGGATACTACCCACCATGTTTTCGCATTTCCTCGAGGAGAAATATGTCCCCTTCCCGAAGAAATTGCAGTCATAGGCGGTTGGTGCCCTAAAGCTCGTCCTGCCATTCCCCCATTTTATCCTGATTCAAGGAGGAGATTAAGGGACTTTCTTGGTTTGTCCCATGCTGAGACAGCTCGTATGGTAAAAGGAGATTCTGTTTCCCTATTCGACCTAGCCAACAAATTTATGAACACTGACGGCGTAAGAATTACTTCGACCCACAGGCGTAGGGCCTTCGCTTTTTGTATGCTGCATCGTTATGTCTTCGAAGGAAGAATGGATGCTGACTCATGCTTAGGTGAAATCAGGTTGATTGGCATAGTTGACCAGATGGAGATAGGTCACAGTCTGACTTGGCTGACAACCGGGGAGATTATCATGGGCCTTGATGCTAGAAGACTTGACCCGGATCGACAATTGACAGGAAGTACTCGTCTTTTGCAGGTATTGGACTGCGTTTTTTTTTCTCTTTTTTTGAAAACCTACCCGAATTTCCCGAAATTTTTTTTTTGAATCTTTTCGGAAATTTTCAGATTTTCAAATTTTTTGATTTTTTCGATTTTTTTTTTGAATTTTTCGAAAATTCTTTTTTCTTCGAATTTTTTGAAAATTCGATTTTTCGATTTTTCTCGAATTTTGAATTCATTTCTTCTTTTTGTCAGATCTGGTTATCCGAGCGCTTGTCGATCATAGAGCCTCCGGTGAGCATACCCAAATACCGTAGCTGTCAAATTAGCTCGAGGAAACGACGAATAAGCTCGAGTCACCATATAAACCGGACTTATTGGGAGGAGGAGTTAAAATTCCATGGTGGGCCCCTGATTAGATGGACCGTAATTTGGTGGTTCCTCTCAAAACTGACGGGGTTAGCTAAAAGAGACAAAGCCCGCTATCTAGTGATCCTGTCTTTAGATTGGACTGTCCATATCTACCTGGACCGCATCCTGAGGCAGTTCGGTTCGTTTCAGCAGATCCCCGAGACTGAAGCAATTATTAGCGTTTCGCTTCAATTGATGGACGCTATGTGTGACACGTGGCTACAATGTTGGTTCACCCGTGTCATATGGACTATACCTCGCCCTTGTCAAACCGTTTGGGTTTCTGAGGCCTACCGAAAATGGACTTCTGAAGAATCTGAGGACGCCTGTAAAGCTTTGAAGACCGACGAGGCTTTTGACTTGGTCCGTCGGGAAACGGTAAAAGATAATAGAGGATTCTTTAAAAAAGGAGAAACTCCTGCTACCCTTGTCCGACTGGAGTCGGGTTCTAAGTCAAAAACTAAGACTCGAGCTAAAGAAACTGGTGCTAGTGACTTGGAGAGCAGACTCGGACCGAGACTAGCGGCCCGAGACCGATTAGGCCCAAGAGACCGGTTACCAGAAAAGGTAAGGGCTCGACTAGGACCGGTCGATGTGACTGAAGATTCGATTTCAAGGAAGCGAACTCGGGCTAAGGAAGGTCCCCTGGTGATTCGGGAGCGCTCACCTCCACGTCGTCGTCAGTGGATGGAAAAAAAGGCTAAAGACAAGGGAAAGGGCAATATGCCTTAAATGCCGAGCCTCTAGATTTTTATTATTTAAGTATTACTACTATTTATTTTAGTGTCGTGTGCCTTTTTTTTTTTAGGATTTTTTGAATTTTTTGTGATTTGTAATTTTCCGAGTTTATCGGATTTAAAAAAAATAAAAAATAAAGGAAGTTTATTAAAAACCGTTCTTGTTTATTTTTCTCGATTGCAGTGGTTGTGCCCTTTTGAGGAGCTGCCTACATATCCACAATTAATGGAATCAAAGCAAACGTAGTTCAATTTTTTTTAATAATTTGCAATCTTGAAATACACCAAGACTATGGTTCGAGATGTTTATAACAGTAGAATAAATAATTCTAGCTTTTGACTTGCTTTTGAAAGTTTATTTTAGAAAGGTGATTTTAATAAACTTTTTGCAAATGACATTGAGAAAGAGCTTAAGGGTAGTAACGCTTCAGCTGGTCCAGGTTGGTTGGATGGACAAACTCGTTCCCGTCCAGGTCTGTTAGCATCACAGCTCCGCCTGATAGAATCTTTTTCACCAGATATGGCCCAGCCCAATTAGGTTTGAATTTTCCCCTTGGGTCTACTGGTAATAAAGCTCGAACTGACTTGAGAACCAAATCCCCTTCTTTAATGTTCCTGGGCCTGACCCTTTTGTTGAAGGTCCGCTGAATCCTCTTCTGATATATTTGTATATTATTGAGGGCACGATATCGTCGTTCGTCTAACAAGACTAGCGAGTCATATCGTGCTCGAACCCAATCAGCTTCAGGTACTTGACTTTCTAGTAGAATCCGGAGAGATGGTACTTCCAATTCGACATGTTGGACGGCTTCCATCCCGTATGTAAGGTAATACGGTGTTGCACCGGTTGCCGTACGGATTGACGTCCGATAACCCCAAAGTGCAAATGGTATTTTATTAGGCCAGTCCCGGTAATTATCAGCCATCTTTTTGAATATGGTGACAATTGTCTTATTAGCTGCTTCTACCGCTCCATTGGTCTGGGGTCGGTAAGGTGAAGATGTATGCCTTTGAATCTTATACTTGGTTAATAGTGCCGCCGTCTCGGCTTGAAAATGGGTCTCGTGATCACTGATACATTTATGTTGGATCCCGTACCGGCATATTATCTTATTTTGGATGAATTTAGCGACATGCTTGGCGTTGAGAATACGATAAGACTCAGCTTCGACCCATTTGGTGAAATAGTCGATAGCTACCAAAATGAAGCAGTGTCCGCCTGTTCCCGAAGGATTTATTTTCCCGATTATGTCGATTCCCCATGTTGAAAATGGCCAGGGTGATGTCATGGTATATAACAGGGATGGTGGCATATGTTGTACATTAGCGAAGATTTGTCAGATATGACAATGCTTGACGTATAACTGGCAATCGGTTTTCATGCTGTTCCAGTAATATCCGAGCCTCATGATTTTCCGGACTAACATCTGGGCATTCAAGTGCGGGCCGCACTCGCCGTCATGTACTTCAGCCATAACTTTTTCAGCCTTAGTTTTATCAGCACATAGGAGAAGAGCCCCTTGTGCTGTCTTTTTGTAAAGCTGCCCGTCTTCGGTACGGATGAATTGGGTTGCCAGCCTTCGTAAGGCTTTCCTGGCTCGGTTGTCCGTCCCGGGTGGATATTCCCCATTTGTTAGGTATGTCAACACAGCTTGATACCATGGCTCGGGATCGGGTATCTCGATATCTTCGATGTCGTGGATGTATGTCGTCTCAGATCGTCTCTCGACACAAATTGGCATACTGGTCAAATGATCGGGAATATTTAGTAAAGATGCCAGTTTTGAGAGTGCATCTGCGAACTGATTTTCTTCCCGAGGTAGGTATATATATTCTACCTTTTGGAATTATTTTTCGAGATCCCTTACTCGTGCCTGGTAGGCCACGAGATTAGCATTTCGAGTCTTCCATTTTTGGAGTGCTTGATTAATGACCAGAGACGAATCACCGTGTACTCGGAGGTTCGTGACTCCTAAATCGGCGGCGGCTTGTAGCCCGTGGATACATGCTTCGTACTCAGCGGCATTATTAGTAACGTCAAAGTCTAATTTGATGGAGACGGGAGTGTGTTCTCCTTTTGATGAGATTAGAAGAATCCCTACTCTGAATCCCCGGAAATTAGATGCCCCGTCGAAGTATAAGTCCCATGTCTCGGTATCGGTATGGAAAATATCTTCGTCTGGGAAGGACCAAGTGTCGGTGTGTCCTTCTTCAGTCACGGGACTGTCGGCGAGAAACTCGGCTACTATCCGGCCCTTAATTTCTTTTAATGGTACGAATTTTAGATCGAATTCTACCAACATTAGGGTCCATCTTGATATTCTAGCATTGAGGATGGGTTTTTCGAAAAGGTACTTGATTGGATCCATTCTAGATAGCACCTGTACCTCATAGCTGAGCATGTAATGTCGGAGCTTCTTCGTGGCCCAAACCAGAGCTAGACATGTCTTTTCGAGCATGGTCTATTTGCATTCATACTCTAAAAACTTCTCGCTGATGTAGTAGATAGCTCGTTCTTCGGAATTGACCGTTTGAGCTAGCATAGCCCCCATGGTTGTCTCGGTCGTTGGTATAACGACAGAGGCAAACCGGGTTGAGGTGGCATCAGAACTGGTGGCGCGGATAAGATTTCTTTTATTCTATCGAAGGCCATTTGACATTTGTCGTCTCATAATATCCGTTCCCCTATCTTCAGTTTCTTGAAAATGGGTTCACGTACCATGGTTAGCTTTAAAATGAATCTGGTGATGTATTGGACTTTCCCGAGAAATCCTCTTATTTCTTTTTCGGTTTTAGGAGGTTGCATCTCGGTGATGACTTTGATTTTAGCTGGATCGACTTCGATGCCACGTTGGCTAACGATATGACCCAGTAATTTGCCAGAGGTTACCCCGAAACTGCACTTTTGAGGGTTTAACCTCATGTTGTACTTGCGTAATCGGGTGAAGAATTTTCTTAGGATGGTGATGTGACCGTACTTATCTTTTGATTTGATGATCATGTCGTCTACGTAAACTTCCACTTCTTTATGCATCATGTCATGTAATAAAGTTGTGGCGGTTCGTTGATATGTGGCCCCGGCGTTAATGAGACCAAATGGCATAACAGTATAACAGTAAGTACCCCAAGTTGTAATGAAGGTAGTCTTATCCATATCTTCTTCTGCCATTTTTATTTGATTGTACCCGACATACCCATCCATAAATGATAGAAGGGCATGATCAGCTGTGTTATCCACCAGTATGTCGATGTATGGTAACGGGAAATCGTCTTTCGGGCTCGCCTTGTTAAGATCCCGAAACTCTACACAGACGCGCACCTTACCGTCCTTTTTAGGAACCGACACGATGTTTGCAACCCAATCCGGATATTCGGATACATGTATGAAGCCAGCTTTGAACTGTTTGTCGACTTCCTCCTTGACTTTAAGGGACCATTCGGGCCTCATGCGGCGGAGTTTTTGTTTAACCGGCTTGAATCCTTCCTTGATCGGTATATGGTGCTCGGCTATTTCGCGATCTATCCCCGGCATGTCCTTGTAGGACCATGCGAAGACGTCTTTGAATTCTTGGAGGATATTCGTGAATTATTGTTTCTCCTCGGGATCTAAAGATAACCCTATCTTAAGTATCTAAGGCTCTAAGATTATTCCCACATTAATAGACTCGGTTTCTTCGATTATCGGGTTTCGGGATTCCCTTTTCTCTAGTTGTTCAACCAGATGTGGAGGCAAGGATACCTGTTCGTCGGGTTTCTCAATGTCATTGCACAAAACATTTTTGAAATTGAAACTATTTTGAAAATGAGACAAGTCGTAAGCAGAACGGTTGTTATTATTGCTCATAAATTTGGAGAAAAGCTCGAAAAGAGCTGCCATCTGATCGTTAGTCAGTGGCGGGATAGATAAGGTACTCGGGATAGGCCCCCGGAGTACCAGGAGTAGCTAAAGGGAGAGGGGGAGTTACAGGAGTGACCCTAGCACCAGACTCACTAGACTCGATCTCAGACTCAGACTCAGACTCCGACTCGGACTCAGACTCCGACTCAGACATTTCTCTTTCTCCAGCGATCAACTTGTAGGTCTTTCCTTGCACTAGTAGAAAAAAGCTCATTTGCGGCTCCTCATTTGCGACATCTTAGCCAAATAGCAGCAAATAATATTACTTCTAAATTTCCTCCCACCTTATTGCAAGCAACAAATAAAGGGTCTCTACCAATTTTGGAATGATTTAATATATTATTAAAATAAAACAAAAAAAATCGGCACTCTTTCGTCCAAGCCGTACCCCTGACTTAGTCTATAATAGCAATTTTTTTTAAATTTATCTATTTTCGGGCGAGTAACGGATTCGGGCGTATTTTGGCCCAAAATATTCGGGTTATTATCGGGTCGAGTTACTTTCGGATTTCGGTCATTTTCGGGAGGGTTTTCGGAATTTTATTCCAGCGGTTTCGGGTCGGGTTTTTGTGTCGGGTCAATTTTTGACCAGTCTAATATATATTGACCCGGTGATTGGACAACCAATTTGTATGATACTAATTGTAAATGCCAGTAAACCAATGATGAGGTATTATAAGATATCATCTAACAATATACTCGTATAATCCAATTTAGGCCCGAAATCCTTGTGGATATAATTAATAAATATAGACCAATTGGTCTATATTATCGAGGATATATTATAGTAAATTGGTCTATATCCTCTACCCTTTAAAAAGAGAGAGCTAGGCGCACTGTACAGTGTTGCTACAGTTCTGCAACACTGTTTCAAAAAAAAAACGCGTTGTTCCATCTTTTCCCTTCCTCTGCCGCTCTCCTTCCCATTGCTCTCTTCCTTCATTTTTCTTTCTCTCTCTACTCTTCCTATGTGCTTTTCTCTCTATCCCTTCATTTTTTCGTTTTTTTTTTCGTTTTTGACTCCTGATTTTCGTTTTTTACTTTGATTTTCGTTTTTGGTCCTTGATTTTCGTTTTATTGCCTTTCATTTTCATTTTTTTTTACTTTGATTTGATTTTCGTTTTTTGGTTCCTGATATTGCTTCTTTTCCCTTTCAGGTTGTGGATCTGGGATTATGGAGCTTCTTCTCTAGTTTTTTTAGGGTTTTCCCTTTCAGGTTGTGTCGATTTCTGTTTTGGGTGACAATTTTTTTTGTCTGTGTCATATTGCTTTCTTCATTTCTGTGTTGCTTTTTGGGGTTGTTCTTGCTTCTGATCTTTGTGTCTGTTTCATATTGCTTTCTTCATTCGTGTGTTACTGTTTGGAGTTGTTCTTGTTTCTGATTTTTTTTCCCACTGACGGTTCAGGGTTTGGTGCCCGCCAGTGGTGTGTAGAAGAGATTGAAGTGTTGATGTCGGCTGCTTAATTTTTTTGGAGTATGTTGTTGCTTAATTTTTTTGATTATCTTCAGCTCTTCTCTTTTTTTATTAGATTTGGGGGTGGATCAGTTTGGGAACTCTATTTTTTTCTTTGTGATTAATTTGTTCGAATTTTTGGATTTGCATCATCTAATTAGGTTAATTTTGATGTTTTTGTTTTCCAAAAAGTGATTGGTGTCAACTGATTATGTTATTTTTGATGCTTTCGGTTTAAAAAGTTGTATTTTTACCGTCTGATTACGTTAACTTGATTTTTTTGTTGCTTACAATTTTGATTTTTATGATGTTTCTGCGTAAAAAAAATGCCATTTATTATGTGGATTTTGGCAGTAGGTTCTTGACCATAAACAGATTGTTTGTATTATGTGTTTGTTGAATTCGTGAGATGAAAGTTTATTTTGTTGTGCATTGTGCGGAAAAGCCTGATACTGTTGCAGCATCTAAGGGTCAGCTTCTGTTGCATTAATATATTTAGTTGATTTTGATTTGGTTTATGGTTCTATGATGAGGTATGATATGATGTAGTGACTATATGCCCACTTCTGTTGCATTAATTTTACAGGAAAAGTTGCCTCCGGGATCCGACTGATTCACGGCTCAGGCCTGACTAGAGATACTTTGAAAACGGGGAGTTAAGTAGGCAAATGTAGAGACTAGAGAGATTACAACTCGAGCAAAGGCAACTACAAGTAATTCTTCGCTCTCCCTTATTATCACGATCTTTGCCTCGTTTCTTGAATCTCTTTTGGAGTATATATATGTGGCGTTTATTACATTTATACCTCTATTTGGGGACCCGACAATCACACATCGAACACCTACTATTTCTGACTCACCTTGTTATCACAGTAATCTGTCGAACCTGGAATAATGGGAAAGCAGGAGGTCATGAGTCATAACGTTCTTGCTATTTTTTGCTCGGAAAATACAACGTAGGAAATTCTTCAGCAACCTCTTCAAGGAATTGACGAGCATCTCTTAGAATTTTCTGAAGTACTTCCTGCAATTTTTTTGGGCGTAAGATTTAAGTTTACGAATGATTTGCTTACGTGTGTCTGTTTTGTTTGCTTCAGCCGTGGCTAAGGCATTAAGACGTGCTGCAGAAGGGAAAACGTCAGCTCAGGTCGAGGCAGCTGAGTGGAACTGGAAATTTTAACTCGAAAATGCTAGACATATGCATCTCAAGCGTAAAGGTTCAGTCTCGAGTCTCGACAATATTTATTTACTATATTTGCTTTGTAGATTTTCCCTTTCGGTCGTAATCGTGAAAGAGTGGTGGCGATTGTAATGGCAGTCGGAAATGGAAACTCCAATCTTCATGTACGAGTAATTGTAGTAAACGTATATTACTTTGATTATGATTACGATTGCGATTATGAGCTATAATTACATGTTTACAATCACACTATTTATAGAATGTACTCAACTTAATAGACGTAATAATATGAAAGAGATATATTCCTAATAGTTACTGGGTTTTTGAAGTTTCCATGGCGGGCACATGTCACCGCCACGATTGACTTTCAGGGAGCGTGGACCCACACTTCGAACGTCCTCCATTCATTTTAATTCTCAAATTGAGCACCATCTGATGTTATCTCACTGTTATCTATTCGATTTGATGCTAGCTTGAGCACGGAAAAAAGAATTGCAGCTGAAGGCAAACGTCAGATAATTAAATCTCATTCATCTTCGTGTTTAGCTTTGTTTGGGGTGGAAATGGTACACAACTTGGCATTCTGGTTTATATTTCCTAAAAAATTGTTAGGAAACTTATAACTAAATATGTAATCTTTTAATGGATTCGTGTAACCGGTGTAAAGTTTGTCGGATGTGAATTAATGAAGGCGTGCAAAATGAAACGAAGTACTCCCTCCGGTCACTATTTTTCGCCCCACTTTCCTTATTTTGAAGGTTTTTATTTTTTGCCCCACTTCTCCACTTTTCTTTTATATCTTACACTTTTACCATATTATCCTTCTTTCTATCCTTTATTTACAAGAAATGTCATTGAATTTTAAACTTTAAGGCCCACCATTCATTTATTTACCAATTTATATTCATTTTTCACTACCCACCACCATTTCTTTACCATTTTATATTTATTCCTTATTTTCCGTGCAAAAGTAAGCGGGGTGATAAATAATGACCGGAGGGAAAAGTAGTTAAGAACATAATAGGTATTCTAACGTCTGTTTTCAGACTTAAAAGAATTTTGTTTTCATAATCTCATTGTGGTCTATAACTATTGCACAGGAAGGAAAAACTAGAGTACAAACACTAAGAGGGATTCATTGTAGATTGGAACAGGTAAGATCAGACATTAACAGCATGAAACAACTGGCTTTTCAAGAGTCAGTCTAGCGACAGAGAGCCGAGGAGGACGCAATAGATGCTATAAATAAGGTAATTAGTACCTCTCTCTAATTCTACTGAACACGGGACTTTTCCCTTTCACATGTATGTGTGAACCGAAACTCCCCTCTCACTTGGTGCTACTTCACACTCCACGTTGTGTGTGTGTGTTCATTTCTGTATCTCAACCTTTGATTTGTAGGGCTCTAAAGAGGTTCAAAATCCGTGGTGGTGAAATGAAGGTCAAAAGAAATAAACCATTTTGGAAATCTATTAGGGTAAACGTTTAAAACTTCATTTCTTTGTGTTTTTGATCATTTGAGCTTCAATTATTGGGATGAAAATACCGATGTTTTTGTATTTGTCTTGGTAGTGCCCTCAACAAAGTGGAGACATGGACTATGGCTTCTATGTGAAGTGGTTAATGCACGATATTGTAAAAAATTGCTCCACGATAAGTGACTTGCATAGGGTAAGATTTTTATTACTATGATCCAATGGGTTATGAGTATGGACTGTGATGGGGTAGGGGATCGTACAAAAAATTACTAATTTGATTTCTCTTTGTAAGTTAGAGTGAACTATTATAGGATGAATATGGATTGTGAAATTAGGTTAGTGAACTTGTGCTTGATTGGTCAATTTTGTGGATGTTGAAGTTCTTGAAATTGGATATTTTGTAAATATGGATGCATATGAATTGTGAATATTGGTCGATTTTGTGGCATTATGTTAGGTTTGGATCTCACGTAAAGAGGAGCGATACAACTACATCCAAGATGAGCTTAATGATGTATGGGATAAGTGGGCTTCTTACTTTACTTCTCGTTGTACGTAAAATGCTAAGTAATTTTAGATTTCTAAGTCGATTGTAGTAGAATGTTCTTTTGAATGGTGGATAATATGTAAGTTACATCACTATGAATCATTTGGATTTGGCAATTTGTTGATGCCCTTTTGAGGCGGTATATTGGCATCTGTGGTGTTATTGAAAATTTGGATGGTAGCGAAAATATCAAAAAAAAAAACTTTTCATTTTAGAAATATATTTGTGGCGTATTTGTAATTGATATCGATGTGTCAAATATATTTATTTGCGGCATCAGCTACCTACAGAGCACCATTTACAATTCATTATTTGAGGCGTTTATGTCATTAAACGTCGCAAATAATGTAAGTATTTGAGGCATTTTTTAATAAAGACGCCGCAGATAATGCAGTTAATTGAGGCGTTTTTTCATAGGAACGCCGCAAATAAATATTATTTGAGGCGTTTATAGAACGCCGCATATAATATTTTATTTGCTTCCCCGCCATTTGCTTCGTAGCCTAAAACGCCGCAAATGATAGATATTTTGGAGCCGCAAATGAGCTTTTTTCTACTAGTGTTGACTGTCAGTCCATTTGACAGTTTTCCTCCAGGCTCTCTTTCCCGTATCGGATCCTACGTCCGAGATTAGCTTAGTTGGATCGAACTTATGGCTGCGAAGGATGAGATTGACTAGCTCTTCTTTTGGTGGTGGGATCGCGACCTCTTCTCCAAAAAGTAGCCCTAGTGCGGACACAGCATTCTTAGCATCTTCGGACTGGATAAGGGCGAAGATATCATCGGGTATGAAGTTGCAGTCCTGGGCCAAGTGGGTCCCAAGGTGCGTGGTATTGGGCTGATATAGGCCCATTTGGACAGGTCCAAATACTGAAGTAACAAAGGTAACAGTGTTAGTTCCTATTTGGCCCATATTTTCCGGGGTAAGGGTATATCCTAGCCCGGTTTGAGATCTGCCGTTGTCTAGGACTTCAATAACCTTTCCTGCGGAGAGATCTGGCCTGGAAGTAACTCCCGGTAGGAACCCTAGATTTTGTAGCATCCTGTCGATGCTCACTATGAAGTAGGGTTGGAAGAGATATTCATCTTCGATTGCTACTATGAAATCGAACCCCCAGAGATCCGTGCGACCCGAAGTGTTGCAGTTAGCCACAGTCATAGGTGTCGCCTCCAAGGTGATGATTCTATCGTGCAAATGCAACTTGATTTTCCGATGCAGAGTGGAGGATACCGCCTTGACGGCATGGATCCATGGTATTCCTAGGAGCAGGTTGAAGGAAGAGGTGACATCAATCACCTAAAATTTTAACTCCTTTTCTACTGGGCCGATTATGACAGTAAGTTTCACGGCCCCAGCTACCGATCTTGGGCTTCCGTCGAAGGCCTGGATGGTCTGAGTTGTTGGAATGTAGTCGGCCTCGGTGATGCCGAGGGCTTTGGCGGTCCTCAAGGGGAAGACGTTGACTGCGGACCCGTCGTCTATTAGGGTCATCGGTAAGTACTTTCCACAGCAGATCACCGTGATGTAGAGGGCCATGTTGTGGGTAGGCTCAAATGATGATAGATCAGCGTTGGAGAAGGTAATCAATGAGCTTTCTTCTTTAGCTTTGCCTTTCAAGTGAGGCAGGACCGTGGCTACCATTTCAGCTGGAGTAGCCAAAGAGTCGATCTTGACTTGATCGAGGGCCTTAGTGAGTGCCTCTCGATGTTTCTGTGAGCTAACTAAGAATTGCCATATAGAGAGGTCAACTCGAGTCTTGCTTAGCTGCTTCAAGAGAGCCTTTTCGGTGGTTGGCTCTTCGGGGGTGGCCTCCACCCTAGCTGGTTCGACGACGATAGGAACATCCCCAAGGTGGTTAGTGGCTAAGGCTTTGGACTTAACCTTCTGGATCTCCTCGGGAGTGATGGGGACAGCTTCCCCTTTAGTAAGGTAGACGTCGTCTTCGTCGTCGCACCAAATCCCGTTTATTTGCGGGACAAATGGAGAAATGAGGTGTGAACAGTCGATGATTTCTCCGGAGAAAATGGCGTGGGTGGCTAAAGGATTATCCTTGTTACTGGGCTTGCCTCCAGGCAAAGGGACTTTGCCATTTTCGATGAGATCCTGGATTGGATGCTTCAGCTTCCAACATTTCTCGGTATCGTGCCCATTGCCCCGATGGTATTGGCAATAGGCCTGAACGTCGTAAGCCATGGAGCGACGCTCGACTGGGACTTCGGGTGTTGGGCCTATCGGGTTGATCAGGTCTTTTGATGACAGCCTTTGTAAGGCGTTTGCGTAAGTGGTACCTATGTCGGTGAATACCCGAAGTGTGGTATTCTTCTTGGACGGGGTATCAAGTAGATTGACCTCGTCGAAAATGTTGCGAGTAGCAGCTGCAGTCGCGGGCTTGCTTGTGGATGAGCTGGCCCCTTGATAACCCTTTGTGGAAGCTTTAGTAAGGCTTTCTAATCTTAGATCATCCTCAATTCTTGTCCCCATTTCATTTAGGGTAGCGAAGTTGGGTATGGTGGCGTACCGGAGATGGACCCGGTAAGAGGGGAGGAGATTCTTCACGAAGGCCTCCACTAACACTTTCTCGCTGGGCTTATCGACCAGCTTAACGCTCTCAGCTCTCCATCTCTGAAGGTATTTTATGAATCCTTCCTTAGGTTCCTGGGCCATGCATTACTTCCAGGGTGCGCATTGTGGTCTGGATTTTCGTGTTGTCGGCGTAGTTTCGAGCGAATTCTGTTGCCACGTCATCCCAAGTTTTGTATTTCTTGGAATCGAGCCGGTAGTACCAAGCTCTTGGGTGCTTCTCGAGGGAAGAAGCAAACAGATGCTTGAACATGTTGGACTTAACTCCCTTAAGGGCCATGAACTCCTTGAAGGCCTGGATATGGTGGACCGGGTCTTCAGTACCCTCGAACATTGGCTGGCCCGTCAGGTTGAGATTGGCAGGCAGTTCATCGGTCAGGGGCGTATAGGCCCGAGCATTCTCCGTGTGGATTGAGTTTTGGGTCGACAGATGGACCTGCTCCTGCAGTTTGTGGACTGCGCTGGCCAATTCAGCTAAAGGCCCAGTAGTCTCGACATCGCCACTGGGAGTTCCTTGCTCCACAGCGCTTACTCGGGTAAGGATGGCGATTTGGTCCCCTCTCATGGTCGTAATCATGTTTTCCAGCTTGGTCAATGAGGCCCTCAACTCGTCTATGGCTTGCTGCGTCATGGTTCGGGTGAAGGGTAGCCTGTCTGTAAGAACACCGTGTAATCAGAAACGGATCCAGATCCTAGAATCAAATAGTGCATCCTGAGCAAGGAAAAAAGACTAGACGAGAAAAAAGACTTAAAACCGACTCCTAGATGGGTGACTCGTGGACGGTGGGTTTTCCTTAGGATTTGGCAAAGTAGGCCTAGTCCCATTCGAAGGAAGATCCATGTGAGAATTCCCAAGACTTTGGACTCGAATGTGTAAACGGACTTCCCTTTGTAGGAGTTCGTCCTATGTAGATGGGCCGTGCCTTGACAAGTAAGGCGGACTGGGACAGAGAGGAAACCCGTGATGTAGGATCGACGGAGTTTCGACGCTATAGACTCTTACAACTTATGACAAGACCCGACACTACTAAATACGGGAGGTCCTAAGAGGAAGGTTTCGAAAAAAGGAAGATTTGGATTTAGAAAAACCCGAAAAAGTCAGATTAAATGGCCCGATTTTTTTTGAAAACCGAAAAGTACTAATCGGGCCGGAATTTCGGAAATTTTGATAAGGTTTGGGCGGCATACCGGCTAAAAATAGGCTTATTTTGAGTCAAAAATCATAAGTCCTAAATTCGGTATCGTCCCGGGTTTTGAAAAATGGATAGTTTTGAAAGGATGCAAGTTTTTTTGAAATAAAGGTTTTTGAAAGAGGTGATCAAGTAGCACGTAGTCATGGAAACAGTATAATGACACCATGTATGCTCCTAATCTAAGTCTCGGTCGGTCTAAATAGGGTCTATACCAACAACGATCGCTTTCTCGCAAATCAGGACGGACTTCCTAAGCCGAATTGGACTTAGAACCTGCCGTAAAACCCATGCGAGTTCTGCCATCGAAGTCTTTAATGCACCCATTTAGGAATGCACCGTGGTATAGTGGGACGTCGGTCACAAGTAACCGGCCCGGGAAAGAATTAGGTTATGCATGAACCATTGAACTAAAACGCGTACATTACTTATCAAACGATTTCTTTTCGAGTCTCACCCTAGGAACCCCGATGACAAGTGGTACATCAGGAATCCCCAGCGGAGTCGCCAAATTGTGGACATGACATAGGTCCACCCCGACGCGGCCACGCGCGGGTTTGGGGAGGCGAATGAATCTCATGTGAGATGGGTCGAATTGAAATTTAAATCGAAGTAGGAGTCGCCACCGAACTTTGTGGGAGTTCAGGCCCGTTCGAACCCACTCTATGTCGTAGTGGGCCATGTACAAAATATGGCCCATTTTCGATGTCAGAGTTTATTGGGTCCGTCCCTTAGCATTTGATACCGATACCGACATTATCGGTAATCGAGTATTGAATGACTCTCGTTGCCAATGGATTCGGACATCCGGAAACCATGGTTCTGAGTAAGGTGTGAGGGTACGTGTTGGGAAGTTCCCAAAGAACACCCAACCCCGCCCGCACTTAGCGCCCTTTACTAAGATATCGTTCGATTTTTATGTACGCGCGTTAGTTCGACGATTGAATAATATGCAAAGAGTATTTTTAGACTAAACATGTGAAATATGTTTGCTAAGTCGTTTTAATGCATTTAAAGATTAACGTTAAAGTTGTATTTTAGCATGCGAGGTTCATTCTAGTATAATAAAACGAACGAAAAGAAATTGCTAAAGACATGAACAAACGGGTTAGTAACGATTGATAAATTGAATAGAAAAACGTAAACTTGATGCATGGGTTGAAAAAAGTTTGTGACACATGATGAATTAAACACGCGTTGACCGAGGTCAAAAATATTTATCGAAAGGTTGAAATGTGCCGAGAAAGACGTTGTTTTAAGAAACTTAAAAAAAAGTTACGGTTTCAGCAACCCACGCGACTCGCCCGAGAGGTGGCACAACTCGCCCGGGACGCGCACGGCTCGCGTCTCTGGCTGTCTCGGTTTTGATTTTTCAAAAATTGTTAGTTTTAATAAATCGCGTATAAATATGAATTAATTTATATTCGAGTTATATTTTCGATATTCGTTGTATTCGATATTCGATTATGAAATCGATATCGAATATTCGGAATGACCTTTTTTTATAAGAAAAGAAAGGATTTTGCAAATCGTTTTGTAAAATTAAATTAAAAAAACGATGTTTGATTCTCTCCACGTTAAAAATCGTCGTATGAAACTATGTGACGATTTTTTAGTATCAACGAGATTAATTTAGTTCTTGTTAGATACGATATTTGACTATAGAGTCAATATCGTATTTAAAGAACGTTGTTTTATATGAAAAATAGTTTGTAGTAACAATATTATGTAAGAAAAACGTGACAACGACCTATAATAAAAAACGGACGACACGACTCGAAGAAGAAGAAAAAAGACGCGAGAAGGGAAGAGAAAAAAAAGGAAAGAACGGGATTGATTTTTACACCCTCAACCTACATGCTTTGTCTTCTCGGAATAGGGCTCGTCAAAATGTGGCTAAGACACGGAAGCATCGAGATAATGTGGGTTAGTTTATTTGGGGTGGTGTTTCGGGTTGTATAAAGTGGCGGGTGGTGGTCGGCCTTTGGTCGGAATCGGGTTACACTATCGGTCTTTTGATGCTATGCTTGATGTTTGGATGTTACGAGATTGTAGATGTGTATGTCTCAGATGTCGGGGATTGAATGTTGTAGAGATGTCTGAATTGTTGGATGCGAGGGTTCTATATATAGGAGATGACAGCTTGCAAAGGAAGAAAAGCCACCGGTCGGGATGAGGTAGGATTCTGTCTAGAGATAGGAGAAGTAAACAATTTGAGGGGAACGTGACTTCTGCTTGCTTGGTGAGGAAGTCACGGTTTTTGGCTGGCGTTGGGGTACTCGGCCGAGTACTTCTTGTACTCGGTGGAGTGCTCGGTCGGGAATCCTACTGGGGATCGAATTCCACCTTTTGACGGATTTGTTTAATATTTTTCAGGCTGATTTTTGTAGCATTTGAGCTCAAACCGGACTCGTGAGATGTCACGGCTGACTTGAGTATCTCGAAAATATCTTTGACCGGGTTTTGACTCGGTCGGTAAAAGACGATTTTGCCTCTGGTGTCGGTTTTGACCCAAATTAGTATCATTTGACTCGAAATGACTCACTGGGCCTGATTTTGAGGTTGATTATGTGAGATGTGTACTCCGTAATAAGCCCAAGCCAATTTCCATTGATTTCGAGCCCATATTTGAATATGTTAAAGTATGTTTACGTCCGATCATCATCGAGTGGTTTTCGGAAACTACTATAGACACCTGGCAGTCAAAATGTGGGTGTCTACACACCGCCAAAAGTTGCACCTAGCTTCCTTTCACATTTTTGAAAGTCGTCTGCCTTCGAGGTGCTAGGTGCGGCAACAGAGTCATTTGCGAAACATTGTTCAGAGATAACAGAGACTGAAACAAGTAGTAGAACAATTTTGATTGTTCTAGGATACATATCAAAAACTTAGTTAAAATTATTTCTAATTTCTAATATATATCTGAAGTACTTTTCAAACACAGGTAACAAAAGAAAATATAAAAGTAAAGTGACTTGTGATAAGAACAATTGTTCATATCATACACTTTTATATTTCAATCTATACATTTAACATAATTGTATCTCAAAATTAACATACACTATTATTAATACATATTTAAAGCTAATTTACATCATTCATTGATAAAAGTGAATTTTTCTACAATAAGTTTTCCAAATTATATGTATGAGAGTATTTAATTTTGTAATCAAATAATCGACATTAACATCGATGTCAAAAGACAATCCTCATAAATTAATTTATATTTACTAATTCAAAAAAATTTGGATCTAATAACATAATTATTTTGTTCATTTGAGGTTATGCATATTTTTAATTTTACGTACATTGTCTTTTACTCGTTAATTAGTATAAAGTTTTAAATTTCTACGGTAACTAGATTATTTTTAAATTTGAAAGACACTTGTTTTTACTAAGCCAATAATAATTCATGCATGTGAATGTTAAAGAAAAACCAAAACTTGTAGAAGATATTTAAATTTGTAACATACTCAATTTTATTTTTTTAATTATTACATATACTGCATGTTTCTTCTTTTTTCTTTTAGTTGCGAATTATTATTTTTGAAGTCACATATTCTACATTTACAAGTTAATGATAAAATAATAAATAATATTGCTATCACTTGAATTACTTTGTTCGTGGATTTATATCATATAAAATCTTCAAAAAGGTCATTACGAAGTTTATTGTTAGTCACATCTGATGGCGTGAGGGAAATTCTCTTACTTTAAGGAATATAACTATCTATTTTCGAAAGATTTTTTAAACATATTCGCTTTATTGTCAACGTCAGAAGTATAGTGAGTGGTCGTATAATGATAAAATTAAAGAAAATCTTAACTATGTATATGGATGTATGTACGTACTTGTTATTGTTGACAATTTTATGTAGTTTTTCGCTTTTTACATAAACAATTTATTTTTTAATTTTTTAACTCCTTTTAGGATTGATACTATTTATATTAATCTTTATGGAAAAAAAATAACTTGATGCTTTTAAGATTTTACAACTTCAGTCATAATCATTTTGAGGTAATGACTATTCTTAAGTAATATTTTGAACATAAAATGCGACTAATTATCGTTAATAGAAATTTAAGAAATACGAAATCACTTGATACATACTATTATTACATTTATTTTAAATAATACTCTACTACATTTCGTCGTCGACATTTCAGCCATGTCGTCGGCGCTTTATACGTGAATTTACTCTTTTACCCTTCCATAATTGTGCTTAATGATATTAATTAAGTTTGTTAATTAATCTAATTAATATTTCTGAGTAAATTAAAATTACGGTTTTTGTACTTTTGAACGGTTTTTGAGGCACGTGTCTCAACGTAATTCTTTTACCCTTCTGTAATATTGATTGATGAATTTAATTAAGTTTCTTAACTAATGTAACAAATATATTACCGACTAATTTGAATTTATGGTTTTTTGAACTATTGAACGGTTTTTGAGACATGTGTCTCAATGTAACCCGGAAATATGTTTAGGAAATTTTTATATAAACCCCCCTTCTCCTCACAATTCACTTTCACTTCTTTCTCTCTCTTAAACAATTCCTTTAAAAATCGTTTTTCAAATAAAAAACCGCTTCCACTCCCACTCCAAATCCGTACTCAAGTAAGTAGATCTATCTATTTTGGGTTTTCTTTTAGCTTGTATTTGATTATTTTAGATCGATTAGTTTGATTATAATTAGTATTAGGTAGATAATTTAGGTTCCCCGTAGCTAATTTGTGCGTGATTAATACATGTAATACCCAATTTGAGTAGTTATTGTTTTCTATATTCGAATTTGGTATCGGTTTGGGTGACGGTGGGATCGGTTTTTGCGAAATAGGGCACGATTTCTGGGTTTAGGGCCGCTGGAAATGGACCTCGACGCCGGAAAACCGCGTCTGAGGAGTCCCCTAAACGCCGAGAATTCGCGTCTGAGGGCTCCCTTGAACGCGGAAAACTCGCGTATGAGAGGTCCCCTAGACACTCGAATTTCGCGTCTGGGGGGATCAGAGCGACGCTCAAAATTCGCGTCCTAGGGGTCTCCTCGACGCGAATTTCTGGTGTTTGTGCCTGTTTTCGAATTTTTTTTGTTCTACGTTATGCGTTACGATATTCGTAAAGTTCATTTTTTTTTCGATAGATGTTTATATCGTTACTCGGGTGTTGTTATTTAGAATTAATATTATGGAATTATACGAAATGTTTATATGTTTAGGATTATTATTTTGAATATTATTAGAATTATTATTATGAAATTCAGTACTAATTGTTGATAAATTTAGGTTTTGAAATATTTGAGAAAAGTTGTAATCAAAAAAATATATTGGATCTCTAGGTACAAAATATCAATTTAACTTGAGAAATAACTAAAAAAGTTGAATTTAGGTGAAAAACTTGTAACCGTTATCTTTCGCTAAAATCGACCACCCAATTGAGATAACGATGAGTACTAATTTTAAGGTTACTAGTGTTTACTAAAAAAATAGCCTTCTTTGAAAATAATTAAGTTGAGAAGAATATACGTTATCAGTAATTTGATTCTTCAAATAAATTTAATATCAAGTGACATAGTTGAAAGTAATAAGAATAGTAATTTCTTAGTATAAAAATTGATTTTTCAATTTATATATAAAATTTTATATCAATTGATTTTTCAAGTAGTAAGAATAGTACGAGAACGTTAAATTAATTTCTTACTTCGTATTATTATTAACAAGTGACATAGTTTTGTTTTATCACCGTGTGGAATTTATAAAATTAGATGGCTGGTAACGGGAAGAGTAGCCGGGTAGACGGTAGGGTCGTCACTGCGTCCACTCGTGCTAGGGGTAAGCCGCGGCCGCTACCTACCGGCCCACCAGAGCCATCGCCTTCGTCTCATGGGGGACACATGAAATTCATTTTCCACCTTTCCGTATCAAGAGCGGTACACCTGACGGTTCTTCGGAGGGAACTGCGAGCGGTGGTGTCCACGAGCCGTCCAGGTCGTTGCAGTCTGCCGACCTGGACATGGAGTTCGATGAGACGGAGAGGCAACACGCTTTTGAGGACGACTTCTCGGAGCAGCACGCGGAGGAGCGGGAGCAGAAGACGGACGCGGAGACATCACAGCAGGGTAAGGCTGTTGTCTACAGGAAGGGGCATGGAGTAACT
Organism: Agrostemma githago; assembly: GCA_958450325.1. NCBI lineage: Eukaryota > Viridiplantae > Streptophyta > Magnoliopsida > Caryophyllales > Caryophyllaceae > Agrostemma > Agrostemma githago. The sequence goes on from OY288242.1 coordinate 6,294,427, forward strand.
TTTCGGGGTAGTGTAGGTATTTCGGGCTCGAGCGCCCCCCGGCGTACATGGACCGACAATTCGTGGCGTCTGTAGGGACCTAGTACCGGAGGTCCCATCGATCCATCGGTGATCCCGAGCTTCGGGGATCATATTGCGCGTCTGCTTTTGTCAGAGCCAGAGCACGCGCTGACTCTGTTGACGACCTACAACCGTCCTCGGATTGTGAAGGAGTTGGAGTCGTTCGACAGCTCTCCTGAGGTAGTGGATGCTGTCCGACAGTCTGGCCTGATGCACCTACGGGCGTGCATTGTACGCCATTTGGACATACCGCTCATTACAGCATTCGTCGAGAGGTGGCAGCCGGATATGAACACATTCCACATGTCGTTTGGGGAGATGACTATTATGCTGCACGATGTCGCTAGGATCTTAGGGCTCCCTATCGAGGGTGAGCCATGCGTGGTTCGTAACGACGCTGGGGGTTTCGTTGATAGGATGTCCGCTGTAGGGAACTTCTTCGGGATGAATGACGCACAGCCGAAGGCACCCGCGGGGGGAGGGGCCCCTCCCATTTACAGGAGCGGGGCGGTACTAGCGAGGGTCGTGCGTGAGAAGATGCGCACTGGGACCCATGAGCAGGCTGTGCAGGGTTACCTAATCACGTTGTTGGGGGAGTTTCTCTTTGTGGATAGGTCGAGCGATCGTATTCGTCCGTCAGTCTTCCCAGTGACGAACAGCTTGGACTTGGTTCCTCGTTTTGCGTGGGGTGCTGGTACGTTGGCGTGGTTGTACATGAATTTAGGGATGGCTTCGAGGGAGGGGTACACCAATTTGGCCGGGTGTTTGACTTTGCTTCAGGTCTGGATCAATGAGTACTTTCCCAACTTTAGGCCGGGGGCACCGATCCCTATTATGCCGACTTCGCCACGCGCGACTGCGTGGGTAGGCGTCGGGAAACCAGTGGCGCATGGGTGCAACCTTTTGGCGTACGGATTGACAGCAGATCGGGTCTGTTGGGAGCCCTTCGTGAGGAACGCTCACACGGTGCACCGTACTACTACCTTCTACGGGACACTGCGCTTTATGGACATCATTGAGCCTTACCAGAGAGACCAGGTCATCAGACAGTTAGGCTACGTCCAGACGATACCCGAGTCGATGCCCACGCCGGTTAAGGTGCATCGACCGAGGCAGGGAGTGGGGTGTACCTAGTTGACTTCGGTGCGGGGTACGAGGACCACCCTTGGAGGAGTGTCTATGTTAGTCGCGCTAACCCGTGGATGATCTCGCGGCCCGTAGACTACCCGAGGGAAGTGACTCCGTATTACCACGCTTGGTACACGAGAGTCTCTCACCCGAGGATCATACCACCATCCGCCGCCGAGGTGCAGGATCAGGCGACGCTCGCTGGGGGATCACAACAGGTATTAAGTTTGTATTTTGGTGTGTAACGATAATTATTTGCAGGTTTATTTATACTAACCTCTGCCACCTTGTTTCAGGTCGCTCTCTCGTTGATGGAGCGCTTTTCTGCAGCTCAGCACTTTAGGGATGATCCGGAAGCTCGGCTTGCGTATCTTGACGACTTGATGGCGTCATTCCAGCCCGTTCTCCCCCGCCCGGGTGACCGCCCACCCCGATCCCAAGGGAAACGAGGTCGCCGTTGAGTGCTTTGGATTTTATTTGTAATATGTCTATGTCTTCAGTGTTAGGGATTTCATGTTTTATTTCGGATAATTTCGGATGATTTGTAATTTGTTTATGTTGACTACTCGTTTCTTTTTACATTTCGGATGATTTGGATGTTCGTTTGTTTCTTATTAGTGGGATTTGCAGTCGCCCCAACAACAGCAGCAGCGCGCATGCTTACTAAAATTTACGAATGAATACAATACTGGTCTAAAATATGAACATAATACAAATGCTTGTCTAATATTTATACTTACTAAAATTTACAAATGAATACAATACTGGTCTAAAATATGAACATAATACAAATGCTGGTCTAGTATTTATACTACACTACATGGTGAAGGGGTTGTTCACACCACCTGGGTCGTTGGGATCGATCTGCGCACGCGGAAAGTACTCATTCCACTCCTCGACCCACCTGTCTTGACGTTCTCGGTAAATGTTAGGATAATGTACTGTAGTATCGTCATGCGCGCGGTGCCAAAGGCCATGTGTAGGTGGCATCGGACAGTCGTCTGACATTCTCAGCCTCATCCATTGACCTCCCCCGCGTTCAACGTGCATTATCCACATTACGCCGAACGGGACATGGTTACCTGAGTAGGTAGTGCATTCGAGGGCTTCGGATACTCGACATATAACCCAGTTATTTATTGTGGCAAAACCGAATAAATCACAGTCTGGGAGATAATGTTCATCGCCTACCGGGAGGGGGGTCATCGTACCTACACGGATTATGGCGCCTTCTCGACCGTCGTCCTCTAAGACGTACACGTTGTCGTACATGGGGGACTGGATGTGCTCCCACAACACCTTTCACTGGCGAGTAAAACTGGACTGCTCACCGTATACTGCATGAGCCATGACACGGAATCCGCAGTGACCGTCCCCAATAACATCTATCCAGTTCACGAGGTACGGACACATGAAACCGACAAGTTTGCTCATGTCCGGGAAGGGCCCCCCATGTAGTTCACCTCCGGGGGGGCGTTCGGTAGCACTTGCCATGTGCCCGTGGTGGACTGGCTGGCGGTCGGTGTGGGTGGTTCGGTCGACTGACTGCTCCCTGGCGTTGACGCGTGCGTAGTTCTGGCCGACTTACCCGGGGTGGCTATCGTGTCGGTGGTGCCGTACCTCCGCCTCGCGTGTTCGACTCCGATAAGCATCCTCCCTGTCCCCTTAGATTTTCTGGGCTTCGGATTCAGGGTAGGATCAAATAGACCAAATTCCTCGGGACGTAATGCTGAATTCAGCACATCAATGTAATGTCCCCACAAACTCGGATCGCTCTTACGTATTTCCTCAATCAACCCGTCAAGCTGAAATCTATCGCTGACGGGCATAGCTTCCTCCCCAAAAAATTCAAGCGTCCTCCAAAACACTTGAACGTCGATCAACTGCACTACGGAATTCTGCGCCATCAACCCGGCAAGTTGACATGCGCAAGGCAAACCCTTGGACATCCTCAATACACACCGGCAGTCATAAAAAACCCGATCTCCCAACTCTTGCATCCTATTCAGTTCCCTGGCCAGCAAGTCCAACGCCTTACGACTTACCCGGAGTCTCAAGTTCATCAAAATGAGTGGTAGAGTAGTTGATCGCTTCCTGCGGGATGTCTCCAACTTCTTCCGCAGTTTCGACTGCTGACGACCAATTAGCCTGTCAATCCTATCGAACAACCGATCTAAGGACGCTGTCGACGTGCCAAGAGCCTTCTTCAAAGCCGTATGTGCAGATTCGACAATGGATGTGGTGGTGTTGCCGAAGTGGAGGTATCGGTCAGTGTACGCGTGATTCCATTGGTTGAAATTACCCCAGGTGTGATGAATGTAAATAGGAATTCCCGACAGCCTCCACTTCAAATTCATGTTGTTCCATTTTGTTTGGAGGTCCGCCATACTTGTAGAATACAGGAGAGGGTACCACACTCCATGCATGAAGGTCGCTACTCGGTCTTTCTGACCATGAAAGAATTCCAGGGCACGTTTTTCCACACAGTTAGATATGTGCCACGTGCAGAGCAGATTCTGGGTCTGCGGAGCCGGAAAGACCTTCGATACTGTCGCCATCAACGCCTAAGCCTTATCCGTCACAATCACGTTCGGTGCCTTGTCCCCAATTAGCAGCTTCAACTTATCAAGCACCCAAGTACAGGACAACGTGTCCTCGTATCGAAGTAAGGCGTACACTATCAGATAAGGTTTCCCAACGGGTGTCACCCCGACCATCTCCACTAACTTCATATCGTACGTGTTCGGCTTGTAGGTCGCATCCATAGTGATTACGTAAGGCCAAGTACGAAACAGTTTCACGGACTCGGGGTGAGCCGTGAATATACGTTCCACGACACTCGTAATCTCGTGCTCAAAGAAGAAGTGGACGTATAGAGCCCGGCGCGCTAGTACCATCATCTGCTCGATGGCAGTACGACCTTCCCTTGCCTCTGCCCTCAACTTCCCCCTGATATTGTATATCGTCTCGATCGAGGGGCGTGCTTTCTCCGGATTTCTCTGATGAAGGCCCTCGTGTATTTGGGCTGGTGTCAATTGGTCCCGAATACCGTTCCGAACAAACTCTTTCTCGGCCTCGTTAAGGGCGGCTAGACGTCTGTGCCCGTCAGCGTAAACCCGTAACGGGTGGTTGTGCGTGCCACATGGACCGATGGCTAAAATCCATCGTTCCCTTTCTAAGCTCTCGCACGCCTTCACCCAAAACTTACAACCGATCTTCTAAGAATTCTTGGCACTGTTTCCCGGTTTCCCGTTAGCTTGCATTTAAAGTAATTCTGACCAAGACGGTTCGGGTTCACATTACTTTGCGTTTTGTTGCTCGCTTTCACCAAGGTGAACCCAAGAGCCAATGCTATCTCATTAGCGTAGTTGAATGCCTCATTCGAACTACCGAACGCTGGCCCAAAAATAAAACAAACGCGATAGTCAATACCGTCGCCACTAAAGTCCTCCTAATACACCGATAAAAAAATACTGATTAGTTAAAGAACAGACGATCAACATATTTACCTATTTTAAACTTAGAAAGTAAAACCCAAAATGGATACGCATAGTCACAAAACAAATTGATACGCATATTGTAACGCGTTTACAAAATTAAAATATTATTTAATTTCATAATTTCGTATGCAAACATTTGAACATTTAGTCATGATTTTGATAATAATAATTCTAATAATATTCATAATAATTCTAATCATATAAACATCTCGTATAATTTCATAATAATAATTATAAATAACGACACCCGAGTCACGATATTTAAAAAAAAGAGACGATACCGTAACGCATAATGTCAACCAATAACTAAAAAAAACCCGAAAACAGGCCCAGGTGCCGGAAATTCGCACCTAGGAGGCCCCTCGAACGCCCAAATTTCGCGTCCAAGAGGCCCCCTAGACGCCTAAATTTCGCGTCCAAGAGGCCCCCCAGACGCATGAATTTCGCGTCCAAGAGGCCCCCGGAACGTTTCTTCTTGCGTCTACGAACATTTTCGCCCACTCTGGCTCTATTTTAACCTCGATTTCTATTTCAACATCGATTTTCACAACAAATCCAGCACATAAACGACATGTTACATAACAAAATGCGATTTCTTACGCTTAACTAACACACATTTCTCACAAATTTTAATCAAAAGAGAGAAAGACAAGGACGGATAATATAAACAAAAAATGTACTAACCGCAGGTCCATCCATTTCGGGCGGAATTGGGTCTCTAGAAAAATCGGATTTCTCGAAAAAAAGACGGTTTTTTTTAGTGAGAGGAGAAAAAATAATATTAAATGTTGTGAGTGGGATGTTAGTGGAGTGTGAGTGGGGTGTAGTGTGAGTGTCAGTGTGAGTGGAGTACATAAAATAATCTAACTTCTAAAATTATAACAAAATAACGGAACGGTTTGAAAATTTAAAAACCGCTTCGTTAACGAGTTTCATTACCTACTCTAACTAATCTAACTTCATAACATTAGTTAAGTAATCTAATTAAGGCAATGGCAAGATCGTCTTTTACATTAAAAAGCGCCGACGACGTGGCTGAAATGCCGACGACGAAAAACAGCACTCAAATAATAGATATATGAGTTGTAAGTTTATGTAAACACTTTATTCAACTCGTTCCAATCATTATTATAGGTCAACATGAAAATATCTCATTTATTTGATTGATGTTTGTAAGATATGCTATTCTATATATGCAATTCTGAGGATGTGTATACGTGTAGTCAAAATAAGACAGAGTAAAATAACAATTTGGTTAATTTAAACTAAATTTTGATTTTTTTTTTACAAAACGGGATACATATTTAGGTTAATTAATGCGATAAAATAGTATAGTACATATATATATATATATATATATATATATATATATATATATATATATATATATTAACATTGGAATCAATGAAAAGCATAATTAATTAGCCAAATCAAACAACGTAAAACAATATGCATGTCTTCAACAACGACACTGCACTGACAAAAACTTCGTGGTAGGAGCTATATTATCAATTTACCATAAAGATGTAATTAATGAAGCCTTCAAACAATGTTTAACTAATAACCGTATTTATTTGATCATACCTCGTATCAAATTTTCATTTAAAGATATAAATACATACTTTCGATATATTAACGAACTAATTAGAAACTTGTCCAAATGTTTTGCAAAGTTCCCACAGTTTTTCATTTTTAAGCCATGCTTCGTTTGTCTCTTTCTCACCAAGACGCTTGTCGACTATAGACACTTGTGTTAGAAGCTTGTGACGGTCCTCTCCGGCCTTTAATAGATCGTTGCAAGTTTCTTTGGATACTTGTTTTCCATTGTTAAAGATATATTCGGATATTACACCGCCAAAAGTTGCACCTAGCTTCCTTTCACATTTTTGAAAGTCGTTCGCTTTCGAGGTGCTAGGTGCGGCAACAGAGTCATTTGCGAAACATTGTTCAGAGATAACAAGGACTGAAACAAGTAGTAGAGCAATTTTGATTGTTCTAGGATACATATCAAAAACTTAGTTAAAATTATTTCAAATTTCTGATATATATCTGAAGTACTTTTCAAACACAGGGAACAAAAGAAAATACAAAAGTAAAGTGACTTGTGCTGAGAACAATTGTTCATATCATACACTTTTATATTTCAATCTATACATTTAACGTATTTGTATCTCAAAATTAACATACACTATTATTAATACATATTTAAAGCTAATTTACATCATTCATTGATAAAAGTGAATTTTTCTACAATAAGTTTTCCAAATTATATGTATGAGAGTATTTAATTTTGTAATCAAATAACCGACATTAACGTCGATGTCAAAAGACAATCCTCATAAATTAATTTATATTTACTAATTCAAAAATTTTTGGATCTAATAACATAATTATTTTGTTCATTTGAGGTTATTCATATTTTAAATTTACGTACATTGTCTTTTGTTCGTTAATTAGTATAGAGTTTTAAATTTTTACGGTTACTAGATTTTTTTTAAATTTGGAAGACAATTGTTTTTACTAAACCTATAATTACTCATGCATGTGAATGTTAAAGAATAACCTAAACTTATAGAAGATATATAAGTTTGTAACATACTCAATTTTATTTTTTTAATTATTACATATACTGTATGTTTCTTCTTTTTTCTTTTCGTTGCGAATTATTATTTTTGAAGTCACATATTCTACATTTCACTTGAATTACTTTGTTCGTGGATTTATATCATATAAAATCTTCAAAAAAGTGGTCATTACGAAGTTTATTGTTAGTTACATCTGATGGCGTAAGCGAAATTCTCTTACTTTAAGGAATATAAATATCTATTTTCGCAAGATTTTTTAAACATATTCACTTTATTGTCAACGTCAGAAGTATAGTGAGTGGTCGTATAATGATAAAATTAAAGAAAATCTTAACTTTGTATATGGATGTATGTTCGTACTTGTTTTTTTTTTGGTAAAGTGTATGTAAGTATATATATAAATATATGTGTGTGTGTAAATAATTACAAGCGTATGACTACAACAAATTTTGCAGCCATCGAGCGTCTTTGTCACAAATAGGATATTTAATCTTACACATTACTCTATTCTTAACATCGTCCTTAATCAACTTGACAACATAATGGGGATGCTGCACAACACCTTCAATTCTGCAGATATTCCGCTGCCTCCAAATATAATATATCGTCGCATTGATCAACACTCTTAACACATTGCATTGAAGCTTTGAACCCCTCATCTTGGTCGCCCAAACGAGTGCCCGCCTAACCGGAATTCTTTTGTTCACCCAATCACTTAGCAGCCCGATAATTCTAGAGCTCCAAGAACAGCCAAAGAAAAGGTGCTCTAAGCTCTCCTTCTCCTCTTCACAAAGATAACACCGATCATTGTCAGCAACTCCAATCCTCAATAGCTTCTTCCTCGTACTTAAAGCCCCCCAAAACACAAGCCAGGAACTGAACCTATGTTTCGGGACACTCCAAGCACTCCAAACAAGCCTCGCCCAAGGAACTCTAGGTCTTTGAACCCTCAGCTCCTGATAGGCCTTCAATATTAATAATGGGTACACGAACCATGCAAGGTACCATTCATAAACATATGTTTAAATTTCTCCTTAGCCAGACAAATTTTCCTTCATGCCCAAGTAACATCCGTATTTGGCTGATAGTCACGCCAATCCTTTCCCTTCAAATAGATGTCATTAACCCATCGAACCCAAAGCCGGCCCGGTTGGTCAAACACCCAAGAAGCTAACTTCGCCACTGCTGCCTCATTCCACAAATACAAATCCCTCAGTCCCAATCCTCCTTCTTCATAGGGACAACAAATCTTCTCCCAACTCACAAGTCCCCGATTATTGCCTTCCACACCGCCCTCCCACAGGAAATTGCGACATAGAGAAATAATACGAGCCATGACAAACTTCAGAATAATAAATACCATGGTCCAGTAATTATGTAATTGGGATAACACAGACTGAACCAAGGTCAGTCTCCCCGCATAAGATAGCTTACGGGCACCAATACTAGTAATCCTCGAGATAACACGGCCAATTAATTTATCACACTCATTTTTCCCAATTCGGGTACATTGGATAGGTAAACCAAGGTATCGAAAAGGGAACGTACCCTCCACACAGCCTGAGAATTCTAATATAGCCGCCTTACGATCCTCATCAACCCCAGCAAAATAAGCATGGGACTTGCCCACACTTATATTCAACCCCGAGGCTCTACTAAAAGTTGCAAAAGCTCTCCACAAAAACTCCATCGAATCCGAGTCCCCTTTGCAAAAGAGAAGCAGATCATCCGCAAAGAGTAGATGGGTAAGCTTCATCGCACCACATTTCGGGTGATATTTAAAATTCCTATCCACTTTGCCATGAATCATAATTCGAGAGAAATACTCCATGCAAATCGTAAAAACCAACGGAGACATGGGATCCCCTTGTCTCAAACCTCTTTTCCCTTTGAAAAATCCAAAATTATCACCATTTGCACAAAGAGAATATGAGATGGTCTTGATACACTCCATGGCCAACCCACGAAAGTGTCAGGGAAGTCCAGTGCTCGTAACATTTGATCCACAAAACTCTATTCCACACTATCATATGCCTTATGTATGTCTACCTTAAAAAGGCATCGAGGTGAAACACGCCTCCTCTGATACATACGAACCAAGTCCTGACAAATCAGCACGCTCTCCACTATACTCCTCCCCTCTACAAAACCCCCTTGAACAGGAGAAATTATTTGAGGTAACACTTTAGCTAGTCTTGTACAAATGATTTTCGCAATACATTTGTACAAAACATTGCAACAAGCGATAGACCTAAACTCCTTCACCGACTTAGGTCTATTCACCTTCGGAATCATCACAATATTAGCACAGTTCAATTGTTTTAAAAGCTTACCTAAGACAAACACTCCCTGGATAGCTTTCACAATATCATCTCCGACAATGTCCCAAGAATCAATAAAAAATTGACTCGAGAATCCGTCCGGACCCGGCGCTTTATTCCGAGGAATACTAAAAAGAGACCTCTTGATTTCCTCAGGTGTTACACTCGCCTCCAGGAATTGTTTATGCTCCTGTGAACAAGTGCTTCCCCTTCGTACCAATCCAACATTCACCGGTTCAACTTCACAAGACTCTCCTAACAAAGTGTTGTAGAACTCAATGAACTCAACTTCGTTCAGTCTCCTCTTTAGACTTACATTCACGCCCACCAGCATCCACAATGTTGACGATAACATTGTGAGCATGCCTGGCCCGAAGTAGTCCAAGGAAAAACGCTGAATTGACGTCCCCTTCCTCAATCCATCTTTGCTTCGATTTCTGATTCCAGAAATCAGATCTCGCAGCTTGCAAGAACCTCACTTGTTCATTCAGATCGACCTCCTCCTACATTGCTGTAAGCGAACTGTCAGTCCGCAGTCCAACTTGAAGCTGATGCAGCTTCGATTCCGCCTGGGCACACACGTTTTCAATATCCGAGAAACAGGCCATATTCAGCAGTTTTAAAGGCTGTTTCAGACTGCGAAGTTTCATCACTACCTGGTACATGTCAGTCCCTCTAATCGAAGCAGACCACGCCGCAGCAACACAAGCTTAAACTCCGACGCTCTACTCCACATATTCATGAACTTAAAGCTCCTATTTCTCCTTTCGGGGGTTGCTCCAATTGCACAATACATGGGCAATGATCAAACATCCCTTTCGGTAAGAAATTCGCATACCCATTCGGAAATAATCCCATCAAATCGTCATTAACAAAACAATGATCAATGCGACTATACACCCTCGTCTCAGCCACTCTATGTTTGTTATTCAAAGTGAACCAAGACCCAACCGCCTTACAATCACTCACATCAGAAATCGCCACACAATCTCGAAATTGGCTCATCGCCTCTTCCGAAGTCCCACCTCCTAAACGCTCACTAGCATCCATCACACAATTGAAGTCACCCATAATCATCCACGGCCCTCTCAAAGCATAGGATTCCAGTCTTCTCCAAAGATCAACTCTCTCCGACGCAGAATTAAAGGCATAAACAAAAGTAAGCCAATATTCCTTACCCGAGTTCGTCTTCACTTTGACATGAATACTTTGTAACACCCATGATTTTATAAATTAAATTAAAATAAAATTATGTTCATATTTTTATTTTTACGATTTAACTTGTAATTCTTAAAAATATTACAAAACGAATTTATCGTTTAATCGTTTCAAATTCCTAAAATTTCATTTTACTCGGAAACACTTATTATATTTAAAACATATCTTTTTTATTTCTGTTTCCATTCATTTTATACATTTAATTTAATTCTTATCGAAAGTTTATTTCGACGATTTGAATTCTAAATTCTTTTTATTTATTCATATTTAAAGCTCGAATTTTCTACTTTTTTTTTGCTCGAAGCTCATTTAATTTAAGTTTCGTCAAATTATTTATTTTCTTTCCTCAAGAAATCAATTTAATTCACTTTATCGAAAACTTATTATTTATCGGGAGATACTATTTCAACGTCTAATTAATTATTTCTATAAACTTCATTTTCGTCTTAAATATTTTATTTACTCATTTTATTTGACGGCCCGATTATTTATTAATTTTATCGAGTCATTTTTTATTCAACTCGTGGGTCAATCAACTTCATCACGGAATTTGTATCCTACCCGTTTCAGTTAATTAAAACGTATTTTCTTATTTGACTGAAGTCACCCCACTTGTACGTTCACCCCCCCTTGTTTTCTCTTTTCTCCACCGCTTAAAATCCCCCTTAATTCACTGATGATTGATTCATCTCCCCTTTTCTTGTCCACCTCTTCGCTCCTTCTTCCTCTTCTTATTCATTTTCGCTTTTCCTGCCAACTGGGCCCTCCGTATAACTCCATCATTTACCGCCATCGATCTTCTTCATTTCATGCTCCAACGATCTGCAATCTTGCCACGCAACTTCCTCCTCCGTTGCCCCTGTTTTTCCCCTGTTTTCTTGTCATTCTGCGTGTGATCTCTACTGCCGCGGTACGCCTCCTGCTGATGCTACGCTGCTGTCGTGATTTCCGCTGTTTTTCTCGGCTCTGAGGTCAGTTTTGTCGCCCTTTACTGTCCTCGTTGTCTTTCTCGGTTTCAGTTCGTTTTGCTGCTGCGTATTTCTGTTGTTGTTGCGTCTTTCTGCTGCGTGTTGCGCTTGTCCTGTTCACCGATCTCCTTCTTTTATTTCTTCCTCTTCTTCTTCTTACAGTTACGTTATGCTGCTGCCGTGTTATGTTTCTTTGCCGCTGCTGTACATTCTAGGCTGCTGCTGTTGCTTTTATCGTATTGCCGCTATTCCATTTTCCCCTTCTCTTTCTTACTCTTTCCTCCTAATTTCTTCTTCTTACACCGATTTTCGTGACCGTGTTGCTGTTCATCTTTCTTGTCTTCCTCTTCTCTTATGTCGTAATTTGATGTTCTGTCTCGAGTGTCTTCTTATTTCCTCCCCTTCTTTTTGTACTTCTTGTTGTCATTGTTCTTGATGCTAGTTGTTGCTGCTACCGTTGTCTTTGTGCTGCTGCTACGCTTAGTTTTGTCCTGCATTTTGTTGCTGTTGTTCTGTCACGATTGCTACTGTCCGTTTCTTCTTCCATTTCTGCTGATCGTTCCCTTTTCTGTTCCCTCTGTCTTGTGACTCTATTTCTATTGTCAGCTGCTCCTATGATTGTTGTTGTTGGTCTCGCTACCCAACGCTACTGCTGTCCGAGTTTTATTGCTCCTTTCCTCTTCGTGCTGCTGCTGCTGCTCCTGTTTTTTTATGTTCGATACTGCGCTATTTCTTTGCCTATTGTTTCTGATCATCATAACACTACTGCTATTGGTCGTATGTCACTCGGTTGCTGCTGTTTTTATTCATTTTCGAACTATGCCTTGTTTCGGTCCTTTGTCTCATCTAATGTTGCAGTTGTGTGGGTTGTTTATCAAGCCCCGTTTCCTTGTTTCTTCTTCGTGCCTTCTCGGTACAGTTTCTATTTGTCTCGATCTCCGTTGGAGCCTCAAGGGTCTTTCTGTAAGACAAATATCAAAGCGGTTGGAGCTTGGAGTCATCAAGAAGGGCAAGTATATAACATTCGGATATCGACTCAAGGTAACTTTAGGACGTTACTCGATTTTATATCGTATGTTTGAGTGGTAGTATGTAGTAAATATTTTTAACTCCGATTTTCTAATTTTAGCTATTTATTATTTGCTAAATTTTGTTTTTAAATCGTATGCCTTATAAATATTTTACAAGTTTCTGATATCGTTTTATAAATCGTTAGTAATCTAATTATTTACGATCGTTATAATATTTTGTTGGTTATCGTGACACTAGTAACTAAATAGTAACGATTTCATAATTTTTTGTATTTCGTTAATTTATAATTTTAACTCAGAATCATATTTTTATATTATAATCGATATTTGTATACTCGTTCAATAAATTAATTTTCGTTTTACGATTTATACTAATAAATGAGAACACTGTCGATTTAGTCTTAAATATATTTTTACTCGAGACTATTTTCACTAATAATTTCCGATTGACTATTTTTATTAAAATCCGTATTATTTATTAATAAAAGCTATTCATTAAGAATAATTTGAAATCTTTGCAACTCTCATTTCATTTATAAAACTCGTTGACTCAACTAATTTTTATATCGTTTTTCTTAAAATATCTCCTCTGTGAAAATTTATAGTTTTAACTCGATTTCGTAATTATTTATAAAATACTATATATTGACATATTATATTTTATTTATATTTTGAGTAACGAATTTAGAAATATATTAAAGTTACGATAACGACGATAATAAACAAATATTAATTTCGTTAGAAATGCTATTTTATACATTTCACTAATTTAATATCTTACGTATTTTCTATAAGACTATTTTTAGTAACTTTTTAAAATTAGTATGTTTCTATTTATAGAAAGTTTCTCTTTTAATTTAAAATTTTTATTCATTTTATCCTCATATTATTTATATTGATTATATTTTTTGAATATCGATGATGCCTGTTTTGGAGTTATTGAATAAAGTCAAGTGTGGGGTTAGAGTAATAATCTGGGGTGTACGTTTTTGCCATCTGCTATAAAGCCGATGTGCCCATTTGGGACACATTTGGTCGTTGAACTGAGCATGGTTTGTGTTCAGGAGAGTGTGCATTGTGCCCTTAAACTTAGATATCGCATCGTGTAAGTCGCGTCGGGTTGAACTGGACATGGTTTGTGTCGAGGAGGGGTGTATACTACTTAAACCAGGACCTCGCTGCACGCAGTCCTGTTATAGTTGAGTTACCTAGTTTGAAATTAGATTCTGTTATGAGTTAAGTCTACAGTTCTCGAAGCTAGTTTCCAGTATTATCCTAGTGAAAGTCTAGCCTTATGCACATCGATCGAATTTCCATAACGCCATTTTTTAATATGATTATTATTATCGATTGGTTTGATTTGCAGGCTGGCAAATGTTTTAAGTTTCCTCCGAAAACTTATTTTATTATATCGTTTTAATGTTTTCTCTTTTTAAATATTTTGATATAACAATACTATTATTTTTCCATATGATATAATATGGCTGGGAGAACGTCCGAGTTACTCCCCACTGACGTGGCTGTTATGTTTATAACATGACAGGTATTTGCTGCTGGGTTTTGGGTGTGAGCTAGCGAGTAGCGTGGATCCTACTCTTTCTTTATTCATGTAATTTATGGATTTGTATAACCCGTTTGGAGAATTTTCTTTTTAGCCCTTTTGTAAAAAGAGGCCTTTGTATTGACTTACCATTTCTTTTAATAAGATATAGTTTGTCAGTGTGTTTTAATCCCAACTCTACAGTGTTTCCGCAACTGTATTGCGTTAGAATTTCTGAGGGATTACAGTTGGTATCAGAGCATTGTTGCTCCCGACGCTTACACCTGATTTTAGGAAAAACACCAGTAAATGATTTGAACATTAAAAAAATATTAGTGAGAGATGGGTAGAAACCAAAACAAGGATTTAAGTGTTAAGTTTATATGTTCTTGTATCTCAATGACTAGCATTGAATATTTGTTTCTTTTATCAAGAAGAAGATGAATGTACAAGATGTTGATAGGACGCTGCTCCAGATCGGGACAAGACCTGCTCAGAACTCTCAACGCCTGTTGATTCGAGTGGACAACTTTGTGCTACAAGGAAGATACAATGCTGACCCTTCAGCCCAGATTTGGTTTGCTCAAGCTACAGGTTAGATGATCAAGAGTAGATTCCTATTCCGTGATGTTGCAGTAGATCCAGATTGAGTGACCCAGGACTTGCGTTCTCGTGCCTCTTCAAGAAGATGAAGTAATCCTTTTGGTTCCCTCGTGAACCTTAGAGGTCCAAACTTTCCCTTCTCGTTAGGTCTTTATCATCTAGAATCATTGATTCTTTCCTTCCTGCTTCTGCCTTTTCCAATTCTTCTCTTAATATTCTCGTCTTCATTCTAGAGAAAAATCTTCGATTAATCCTTCTATTCTACCATGTTTCTCTTGAGATTCTTTGGTTAGACCGGATTCCGTCTCAGTGAACCCCGTGAAAAGTTATAAATGTTTGAGGCTTAGTGAACCTTTGTTACCTGTTTTGGGGATTGTGAGTCTACCCTATTTTTTAATGAAATAAGAAATTTTTGAGGATTGATTTGAGTGGTATTATTTAGATGAATGGAATTAGGTTGATACTTTAGACACCGAACCTTGGGTTATAGGTTAGTTTGATTATTCTGGAGTACTTAGAGTTGAATATATTTTGGAGTAGTAAGAGTATATCAAATTTTGATGGATACCTAGTATCTAACCTAGGACCGAGCTAAGTGTAATTGATAATGTTCCTTGGGATTCTTGCCTAACGCTTATTTGATGGATGCACCGCAAATATTTGGGATCTTAGAGTATTGTTTAAAGTGTTAGCCTGAGTATTGTGGTACCCTTGAAGATTTTCATTAATATCGTCGGAAATTTTGGTTGACGTATGTAGATTACCCGTGTTTCATAAGGATTGGATTAGATTGTTGATCGTTGTTTAAGGTTGCAACCTATGAACTTTTGAGTTGAGTGATCTAACTTGGATAAATTGTTGTTAACCTTGAAGAAGAGAACATATTGCACAATTAGAGGTTGAATTTATCGCATTGTACTGTTTTGAGGAATACTTAATGTGAATTATCTTGATGGATTTATAGTTCAGAACCCTTAGACCAACGAGATTGTGGCTTCGTTGAGTTAATAAATATTTCGGTGGTTTCACTAATACAATATGAAATTTGGTGGAATTCTCTGAAACCTTAGTCGAAAGACGTGTTTGAAGATGTGGGTGTTTGCGCCATTACCCATAGGTTTGAGCGTGTTTGAGGATTTATTGTATTTCCCCGACTTTTGTACTTGTGGCATTATAAATATGTTACTGATCATTTTTGAGAATTTTGTGCCCGAGCGTTGTTAAATTGGTGGATCTTATTTAGTGTTCCTTACTCGAGAGATTTGGGGTGTACCTCGAGTTCAAACTTTATGAGCTTTGGATGTAGGAACCTTATCGATTGCGAGTTTGGGTTTGTCTAATGACAGTTGGAATTTTAATTGATGAGATCATATAGTAAAACATTTGTGGTTTAGTATCGTGTCGTTTGAACGATTGGATAATCACGTAAGATATTTTTGGAGATTGTGATTGAGTAGTACCACCTAGCGCCTAATGTTGGACTTAACGTTATTTGATGGAAATTAGGAACCCGTGTTGCGGCAGTCGTACCTGGAATCATGAGATGGTTAACTTCTTCTGTAATTCCTTGAGAGCTCTGTTTGACTCTCCCTTAGCTTTCCTTCAATCCTGCTACCTTTTTCTTTGGCCGTTCCCTTTGACTTCTTTATCGGGTTTGAAAAATTTTGTTTCGATTTGTTGACTTTGACTCTATTTATCCGGTTATCATTTCCCCGAACTTATGTTATGAAAAGTTTGTCTAATTAAAAAATTTGATTTTGATAAAAATTATAATATTTTGAGTTATAAAATTCAAAACTTTGCATTTCATGTTTGTTTTATGTTTAGTTCCATTTCAAAGGGTCTAATGATTTATTTCAAAGTATTTCGAAATTGTTTCAAATTTCTATTTTCAAGCATTTGAATTTTACGAAAACTTTCATAATCGCTAATATTTTGATTCCTATAAGATTATTATGTAAAATGATTTAACATTTTCGAAAGATTTCGTACGTCTTAAGTTTTTATTTTATTGTCAAATTTTCTTAATTAAAACATTTTACTGTTATTTTGAAAATATTTGGGTACTCTCTCCCCTCGAGTCCGTTTACAAATATTATTTATCGTCATTATTTTATCCAATAATTTTTAACTTACGATTTTATTAATTTAAATGATTTTAAACTTTGGCTAAGTGAGCCCAAACTATCTTGCGATAAATTTTGCCTTCGATTTCGATTTCATATCATATTTGTAATTTTTTTTTTTAAACCGAGATTGTGATGCGAGATAAGCATTCTCCTTTTGTTCAAATTATATAACCTTCTTTTCCATTCTGTTACTATGTTTTTGTTAGTTTCGAGGACGAAACTTCTTTTTAGTGGGGAAGATTGTAACACCCTTGATTTTATAAATTAAATTAAATTAAAATTATGTTCACTTTTTTATTTTTACGATTTAACTCGTAATTCTTAAAAATATTACAAAACGAATTTATCGTTTAATCATTTCAAATTCCTAAAATTTCATTTGACTCGGAAACACTTCTTATATTTAAAACAGATCTTTTTTATTTCTGTTTCGATTCATTTTATACATTTAGTTTAATTCTTATCGAAAGTTTATTTTGACGATTTGAATTCTAAATTCTTTTTATTTATTTATATTTAAAGCCTAAATTTTCTATTTTATTTTTTGCTCGAAGCTCATTTATTTTAAGTTTCGTCAAATTATTTATTTTCTTTACTCGAGAAATCAATTTAATTCACTTTATCGAAAACTTATTATTTATCGGGAGATACTATTTCAACGTCTAATTAATTATTTCTATAAACTTCATTTTCGTCTTAAATATTTTATTTACTCATTTTATTTGACAACTTGATTATTTATTAATTTTATCGAGTCGTTTTTGATTCAACTCGTGGGTCAGTCAACTTCGTTACGGAATTTGTATCCTACCCGTTTCAGTTATTTAAAACGTATTTTCTTATTTGACTGAAGTCATCCCACTTGTACGTTCACACCCTCCCCCCTTGTTTTCTCTTTTCTCCACCGCTTAAAATCCCCCTTAATTCACTGATGATTGATTCATCTCCCCTTTTCTTGTCCACCTCTTCGATCCATCTCCCTCTTCTTATTCATTTTTGCTTTTCCTGCCAACTGGTCCCTCCGTATAACTCCATCAATTACCTCCATCGATCTTCTTCATTTCATGCTCCAACGATCTGCAATCTTGCCACGCAACTTTCTCCTCCGTTGCCCATGTTTTCCCCCTGTTTTCTTGTCATTCTGCGTGTGATCTCTGCTGCCGCGGTATGCCTCCTGCTGATGCTACGCTGCTGCCATGATTTCTGCTGTTTTTGTCGGCTCTGAGGTCAGTTTTGTCGCCCTTTACTGTCCTCGTTGTCTTTCTCGGTTTCGGTTCGTTTTGCTGCTGCGTATTTCTGTTGTTGTTGCATCTTTCTGCTGCGTGTTGCGCTTGTCCTGTTCACCGATCTCCTTCTTTTATTTCTTCTTCTTCTTCTTACTGTTATGTTATGCTGCTTCCGTGTTATGTTTCTTTGCCGCTGCTGTACGTTCTAGGCCGCTGCTGTTGCTTTTATCGTATTGCTGCTATTCCATTTTCCCCTTCTCCTTCTTACTCTTTCCACCTTCTAATTTCTTCTTCTTAGACCGATTTTCGTGACTGTGTTGATGTTCATCTTTCTTGTCTTCCTCTTTTCTTATATCGTAATTTGATGTTCTGTCTTGGGTGTCTTCTTATTACCTCCCCTTCTTTTTGTACTTCTTGTTGTCATTGTTCTCGATGCTAGTTTTTGCTGCTACCGTTGTCTTTGTGCTGCTGCTACGCTTAGTTTTGTCTTGCGTTTTGTTGCTGCTGTTCTGTCACGGTTGCTACTGTCCGTTTCTTCTTCCATTTCTGCTGATCGTTCCCTTTTATGTTCCCTCTGTCTTGTGACTCTATTTCTATTGTCAGCTGCTCCTATGATTGTTGTTGTTGGTCTCGCTACCCAACGCTACTGCTGTCCGAGTTTTATTGCTCCTTTCCTCTTCGTGCTGCTGCTGCTGCTGTTTTTGATGTTCGATACTGCGCTATTTCTTCGTCTATTGTTTCTGATCATCGTAACACTGCTGCTATTGGTCGTATGTCACTCGGTTGCTGCTGTTTTTATTCATTTTCAAACTATGCCTTGTTTCGTTCCTTTGTCTCATCTAATGTTGCAGTTATGTGGGTTGTTTATCAAGCCCCGTTTCCTTGTTTCTTCTTCGTTCCTTATTCTGATTTCTCGGTACTGTTTCTATTTGTCTCGATCTCCGTTGGAGCCTCGAGGGTCTTTCTGTAAGACAAATATCAAAGCGGTTGGAGCTTGGAGTCATCAAGAAGGGCAAGTATATAACATTCGGATATCGACTCAAGGTAACTTTAGGACGTTACTCGATTTTATATCGTATGTTTGAGTAGTAGTATGTAGCAAATATTTTGAACTCCGATTTTCTAATTTTAGCTATTTATTATTTACTAAAAATATTTTTTTTAAAAACGTATGCCTTATAAATATTTTACAAGTTTCAGATATCGTTTTATAAATAGTTAGTAATCTAATTATTTACGATTGTTATAATATTTTGTTGGTTATCATGACACTCGTAACTAAATAGTAACGATTTCATAATTTTTTCGCATTTCGTTAATTTATAATTTTAAATCAGAATCATATTTTTATATTATAATCGAGATTTGTATACTCGTTCAATAAATTAATTTTCGTTTTACGATTTATACTAATAAATGAGAACACTGTCAATTTAGTCTTAAATATATTTTTACTCGAGACTATTTTCACTAATAATTTCCGATTGACTATTTTTATTAAAATCCGTATTATTTATTAATAAAAGTTATTTATTAAAAATAATTTGAAATCTTTGCAACTCTCATTTCATTTATAAAACTCGTTGACTTAACTAATTTTTATATCGTTTTTCTTAAAATATCATCTCTCTGAAAATTTATAGTTTTAACTCGATTTCGTAATTATTTATAAAATACTATATATTGACATATTATATATTATTTATATTTTGAGTAACGAATTTAGAAATATATTAATGTTACGCTAACGACGATAATAATAAAATATTAATTTCGTTAGAAATGCTATTTTATACATTTCACTAATTTTAATATCTTACGTATTTTCTATAAGACTATTTTTAGTAAGTTTTTAAAATTAGTATGTTTCTATTTATAGAAAGTTTCCCTTTTAATATAAAATATTTATTCATTTTATCCTCATAATATTTATATTGATTATATTTTTTGAATATCGATGATGCCGGTTTTGGAGTTATTGAATAAACTCAAGTGTGGGGTTAGAG
Organism: Agrostemma githago; assembly: GCA_958450325.1. Classification (NCBI taxonomy): domain Eukaryota; kingdom Viridiplantae; phylum Streptophyta; class Magnoliopsida; order Caryophyllales; family Caryophyllaceae; genus Agrostemma; species Agrostemma githago. The sequence continues at coordinate 6,314,742 of OY288242.1, forward strand.
TAATAATCTGGGGTGTACATTTTTGCCATCTGCTATAAAGCCGATGTGCCCATTTGGGACACATTTGGTCGTTGAACTGAGCATGGTTTGTGTTCAGGAGAGTGTGCATTGTGCCCTTAAACTTAGATATCGCATCGTGTAAGTCGCGTCGGGTTGAACTGGACATGGTTTGTGTCGAGGAGGGGTGTATACTACTTAAACCAGGACCTCGCTGCACGCAGTCCTGTTATAGTTGAGTTACCTAGTTTGAGACTAGATTCTGTTATGAGTTAAGTCTACAGTTCTCGAAGCTAGTTTCCAGTATTATCCTAGTGAAAGTCTAGCCTTATGCACATCGATCGAATTTCCATAACGCCATTTTTTAATATGATTATTATTATCGATTGGTTTGATTTGCAGGCTGGCAAATGTTTTAAGTTTCCTCCGAAAACTTATTTTATTATATCGTTTTAATGTTTTCTCTTTTTAAATATTTTGATATAATAATACTATTATTTTTCCATATGATATAATATGGCTGGTAGAACGTCCGAGTTACTCCCCACTGACGTGGCTGTTATGTTTATAACATGACAGGTATTTGCTGCTGGGTTTTGGGTGTGAGCTAGCGAGTAGCGTGGATCCTACTCTTTCTTTATTCATGTAATTTATGGATTTGTATAACCCGTTTGGAGAATTTTCTTTTTAGCCCTTTTGTAAAAAGAGGCCTTTGTATTGACTTACCATTTCTTTTAATAAGATATAGTTTGTCACTGTGTTTTAATCCCAACTCTACAGTGTTTCCGCAACTGTATTGCGTTAGAATTTCTAAGGGATTACAGTTGGTATCAGAGCATTGTTGCTCCCGACGCTTACACCTGATTTTAGGAAAAACACCAGTAAATGATTTGAACATTAAAAAAATATTAGTGAGAGATGGGTAGAAACCAAAACAAGGATTTAAGTGTTAAGTTTATATGTTCTTGTATCTCAATGACTAGCATTGAATATTTGTTTCTTTTATCAAGAAGAAGATGAATGCACAAGATGTTGATAGGACGCTGCTCCAGATCGGGACAAGACCTGCTCAGAACTCTCAACGCCTGTTGATTCGAGTGGACAACTTTGTGCTACAAGGAAGATACAATGGCGACCCTTCAGCCCAGATTTGGTTTGCTCAAGCTACAGGTTAGATGATCAAGAGTAGATTCCTATTCCGTGATGTTGCAGTAGATCCAGATTGAGTGACCCAGGACTTGCGTTCTCGTGCCTCTGCAAGAAGATGAAGTAATCCTTTTGGTTCCCTCGTGAACCTTAGAGGTCCAAACTTTCCCTTCTCGTTAGGTCTTTATCATCTAGAATCATTGATTCTTTCCTTCCTGCTTCTGCCTTTTCCAATTCTTCTCTTAATATTCTCGTCTTCATTCTTGAGAAAAATCTTCGATTAATCCTTCTATTCTACCATCTTTCTCTTGAGATTCTTTGGTTAGACCGGATTCCGTCTCAGTAAACCCCGTGAAAAGTTATAAATGTTTGAGGCTTAGTGAACCTTTGTTACCTGTTTTGGGGATTGTGAGTCTACCCTATTTTTTAATGAAATAAGAAATTTTTGAGGATTGATTTGAGTGGTATTATTTAGATGAATGGAATTATGTTGATACTATAGACACCGAACCTTGGGTTATAGGTTACTTTGATTATTCTTGAGTACTTAGAGTTGAATATATTTTGGAGTAGTAAGAGTATATCAAATTTTGATGGATACCTAGTATCTAACCTAGGACCGAGCTAAGTGTAATTGATAATGTTCCTTGGGATTCTTGCCTAACGCTTATTTGATGGATGCACCGCGAATATTTGGGATCTTAGAGTATTGTTTAAAGTGTTAGCCTGAGTATTGTGGTACCCTTGAAGATTTTCATTAATATTGTCGGAAATTTTCGTTGACGTATGTAGATTACCCGTGTTTCTTAAGGATTGGATTAGATCATTGATCGTTGTTTAAGGTTGTAACCTATGAACTTTTGAGTTGAGTGATCTAACTTGGATAAATTGTTGTTAACCTTGAAGAAGAGAACATATTGCACAATTAGAGGTTGAATTTATCGCATTGTACTGTTTTGAGGAATACTTAATGTGAATTATCTTGATGGATTTATAGTTCAGAACCCTTAGACCAACGAGATTGTGGCTTCGTTGAGTTAATAAATATTTCGGTGGTTTCACTAATACAATATGAAATTTGGTGGAATTCTCTGAAACCTTAGTCGAAAGACGTGTTTGAAGATGTGAGTGTTTGCGCTATTACCCATAGGTTTGAGCGTGTTTGAGGATTTATTGTACTTCCCCGACTTTTGTACTTGTGGCATTATAAATATGTTACTGATCATTTTTGAGAATTTTGTGCCCGAACGTTGTTAAATTGGTGGACCTTATTTAGTGTTCCTTACTCGAGAGATTTAGGGTGTACCTCGAGTTCAAACTTTATGAGCTTTGGATGTAGGAACCTTATCGATTGCGAGTTTGGGTTTGTCTAATGACAGTTGGAATTTTAATTGTTGAGATCAGATTGTAAAACATTTGTGGATTAGTATCGTGTCGTTTGAACGATTGGATAATCACGTAAGACATTTTTGGAGATTGTGATTGAGTAGTACCACCTAGCGCCTAATGTTGGACTTAACGTTATTTGATGGAAATTAGGAACCCGTGTTGCGGCAGTCGTACCTGGAATCATGAGATGGTTAACTTCTTCTGTAATTCCTTGAGATCTCTGTTTGACTCTCCCTTAGCTTTCCTTCAATCCTGCTACCTTTTTCTTTGGCCGTTCCCTTTGACTTCTTTATCGGGTTTGAAAATTTTTGTCTCGATTTGTTGACTTTGACTCTATTTATCCGGTTATCATTTCTCCGAACTTATGTTATGAAAAGTTTGTCTAATTAAAAAATTTTGATTTTCATGAAATTTTAATATTTTGAGTTATAAATTTCAAAACATTGTATTCCGTTTTTGTTTTATGTTTATTTCCATTTCAAAGGGTCTAACAATTTATTTCAAAGTATTTCGAAATTGTTTCAAATTTCTATTTTCAAGCGTTTGAATTTTACGAAAACTTTCATAATCGCTAATATTTTGATTCCTATAAGATTATTATGTAAAATGATTTAACATTTTCGAAAGATTTCGTACATCTTAAGTTTTTATTTTATTGTCAAATTTTCTTAATTAAAACGTTTTACTGTTATTTTGAAAATATTTGGGTACTCTCTCCCCTCGAGTCCGTTTACAAATATTATTTATCGTCATTATTTTATCCAATAATTTTTAACTTACGATTTTATTAATTTAAATGATTTTAAACTTTGGGTAAGTGAGCCCAAACTATCTTGAGATAAATTTTGTCTTCGATTTCGATTTCATATCATATTTGTAATTTTTTTTAAACCGAGATTGTGATGCGAGTTAAGCATTCTCCTTTTGTTCAAATTATATAACCTTGTTTTCCATTCTATTACTATGTTTTTGTTTTCCATTTATATTTAAAGCTCAAATTTTCTATTTTATTTTTTGGCTCGAAGCTCATTTATTTTAAGTTTCGTCAAATTATTTATTTTCTTTCCTCGAGAAATCAATTTAATTCACTTTATCGAAAACTTATTATTTATCGGGAAATACTATTTCAACGTCTAATTAATTATTTCTATAAACTTCATTTTCGTCTTAAATATTTTATTTACTCATTTTATTTGACAGCTCGATTATTTATTAATTTTATCGAGTCGTTTTTGATTCAACTCGTGGGTCAGTCAACTTCGTTACGGAATTTGTATCCTACCCGTTTCAGTTATTTAAAACGTATTTTCTTATTTGACTGAAGTCATCCCACTTGCACGTTCACACCCCCCCCTCTTGTTTTCTCCTTTCTCCACCGCTTAAAATCCCCCTTAATTCACTTATGATTGATTCATCTCCCCTTTTCTTGTCCACCACTTCTTCCTCATATTGTCACGCGAACCAGTTCTGTCGACGTCAAAACTGTCCACGCTGGAGATCGTACAAAAGGCGGCAGGATCGCTTGCAATTCGCCCTAATCGCCAGAGAGAAAATTTGATTTTTACGTAATTTTTTAAATGATTTTTTACGTACTTGTTATTGTTGACAATATTATTATGTAGTTTTTCGCTTTTTACATAAACAATTTATTTTTAAATATTTTCACTCCTTTTAGGATTGATACTATTTATTCTAATCTTTATGGAAAGAAAATAACTTATGCTTTTAAGATTTTACAACTTCAGTCATAATCATTTTGAGGTAATGACTATTCTTAAGTAATATTTTCAACATAAAATGCGACTAATTACCGTTAACAGAAATTTGAGAAATACTAAATCACTTGATACATACTATGTTTACATATATTTTAAATAATAGATATATGAGTTGTAAGTTTATGTAAACACTTTATTCAACTCGTTTCAATCATTATTATAGTTCAACATGAAAATATCTCATTTATTTGATTGATGTTTGTAAGATATGCTATTCTATATATGCAATTCTGAGAATGTGTATACGTGTAGTCAAAATAAGGCAGAGTAAAATAACACTTTGGTTAATTTAAACTAAATTTTGTTTTTTTACCAAACGGGATACATAGTTAGGTTAATGCGATAAAATAGTATAGTACATATATATATATATTAGTTAATCAACATTGGAATCAATGAAAAGCATAATTAATTAGCCAAATCAAACAATATAAAATAATATGCATGTCTTCAACAACGACACTGAACTGAGAAAAAATCTGTGGTAGGTGCTATATTATCAATTTACCATAAAGATGTAATTAATGAAGCTTTCAAACAATGTTTAACTAATAACCGTATATATTTGATCATACCTCGTATCAAATTTTCATTTAAAGATATAAATACGTACTTTCGATATATTAACGAACTAATTAGAAATTTGTCCAAATGTTTTGCAAAGTTCCCACACTTTTTCATTTTTAAGCCATGCTTCGTTAGTCTCTTTCTCACCAAGACGCTTGTCGATTATAGACACTTGTTTTAGAAGCTTGTGACAGTCCTCTCCGACCTTTAATAGAGCGTTGCAAGTTTCTTTCGATACTTGTTTTCCATTGTTAAAGATATATTCGGTTATTACACCGCCAAAAGTTGCACCTAGCTTCCTTTCACATTTTTGAAAGTCGTCCGCCTTAGAGGTGCTAGGGGCGGCAACAAAGTCATTTGCGAAACATTGTTCAGAGATAACAAAGACTGAAACAAGTAGTAGAGCAATTTTGATTGTTCTAGGATACATATCAAAAACTTAGTTAAAATTATTTCAAATTTCTGATATATATCTGAAGTACTTTTCAAACACAGGGAACAAAAGAAAATACAAAATTAAAGTGACTTGTGATGAGAACAATTGTTCATATCATACACTTTTATATTTCAATCTATACATTTAACATAATTGTATCTCAAAATTAACATACACTATTAGTAATTCTTATTTAAAGCTAATTTACATCATTCATTGATAAAAGTGAATTTTTCTACAATAAAGTTTTCCAAATTATATGTATGAGAGTATTAAATTTTGTAATCAAATAACCGACATTAACATCAATGTCAAAAGATAATCCTCATAAATTAATTTATATTTACTAATTCAAAATTTTTTGGATCTAATAACATAATTATTTTGTTCATTTGAGGTTATGCATATTTTTAAATTTTCGTACATTGTCTTTTATTCGTTAGTTAGTATAGAGTTTTCAATTTCTACGGTTACTAGATTATTTTAAAATTTGGAAGACACTTGTTTTTACTAAACCAATAATAACTCATGCATGTGAATGTTAAAGAAAAACCAAAACTTATAGAAGATATATAAATTCTCTTACTTTAAGGAATATAAATATCTATTTTCGCAAGATTTTTTAAACATATTCGCTTTATTGTCAACTTAAGAAAGTATAGTGAGTGGTCGTATAATGATAAAATTAAAGAAAATCTTAACTATGTATATGGATGTATGTACGTACTTGTTATTGTTGACAATATTATGTAGTTTTTCGCTTTTTACAAAAACAATTTATTTTTTAATTTTTTAACTCCTTTTAGAATTGATACTATTTATATTAATCTTTATGGAAAGAAAATAACTTGATGCTTTTAAGATTTTACAACTTCAGTCATAATCATATTGAGGTAATGACTATTCTTAAGTAATATTTTCAACATAAAATGCGACTAATTATCGTTAACAGAAATTTAAGGAATACTAAATCACTTGATACATACTATGTTTACATATATTTTAAATAATAGATATATGAGTTGTAAGTTTATGTAAACACTTTATTCAACTCGTTCCAATCATTATTATTGTCAACATGAAAATATCTCATTTATTTGATTGATGTTTGTAAGATATGCTATTCTATATATGCAATTCTGAGGATGTGTATACGTATAGTCAAAATAAGACAGAGTAAAATAACACTTTGGTTAATTTAAACTAAATTTCGATTTTTTTTACCAAACGAGATACATAGTTAGGTTAATGCGATAAAATAGTATAGTACATATATATATATATATATATATATATATATATATATATATATATATATATATATATATATATATATATATATATATGAAGTATTTTTCAAACACAGGGAACAAAAGAAATACAAAAGTAAAGTGACTTGTGATGAGAACAATTATTCATATCATACACTTTTATATTTCAATCTATACATTTAACGTATTTGTATCTCAAAATTAACATACACTATTATTAATACATATTTAAAGCTAATTTACATCATTCATTGATAAAAGTGAATTTTTCTACAATAAGTTTTCCAAATTATATGTATGAGAGTATTTAATTTTGTAATCAAATAACCGACATTAACATCGATGTCAAAAGATAATCCTCATAAATTAATTTATATTTACTAATTCAAATTTTTTTGGATCTAATAACATAATTATTTTGTTCATTTGAGGTTATGCATATTTTTAAATTTACGTACATTGTCTTTTATTCGTTAATTATTATAGAGTTTTAAATTTCTACGGTTACTAGATTATTTTTAAATTTGGAAGACACTTGTTTTTACTAAACCAATAATAACTCATGTGAATGTTAAAGAAAAACCTAAACTTATAGAAGATATATAAATTTGTAACATAGTCAATTTTATTTTTTTAATTATTTCATATACTGTATGTTTCTTCCTTTTTCTTTTAGTTGCGAATTATTATTTTTGAAGTCACATATTCTACATTTTCAAGTTAATCATTTGATAAAATAATAAATAATATTGCTATCACACGAATTACTTTGTTCGTGGATTTATATCATATAAAATCTTCAAAAAAGTGGTCATTACGAAGTTTATTGTTAGTCACATCTAATGGCGTGAGCGAAATTCTCTTACTTTAAGAAATATAAATATCTATTTTCGCAAGATTTTTTAAACATATTCGCTTTATTGTCAACGTCAGAAGTATAGTGAGTGGTCGTATAATGATAAAATTAAAGAAAATCTTAACTATGTATATGGATGTATGTACGTACTTGTTATTGTTGACAATATTATTATGTAGTTTTTCGCTTCTTACATAAACAATTTATTTTTTAATTTTTTCTCTCCTTTTAGGATTGATACTATTTATATTAATCTTTATGGAAAGAAAATAACTTGATGCTTTTAAGATTTTACAACTTCAGTCATAATCATTTTGAGGTAATGACTATTTTAAGTAATATTTTCAACATAAAATGCGACTAATTATCATTAACAGAAATTTAAGAAATACTAAATCACTTAATACATACTATGTTTACATATATTTTAAATAATAGGTATATGAGTTGTAAGTTTATGTAAACACTTTATTCAACTCGTTTCAATCATTATTATAGGTCAACATGAAAATATCTCATTTATTTGATTGATGTTTGTAAGATATGCTATTCTATATATGCAATTCTGAGGATGTGTATACGTGTAGTCAAAATAAGACCGAGTAAAATAACACTTTGGTTAATTTAAACTAAATTTCTATTTTTTTACCAAACGGGATACATAGTTAGGTTAATGCGATAAAATAGTATAGTACATATATATATATATATATATATATATATATATATATATTAGTTAATCAACATTAGAATCAACGAAAAGCATAATTAATTAGCCAAATCCAACAATATAAAACAATATGCATGTCTTCAACAACGACACTGTACTGAGAAAAACTCCGTGGTAGGTGCTTTATTATCAATTTACCATAAAGATGTAATTAATGAAGCTTTCAAACAATGTTTAACTAATAACCGTATTTATTTGATCATAACTCGTATCAAATTTTCATTTAAAGATATAAATACATATTTTCGATATATTAACGAACTAATTAGAAACTTGTACAAATGTTTTGCAAAGTTCCCACACTTTTTCATTTTTAAGCCATGCTTCGTTTGTCTCTTTCTCACCAAGACGCTTGTCGACTATAGACACCTGTGTTAGAAACTTGTGACAGTCCTCTCCGGCCTTTAATAGAGCGTTGCAAGTTTCTTTCGATACTCGTTTTCCATTGTTAAAGATATATTCGGATATTACACCGCCAAAAGTTGCACCTAGCTTCCTTTCACATTTTTGAAAGTCGTCCGTCTTCGAGGTGCTAGGTGCAGCAACAGAGTTATTTGCGAAACATTGTTCAGAGATAACAAGGACTGAAACAAGTAGTAGAGCAATTTTGATTGTTCTAGGATACATATCAAAAACATAGTTAAAATTATTTCAAATTTCTGATATATATCTGAAGTACTTTTCAAACACAGGGAACAAAAGAAAATACAAAAGTAAAGTGACTTGTGATGAGAACAATTGTTCATATCATACACTTTTATATTTCAATCTATACATTTAACGTATTTGTATCTCAAAATTAACATACACTACTATTAATACATATTTAAAGTTAATTTACATCATACATTGATAAAAGTGAATTTTTCTACAATAACTTTTCCAAATTATACGTATGAGAGTATTTAATTTTGTAATCAAATAACCGACATTAACATCGATGTCAAAAGATAATCCTCATAAATTGATTTATATTTACTAATTCAAAATTTTTTGGATCTCATAACATAATTATTTTGTTCATTTGAGGTTATGCATATTTTTAAATTTACGGACATTGTCTTTTATTCGTTAATTAGTATAGAGTTTTAAATTTCTACGGTTACTAGATTATTTTTAAATTTGGAAGATTCTTGTTTTTACTTAACCAATAATAACTCATGTGAAAGTTAAAGAAAAACCTAAACTTATAGAAGATATATAAATTTGTAACATACTCAATTTTATTTTTTTAATTATTACATATATTGTATGTTTCTTCTTTTTTCTTTTAGTTGTGAATTATTATTTTTGAAGTCACATATTCTACATTTTCAAGTTAATCATTTGATAAAATAATAAATAATATTGCTATCACTTGACACTACAAGAATAGATGGGCCTGGCGCCCATCCATTGACTTCCGTTAGTGGACGTTGTATGGGTCCGGGCGTCCGCAAACAGACGCCAGAAAGTGGATGCCACGACCGATCGCCTGTTTTTTGTCCGGGCGTCCACTATTGGACGCCCATAAAATTGGCGTCTGACAGCGCACGCCGTGGGTGGCGTCTGACTGTGGACGCCATGTGTCCCTGGATGGCGTCCACAATCATTTGCCATGTGCATCATGTTGGCGTCTGACTGTGGACGCCATCCAGGGATACGTGGCGTCCACAGTCAGACGCCATGTCCCCTGAATAGCTGCCAATCTTGATCGCGTTTAGCTTCCTCCGGTGTCTGGCTTGGCGTCCGTTATAGGACGCCATTTATGGTGATGCATGGCCGTAGACAAGCGTTCGATGTCTACCCAAAACCTGCAAAACAAAACCACATCCACAACTCTCATCCAACCACAACTTTCGACCATCCACAACACACTCTCAATCAACCAAAACACTTGATCTCCCGCCACATTTATGCTCAAAAAACATTTATATAAAAAAGTTTTAACATACGGTTTAAGGGTACATAAATCTAAACTAGTTCGAAGATACATAATCCATAAATCCAGTTATAACACCAACAACAAAAAACAATCAGCTAACTGTGAAGCTAGCTGAAGCACCAGAGTTACCGCCATCTCCGCCAAAGGGGTCTCTGTCGTCTGGAGAGGAAGGGGGACGACCTTGGTTGCATTTGTTGAACATGGCCTGAAACATGGCCATCTGTTCCTGCATCTTCTTTATCTGCTCAGCCTGCTCCTTCATTTGCTCCTTCATGGCCTCCTTTTCTGGGTCGGGCTGCTGAGATCCGGGTGGCGTATACTCCATCTGTGTGAAGGTGCCGAGACGCACTGGGGGAGGTGTGAAGTAGATCCCGTGTGCATTCCCAACACCATACACACTACCTTTCTTGTACCCCTTCACGACCTTGAAATAGGTCTCATTCGGGTCTACTTCGGCAGCATCAGGCGAAGTCTCGTGATTTGCTAGCTCCTCTTGGTAGGCATCCTGCGTACACAACAGTGATTTCAATTCAAGTTATTAGTAGATGAAATCAATAAAGATACTTATCTACCACCTAAAGTATATATATATATAGACACAGTTGATTTATTTAAAATAGTAAGTACTCACCCAGATTGCCTGATCTTTACTCGTCATAAAAGAAGTCCCTTTCGAGTCGGTCTTCCCGTGCACGTCCAGGAACACCTCAGAGGCGGTTGGCGTCCTCCCGAGTTCAGCTTGTAGCTGTTAAATAAGTACGACCGTTAGGCGAACGTATATTACGTGAACGTAGTTTATGATTAATCAAGTAGGAGTACGATATTATTAGAAATCATACCCTCTTGAGACGAAGAAACGAAGACTGTGAACCCCGATGATGTGTCGGGTCGGCCTTTCCCTCAAGCTCACAATTCTTCATTTTGTTTCGGTATGCCTTCTCCGATCTGACCTTGATGCCGGATCTTCCTGGAACAAAGAACCGTCTATTTGCCCCCGTGGTTTTTTCGTAAAGACTGCCCACCATTGACTTTGATTTCTGTCATTTCTCGTGTATGGAGAAGGAGCAAAGTAGACTTGCTTGGCCTGATGCGCGAGTATGAACGGATCGTACGTAGGATATTTCCGGGTGTGGTTAACTTCCACGATCTTGTAACGTTCATGCACCCGGGTTCCGTTCACGGAGCTGTCTTTCCACTCACATTTGAACACCACAGCTCTATACCCCCGTTCTTTGCCGGCATAACACAACTAAAAAATATCCTCCAAAATGCCGTAGTACTCATCACCATCAAGAGATGTCACACTGACACCGAAATAACATCTAGCCTTGTTCTTACCATAGGTGAATGTGTGAAAATTGAACCCATTCACTGTGTACTGGTTCCAGGTTTTAACCACTCGCACTGGTCCTTAAGCCAAACTTCTAACCAAATCATCACGTATGTCTAAGGCAACTACGTGATCCTTTAGCCACTTAGGAAAATGTTCATCGTGCTTACTTCAAACGTCATCAGGGTTCACGTCAGGGTTCACAGCGACAAATTCAGTTACAAATTGCTTCTCATAAGGCTCTAAGATCTCTCAATTAGAGAGTAGGTAAAGGTGCGCTCGGCTGTACTCTTTCTCATCTAGTACCCTAGAACCCTCGACGGATGAAGTTCCTTCATCGTCCTTCTTTTGAAAAAACTCTGGTATAGTAGGATCAATGGAAACCGAATGTTCTAGGTTCAGGTTCTTGGTTTTTGTTTGGACGTCTTTCTCGAAGTATAGGGAGCAGAAGTTCGCAATCTCTTCTGTCAAATATGCATTACAAATAGAACCCTCTACCCTAGCCTTGTTACCAATTTTCTTCTTCAGATGATTGAGGAACCTAAATAAACAAGTTATGTATTTTAATTAATAAAAGTTAGCTATGTTTAAATTAAATTTATAAATAAAGTTACAAAAATTTATGTACCTTTCAAATGGGTACATCCATCTATACTGGACAGGTCCTCCAACCTTAGCCTCGTAGGGCAAGTGGACAAGTAGATGCTCCATGGAATTAAAGAACGACGGTGGGAAGATCATCTCGAGTTTGCATAGTATCTGTGGAATCTGATCCTCCAGCCGAGTCATGTCCTCACTTGTTACTGTAGAAGAACACAAATCCCAAAGAGACATCATAAGTTTCGACCCCTACCTCCCACATTTGTTTCAATTCCTCAATAACAGGTTGCAAGTAAACATCCAAATGATTTTTTGGATTTTTGGGACCAGGCACAATAAGAGATAGAAAGATGAAATGCTGCTTCAAACACAACCAAGGAGGTAGGTTATAAGGTGTGATCATCACAGGCCAGCAAGAGTACGACTTACCAAATTGGCCGAAAGGTGCAAATCCATCAGTACACAACCCTAGACTTACATTTCGGGGTTCTAACGCAAAGTGGGGATGTAGTCTATCGAAACGCTTCCACTCCTCGCCGTCACTCGGATGACACATCTTCCCTGGTACCCTAATATCCTCCTTGTGCCACCTCATTTGCTCCGCTATGGTTTTTGTGGCATACAATTTTTGAAGCCTTGGTGCAATAGGGAAGTACGTAAGCTGACTTATTGGGATTGGTTTCTTACCCCTAACACCGCTTTTCCCTTTTCTACCCCTCAAAACAATATCCCCCTCAACCATCTTATACCTACCCTTACTACATCTCTTACATTCATCTAGCGTCGCATCGTCCTTCCAAAATAACATACATCCATCTGGACAGGCATCAATCTTCTGATGCGGGAGTTGAAGGCCCTTCACAACTTTTTTGGTTGTGTTGAAAGTTCGGGTCATGATATTGTCTTTTGGGATTACTCTCTCGAGCAAGGCAGCAATACCATCGACACAGGCAAAGGGTAGGTTGAACACACATTTAAGGCTGAGTACCATAGATGCGACCTCTAACAAAGTCAGATCGCACCCTCCGTATAACGGTTTCTCCGAAGCGTTCAACATGTCGAAGAACGCCTTCGCTCGTGGGTTAGGTTCTTGTGTGTTAGGTGAGTCTTGTTGGTTGGGTGAGTCATTTCCCATATGTGTTCTCGTTGTTAAACAAGTTGCACTCCACTACGTCAACTATCATACCTCTCAAACTCCCCTCATTTTGACGGTTTTCGGGTTCCTCAGACTGAGGTGGCTCACCATGACAAATCCAATTATAATAATTTGATGAAAAACCGTTACAGATGACATGTTCCTTAACTACAAGGACATCAAAAAATTTAATGTTCTTGCATTTAGTGCACGGACACCTAACCTCCCCCCTCGATGCATAGTCTACTGACTTTTTAGCGACCTCGACAAATGATTCCACACCCCTCAAAAATTCTACGGTGGGACGTCTCTTCTTATCAAGTCTACCCTCATACATCCATTTCCGTTCAAATCTCTTCATTTTCTATGTTCAAAAAATATATATAACAAATAAAAGTTTAATTTCCATAACTTAATTTAGAATTTACTAAACGAAAATTTAATCACCATTTAACTTAAACTTAATTTCTCTAACTTAATTTCCATAACTGAGTCTCCTCAATTTAATCACTAATACGTCAAAGTAAACCCAATTTTTTAATTTGCAAATCTCTTATTAATTTTTAATTGACCTTACAAAAATTAGTCACCAAATTTAATCACAAATGTAATCACAATTTAATCCCAATTTACAAAAACTCTAGCTAATTTATCAATGTAATCCCAATTCAACCGAACAAAACACAACAATTCATGGCTTAGGTCACACAGAAATAGCTTAAACAGGTCAAAAAAGGGTCAAATTTTCGGATGCAGATATCAAAATTCCGAAAGCGCCACTAACACCTATTTACAACCCCGATCAGGATAGAAGTGGTTTTTGGAAAATCCGGCATTATTACAACACCTTTTGGTCCGTTCTAAGTCACACAAAACCTCAAGGAAGGCCCTAGAGGTGATTCTAGCTCAATTCAACCAATTTCATCAAACCCTAATCATAATTGTGATGGGCAAATCTAATCTACCTAATCGAATTTCAACTAAACTAATCAACCTAATCGAAATTTAGACCTAAACAGTATTAACGAGCAAACTATCAATAAATAACGATAACAATCAAAAATAAGAACTAATTATAATGAATAAGAACTAAGTAAAGTAAGAAAACATACCACAAATTAAGAAAAAATATGAAAATTGGAGAGGAATGTGGAATGGACTCGGCGAGGGAGTGTGGAGAGGGTGTAGAGAGTAAAATTTCTTTTAGAGAGTGAAGGGGGAGAGGGGGGTGGGCGTGTATTTGTTGCCAAAATCAAATGACGGGTGTCCACTGTCGGACGCCATTGGTGGACGCCCGCTACTCCTCCTTTGGCGTCCGACAGTGGACGCCATTTGTGGTATATGGCGTCCGCCTGTGGACGCCTGTTGGCCTGAATTTCGTCCTTCCAAAACTCAGTCGGACGCCAAGTTTGGCGTCTGACTTTGGACGCCCGTAGGTTTTTTCAGACGACATGTAGGCGTCCATATGCCCAGGACGCCAACCAAGCGGACGCCCGGGACTGTTTTTTTTGTAGTGTTGAATTACTTTGTTAATGGATTTATATCATATAAAATCTTCAAAAAAGTGGTCATTACAAAGTTTATTGTTAGTCACATCTGATGGCGTGAGCGAAACTCTCTTACTTTAAGGAATATAAATATCTATTTTCGCAAGATTTTTTAAACATATTCGCTTTATTGTCAACTTCAGAAAGTGTAGTGAGTGGTCGTATAATGATAAAATTAAAGAAAATCTTAACTATGTATATGGATGTATGTACGTACTTGTTATTGTTGACAATATTATGTAGTTTTTCGCTTTTTACATAAACAATTTATTTTTTAATTTTTTAAATCCTTTTAGGATTGATACTATTTATATTAATCTTAATGGAAAGAAAATAACTTGATGCTTTTAAGATTTTACAACTTCAGTCATAATCATTTTGAGGTAATGACTATTCTTAATTAATATTTTCAACATAAAATGCGACTAATTATCGTTAACAGAAATTTAAGATATACTAAATCACTTGATACATAGTATGTTTACATATATTTTAAATAATAGATATATGAGTTGTAAGTTTATGTAAACACTTTATTCAACTCGTTCCAATCATTATTATAGTCAACATGAAAATATTTCATTTATTTGATTGATGTTTGTAAGATATGCTATTCTATATGTGCAATTCTGAGGATGAGTATACGTGTAGTCAAAATAAGAGAGAGTAAAATAACACTTTGAATAATTTAAACTAAATTTTGATTTTTTTTTACCAAACGGGATACTTTGTTAGGTTAATGCGATAAAATAGTATAGTACATATATATGATAATTAATCAATATTGGAATCAACGAAAAGCATAATTAATTATCCAAATCAAACAATATAAAACAATATTCATGTCTTCAACAACGACACTGTACTGAGAAAAACTCCGTGGTAGGAGCTATATTATCAATTTACCATAAAGATGTAATTAATGAAGCTTTCAAACAATGTTTAACTAATAACCGTATTGATTTGATCATACCTCGTATCAAATTTTCATTTAAAGATATAAATACATATTTTCGATATATTAACGAACTAATTAGAAACTTGTCCAAATGTTTTGCAAAGTTCCCACACTTTTTCATTTTTAAGTCATGCTTCGTTTGTCTCTTCCTCACCAAGATGCTTGTCGACTATAAACACTTGTGTTAGAAGCTTGTGACAGTCCTCTCCGGCCTTTAATAGAGCGTTGCAAGTTTCTTTCGATACTTGTTTTTCATTGTTAAAGATATATTCGGATATTACACCGCCAAAAGTTGCACTAGCTTCCTTTCACATTTTTGAAAGTCGTCCGCCTTCGAGGTGCTAGGTGCAGCAACAGAGTTATTTGCGAAACATTATTCAGAGATAACAAGGACTGAAACAAGTAGTTGAGCAATTTTGATTGTTCTAGGATACATATAAAAAACTTAGTTAAAATTATTTCAAATTTCTGATATATATATATCTGAAATACTTTTCAAACACAGGGAACAAAAGAAATACAAAAGTAAAGTGACTTGTGATGAGAACAATTGTTCATATCATACACTTTTATATTTCAATCTATACATTTAACGTATTTGTATCTCAAAATTAATATACACTATTATTAATACATATTTAAAGCTAATTTACATCATTCATTGATAAAAGTGAATTTTTCTACAATAAGTTTTTTAAATTATACGTATGAGAGTATTTAATTTTGTAATCAAATAACCGACATTAACATCGATGTCAAAAGATAATCCTCATAAATTAATTTATATTTACTAACTCAAAATTTTTTGGATCTAATAACATAATTATTTTGTTCATTTGAGGTTATGCATATTTTTAAATTTACGTACATTGTCTTTTATTCGTTTATTAGTATAGAGTTTTAAATTTCTACGGTTACTAGATTATTTTTAAATTTGGAAGACACTTGTTTTTACTAAACCAATAATAACTCATGCATGTGAATGTTAAAGAAAAACCTAAACTTATAGAAGATATATATAAATTTGTAACATACTCAATTTTTTTTTTTAATTATTACATATACTGTATGTTTCTTCTTTTTTCTTTTAGTTGCAAATTATTATTTTTGAAGTCACATATTCTACATTTTCAAGTTAATCATTTGATAAAATAATAAATAATATTGCTATCACTTGAATTACTTTGTTCGTAGATTTATATCGTATAAAATCTTCAAAAAAGTGGTCATTACGAAGTTTATTGTTAGTTACATCTGATGGCGTGAGTGAAATTCTCTTTCTTTAAGGAATATAAATATCTATTTTCGCAAGATGTTTTAAACATATTCGCTTTATTGTCAACGTCGGAAGTATAGTGAGTGGTCGTATAATGATAAAATTAAAGAAAATCTTAATTATGTATATGGATGTATGTACGTACTTGTTATTGTTGACAATATTGTAGACACCCACATTTGACCGTCAGGTGTCTATAATAGTTCCCGGCAAACACCCGATGATGATTGGACGCAAACGTGCTTTGATGGACTCGGATATGGGCTCGAAATCATGGACATTTGGTTTAGGCTTATTACGGAGTACAAATCTTACAAAACCAACCTCAAATCCAAGCCCAGCAGGTCGTTTCGAGTGAAATAAGACTAATTTGGGTCGAATCCGACGCTAGGGGCAAAATCGCCTTTTAGCGACCGGGTCAAACCCGGTCAAAGATATTTTTCCCCGAGATACACGGACCAACCGTGACACTACACGTCCGGTTTGGACTCAAATGCTACAAAAATCAGCCTCAAAAATATTAAACAAATCCATCCGAGGATAAAATGTGATCTCAAGTGGAATTCTATCCGAAAACTAAGATAATTTCCGACCGAGTGTTAAACACTCGGCCAAAGCAGCCAAAACAGCCGAGATGCTCGGCTTCTTCACCAAGAAACGAGACTCTCGCTCCCCTCCGAACTCTTACATTTCCTATCTAATCGGTGTTTCTTGTTGTCCAAGCAAGACACCTCTCCTAAACCTCTTCGCCTATAAATAGGACCCTCCATTCAACACAAAAGATACAAGATTTTTACGAACGTTACACATCAACTATCCTTATCAATTACACATCGAATATTCCTACATACAACCTCGTTACACTAAGCAATTCTTGACGAATCCAACCCGACAAAACCGGCCCCCCTTCTCACGTCACGTTACACGACCAAACCGACACCCCGTATTCATCCCACATCATCTCGACGCTCCCAAGTCTAAGCCACTTTTCGACGAGCTCCTTCCCGAGAAAACAAAGCATGTAGGTTGAGGGTGTAAAATTAATCCCGTTCTTCCTTTTCTCTTTTCTCTTCTCGCGTCTCTTCTTCTTTTCTTTTTTTGGGGTCGTATCGTCCATCTTTTATTATGGGTCGTCGTCGCATGTTTTCAACTTAATATCGATATTACAAAAATATTTTCATAAAACGAAACGTTCTTAAAATACGATATCGATTCTCTAATCGAATATCGTATTAAACAAGGACTAGATTAAATCTCGTTGATGCTAAAAAATCGTTACATCCTTTTTATACAAAATACGACGATTCTAACGCGGCGAGAATTAACATTTTTTTCGTTCAAAGTCATTTTTGTCGTTCGAAACAAACTTTTTTTTTAAAGCCTTCTCTAAAAACATTCCGAATATTCGATATCGATTTCATAATCGAATATCGGATACGACGAATATCGAAAATATGAATCGAGTACAAATTAATCCATATTTGTACGCGATTTATAAAAATTGACGATTTTTGAAAAAATAAAAAAACCGGAGAAACTTCCACGCGAGCCGCGCGCCTTCCAGGCAACTCGCACGGAAGCCTGGATCGCCGGGTCTTCTTTTTTTCCATTTTCTCCTTTTCTATCCTTTTCGTTCTTACATAAAAAGTGACTTTCGCGACATATTTTCAGATTCCGATAGATACTTTTTTTTTGACTTTGGTCAACACGTGTTAATCCATCACGTGTCATAAACTTGTTTTCAAAATCATGCATATCATCGTATTTACATTTTTGTTCGATTTATTCAATCGTTACTAACTTATTTGCTCATGTTTGTAGCAATTTATTTTCATCTTTTGTTTTATTAGACTAAAACGAATCTCACATGCTAAAATAACTTTGACGTTATTAGTTTAAGATGCATTAAACGACTTAGCAACCCATTTATTTTTCTTCTCTCACATGCTTAGGGAAAATAATGTTTGCATATCATTCCACTATCGAACTAACGCGTGTACATAAAAAACGAACGATATCTTAGAAAAGGCCGCTAAGTGCGGGCGGGGTTGGGTGTTCTCAGTAAACTTCCCAACACGTACCCTCACCCCTTACTCAGAACCATGGTTTCCGGATGTCCGAATCCATTGGCAACGAGAGTCATTCAGTACACGATATCCGATAATGTCGGTATCGGTATCAAATGCTAAGGGACGAACCCGATAAACTCTGACATCGAAAATGGGCCATAAACTCTGACATCGAAAACTGGCCCGATAGAAAAGGAGCTGGAATTTCAATTGATCAACGTGACTTCTTCCTTCAACCTTCTTTTAGGAAGACCTTGGATCCACGCAACCAGGGCTGTATCCTCCACCTTGCATCGGAAAATCAAGCTACCTTTGCACGACACCGTCATCACTCTAGAAGCCACACCAATGACTGTGGCTAACTGCAACACCTCGGGCCGCACCGATCTCTGGGGGTTCGACTTCGTAGGGACCATTGAAGAAGAACATCTTTTCCGACCCTACTTCACGGTTAACATTGACCGGATGTTGCAGAATCTGGGCTATCTACCGGGGGCTACATTAAGGCCCAATCTCCCCGCAGGGAAAATCCTCGAAGTCCTAGATAACGGGAGGACTCAAACTGGTCTGGGTTATACCATAACCCCAGAGAATATGGGCCAAACAAGGACTAACACTGTCACTTTTGTTACTCCAGTATTTGGACCAGTCCAAACGGGCCTATACCGGCCCAGTACCACGCGCCCTGGGACCCACTTGGCCCAGGATTGCAACTACATACCGGATGACATCTTCGCTCTTATCCAGTCCGAAGATGCTAAGAATGCTGAGCCCGCGCTAGGGCTTTTTTTTGGAGAGGAATTCACGACCCCAACACCGAAGGAAGAGCTGGTCAGTCTCATTCTCCGCAGCCGCACCTTTGATCCATCTAAACTGATCTCGGAGGTCGGGTCCGGGACCGGAAATAGAGCCTGGAGGAAGACTGTCAAATGGACTGACAGTCAAGGAAGGACTTACAAGCTGATCACAGGGGAAGGAGAAATGCCAGAATCTAAGTCTGAGTCCGAGTCGGAGTCCGAGTCAGAGTCTAAAATTGAGTCTAATGAGTCCGGTGCTAGGGTCAATCCTGTAATTCCCCCTCTCCCTTTAGCTACTCCTGGTGCGTCGGGGTCCGTCCCGGGCATCCTACCTATCCCGCCACTGACTAGTGATCAGATGGCAGCTCTTTTCAAGCTATTTTATTAATTCATGATCAATAATAACAACCGTTCTTCTTACGACTTGTCTCATTTTCAAAATTTTCTTAAAACCAAAAATATTATGTGCAATGACATTGAGAAACCCGATGAACAGGTATCCTTGCCTCCACATCTGATCGAGCAACTAGAGCAAAGGGAATCCCGCAATCCGGTAATCGAAGAAACCGAATCCATTAACGTGGAAACAACCTTAGAACCTCAGATGCTTAAGATAGGGTTATCCTTAGATCCCGAGGAGAAACAACAATTCGTGAATCTCCTTCAAGAATTCAAAGACGTCTTCGCATGATCCTACAAGGACATGCCGGGGATTGATCGCGAAATAGCCGAGCACCATATACCGATCAAGGAAGGGTTCAAGCCGATTAAACAAAAACTCCGACGCATGTGGCCCGAATGGTCCCTCAAAGTCAAGGAAGAGGTCGACAAACAATTCAAGGCTAGGTTCATACGAGTCTCCGAGTATCCAGATTGGGTTGCAAACATTGTACCAGTCCCTAAAAAGGATGGTAAGGTACGTGTCTGTGTGGACTTTCGGGATCTTAACAAGGCGAGCCCGAAAGACGATTTCCTGTTACCACACTGTGGACATGACATAGGTCCACCCCGACGCGGCCACACGCGGGTTTGGGTAGGCGAATGAATCTCCATATGAAACGGATCGAATTGAAATTTAGGTCGAAGTGGAGTCGCCACCGAATTTTGTGGTTATTCGGAACCATTCGAGCCCACTCTATGTCGTAGTGGCCCGTATACAAAATACGGCCCAGTTCCGATGTCAGAGTTTATTGGGCTCGTCCCTTTGCATTTGATACCAATACCGACATTATCGGATATTGTGTATTGAATGACTCTCGTGCGCCAACGGTTTCGGGCATCCGGAAACCGAGGTTCTGAGTAAGGGGTGAGGGTACGTGTTGGGAAGCCCACAAAGGACACCCAACCCCGCCCGCACATTAGCGGCCTCTACTAAGAATTCGAGTGACTTACAATACGCGCGCTAGTTAAACGGGAGAAAGATATGCAAAGAGTATTTTCCTAGGCATGTGAATTGAATTGAAAAGGGGTTTCTAAGTCAATTTAATGCAACTAAAATTAACGTCAAAGTTGTATTTTAGCATGCGGGTTCATTTAGTACAATAAACGAACGAGAATTAAATCGACAAAAGAAACAACAAACGCGTTAGTAACGATATGATAATATAACGGATAATAACGGTTTGTGCAAAATATGGGATGAGATGATATAAATATGACGATGCATGGTTTGAAAAGATAGTATACATGTGATTGATTAAGCACATGTTGACCTAAGCCGTAAAATACCATCGAGTTTTGAGAAAAGAAGATGTGTGACCCGTGTTTTGGTCGTTATGAGGCCACTCGATCGAGTAGTCGATACACTCGATCGAGTGGGCCCTGAAAAGATGTTTCTGTTTCGTGGTACAGACCGTACTCGGCCGAGTTATTGGCCAACTCGGTCGAGTACATGGCCACTCGACCGAGTCACTGCGAGACTCGATCGAGTGGGTGTCGTGACAGACATTCTGATACGGTTTTGAGGTGCCACTCGACCGAGTGGGCTAGGCACTCGGTCGAGTGCCCCCTGTACGAATTGTGATTCGTTTGCAAATTGAAAATTGATTTTGAAATTGCTTTTGATTTTTGAGAGTTTGACGATTTGGCCGCATCGGACGTAAATATTGCACAATTCACGCTCGACTTGGTTTTTTTATAAATCGCAAATTTTGTCGAACCGAATATAGATATTGTTGAATTTATACTCGATTCTACTTTTGAATACTCGTTATATTCCACACTCGATTATTTGAATCGATATGGAATATTAGAGTGAAATAGAAAATGAATAAATTAATTTTAGTCGCTTCAAATTAATTATCGTGATATCAATAAATCGCGTTAATTAATTCGTATGACTTGATTATTAGACTCGATATCCAATTATGGAATTGGTATCGAATCCAAAATCGACGCTTTAATTGAATACATAAAAAAACTTGATTCCCTCGACTTCTCCGACATCGGAATAAATCCCTAGGGATTGGGATGTCGGGTCCGTGTCAACGGGTTTCGACCCTTATAGAAATACAATGTTTGCTTTTGAGAAATCGATGAGATATGCGAACAATAACAACGGTGCAAAGATTATGGTTGAAGTTAATCTATCTCAATAATCAAGTAATGGGGATATCGGAACAAGCGACCGTCAACGCTGTGTGCAGTACACTTGTATGTTCGTGTTTCCTCATTCCGATAGCACTTCATACTCGACACAAATTGATAGATATTTTAATGTCTTGATACTAGTATTATTGATATTAATGATGCGATAATAATGATAAAAATAAAATAAAGCAAACGCGACCCGTAAGAAAACGACATGACGCGAGAAGGAGGAAGAAAAGGAAAAGAAGCGGGGTTTTGACACCCTCAACCTACATGTTCTTGTCTCGGCGCGGACTCGTAACCGTGGCTATGACACAAGAGTCTTCGAGGTTTATGGAGGCTAAGTTGTGGTGGCTCGGGTCGAATTCCTAAAACTAGGTTTAGGGTTTGCTAACGTCGATTTTCCTAGGGTTTGTCTAGGGTTTGTGAAAGTATGAGCTAGGGTTGAATTTGAGGTGGTAAAAGTTCTGAAAAGGTGTCTTGAAGTGTGTGCAAAGGATTGCTTATATAGGAAAAGCTAGGGTTCCGGTTTAGGGTTACTTAACCGAGTAGGCAGATGACTCGGTCGAGTAGGCTTGTGCGTCAGCCGTCGGGCTTGAATAAGGGCCCACTCGATCGAGTGGGTGAGGCACTCGATCGAGTGGCCCAGCTGGGTCGCGCGGGTCACTCGCTTGGACCTTGACCACGGATATTTGATGAGTTTGAATTTGAATTGGGCTTTTGATGTTTGAGGGGTTGTTTTGTGTGTCTCGGAAACGACTTTGACCAGGATTGACCCAATCGTGAAAGGTCGGTTTTAATTCCGGTGTCGGTTTCGGCCCAAATTAGCCTTGTTTGACTCGAAACGGCCTGCTGGGCCTGGATTTGAGGTTGGTTTTGTGATATTTGTACTCTGTAAGTGTGTTAGCCAGCGATTAATGGATTTGAGCCCGTATCCGAGCGCATAGAAGCATGTTAGCGTCCGATCATCATCAGGTGTTTTTTGGAAACTGCCATAGACACCTGGCAGTCAAAATGCGGGTGTCTACAGAGCCCCCACTCTGACTGAGGCTTGGACAGGGCGAAAGTCAGAGTATCCACCAGGCCAATCGAGGATTGAAACCTGGCGGACTTCCGGCCGGTTTGTTTATAGTCCATTAGACTTGCGTGGAGGGCTCGCCAGCCGTAAGCTAGAAGTCATACCTGAGCCGATAACTCCGTGGGGAATTGGACTTGTCTCGTAAGTCTTGGGTGCGCCTGTATGTAGACTCATCCCTTGAAATGCCGTCGTTGGCTTCCGCTGGGGAATTATCGTGGGTTGCACCTCCCTATTTGAGTCGTACCTGTATGAGTCACATAAAATGCATGCAACATGTAGGTAGTAAAATGACTCGCGCTGGGGAGAAATGATTCTTTGAAAATTTGCATTTTTGAAATTTTGAAAATTTGAGATTTTTGAGTTTTGGAATCTTGAGATTTTTGAATTTTGGAAACTATGAGATTTTTGACTCCTAACAAAGATTAGGAAAGTTCGGGATGGAGACTTCCGTGCTAATATTGAGACTAGGATTGTGGTTCGATTCCTATTTGAGATTAGGAAATTTTCCTAAATAGTTTGCAAGGCCAATGCTATATATAGACCCTTCTTGCTCTTGATTTTCTTCACAAGTCCCATCACAAAACAAACTCTTCCTAAGAGAAAGTCTCTCTAATTCTCTTGAGGAAGTCTTTTCATCTTCTTTAAGAAGTTTTTAGTCATGGGGATCGATAGGTTGAGTGTGATGTTGCAGGAGTGGTCCCGTCGCTTTAGGGATGCAGATAGGGTGGCTTTGAGTCAGACGGGGATAACCCAATTGTACCCGTTCCGTCAGATGGTGGTTGACCTCTATTTTCTGGATGCTTGCTTGGCTTATTGGGATGACATATATCATGTCTTTGCTTTCCCTCGGGGCGAAGTCTGCCCTTTACCTGAGGAGATTGCAGCTATAGGAGGATGGAATCCGATACTCCGTCCCGCCGTCCCGTATTCGATCTATGACCCGAGGAGGAAGTTGAGAGAATTTCTAGGGCTTTCTCACAACGAGGTGTCCCGTATGATGGATGGTGATAAAATTTCTCTGATCGACCTGGCTGAGAAATTTATGAATTCACTCGACGTTCGGGTTAGACCGGCTTACAGCCGCAGGGCTTTCTCTTTTTGCATGCTTCATGTATATGCTTTCGAGGGTCATATGGATTTGTTATCCTGTATGGGAAGCGCCCGTCTTCTGACCGTAGTGGATCTGATGGAGACTGAGCACAGCCCGGCTTGGTTGATCACGGGCGAGATTATCCAAGGATTGGACGATCGCAAAAAGGACTCATCCATTCGTCTTACCGGGAGCACCCGTTTGTTGCAAGTATGTCACTTGGCTTTTTTCGATTTTTGATTTTTCTTTCTTCTTTTTTTTCGAAATTTTTCTTACTGCAGGGGGGTACTCGATCGAGTCACCCAAGCACTCGGTCGAGTACCCTCAATGAGACGCTTCTGATCTGTCTTCGGGGTGCCACTCGGTCGAGTCACCCTGGCACTCGATCGAGTGCCCTCGTAAAGAGCCTCCTGTTTGCGTTCAGGGGTACCACTCGATCGAGTGTCTCAAGCACTCGATCGAGTGGCCTTTAGGCGAACGCCTATTCTGCCCTGGAATCTCATGCTTTTGTTTCTTTTTGCAGATTTGGCTGTATGAAAGACTATCAGTGATAGATCCTCCACTTGATGCGGGCAACTACCGTCATAACCAGGTGATGACGAGGAGGCGGGCCATTGACTTTTCTCGTCAGATTACGCAGAAGTACTGGGACGAAGTTTTGTCTTTTCATGGCGGCCCACTAATTCGATGGGTAGTTCCATGGTGGCCCATCTACCTTTGGAGTGGCTTGGACCCAAGGGACAGAGCCCGCTATCAGGTGATCCTTTCTTTCAGGCAGACGGTCCATCTCTATCCATATCGCATACTAAGGCAGTATGGATGGACCCAGCGAATCCCCGAAGTTGAAGCAGTTGTGAGTGACCCTACCCAACTGACTGATGTAATGTGTGATACCTGGGTGCAAAGGTGGTACACACGACATACTTGGCCCGTTGTCAAATCTCGCCATTCAATCTGGGTTTCAGATTCTTATACGAAGTGAACCAAAGCAGGAGATGCTAAAGCCCGAGCCGCTTTGAAAGTTGATGAAGCCTTCGACTTGCTGAGGAGGGAGCAAGCCAAAGACAACAGGGGGTTCTTTGATGAAGGAGACACTCCAGCTACCTTGGTTCGTCTAATGTCTGGTCACAAGAAGAAGACTAAGAGTCAAGCTGAAGGGTCTGGTGCTAAAGGTGCTTGGGGGAAGGTGAGCCCCCAGATGGACTTTGAAAGGAGATTGGGCCCAAGACTACCCGTGCAGGACCGACTTGGCCCACGGGATAGACTGCCTGAGCATGTGCGGGCCCGACTTGGGCCGAAGACCGTGATTGAAGACCCGTCGTCAAAGAAACGGGCCCGGGCCAAGGAGGTTCCACTCGTGATTCGGGAACGCTCGCCACCACCCCGAAGACCTCAGGCTCCACGCGACCCGAAGGACAAAGGGAAGGGGAAGATGCCCGGATATTAGTCTCCTTATTTTATTATTTGAATATTATTATTATTTTTGTGGTGTGATTACTTGTGTGAATGCCGTTTTTTTTTTTTTTTTTGTAATCCTGAGTTTATCGAGATATTAATAAAAGACATATTATTGAACACCGTTCCCATCTTTCGTTTATTGCAGTGGTTGTACCCTTTTTGAAGGGTTGCCTACGTATCCGCAAATGGCGGAATCAAACCTAACGTAGTTCAAAATTTGATTTGATTTTTTTTTGCAATTTTCGAAATACATCAGGATTATTAATTCAAGATGTGTGACAGTAGAATAATTAATTCTAGCTTATTGACTTGTCTAAGATTTTGAAAATTTATAAAAAGGACAAATTTTTATAAAATTTTGCAAATGACATTGAGATGGGGGTTTATGGGTAATAGCGCTTCAGCTGGTCCAAGTTGGTTGGGTTGACAAATTCGTTCCCGTCCAAGTCTGTCAGCATTACCGCTCCTCCTGATAGGACCTTCTTGACCAAGTATGGCCCAACCCGGTTGGGTTTGAATTTACCCCTTGGGTCAACCGGTAGTAAGGCACGAACCGATTTTAGGACCAAATCCCCTTCCTTGATGTTCCTGGGCCTAACCCGCTTGTTGAAAGCCCGTTGGATCCTTTTTTGATATATTTGAATGTTGTTGAGAGCCCGGGATCGCCGTTCGTCTAAAAGGACTAGCGAATCGTATCGGGCTTGGACCCAATCTGCCTCAGGTACTTGGCTTTCAAGTAGGATCCTAAGGGATGACACCTCTAGCTCGACTGGTTGGACCGCCTCCATTCCGTATGTCAAGTAATACGGGGTTGCCCCGGTCGCGATGCGGATTGAGGTTCGATATCCCCATAGGGCAAAAGGTATTTTGTCGGGCCAGTCCCGGTAATTTTCAGCCATCTTTTTAAGTCTGGTGACAATTGTTTTATTGGCCGCTTCTACCGCTCCATTTGTCTGAGGTCGGTAAGGCGAAGATGTATGCCTTTGAATTTTGTATTTTGCCAGCAATGCGGCAGTTTCGGCTTGAAAGTGGGTCCCGTGATCGCTGATGAACTCGTGAGGGATCCCATATCGGCATATTACTTTATTTTGGATTAATTTGGCCACGTGCTTGGCGTTCAAGACACGGTATGACTCGGCTTCGACCCATTTGGTGAAGTAGTCGATGGCCACCAAAATGAAGCAATGTCCTCCCGTCCCGGAAGGGTGTACTTTCCCAATTATGTCTATACCCCATGTCGAAAATGGCCATGGTGATGTCATGGTATATAATAGGGAAGATGGCATATGTTGTACATTACCGAAGATCTGACAGTTATGACAGTGCTTGACGTATAACTGACAGTCTGTCTCCATGGTGTTCCAGTAGTACCCGAGCCTCATGATTTTACGGGATAGCATATGGGCGTTCATATGCGGACCGTTTTCACCATCATGGACCTCGGTCATGACCTTTTCGGCCTGTATTTTGTCGATGCATAGGAGCAGAGCCCCCTGTGCCGTCTCTTTGTACAATTGCCCGTCATCAGTTCGAACAAATTGGGTGGCTAATCTTCGTAGGGCCTTTTTGGCCCGATTTTCAGCTTCCGGGGGGTACTCTCCTGTTGTCAGGTAGGTTAGGACAGCTTGATACCAGGGCTCTGGGTCAGTTATCTCGATATCCTGAATGGCGTAGATGTAGGCTGGCTCGGACCGTCTTTCGACACAGATTGGCATGCTGGTCAGATGATCCGGGATGTTCAGTAAAGATGCTAGCTTGGAAAGTGCATCTGCGAACTGATTCTCTTCCCGGGGCAGATAAATGTATTCTACCTTTTGAAATTGTTTTTCTAGAACCCTTACCCGTGCTTGGTAAGCCACGAGATTGGCGTTCCGAGTTTTCCATTTTTGGAGTGCTTGATTGATGACCAATGATGAATCACCGTGGACCCGGAGGTTTGTTACCCCTAAATCAGCGGCGGCTTGCAACCCGTGAATGCATGCTTCGTATTCAGCTGCGTTATTGGTCACGTCGAAGTCCAACTTGATGGATAAGGGAGTGTGTTCCCCTCGGGGTGAAATTAACAGGATTCCGACCCCAAATCCTCGGAAGTTGGATGCCCCATCGAAATATAAATCCCACACTTCAGTATCGGTATGGAATATGTCTTCATCGGGAAAGGCCCATGTATCGGTGTGGCCTTCTTCGGATATTGGGCTGTCAGCGAGAAACTCGGCAACTACCCGGCCTTTGATGGCTTTTAATGGTACAAATTTGAGGTCGAACTCGGATAACATTAAAGTCCATCTTGATATCCTGCCGTTGAGGATGGGCTTCTCGAATAAGTACTTGATAGGATCCATTTTGGATAACACATGTACCTCGTGACTGAGCATGTAATGTCGGAGCTTCTTAGTGGCCCAAACCAATGCTAGGCACGTCTTTTCGAGCATTGTATATTTGCACTCATATTCGAGGAACTTTTTACTGATGTAGTAAATAGCCCGTTATTCTGAATCGACTGTCTGGGCCAGCATAGCCCCCATGGCCGTCTCCGTCGTCGTTAGGTATAACGACAAAGGCAGACCGTGTTGAGGTGGCATTAGTACCGGCGGAGCAGACAAAATCTCTTTGATTTTGTCGAAAGCCGCTTGACATTTGTCGTCCCATAGCACCCGTTCTCCGATTTTTAGCTTTTTGAAGATGGGTTCGCATACCATGGTTAGTTTCGAAATGAACCGGCTGATGTATTGGACTTTTCCGAGAAACCCCCTTATTTCCTTTTCGGTCTTGGGCGGTTGCATCTCGGTGATGGCTTTGATTTTAGCTGGGTCGACCTCGATGCCGCGTTGGCTAACGATATGGCCCAGTAATTTGCCCGACGTTACCCCAAAACTGCATTTTTGTGGGTTCAGTCTCATGTTGTATTTACGTAGCCGGGTGAAGAACCTTCTTAGGGCTGAAATGTGCCCGCTTCGGTCCTTGGATTTGACGATCATGTCGTCCACGTAGACCTCCACTTCTTTATGCATCATGTCGTGGAGCAAAGTAGTGGCAGTCCGTTGATAAGTGGCCCCGGCGTTGATAAGCCCAAATGGCATGACGGTGTAACAGTAAGTACCCCAAGGTGTAATGAAGGTGGTCTTACCCATGTCCTCTTTTGCCATTTTAATCTGATTGTACCCGGCATACCCGTCCATGAACGATAGAAGGGCATGATCGGCCGTATTATCCACCAGTATGTCGATGTGTGGTAACGGAAAATCGTCTTTTGGGCTTGCCATGTTAAGATCCCGGAAGTCCACGCAAACCCGCACCTTGCCGTCCTTCTTGGGTACCGGCACGATGTTTGCAACCCAGTCTGGATATTCAGACACTTGTATGAAGCCTGCTTTAAATTGTTTATCGACCTCTTCCTTGACTTTAAGAGACCACTCGGGCTTCATTCTTCTGAGTTTTTGCTTTACCGGCTTGCACCCATCTTTGATGGGTATTCGGTGTTCGGCTATCTCCCGGTCTATACCCGGCATGTCCTTGTAGGACCATGCAAAGACATCTTTGAATTTTTGGAGGAGGTCCGTGAATTGTTTTCTCTCCTCTGGATCTAAAGATAGGCCCAACTTTAGCATCTGGGGCTCTAAAGTGGTTCCCACGTTGATGGACTCGGTTTCTTCGATTACCGGATCTCGGGATTCCCTTTGCTCGAGCTGCTCGACCAGATGTTGAGGTAGGGGTACCTGTTCGTCGGGTTTCTCAATGTCATTGCATATAAAATTTTTGAAATCGAGAAAATTTTGGAAATAAGACAAGTCGTAAGTAGAACGGTGTTCGTTATTATTATTGATGGTAAATTTTGAGAATAGCTCGAATAGAGCTGCCATCTGATCATTGGTCAGAGGCGGGATAGGGAGAGGTCTTGGGACAGGCCCCGAGACCTCAGTGGATAAAGGAAGAGGGGTTACAGACTCTACTTTAGCACCAGACCCTCTAGACTCGGACTCAGACTCCGACTCTGACTCTGGCTCAGACTCGGTATCCGGCATGTCTCCCTCGCCGGTGGTCAGCTTGTAGACCCGTCCTTGACTATCGGTCCACTTTATGGTCTTCCTCCAAGCCCTCGTCTCGGTGTTGGCACCGACTTCGGTGATTAGCTTGGTTGGGTCGAACCGATCGCTGCGAAGGATCAGGTTGACCAAATCGTCCTTCGAAGCGGGGACGGTCTTGTCTTCCCCGAATAGGAGCCCCAGCACGGGCTCGGAGTCGTTTTTGCCTTCCCTTGTTTCGGTCTGGATGATGGTAAATATATTATCAGGGATGAAATTGCATTCCCGAGCCTTTTTGGTCTCAGGATACGTGATGGTGGGTTGGTAAAGGCCCACTTGGATAGCTCCGAAGACTGGGGTGACGAAGTAATCCGTTAACTTCAGGCTATAAGGGCTTATGTAAGTTCCCTTGATAATATCGACGACCCTGTGAATACCGGCCAGAACCACGTTTTCCGGGGTTATAGCATACCCCAATCCGAAATGTGACTCGCCGTCATTTAGAACCTCGATAATCTTCCCAGCTGGAAGATTTGGCCTTGAGGTTATTCCAGGTAGGTAACCCATATTTTGTAGCATCGTGTCGATGCTAGTCGTGAAGTAGGGCCTAAAGAGATATTCTTCTTCGATCATGCCCACGAAATCGAATCCTCGTGGGTCGGCCCGGCCCGTAGCGTTGCAGCTTGCTACGGTAATTGGGGTCGCCTCCAGTGTGATGATACCGTCCTTGAGGGGCATCTTGACTTTTCGGTGGAGGGTAGATGACACGGCCTTGACTGCGTGGATCCAAGGCCTCCCTAGCAAGAGATTGAATGATGAGGTGACATCTATCACCTGAAATTCCAACTCTTTTTCGATTGGGCCCGTTATGATTTTTAATCTCACGGCCCCTGCGACAGGTTTTGGGCTTCCGTCGAAAGCCTGGATAGTCTGCGCCGTCGGAAGGTAATCGGCATCGGTGATGCCGAGTGCTTTTGCGGTCCTTAGAGGAAGGACGTTCACGGCTGATCCATCGTCGATAAGGGTCATCGGGAGATATTTACCCTTGGAGATGACCGTGATGTATAGGGCCAGATTGTGATTGGGCCCAAACGGTGGTAGGTCAGCTTCGGAGAAGGTTATGAGCGGGCCTTCTTCTTTGGATTTGCCCTTAAGGTAGGGCATGATGGTGGCTACCATTTCAGCAGGGGTAGCTTCTGAATCAACTTTGATTTCATCGAGAGCCTTAGTCAGTGCTTCCCGATGAGCTTGCGAGCTAACCAATAGTTACCATATGGTTAGATCAGCTCGGACCCTCTTCATTTGTTGGACCAGAGCCGTGTCTGGGCTTGGTTCTTCGAGGGTAGGCTCTGTCCTGGCGGTTTCAGTGACAGATATAGGAATGGAGCGCCCAGCTGCGGCGAGATGATTGGTGGCAAAGGCCTTGGACTTAGCCTGTCGGACCTCTTCGAGGGTGATGGGGACAACTTCCCCTTTGGTTAGGTACACATCATCCGCGTCGTCGAACCATATCCCGTTGATTTGTGGGACAAAGGGAGAGATGAGGTGGGAACAGTCAATTGCCTCACCGGTGAAGATAGCATGAGCGCTGAACGGGTTTTCTTTGTTGCTCGGCTTGTCTCCGGGCAACGGGATTTTCCCGCTCTCGATAAGGTCTTGGATTAGATGTTTTAACCTCCAACATTTTTCAGTATCATGCCCGTTACCCCGGTGATACTGACAATAGGCCTGGGCATTGTAAGTTTTGGGCCTTTTTTCCACTGGAGGTTCTGCAGTGGGGCCTATCGGTTGGATTAGGCCCTTTGAGGATAGCCTCTGTAAGGCATAAGTATAGGTAGTCCCTATATCTGTGAATACCCGATTTGGTGTATTCTTTTTAGATGAGGTGTCAAGCAGGTTTACCTCGTCGAAGATGCTGCGAGTTGCAGCTGCGGGTGTGGGCTTGATTGTGGATGAACTTGCCCCTTGATACCCTTTGGTAGAGGCCTTAGTCAGGCTCTCCAACCTCAAATCATCTTCGATCCTTGTGCCCATTTCAGTAAGGACAGCAAAGTTTGGGATAATAGCATACCGGAGATGGACCCGGTAGGATGGGAGTAGATTTTTGACGAAGGCTTCCACTAGGGCCTTCTCGCCGGGCTTGTCGACCAGCTTCACACTCTCGGCCCTCCATCTTTGCAAGTATTTCGTGAACCCTTCTTTGGGTTCTTGGGCCATTACCTCCAGAGTATGCATTGTAGTCTGGATTTCAGTGTTATCGGCGTAGTTCCGAGCAAATTCGGTCGCCACATCATCCCAAGTCTTGTATTTCTTGGGGTCGAGCCTGTAGAACCAGGCCCTGGGATGCTTCTCCAAGGAGGAAGGGAATAGGTGCTTGAACATGGTGGACTTTACCCCTTTGACCGCCATGAAGTCTTTGAAGGCCCGGATATGATGGACCGGGTCTTCGGTACCCTCAAACATAGGAATTCCCGTCAAGTTGAGGTTGGCCGGTAGCTTATCATTCAAAGGTGAATAAATGCGAGCATTTTCGGAGTGGATCGAGTTGCTTGTTGACAAGTGGACTTGCTCCTCGAGCCTGCGAACAACACTGACCAATTCGGCCATGGGCCCAACGGAATCGCCTCCTTCAACTGGGACCGTCTTCTCCACAGTGCTCAGACGGGTGTCCAAAGTTGCTTGGTTAGCGAGGATGGAGGTCAGTTGAGTCTCGATCTTGGTTAGGGCATTTTTCAAATCCTCCATCTTGCGTTGATGTCGGGTTGTGGCTGGCCTGTCTGTAAGAACACCGCGTAATCAGAAACTAGCCCAGAAATCCCGGAATAGAAAGTACATCCCGAACGAGACTAGAAAGGGGAACGACTCGAAGAAGACGCTTAGACGGGTGACTTGTGAAGTGTGGGCCTTCCTTAGGATTCGGCAAGTGGGCCTAGTCCTGTTCGAAGGAAGGTTCACGCGGGACATCCCCAGCCTTTTGACTCGATCGTGTTGACGGGCCCTCCTTCGTAAGAGTATGTCTTACTTAGGTGGGCCTTGCCTTAGTCTAATATGGCGGACTGGGATAGGGAAGAAACTCGTGATGTAAGATCGACGGAGTTTCGACGCTAAAGAACTTGACAACTTAAGACTCGACCCGACACTGCCAAATACGGGAAGTTCTAGAAGTGGAAGGTTTTGAAAATTGATGATTTTTGAAAAAGGACCGAGAAAACTCGGTGGAGAGGTCCAAATTTCGAAAAAGACAAAATGTTTAATTGGGCTATGAGTTTTGAAAGTTCGAGTTTTGATTTGGGCAGCATACCGGCTAGAAAATAGGCTATTTCGAGTAAAATCATAAGTCCTAAATTCGGTATGTCCCGGGTTTTGAAAATTGAATATCTTGAAAAGGAGGATGTAATTTTTGAAAGGTTGATATTTTTGAAAATGACTCGGAAACCAAGTAGCACGTAGTCACACAAGCATTATAACGACGCCATGTA
This sequence comes from Agrostemma githago, assembly GCA_958450325.1. Taxonomy (NCBI): domain Eukaryota; kingdom Viridiplantae; phylum Streptophyta; class Magnoliopsida; order Caryophyllales; family Caryophyllaceae; genus Agrostemma; species Agrostemma githago. Next base: position 6,348,264 of record OY288242.1, read on the forward strand.
TGCTCTACACTAAGTCTCGGTCGGTCTGAAAGGGTCTATACCAGTGTACATAGACTAGACGTTGATCGGGACGGACTCTCTAAGTCGAGTTGAGCTTAGAACATGCCGCGAAACCCACTCGAATAGACTATGGACACCTTTTGACATATCCATATTGGAATACATCAATGGTATAGTGGGACGTCGGTCACCAGTACCGGCCCGGGAAAATATGGGTTATGCATGAACCGTAAAACTAACACGCGCATTGTATTTGTCAAACGATTTCTATTCGAGTCTCACCCTGAGGATGCCGATGGTAAGTCACACATCAGTTAATCCCCAGCGGAGTCGCCAAATTGTGGACATGACATAGGTCCACCCCGACGCGGCCACGCGCGGGTTTGGGTAGGCGAATGAATCTCCATATGAAACGGATCGAATTGAAATTTAGGTCGAAGTGGAGTCGCCACCGAATTTTGTGGTTATTCGGAACCATTCGAGCCCACTCTATGTCGTAGTGGCCCGTATACAAAATACGGCCCAGTTCCGATGTCAGAGTTTATTGGGCTCGTCCCTTTGCATTTGATACCAATACCGACATTATCGATATTGTGTATTGAATGACTCTCGTGCGCCAACGGTTTCGGGCATCCGGAAACCGAGGTTCTGAGTAAGGGGTGAGGGTACGTGTTGGGAAGCCCACAAAGGACACCCAACCCCGCCCGCACATTAGCGGCCTCTACTAAGAATTCGAGTGACTTACAATACGCGCGCTAGTTAAACGGGAGAAAGATATGCAAAGAGTATTTTCCTAGGCATGTGAATTGAATTGAAAAGGGGTTTCTAAGTCAATTTAATGCAACTAAAATTAACGTCAAAGTTGTATTTTAGCATGCGGGTTCATTTAGTACAATAAACGAACGAGAATTAAATCGACAAAAGAAATAACAAACGCGTTAGTAACGATATGATAATATAACGGATAATAACGGTTTGTGCAAAATATGGGATGAGATGATATAAATATGACGATGCATGGTTTGAAAAGATAGTATACATGTGATTGATTAAGCACATGTTGACCTAAGCCGTAAAATACCATCGAGTTTTGAGAAAAGAAGATGTGCGACCCGTGTTTTGGTCGTTATGAGGCCACTCGATCGAGTAGTCGATAGACTCGATCGAGTGGGCCCTGAAAAGATGTTTCTGTTTCGTGGTACAGACCGTACTCGGCCGAGTTATTGGCCAACTCGGTCGAGTACATGGCCACTCGACCGAGTCACTGCGAGACTCGATCGAGTGGGTGTCGTGACAGACATTCTGATACGGTTTTGAGGTGCCACTCGACCGAGTGGGCTAGGCACTCGGTCGAGTGCCCCTGTACGAATTGTGATTCGTTTGCAAATTGAAAATTGATTTTGAAATTGCTTTTGATTTTTGAGAGTTTGACGATTTGGCCGCATCGGACGTAAATATTGCACAATTCACGCTCGACTTGGTTTTTTTATAAATCGCAAATTTTGTCGAACCGAATATAGATATTGTTGAATTTATACTCGATTCTACTTTTGAATACTCGTTATATTCCACACTCGATTATTTGAATCGATATGGAATATTAGAGTGAAATAGAAAATGAATAAATTAATTTTAGTCGCTTCAAATTAATTATCGTGATATCAATAAATCGCGTTAATTAATTCGTATGACTTGATTATTAGACTCGATATCCAATTATGGAATTGGTATCGAATCCAAAATCGACGCTTTAATTGAATACATAAAAAAACTTGATTCCCTCGACTTCTCCGACATCGGAATAAATCCCTAGGGATTGGGATGTCGGGTCCGTGTCAACGGGTTTCGACCCTTATAGAAATACAATGTTTGCTTTTGAGAAATCGATGAGATATGCGAACAATAACAACGGTGCAAAGATTATGGTTGAAGTTAATCTATCTCAATAATCAAGTAATGGGGATATCGGAACAAGCGACCGTCAACGCTGTGTGCAGTACACTTGTATGTTCGTGTTTCCTCATTCCGATATCACTTCATACTCGACACAAATTGATAGATATTTTAATGTCTTGATACTAGTATTATTGATATTAATGATGCGATAATAACGATAAAAATAAAATAAAGCAAACGCGACCCGTAAGAAAACGACATGACGCGAGAAGGAGGAAGAAAAGGAAAAGAAGCGGGGTTTTGACACCCTCAACCTACATGTTCTTGTCTCGGCGCGGACTCGTAACCGTGGCTATGACACAAGAGTCTTCGAGGTTTATGGAGGCTAAGTTGTGGTGGCTCGGGTCAAATTCCTAAAACTAGGTTTAGGGTTTGCTAACGTCGATTTTCCTAGGGTTTGTCTAGGGTTTGTGAAAGTATGAGCTAGGGTTGAATTTGAGGTGGTAAAAGTTCTGAAAAGGTGTCTTGAAGTGTGTGCAAAGGATTGCTTATATAGGAAAAGCTAGGGTTCCGGTTTAGGGTTACTCGACCGAGTAGGCAACTGACTCGGTCGAGTAGGCTTGTGCGTCAGCCGTCGGGCTTGAATAAGGGCCCACTCGATCGAGTGGGTGAGGCACTCGATCAAGTGGCCCAGCTGGGTCGCGCGGGTCACTCGCTTGGACCTTGACCACGGATATTTGATGAGTTTGAATTTGAATTGGGCTTTTGATGTTTGAGGGGTTGTTTTGTGTGTCTCGGAAACGACTTTGACCAGGATTGACCCAATCGTGAAAAGTCGGTTTTAATTCCGGTGTCGGTTTCGGCCCAAATTAGCCTTGTTTGACTCGAAACGGCCTGCTGGGCCTGGATTTGAGGTTGGTTTTGTGAGATTTGTACTCTGTAAGTGTGTTAGCCAGCGATTAATGGATTTGAGCCCGTATCCGAGCGCATAGAAGCATGTTAGCGTCCGATCATCATCGGGTGTTTTTTGGAAACTGCCATAGACACCTGGCAGTCAAAATGCGGGTGTCTACACACACATCGATATACTGGTGTATAACACAGCTGATCATGCCCTTCTATCATTTATGGACGGGTATGCGGGGTATAACCAGATAAAAATGGCAGAAGAAGATATGGATAAGACCACCTTCATTACACCATGGGGTACTTATTGCTATACTGTTATGCCATTTGGTCTCATCAATGCCGGGGCCACCTATCAACGTACCGCCACAACTTTATTACATGACATGATACATAAAGAAGTGAAAGTTTACGTGGAAGACATGATCGTCAAATCTAAAGACAGGGACGGTCACATCACCGCCCTGAGAAAGTTCTTCATCCGATTACGCAAATACAACATGAGGCTAAATCCTCAGAAATGCAGTTTCGAGGTAACATCTGGCAAATTACTGGGTCATATCGTTAGCCAACGTGGTATCGAAGTCGATCCAGCCAAAATCATGGCCATCACCGAGATGCAGCCCCCTAAAACCGAAAAGGAGATAAGTGGGTTTCTCGGAAAGGTCCAATACATTAGCAGGTTCATTTCAAAGCTGACCATGGTGTGTGAACCGATCATCAAGAAGCTGAAAATAGGGGAACGGTTACTATGGAACGACAAATGTCAAGCAGCCTTTGATAGAATCAAAGAAATTTTGTCTTCACCACCGGTCCTGATGCCACCTCAGCACGGTTTGCCTTTGTCACTATACCTAACCACGATAGAGACAGCCATGGGGGCTATGCTAGCTCAAACGGTCAACTCCGAAGAACGGGCTATATACTACATCAGCAAGAAGTTTTTAGAGTACGAGTGTAAATACACCATGCTCGAAAAAACGTGTTTAGCTTTGATCTGGGCCACCAAGAAGCTCCGACATTACATGCTCAGTTACGAGGTACAAGTACTATCCAGAATGGATCCGATCAAGTACCTTTTCGAAAAGCCCATTCTCAATGGCAGGATATCAAGATGGACCCTGATGTTGGCAGAGTTCGATCTGAAGTTCGTACCATTGAAAGCCATCAAAGGACGAATAGTAGCCGAATTTCTCGCTGACAGTCCCATAACCGAAGAAGGACACACCGACACTTGGTCCTTCCCAGATGAAGACATTTTCCATACCGACGCCGAAACATGGGACTTATACTTTGACGGGGCATCCAATTTCCGAGGATTTGGAGTCGGGATTCTCCTAATCTCGCCAAGAGGGGAACATACTACCGTGTCCATCAAATTAGACTTTGACGTCACTAATAATGCCGCTGAGTATGAAGCGTGTATCCACGGGCTACAAGCCGCCGCCGACTTAGGGGTCACAAACCTCCGAGTACACGGTGATTCATCCTGGTCATTAATCAAGCACTCAAAAAATAGAAGACTCGAAATGCTAATCTCGTGGCCTACCAGGCACGAGTAAGGGATCTCGAGAAGCAGTTCCAGAAGGTAGAATAGATATATCTACCCCGGGAAGAAAATCAGTTTGCAGATGCACTTTCAAAACTGGCATCCTTACTAAATATTCTCGATCATGTGACCAGTATGCCAATCTGTGTCGAAAGACGATCCGAGCCGACATATATCCACGACATCGAAGATATCGAGATACCTGATCCTGAGCCGTGGTATAAAGCTATTCAGGCATACTTGACAAATGGGGAGTATCCACCCGGAGCCGACAATCGAGCCAAGAAAGCCTTGCGAAGACTGGCAACCCAGTTCATCCGCACCGACGATGGGCAACTTTACAAAAAGACAGCGCAGGGGGCTCTCCTTCGATGTGTCGATAAAGCCAACGCTGAAAAAGTTATGGCTGAGGTACATGATGGCGAATGCGACCCACACATGAATGCCCAGATGTTAGTCCGGAAAATCATGAGGCTCGGTTATTACTGGAATAGCATGGAAACCGACTGCAAGCTATATGTTAGACATTACCATAATTGTCAAATTTTTGCCAATGTACAGCATATGCCACCATCCCTGCTGTACACCATGACGTCACCCTGGCCATTTTCAACATGGAGAATCCACATAATTGGAAAGATAAACCTCTCAGGAACCGGAGGACACTGCTTCATTTTGGTAGCAATCGACTATTTCACCAAATGGGTCGAAGCTGAATCCTACCGTATTCTCAATGCCAAGCATGTCGCCAAGTTTATTCAAAATAAGATAATATGCCGGTCTGGGATCCCTCATGAATTCATCAGCGACCACGGGACCCATTTTCAAGCCGATACAGCAGCATTATTAACCAAGTACAAAATTCAAAGACATACATTTTCACCTTACCGACCCCAAACCAATGGGGCGGTAGAAGCGGCTAATAAAACAATTGTCACCATACTAAAAAAGATGGCTGATAATTATCGGGATTGGCCCGATAAAATACCATTTGCACTTTGGGGATATCGGACCTCGATTCGTACTGCGACCGGGGCAACACCGTATTACCTTACATACGGGATGGAAGCGGTCCAACCTGTTGAGTTAGAGGTACCGTCACTCAGAATCCTACTTGAGAGTCAAGTACCCGAAGCTGATTGGGTTCGAGCACGATATGACTCGCTAGTCCTTTTAGACGAACGACGATCTCGTGCCCTTAATAATATACAAATCTATCAGAAGAGGATCCAACGGGCTTTCAACAAAAGGGTAAGGCCCAGAAACATCAAAGAAGGAGATTTGGTTCTCAAGTCTGTTCGAGCATTATTACCATTAGACCCAAGAGGAAAGTTCAAACCTAACTGGGCTGGGCCATATTTGGTAAAGAGGATTCTATCAGGCGGAGCAATAATGCTAACGGACCTGGACCGGAATGAGTTCGTTAACCCAACTAACCTGGACCAGCTGAAGCGTTACTACCCCTAACCCATCTCTCTCAATGTCATTTGCAAAAGTTTATTAAAAACATCTTTTCAAACATAAAATTTTAAAGACAAGTCAAAAGCTAGAATTACTTATTCTACTGTTACAAGCATCTTGAACCAATAGACTTGATGTATTTCGAAATTGCAAGTTAAGTCTGAACTACGTTTGGTTTGATTCCATTTATTGTGGATACGTAGGCAGCCTCTCAAAAGGGCACAACCACTGCAATCGAGAAAAGAAAACAGGAACGGTTTTTAATAAATTTCTTTTATTAATTTTAAAAAAAAACCGATAAATTCGGAAAGTTACAAAAAAAGAGAACACACATAAATAATACTAATACTTAAATAATAATAAAAAACTAAGGCATTTTTCCCTTCCCTTTGTCCTTAGCTTCCTTTTCCGTCCACCGAAGTCGACGTGGAGGTGAGCGCTCTCGAATTACCAAGGGAACCTCCTTGACCCGGGCACGTTTCTTCAAACTCGATTCCCCGGTCACCTCACTCGGTCCTAGGCGGGCCCTCACCCTCTCGGGTAACCTGTCACATGGACCTAGCCTATCTCGGACCGCTAGTTTCGGCCCGAGCCTCCTCTCCAAGTCACTAGCACCGGTCTCATTAGCTCGAGTTTTAGTTTTTGACTTAGAACCCGACCCCGGCTCAACGAAGGTAGTTGGAATTTCCTCTTTATCAAAGAACCACATATTGTCTTTTGCCGATTCTCGACGGGCCAAGTCAAAAGCCTCGTCAGTCTTCAAAGTTTTGCGAGTCTATTAGGATTCTTCAGAAGTCCATTTTCTGTATGACTCCGAAACCCAAGTGGTTTGACAAGGGCGAGGTATAGTCCATACGACGCGGGTAAACCAGCGTTGTAGCCACGTGTCACACATAGCGTCCGTCAATTGGAGCGAAACGCTAATGATTGCTTCAGTCTCGGGGATCTACTGAAACGAACCGAACTGTCTCAGAATACGATCCGGGTAAATATGGACGGTCCAGTCCAGAGACAAGATCACCAGATAACGAGCTTTGTCCCTTTTAGCTAATCCCATCAGTCTTGAAAGGAACCACCAGATGACGTTCCATCTAATCAAGGGCCCGCCATGGAATGTTAGCTCTTCATCCCAATATTTCCGATTTATATGATGACTCGAGCTTATTCGTCGGGACCTGGAGCCAATCTGACAGCTGCGATATCTAGATATGTTCACTGGGGGCTCTATGATTGACAGACGCTCGGACAACCAGATCTGCAAAAATTTTCGAAAAGTCAAAAACTTTCGAAAAATCCAAAAATTCGAAAAATTCGAATTTTCGGAAAAATTCAAAAAAAAAAATTCGGAAAAATTAATTAAAAAAAAAAATTTCGAAAAAATTTTCGAAAAAAGAAAAAAAATAAAAAAAACTTCGAGAAAATCAAAATTTCAAAAAATCAAAAAATTTCGGAAATTTGGAGAATTTCGAAAAAAATTCAATTCAAATTTTTTTTCCGGAAAACTCGGACAATCTTTCGGAAAAAACGGTTAAATACCTGCAAAAGACGGATGCTTCCTGTCAACTGTCGATCCGACTCAAGTCTTCTAGCATCAAGGCCCATAATAATCTCCCCGGTTATCAGCCAAGCCGGACTGTGACCTGTCTCCATCTGGTCAACTATGCTAATCAGCCTGATTTCACCAAAGCACGAGTCAGCATCCATCCGACCTTCAAAAGCATATCGATGCAGCATACAAAAGGCAAAAACCCTACGTCTATGGGTCGAAGTAACTCTTGCACCAATTGGATCCATGAATTTGTCAGCCAGGTCAAATAGGGAAACCGAATCTCCCTTTACCATACGGGTCGTCTCAGCATGCGACAGGCCTAGAAAATCCCTTAATCTCCTCCTTGGGTCAGGATAAAATGGGGGAACAGCAGGACGAGCATTGGGGCACCAACCGCCTATAGCTGCAATTTCTTCAGGAAGGGGACATATTTCTCCCCGAGGGAAGGTGAAAACATGGTGGGTAGTATCGCAAAAGAATAAGCAAGCGTCGAGAAAGTGCGAATCTACCCTAAGTCGCTGAAGTGGGAATAAAGCAACAATTCCCATTTGAGTTAGCTGAACTTTATCTTCGTCTCGAAAGTCTTGAGCCCATGCCTGAAGAATCGCGGTCAAATGATCAATACCCATTGCAAGAATAGTTTCTTTGTTTATCCTAAAAGTCTAAGGGATTTTAAGATAGAAAGAAAAGATTTGGGTCGTTGGAATATGAAAATAAAGAGCAAGAACCCTCTATTTATAATAGAGGAAATCCATTTCCCAGTCACCACAGGAATAGGACTTTTTATCATGTTCCCTACTTCATCTAGCATACAGGCCTAACCAGGGACTTTAGGAATCCGTGTCAGAATCTGATCAGGAATCAAGTCATCCCAAGCATCCTATTTTCTAAAAAAATTTTGAAACTTTTTTTCAGCATTTTCTTTCCAAAAATCAATCAAAAATCATTTCTTCCCCAGCGTGAGTCAGTGTTTCACCTAAATGTTACATACAAATTGTGTCAGCATACAGGTACACCCAAGACTCCCGAAGAATTCTAAAAAAAAAACTCCCCAGTGGAAGGCTCAGATACACCCAGAGTTTCGAAGGCTAGCTCCCACGCAATTCCAAGACGGGATGTATCTATAAGCAGATACACCCATAGCTTCCAAGGCAAGCTCCCGCGTAATTCTAAGACAGGATGCATCTGTAAACAGATGCATCCATAGCTTCCAAGGCAAGCTCCCGTGTCCGTCAAAAAAAAATGGTAAGCTCCCGTGACATTATTGACATGAACCCAGGTATGGTTTCTATCCTACGGCTGGCGAGCCCTTCACGCAGGTCTAATGGAATATAAACGAGTGGGGGCTCTGTAGACACCCACATTTGACCGTCAGGTGTCTATGATAGTTCCCGCCAAACACCCGATGATGATTGGACGCAAACGTGCTTTGATGGACTCGGATATGGACTCGAAATCATGGACATTTGGTTTAGGCTTATTACAGAGTACAAATCTTACAAAACCAACCTCAAATCCAGGCCCAGTAGGTCGTTTCGAGTCAAATAAGACTAATTTGGGTCGAATCCGGCGCCAGGGGTAAAACAGTCTTTTAGCGACCGGGTCAAACCCGGTCAAAGATATTTTTCCCCGAGATACACGGGCCAGCCGTGACACTACACGTCCGGTTTGGACTCAAATGCTACAAAAATCAGCCTCAAAAATATTAAACAAATCCATCCGAGGATAGAATTTGATCTCAAGTGGAATTCTATCCGAAAACTAAGGCAATTACCGACCGAGTGTGAAACACTCGGCCAAAGCAGCCAAAACAGCCGAGATGCTCGGCTTCTTCACCAAGAAACGAGACTCTCGCTCCCCTTCGAACTCTTACATTTCCTATCTAATCGGTGTTTCTTGTTGTCCAAGCAAGACACATCTCCTAAACCTCTTCGACTATAAATAGGACCCTCCATTCAACACAAAAGATACAAAATTTTTACGAACATTACACATCAACTATCCTTATCAATTACACATCGAATATTCCTACATACAACCTCGTTACACTAAGCAATTCTCGACGAATCCAACCCGACAAAACCGGCCCCCCTTCTCACGTCACGTTACACGAGCAAACCGACACCCCGTATTCATCCCACATCATCTCGATGCTCCCAAGTCTAAGCCACTTTTCGACGAGCTCCTTCCCGAGAAAACAAAGCATGTAGGTTGAGGGTGTAAAATCAATCCCGTTCTTCCTTTTCTCTTTTCTCTTCTCGCGTCTCTTCTTCTTTTCTTTTTGTGGGGTCGTGTCGTCCGTCTTTTATTATGGGTCGTCGTCGATGTTTTCAACTTAATTTCGATATTACAAAAATATTTTCATAAAACGAAACATTCTTAAAATACGATATCAATTCTCTAATCGAATATCGTATTAAACAAGGACTAGATTAAATCTCGTTGATGCTAAAAAATTGTTACATCTTTTTTTATACAAAATACGACGATTCTAACGCGGAGAGAATTAACATTTTTTTCGTTCAAAGTCCTTTTTGTCGTTCGAAACAAACTTTTTTTTTAAAAACCTTTTCTAAAAACATTCCGAATATTCGATATCGATTTAATAATCGAATATCGGATACGACGAATATCGAAAATATGAATCGAGTACAAATTAATCCATATTTGCACGCGATTTATAAAAATTGACGATTTTTGAAAAAATAAAAAAACCAGACAGACTTCCACGCGAGCCGCGCGCCTTCCAGGCGACTCGCGTGGAAGCCTGGATCACCGGGTCTTCTTTTTTTCCATTTTCTCATTTTCTATCCTTTTCGTTCTTACATAAAAAGCGACTTTCGCGACATATTTTCAGATTCCGATAGATACTTTTTTTTTTTTTGACTTTGGTCAACACGTGTTAATCCATCACTTGTCATAAACTTGTTTTCAAAATCATGCATATCATCGTATTTACATCTTTGTTCGATTTATTCAATCGTTACTAACTTGTTTGCTCATGTTTGTAGCAATTTATTTTCATCTTTTGTTTTATTAGACTAAAACGAATCTCACATGCTAAAATAACTTTGACGTTATTAGTTTAAGATGCATTAAACGACTTAGCAACCCATTTATTTTTCTTCTCTCACATGCTTAGGGAAAATAATGTTTGCATATCATTCCACTATCGAACTAACGCGTGTACATAAAAAATGAACGATATCTTAGTAAAGGCCTCTAAGTGCGGGCGGGGTTGGCTGTTCTCAGTGAACTTCCCAACACGTACCCTCACCCCTTACTCAGAACCATGGTTTCCGGATGTCTGAATCTATTGGCAACGAGAGTCATTCAGTACACGATATCCGATAATGTCGGTATCGGTATCAAATGCTAAGGGACGAACCCGATAAACTCTGACATCGGAAATGGGCCATATTTTGTATATGGCCCACTACGACATAGAGTGGGTTCGAACGGGCCCGAACTCCCACAAAGATCGGTGGCGACTCCTACTTCGATTTAAAATTCAATTCGACCCATCTCATATGGAGATTCATTCGCCTCCCCAAACCCGCGCGTGGCCGCGTCGGGGTGGACCTATGTCATGTCCACAAATATTATTATCTAGTTTTTCACTTTTTATATAAACAATTTTTTTTTAACTCCTTTTAGGATTGATACTATTTACATTAATCTTTATGGAAAGAAAATAACTTGATGCTTTTAAGATTTTACAATTCAATCATAATCATTTTGAGGTAATGACTATTCTTAAGTAATATTTTCAACATAAAATGCGACTAATTATCGTTAACAGAAATTTAAGAAATACTAAATCACTTGATACATACTATGTTTACATATATTTTAAATAATAGGTATATGAGTTGTAAGTTTATGTAAACACTTTATTCAACTCGTTCCAATCATTATTATAGGTCAACATGAAAATATCTCATTTATTCGATTGATGTTTGTAGGATATGTTATTATATATATGCAATTCTGAGGATGTGTATACGTGTAGTCAAAATAAGACAATGTAAAACAACACTTGGTTAATTTAAACTAAATTCTTTTTTACCAAACTGAATACATCGCTAGGTTAATGCGATATATATATATATATATATATATATATATATATATATATATATATATATATATATATATATATATATATATATATATATAGAGAGAGAGAGAGAGAGAGAGAGAGAGAGAGAGAGAGGTAGGTTCAAATAAGGTCAACAACTATTTTAAGAGCATAAGGTCAAATGTTAAAGTTAGACAAAAAGTGCTTAAAGTTACACGAGATGAGTGATAAAGTTGCACTTTATCACTTGAAGTGATAAAAGAGCTGAATGTTATAGTTATATATCAATTTTAAACAAATGCAACTTTATCGTATGTCATCTGTAACTTTAATATACACTTACTGAAACATGGTGACCTTGTTTGAACCTACCTCTCTCTCTCTCTCTCTCTCTATATATATATATATATATATATATATATATATACATACATATACATATATATATATAGAGGGGAGATCAAATAAGGGCATAAGTTCCAATCACAGTCGTCAGATTAAATAGAGATTGATGGCCTAGATTTGTTGATATATATAATTATTTTTATAAAAATAAAATGAATGTTTACCTTTTCCATGCATCTCTTTTTTCTCCCCCTCTTTTTCCCACCACAATTGATTACACTGCTTACAATTGATTACTCTCTCCAACCCATCTCTTCACTGCTCCACAAAACTCCTCTCTTCAGTTATCCATTATCAAATCTCAAGAATCAAGAATCTCTGTTTCAAGAATCTCCGTCGAAGCACCTCCATTTCTTCATCTCCATTATATTTCTTCATTCCAGGTAAATCATACTGTCAATTTAGCATATTCAGAATCGTAATCCCTAATTTGAAATTTGAAATTTGAGTAACCCTAATTTTCATGTTATGCTTCTTTTCTTCACTGATTAGTCATGTTCAAGTAATTTTTCGTATTGAGTTTATGGTTTCCCGAGTAATCCCTAATTTCAGACTAAACCTATTACGGATTTATCCCTAATTTTGTGTAATCCATGTTTTCTTTAACCACATGACCTAATTAGGAATTAAACCTAATAACCCCTAATTTTTTGATCATAAACGAAGCTCCGATAATGCTAAATGAGTAGGCAAAGTGCTAAATTTCTTATTGCATGTTTGTGTGTTCTATATGCTAAATGCTAAATTTCTTATTCGAAGTTGTGGGCTCTGTACATCGGTGCAGAATTTCGATTTTTTGTATTATAAACCAGAGATTGTTTTAAGGATTTGTGGTTACCATTGTTGTGGGTTTTGTCTTTCCTTGCAGATTTTATAGTTGATATGACTACTAGGTTTGTTCCATATATTTTCTTCAACTCATGTTTTTGTTCTGATTTTGTACTGATTTTCTTCATTGCATTCGTGTTGGTTTTGTTCACGAGTGATTTTGTCAAGCTTCTTTTTTATTCAATTAGGGATAATCCTAACACGAGTAATCAATTTTTCCTTTACCCAGTTCGACTAATTAGGGATTAACCCTACTTTGAGAGGGTTAGTTTGTTATCTTGATTTGTTATTAGATACTCCGCAGGAACTAACTTTGTATGAGTCTAAGAATTGCGTTTTGTGTTGTTGATAGTGTTATAGTTGAAATTGAGGAGAATATATGGGACACGTATTATGAAGTTTCAGAAGATGAGAGTTGAAGTTCTACGGTCCTGGAATTGAAGTTTCAAGAATACAGTTGAATATATGAGCAGAAGAAAAATGAACATTCCACCATTTAATTATGAAATTGTAGACGTTGTGCACTGAAGTTGTAAAGAGAAGGGCTTAAAGTTTCAAAGTTATGTTCTACAAATCAAAAGGGCATGATGTCGAAGTTTCAGAAACTGGGAGTTGAAATTGTAATGTTTTTGAACTGAAGTTGCAAGCGTGTGGTTGATTGTTTTGAATGTACACCAGTTAACTATGACGTTGTAAATGTAATGTACTGAAGTTCCATTGCAGCTGAATTAAAGTTCCAAACAAACTGTTATTTAAATATTGAAAGTCATGCACTGAAGATGCAAGTGTACATGTTTTGAAGTCTCAAAAGCTTAGAGTTGAAGTTTCATAAATTGAGAGTTGGAGTTGTAAAGAATTTGAATTAAAGTTCCAAACTGTTATTTAAATATTGAAAGTCATGCACTGAAGATGCAAGTGTACATGTTTTGAAGTCTCAGAAGCTTAGAGTTGAAGTTTCATAAATTGAGAGTTGGAGTTGTAAAGAATTTGAATTAAAGTTCCAAGCGTGTCGTTGTATGTTTTTACAGAGTAGTAATAATGTCAACTTTCCAGCAGTTATATATAAAGTTGTAATTGTTGTGCTTTGAAGTTCTAAAGTGAATGAGTTGAAGTTATAAAGTGAGTTTGTTGAAATTATAAATACTGTAATATTCGACGTTATGAATTGAAGATGAAAGTATGTGGAAGACGAGTTCTAAAATTTCAGAAAGTGAGAGTTGAAGTTGTGTAGTAATTGAATTAGAGTTTCAAGCGTACAGATGAATATTTTGTCAGAAAAAACTTCGTATTCAATATTTCAAGAAGACGCTATCATTCATAATTAAGTTTTACGAAACTATTGATGAAGACGCTTTTTATTTAAAGAACGATTTAAATTTCGTATTCAATATTTGAAATAGAATTTACGAAAAAATATTTGAATCAATTAGAATTAACAAGTGAATAGTGACATGTTGAAGAAAATAATAAGAATGAATAATTGAATGAAAAATGTTGGAAGTTGGGAATAGACCTAATATTTATTAGCAGCATTGGAGTCTCAACATTTGAGTTGGGAAGACACCTACTATTAATTGCCTCCAACTAATCTAAACATAATCTTAGCCACCCATCTAATTTAATCCAATGGTGAGGATTAGGACTTAGGAACTTAATTTTACCCAAGACTTTATTATATATATATATATAGAGAGAGAGAGAGAGAGAGAGAGGTATGTTCAAATAAGGTCAACAACTTTTTTAAGCTCCTAAGTTCCAGTGTTAAAGTTACACAAAAAGTGCTTAAAGTTACACGAGATGACTGATAAAGTTGCACTTTATCACTTGATGTGATAAAAGTGCCGAATGTTATAGTTTCATATCAATTTTGAACAAATGCAACTTTAACGTATGTCATCTGTAAGTTTAATATAGATTTCAAAAAATTGTTGACCTTATTTGAACCTACCTCTATATATATATATATAGAGAGAGAGAGGGGTAGGTTCAAATAAGGTCGACAACTATTTTAAGGTCATAAGTTCCAGTGTTAAAGTTACACAAAAAGTGCTTAAAGTTACACGATATGAGTGATAAAGTTGCACTTTATCACTTGAAGTGATAAAAGAGCTGAATTTTATAGTTACATATCTATTTTAAACAAATGCAACTTTATCGTATGTCATCTGTAACTTTAATATAGACTTACTGACATATTGTAGACACCCGTATTTTGCCTGCTAGTGTCTATAGCAGTTCCCGACAAAACACCCGATGATGATCGGACGTCAACGTGACTTAATATGCTCGAATACGGACTCGGAATCAATAGTATCCGACGTGGGCATTTAGCGGAGTGCAAATCTCTCAAAACCGACCTCAAATCCAGGCCCAGTGGGTCGTTCCGAGTCAAATGAGACTAATTTGGGCCAAAACCGACACCAAAAATAAATCCCGTCTTTTGGCGACCGGGTCAAAACCCGGTCAAAGACGAACCCGTCACAAAAACCAGCCTAAGTGCACCTTCTAGAAGCTGGCGCCAAGTCTAAATTCAAAAAAGATTACAACAAACAACAATATCAATTCCTTCCTAAAATAGCTCGATTTGCTTGATCCACTCGATCGAGTGGATTGACCCACTCGGTCGAGTGGAGCGTCAAAAACCGGACCAGATTCATTTCTGAAGGCACTCGACCGAGTGCACTAGGGCACTCGATCGAGTGACCCTAGGTCGTGGGGTTTCTCCTATAAATACCCCCTTAACCCCATTCATTTCACAAGCTTTTCCCATGCATCCTTAGTCTACACATTCAGCCAACTTATCAATCTCTACACATTACCACCTTTCAATCTTCCACATTCATACACATTCATTTATACACAATCAACACATACACATTCAAAACTCGAGATCAAAACTCACCAAAGACCCGAGAGCATCCTCTCCCTAACCAAACACACCCTAACTCACCCTACATATCTCGGCACTCCCGCGCACACGCCGCTATTACGAGTTCGTTTCCGAGGCCATTAAGCATGTAGGTTGAGGGTGTAATTCAATCCCGACATCTCCTTTCTCTTTTTCGATTATATATGTATATGTAATATTATTATTATTATTATTATTATTATTATTATTACTAACCACTAACTGTAACACCCCTATTTACCCAGGAGCCTTACCAGACATTCCCAAGTAACTAAGGATGTTACCATCTCGGTTTCCCGAGGTAGTAGCTCATTACAATACAATATGGAATACCAAACCGGCCACAAGATTTAAACAATTACAACCCATTAACTATTTAAAAACGGGAATGCCTATGCGTTCACCCGTGCTACGTCTGGACTCATAAGTTGCGCTCACCCCAATCCCGTACATGTATCCCAGCATCCAAACACATCACGATATACATAACCTGCATAATAGACTGCTCCCCAATTGATCGGAAACGTCAATCGGATCATCACAGACACATCAGACATACACACAAGGTCAGCTTACGATAACATTAAATAAATAACATTAGTATAACCAACATCACAAACATCAGTATCAGTATCAGTATCATCATCATCATCATTCCCATTATCTATCGCGACCGCAGTCACGCCCCGTCAGTCCGAGTGTGCACACCCCTCCTAGGCTCTCCTAGGAGGAAACATTAGGGAAGGTCCCGAGATCAACCGGGCCTAGCTAGTCCTTGCTAGCTTCTCTCAATCGGCACACAGCCGCAATATCAATAGGCACACAGCCTCAATATCAATATAGGCACACAGCCTCAATCTCAATATAACCATTATACCATTACATATCATACAAAATGCATACATACAACGTAAACTGAGTAAGGATAACCTTACCTAGTTAGCAAACGACCACCACGTCAGTAATAGTATTCACCACGAAAACTCTTCGAAGTCCAATCCTAGTAAAATATCGTATACTTAAATTAATATCGATCCTAACGCATTTGATTATAAAATAAAACCCGACACTGACCTAGTTATTACTTATTATTATATAACTGATATTGTGCTAATTAAATTAGACCACCCCGCTCACAATTAACCTATCTAATTAAAATTGAACACTTAATAAAATTAGACCTTGCTCAGAGTGAATCACATAAGAACAACTTACAACCAACAACTTTTTATTATGAATTCTACACTACGCCACTTTTATTATTATTATTATTATTTTTTAAAAAAACGGAACTTGCATTAAACACCAGAACAAATTACAAGAAGTTAGAGGGAAGCCGAGATACTATCTGGGCCCCCACTCCCTTAGCGATTGCAAAGCTAATTCTAGTGAAAATATGAAATGCCGCACGCGCTCCAGCATCCTGAGAGAAAGCAAATTTTCGAACCCGCTGGAGCAGAGAAACAGCATCCGTGTCGAGCTCGCCGAGAGAGGAGAAGGAGAAAGGTAAGAAACCATATCCGATCGCAGCAGAAAGGTATTATTA
Source organism: Agrostemma githago (assembly GCA_958450325.1). Lineage (NCBI taxonomy): Eukaryota > Viridiplantae > Streptophyta > Magnoliopsida > Caryophyllales > Caryophyllaceae > Agrostemma > Agrostemma githago. The sequence goes on from OY288242.1 coordinate 6,365,393, forward strand.
TTATTATTATTATTATTATTATTATTATTATTATATAACTAATCAACCAGCAACTTACACCGACTTACATCATACACCGCCCAGAACTTACAACTACCTACACCCGACAACTTAAGACGTCTGAAGACCATACTCGCTCCCATTTAAATGCACCCCGACAAGGTACACAACAGCCCCGACACAAAAGTCTTAACTCGACACAACAACAAACCAATACGAGAGCAGGGTGTGCGAGTGAACATAACAGAAGACGGAAATAAGGGGGATGCAGGGGTTTACCGGAGAAGTAAAACAACTAGAATCGATTTGCCGATGAGGACGCCCAGATGATTACGTGAACGAGGGTCGTGCAACAATCCTATATCGTTCACAGGCTAGGTAGGGCGAACCATAAGAAAGCAAGAGACGCATTGGGTTCGGGGTAGGACTACGACAATGACAACAGTAGGGCAAGGGTTGATATGATGACGGTTACCAAAAATGAAAGAAGGTGAAGGGGTGGTTGATGATGATGTGCGGCGTATGGTAAAGACGTGAATGGGAATGAAAGTGCAAGGTTATTAGGTTATTAGAATTGAATATAATAATCAATATTAATATACTACTCCATAATAAGTTACTAGTAGTAGGAGTATATTATAGTAGTATGTTATACTGGTATTAGTAAAGGTTAAAAGAAGCGGATCAAACAATAATACATACTACTACCCATAATAGAGATCTGAGGTAACAAAAGAATACGAGCATTAAAATACGGTTATTACACTAACACTAACCTTTAATTTCGTGCATACTAACATTTTATTTATGTATTCTAACACTAACTTTCATTTTTGTATACTAACACTTTAATTCCGTATTCTAACATCTAACATTATTATACCGTGTATATATACATACTAGTATTTAAATCTCGGTTTCGGATGCGTTTGACTATAATTGTCGCCTAAAGTCCATCTAATCCCTTTACGAGCAACGACGGAGGTGGAGCCCTTTCGAGGAGCCCCGCCCCAATGTACTCAAGGGCGTGACGTGATCGCGACTAATCGTAGTTGAACGTATTCAATCCCATTTTAATTAGTGCGGAACCCGTTGACACGAAAACCGACATCACATAACCCGAAAGGGTTAGTTTCGATGTCGTGACGTAGAGGGAAGCATTCCGTCATTAATTCAAATTTTCTAACGTAAACGTTTTCATAAAATCCCGACAACGGTATTATAATCGTACATATACACGATTATAGCACCGAAGGTCGAGTTAAATTCAAATCATGCGATATTTGTATTCAACTCGACCGACCGTCGTTTTCAACCCCAAAGAATGAACGAGTTGACACTCGTACAAGAACTACTCGACCGAGTGCATAGGCCACTCGATCGAGTAGCGTCCATAACACTGGACAGAACCCTTTTCGAGGGGTTACTCGACCGAGTGCATAGGCCACTCGATCGAGTAGCATCCATATCACTGGGCAGAAACTTTTTTGAGGACACACTCGACCGAGTCAGACTATGACTCGACCGAGTGGGTCCTGTAACCCAGAAAACCGAGGGCCTTGACACACACTTTCAAGCCTCGTCCTTTTATCGACATTAGTCATCACGTGTAAAGACTATCACGTGATCCTATTTTTCAAAACTCATGCATATCACGACACCTAAAACGATTTTGATCGACGGTCTCGCACTATTAATTTTATGTCGACGACTCTTTAGTCGTATCCGACACATAATTAATTTAGACTCCATTTCTCGAGGTGATAAGTCGGGACAAGGCATCGAGGTTCGAGATCGGGTTAGCACCACACCTAGGTCTCGAACCTCCGTCCTTTGATTAATATGCAATATAATGCGTAATTAATTAAAGTTCGTCCATTTGCACAACTTACGGTCTAGTTTATATTTATTATATACGGGTCCGTTTCTAGTTAACATTTGCTACTTTTAATTCAATTATTCTATTTTATTGCTCGTTGTATTGTGAATTCCGGGTTGTATTCCGCCCGTGTAATTTGTAATTTATTTACGAGTTTTCTATTATTTGATGTTTGCCATTTATTTATTTAAATGAACATCGCATGCTAAATCACTTTGACGTGAATCAAGATGCATTAAATGACGTAGTTAATCAACAACTCGCATGCTTAGCCCGAAAACGCTGTTTGCATATCATTTAGTCATTTTACTAGCGCGCGCACACGAACACGAACGATGTCTTAGTAGAGGCCGCCATGTGCGGGCGGGGTTGGGTGTCCTTAGTGGGCTTCCCAACACGTACCCTCACCCCTTACTCAGAACCTTTGGTTTCCGGATGTCCGAAACCCTTGGCGCACGAGAGTCATTCTATATACGAAAGCCGGTTTATACGGTATCGATATTGCAATGCAAAGGGACGAGCCCAATGAACTCTCAAATCGAAGTGGGCTTACTTTGTGTATAGCCCATGACGACATAGAGTGGGCTCGTATGGTTCCGAAAAACCACAAAATTCGGTGGCGGCTCCATTTTGACTTAAATTTCGAACCCGAGAGCAATCTCACCACGAGATTCATTCGCCTACCCAAACCCGCGCGTGGCCGCGTCGGGGTGGACCTACGTCATGTCCACAATTTGGCGACTCCGCTGGGGATACCTGATGTACCACATGTCATCGGGGTTCCTAGGGTGAGACTCGAAGAGAAATCGTTCGTATATTAGTGTGCGCGCATTAGTTTAATGATTCATGCATAACCCAAACTTGCCCGGGCCGGTTACTTGTGACCGACGTCCCACTATACCACGGTGCATTCCTACATGGGTGCACTAAAGACTTCGATGGCGGAACTCACCGGGGTTTTACGGCAGGTCCTAGTTCCAAATCGGCTAGGGAGTCCGTCCCGTTTCGTGAGAATGCTATCGTTGTTGGTATAGACCCTACTTTGACCGACCGAGACTTAGCTTAAAGCATACATAAGCGTCGTTATAATGCTTGTTTGATTACGTGCTACTTGGTTTCCGTGTCATTTTTTTCAAAAACCGTCATTTCAAAAATGCATCTTTCCAAAAATACCAAATTTTGAAAAACCCGAAATACTGTCAGTTTCGGGACCCATCTTTTCAAAATATCTAATTTCAAAAACTCGGAATGCTGCCAAAATTTAGACTGATGATTTGACTCAAAATAGCCTATTTTCTAGCCGGCATGCTGTCCATTTCAAAATTCGAATTTCCGATCCACCATTCGATTTTCGAATTTTCAAAATTCATTTCGATTTTCGAATTTCAAAATTCCATTTCGATTTTTTTTTCAGATCCTCGAGATGTGATTCTCGATTTTCAAATCTCCGAGATGCCGTTTTCGATTTTCAAATCTTCGGGATCTTATTTTCGATTTTCAAATTTTCGGAAATTTATTTTTCGATATTCAAATTTTCAAAATTCCAAATATTCAACTTATCAAAAAAACTCGGCCCTGTCGGCATGCTGCCAATTTCAAAAGACGGGATCGCCTCCTCAATTTTCAAAACGCGAAATTACTCGCAACCATTCTAACATTTCAAAATGCCCGGTCCTATTGACCCACTGCCAATTTCTAGACCGTCCTCTCAATTTTCAAAATTCAATCATTTTTTTCAAAAACCTTCCTTATTATAGGACCTACCGTAATCCGTGTTTCGGGTCTTTTCGTAATACGTCGAAGGTCTTTAGCGTCGAAACTCCGTCGATCCTACATCACGGGTTTCTTCCCCATCCTAGTCCGCCTTATCCTAAAGGCATAACCGACCAACACGAGTCATACACTCGTAAATGGAAGGTTCGTCTGAACACTCGAGTCCTAACTAGGAAGTCACACGCGATCTTTCCCTCCGATAGGACGGTCCCCACGACCTTTCCTAGGAGAATGTTGCACGTCTTTCAATCCGTTAGTCGAGTCATCCCAATTCAAGTCCTTTAACTTAAGAGTCTACCCTAATCACAGGGTCTATCCTTATTCAAGTCAAGTCAAGGGTCTCTAGCGTCGAAACTTTGCCGATCTTACATCGCGAGTTTCTTCCCTTACCCCGTCTGCCTTTTCTCGAGGCCGAGTCAACCTCTTACAAGGCATAGCCCTGTAGCTAAAGGTTCGTGATCCTTACATCTAAGGGTCATTCGTCCGACACTCGAGTCTTAACAAAACCTTCCATCTCACTCGGGGGCTACCCTTCAGCAGAGCGATCAGTCACGGTTGCTCTAAGGGTAATGTCTTACACATGTTGTCTCACATATCCCGCTTTTGAGTCACTTAGATGTCACACCATCTGAGTCCTACAAGAGTCCTTGGTCTCACTTGGGGGTTATTCTCCGACGGGGCGATTAATCACAATCACTCCGAGAATTGTACCCTACATTTTTGTCTTAGGAGAGTCTAACCCGAGTCAAACCAGAGTTGTCTCTCCTCCCGCGCTATTTCCTATGCCTTGGTGTATTCAAGTTCCGAAGCAACATTTCTGATTACGTGGGTATTCTCGCAGAGGATGGCATCCACAACCGGGAATAGGGAGATGGAAAACACCATTAATGAACTGAAGGCTTTGCTAGAAACCATGGCTAGTAAGCAGGCCATGTTTGAAACCCAGCTAGGGTTCATAAGAGCCGACCAAGAGGCCTTGGATGCTCGTCTAACTGTCGTTGAAGAACAAGACTTCAATTACGGGTCGGTAAATACTGGGCCATTTGCCAAACTGATCAGCACGGTGCGTGAGCTCGAACAACAGTTTCATGCCTCCCAAGAGAACAACATCCGAGTTGAAAACTCCCGAGTCTATACACCCATTAGTGAGAAACTACCAGCAGATCTCAATCTAGAAGGGTTACCCATATTCGAAGGGACGGAGGATCCATTACTACACCTCCGAGCTTTCAAGGCGTTTATGGCGATCAAGGGGGTCAAAGCCGACATGTTCATCAATCTGTTCGGCACGTCCCTCGGGAAATATCCAAAAGCCTGGTTCTATAGGCTTAATACAAAAAGATTTCCCACTTGGGAAGATGTGGCAACCGAGTTCGCTAAAAACTATTCTGATAATACTGAACTTCAGACTACCATGCGGACTTTAGAAGTCATGGCCCAAGATCCAACTGAAGGTTTCACCAAATACCTTCAACGTTGGCGGGCTGAGAGTGTTAAGCTGGTAGACAAGCCCAGCGAGAAGACACTAGTAGATGCATTCATCAACAACCTTCTACCCTCCTACCGCGTCCATCTTAGGTATGCCGGCATTTCAAACTTTGCAGTGCTTACCGAAATGGGCACTAGGATTGAAGACGATCTTCGACGTAATGAAGATTTGGGTAAAGCTTCTACCGAAGGCTATACTGGACATCCATTTGAGTCCTTAGAAGCCGAAGATTACTGACAACCTCATCCCGGAGTCCAGATTTGATTTAAGTCCGAGTCTGAGTCCGAGTCTAGGATGTTCTATTTCTTTCCGATGTCAGAGTCAGAGTCAACTGTATTCTGTCCTCTTTCCAAAATTCAATAAAATCAGCTTTTCTATCTCTCATATATGCTTCCTTATGTGTTTCCGAGAACATGATGAACACCATCATACACTGTGAGCACATGCACGTGACTATTATAGGCACATCTATAATGACTGCAGGAACTGAGACCCGCGTTTTCCTTTACCTGTTCCATGTCTGGTATAGAAAGCCACAAAACTACCCTTAGCAGGAGCGGTATCGAATCCTATGACAAATCTAGGTAGTCTCTTAGTTTGGGTTCAAGACGGAAGACAAGCCCATTTCCCACAATAAACACCCCTCCAATAAGACTGATCAATCCCTACCTTAGGCGTTAGTCTGACCAGAAGCAAAAAAAAGAAGCATCGTGACTCTATACCCAACTCGGGACGATGCTCCCACTAAGCCTGCTCGGAATTATGATGACAATACCGAGATCCAAATCACCATGCTTACCGTAGAGTACTCCACCGCGAGTTGCACTCACCAACTAGGCTTGCTCCTTACAAAGGTTTAGCTCCACAAGCCTAATCCAACCGATGGGCCCACCCCCATATCCACCCACAACATCAAAGGGAGGGATAGCCGTGAAAAAAAAAAATGGACAAAAAAAACAGAAGTCCAAAGAAAAAAAAACAAAAGGCCGATACAAAAGAGCTGGCCATGACCAAAAAAAAAAAAACTCTCAACATCCCTCGACCAGATACGATCAATCCCTTGACTGGGACACAGTCAACTCGAGTGAAGGATCCCACGACCGGGGCTAAGAGGTCAACCCAAAAAAAAAAAAAAAAAAAAAAAAAAAAATTCAAACACCCATGACCGTGGTCAACGTTCAACTCAAGTGAAAATCCCTTGACCGGGGTACGGTCAATTCAAAAATTATCAATGTCCATACCGTCCAATAGGGAAGAGACAATCAAGCTGGTCAGCTAACACCACACTTAGCCTTCCCACATTGCAACCCTCAAGACCTTCTCGAGACCTAGGCTAAGAGACAGCCCGGAATTTTGAGGATTCTAGCTCCATAGGATACACCCTAACCATTAGGGCCAGACATGGAAATCAGATCCCGCATTATCAACCTACCGCGATCGAAGTCCGAGTCATTTTTACTCGACTTCCCCCTTCCTACCACATTGCAATACCTTACCCTCGAAGCCTTAGCTCCACAAAATCGAGCTCCAGATTTCGAATCATCAAAGCCACTTGCGACCTAGCTCCACATTTCCAAAAACATCTAAACCAGTTACCAGCCCCAAACACGGGAACTCAACCTGCGGTCGACATAGAACATGCCCAAATAGTTCACATCACCTCTGGGGGCTACCCCGGAGAACGCTCACAGTCACAGGATCAATATCCTAACTGTTCTAGCCCTTTGATCAAGACATCATTGGGAATTCACCTAGCCTACACCATCGCTATGGCTAGTTACACACAAAGCCCTAATAAACTAGGCACCATAATATATCTTCCAATCCACTGAACTACGGCTTGGTTTGATTTCACTACACGTGAATACGTAGGCAGCCTTTCAACAAGGGCACAACCACTCACATTGACACAAATTCAAAAAGCACCATCATTCCTATCACGACACTGTCATGTTCTCAACAGTTAGCTTTGTCGTCCTGGGGGCTTCTCTTAGGCAGAAGACCTCCATCCATTCACAAAATCCAAATGACTTTCAAAAAATAGCCTCCTTTCTATAGTGTGTCCTAGTACTCGGCTCAGTCGAAGACGAGAATCCGTCAGGGACTCGAAGCGACACCCACTTTGGGAATGCATCCCAAAACCAACAAAATCCAAAAAAGCACCAGACTATAACATTGCTACTACTAAGTCTTGTCGTTACAGTCTCGTTACAGACTACTGCAGCCACCCTATAGCACATCCTTCCCATTTCGATGTATGTTCGACTGTGTTGCCACTCGCCTAGGCTACGGAATAGCGCAGCTTAAGAGTCTTGTCATCTTAGGTGGCCCACCCCCCTACCGAGTCACAATCCAACCCCTCGAGAGCCCAAGTCGTGTTTGTCAACTCGTCGTCCTGTCACGTCCAGAGTCGAGTCTGTCGGTACCTCCCTCCTCAAATTTTCACTTCAAAGTTTGCAAAACTTAGCCATTTGATAAAATCCTTTTCGACAAGGTCGAATTTCAGTCTATTTAAACTGCAAATTTCTTTTCTACCCCTTTCAATTTTGAAAACCTATCTCCTAGCACGTGAGTTGCTTTCGGGACTTCGATTTCAAAACGAAGCAAAAATCATTTTCCCTCAGCGCAAACTAGTCTATAGATGCTAACTGCATTTCCTATGTGCTATCGTGCTATATACTATGCCTGCTATTTCTGCCTATGTATCTAACATTTCAGGTACCAGCTAGTGCTTCCCAACGGAACATCAAAGGCAGTGTTTCTCCTGCAATGCTACATGCAAGTTGTCATGTGTCAGCATACGGGTACACCCAAGACTTCAAGAAGCAAGTCCCCGCGCAACTACTTTACTCCCCAACACAAGTCAGTGTTTTGCCTATATGTTACATACAAGTTGTTATGTGTCAGCATACAGGTACACTCCAGACTTCAGAAGCAAGTCCCCGCGAAACTATTTAAATTACCCAACGGAGTCAACTTTTCCCCGGTATGCTACATCCAAGACGTGATGTGTCGGCATACGGGTACACCTACGCCCCGAAAGGCAAGTTTTACTCCCTACGGAGCATCATCAGGTCAGGTACGACTCAGGGCTTCAAAAGCAAGCCCGTACAGCTCACATATTTCCCCAGCGGAACGCCCGAGGCGGCATTTTCCCCGAAATGGCACGGGATGGGCCCACATATGGGCACGCCTAGGACTTATGCAACAAGTCTGACTCCCCGCGGAGCTATCATCATCAGGACAGGTATGACCCTCTGCTTATGGCTGGCGAGCCCTTCACGCAAGTCTACTGGACTATAAACGACCCGACCGGAAGGCTGCCAGGTCGTAATCCTTGATTGGCCTGGTAGCTACTCTGACTTTCGCCTTGTCCAAGCCTCAGTCAGAGTGGGGGCTCTGTAGACACCCGCATTTTGCATGCTAGTGTCTATAGCAGTTCCCGACAAAACACCCGATGATGATCGGACGTCAACGTGACTTAATATGCTCGAATACGGACTCGGAATCAATAGTATCCGACGTGGGCATTTAGCGGAGTGCAAATCTCTCAAAACCGACCTCAAATCCAGGCCCAGTGGGTCGTTCCGAGTCAAATTAGACTAATTTGGGCCAAAACCGACACCAAAAATAAATCCCGTCTTTTGGCGACCGGGTCAAAACCCGGTCAAAGACGAACCCGTCACAAAAACCAGCCTAAGTGCACCTTCTAGAAGCTGGCGCCAAGTCTAAATTCAAAAAAGATTACAACAAACAACAATATCAATTCCTTCCTAAAATAGCTCGATTTGCTTGATCCACTCGATCGAGTGGATTGACCCACTCGGTCGAGTGGAGCGTCAAAAACCGGACCAGATTCATTTCTGAAGGCACTCGACCGAGTGCACTAGGGCACTCGATCGAGTGACCCTAGGTCGTGGGGTTTCTCCTATAAATACCCCCTTAACCCCATTCATTTCACAAGCTTTTCCCATGCATCCTTAGTCTACACATTCAGCCAACTTATCAATCTCTACACATTACCACCTTTCAATCTTCCACATTCATACACATTCATTTATACACAATCAACACATACACATTCAAAACTCGAGATCAAAACTCACCAAAGACCCGAGAGCATCCTCTCCCTAACCAAATACACCCTAACTCACCCTACATATCTCGGCACTCCCGCGCACACGCCGCTATTACGAGTTCGTTTCCGAGGCCATTAAGCATGTAGGTTGAGGGTGTAATTCAATCCCGACATCTCCTTTCTCTTTTTCGATTATATATGTATATGTAATATTATTATTATTATTATTATTATTACTAACCACTAACACTAACTTTTAATTTCGTGCATACTAACATTTTATTTATGTATTCTAACACTAACTTTCATTTTTGTATACTAACACTTTAATTCCGTATTCTAACATCTAACATTATTATACCGTGTATATATACATACTAGTATTTAAATCTCGGTTTCGGATGCGTTTGACTATAATTGTCGCCTAAAGTCCGTCTAATCCCTTTACGAGCAACGACGAAGGTGGAGCCCTTTCGAGGAGCCCCGCCCCAATGTACTCAAGGGCGTGACGTGATCGCGACTAATCGTAGTTGAACGTATTCAATCCCATTTTAATTAGTGCGGAACCCGTTGACACGAAAACCGACATCACATAACCCGAAAGGGTTAGTTTCGATGTCGTGACGTAGAGGGAAGCATTCCGTCATTAATTCAAATTTTCTAACGTAAACGTTTTCATAAAATCCCGACAACGGTATTATAATCGTACATATACACGATTATAGCACCGGAGGTCGAGTTAAATTCAAATCATGCGATATTTGTATTCAACTCGACCGACCGTCGTTTTCAACCCTAAAGAATGAACGAGTTGACACTCGTACAGGAACTACTCGACCGAGTGCATAGGCCACTCGATCGAGTAGCGTCCATAACACTGGACAGAACCCTTTTCGAGGGGTTACTCGACCGAGTGCATAGGCCACTCGATCGAGTAGCATCCATATCACTGGGCAGAAACTTTTTTGAGGACACACTCGACCGAGTCAGACTATGACTCGACCGAGTGGGTCCTGTAACCCAGAAAACCGAGGGCCTTGACACACACTTTCAAGCCTCGTCCTTTTATCGACATTAGTCATCACGTGTAAAGACTATCACGTGATCCTATTTTTCAAAACTCATGCATATCACGACACCTAAAACGATTTTGATCGACGGTCTCGCACTATTAATTTTATGTCGACGACTCTTTAGTCGTATCCGACACATAATTAATTTAGACTCCATTTCTCGAGGTGATAAGTCGGGACAAGGCATCGAGGTTCGAGATCGGGTTAGCACCACACCTAGGTCTCGAACCTCCGTCCTTTGATTAATATGCAATATAATGCGTAATTAATTAAAGTTCGTCCATTTGCACAACTTACGGTCTAGTTTATATTTATTATATACGGTTCCGTTTCTAGTTAACATTTGCTACTTTTAGTTCAATTATTCTATTTTATTGCTCGTTGTATTGTGAATTCCGGGTTGTATTCCGCCCGTGTAATTTGTAATTTATTTACGAGTTTTCTATTATTTGATGTTTGCCATTTATTTATTTAAATGAACATCGCATGCTAAATCACTTTGACGTGAATCAAGATGCATTAAATGACGTAGTTAACCAACAACTCGCATGCTTAGCCCGAAAACGCTGTTTGCATATCATTTAGTCATTTTACTAGCGCGCGCACACGAACACGAACGATGTCTTAGTAGAGGCCGCCATGTGCGGGCGGGGTTGGGTGTCCTTAGTGGGCTTCCCAACACGTACCCTCACCCCTTACTCAGAACCTTTGGTTTCCGGATGTCCGAAACCCTTGGCGCACGAGAGTCATTCTATATACGAAAGCCGGTTTATACGGTATCGATATTGCAATGCAAAGGGACGAGCCCAATGAACTCTCAAATCGAAGTGGGCTTACTTTGTGTATAGCCCATGACGACATAGAGTGGGCTCGTATGGTTCCGAATAACCACAAAATTCGGTGGCGGCTCCATTTTGACTTAAATTTCGAACCCGAGAGCAATCTCACCACGAGATTCATTCGCCTACCCAAACCCGCGCGTGGCCGCGTCGGGGTGGACCTACGTCATGTCCACACACATGGTGACCTTATTTGATCTCTACTCTATATATATATAATATATATATACATATATGAAAAGCATAATTAATTAGCCAAATCAAACAACGTAAAACAATATGCATGTCTTCAACAACGACACTGCACTGAGAAAAACTCCGTGGTAGGAGCTATATTATCAATTTACCATAAAGATGTAATTAATAAAGCTTTCAAACAATTTTAACTAATAACCGTACTTATTTGATTATACCTTGTATCAAATTTTCATTTAAAGATATAAATACATACTTTCGATATATTAACGAACTAATTAGAAACATGTCCAAATGTCTTGCAAAGTTCCCACACTTTTTCATTTTTAAGTCATGCTTCGTTTGTCTCTTTCTCACCAAGACGCTTGTCGACTATAGACACTTGTGTTAGGAGCTTGTGACAGTCCTCTCCGACCTTTAATATAGCGTTGCAAGTTTCTTTCGATACTTGTTTTCCATTGTTAAAGATATATTCGGATAATAAACCGCCAAAAGTTGCAGCTAGATTCCTTTCACATTTATTAAAGTCGTCCGCCTTCGAGGTGCTAGGTGCGACAACAGAGTCATTTGCAAAACATTGTTCAGAGATAACAAGGACTGAAACAAGTAGTAGAGCAATTTTGATTTTTCAAGGATACATATCAAAAACTTAGTTAAAATTATTTCAAATTTCTGATATATATATATCTGAAATACTTTTCAAACACAGGGAACAAAAGAAAATACAAAAGTAAAGTGAGTTGTGATGAGAACAATTGTTCATATCATACACTTTTATATTTCAATCTATACATTTAACGTATTTGTATCTCATAATTAACATACACTATTATTAATACATATTTAAAGCTAATTTACATCATTCATTGATAAAAGTGAAATTTTCTATAATAAGTTTTCCAAATTATATGTATGAGAGTATTTAATTTTGTAATCAAATAACCGACATTAACATCGATGTCAAAAGACAATCCTCATAAATTAATTTATATTTACTAATTCAAAAATTTTTGGATCTAATAACGTAATTATTTTGTTCATTTGAGGTTATGCATATTTTTAAATTTACGTACATTGTCTTTTATTCGTTAATTAGTATAGAGTTTTAAATTTCTACGGTTACTAGATTATTTTTAAATTTGGAAGACACTTGTTTTTACTAAACCAATAATAACTCATGTATAAGTTAAAGAAAAACCTAAACTTATAGAAGATATTTAAATTTGTAACATACTCAATTTTATTTTTTTAATTATTACATATACTGTATGTTTCTTCTTTTTTCTTTTAGTTGCGAATTATTATTTTTGAAGTCACATACTCTACATTTTCAAGTTAATCATTTGATAAAATAATAAATAATATTGCTCTCACTTGAATTACTTTGTTCGTGGGTTTATATCATATAAAATCTTCAAAAAAGTGGTCATTACGAAGTTTATTGTTAGTCACATCTGATGGCGTGAGCGAAATTCTCTTTCTTTAAGGAATATTAATATCTATTTTCGCAAGATTTTTTAAACATATTCGCTTTATTGTCAACGTCAGAAGTATAGTGAGTGGTCGGATAATGATAAAATTAAAGAAAATCTTTACTATGTGTGGACATGACATAGGTCCACCCTGACGAGGTCACGCGCGGGTTTGGTGAGGCGAATGAATCTCATGTGAGATGGATCTCGGGTCGAAATTTAAATCGATGTTGGAGTTGCCACCGAACTTTGTGGGAGTTCGGACCCATTCGAACTCACTCTATATCTTGGTGGGCCGTGCACAAAGTACTCCCACTTGACTTTTTGGAACAACCACCTTTTCCCAAAAAGACACCACCACAAGCAACAACTACTTTGTTTACGCTTTAGGTGTAGGAGTAATATCTTTTAGTCTATTCGGAGTAGACCTTAAAAGAAGACTTAGGAACATTTCCATCCATATCACGTATATGGTGTCTCATCTATTGCTTTGGTTAGAATCATGTTAAGTTCGAATGCTGCATTCTAAATGCAAATCCTGGTATGGAAATTATTAGATCAGCAAGCCTCGTCCTTAATCAAACCATATCTAATAGGGTTCGATTCCTCCGTTTGAAAAACTCAATTTTCCTAGCGGCCCAAAATGTGAAACGATTCCACAATCCTCGTAAATGATCATCAAATTCTAGAAAATAAATATTCACCAACCACGATCGGATCGTAGTGTTTTTATTTTCTTCTCAAGTTGGTTTTGCACTTCATTTTGGAAATGTTCGAACTGTTCATATAATTCCGATATATGAAGTAAACCACACCTATCTCTTGCTAATTTGTTCACCATCCCACACACATCCGTATGTGTAAGGGCTGGAACATCAATTGTCCTGCAAGGGGTGTTTGAATCATTAACCTTATTTATCTTGCTGTTGATGTTATAGATGCGTGTTTCCGAAACATACAAACTATTTGATAATTTAGCTTTCTACTCTTTTTGGTCTCTGCACATTACCAATAATGTGACTACCATTCGCGGTATCGAATACCCGGTAAATAGAATTTGCTAAATTCACTTCTATAACAAATAAACCAAAGGTAGAAACACCATGCTTCTTGACATAATGGTATTTGGGGAAATCTTCTTCCACGGCTAACTTTTAGACGAGAGAAGCATTGATGTTCATTCGTAACGTTTGCTTTTGAACCGATCTTTAATTCTCAAAAGAATCCCGACTTGACAACTTGTTTGTCAAAGTCATTCTTAGAAATCGGTCTTACCCCATCTGTTTGAACGATTTTTCCTTCCGAGCAATAGGAACATCTCCATGTTCCCTTTTTCGACTCATTTGGGATGCCCTCTCAATCCGAATTAACACAAACTATTGCCAGTTTTGTTTTCCCTCATTGCATACAAAAGTTCAAACAAATTTTGAAACTAGTCATACAACAAATTAATTGATACATTATCAATGACCATTCGAGCTATCACTATGATACTTTCTCCGGCTTTTAGCATCTGATGCTATTTTAGGGAGTTCGGCAGAAAGAGAATTGTTCAAAACATACCCTTTCCTTCACACCTAAGAACCATTCTCAGTTTTATTTCCATTTCAGGAAAGATTAGCATTCAATTTGTCCTTCTCAAGAACTGAGCACAGATTAAAAAAAACGAGTTGTTGTTTTAGTCATTATTTCTACATAAACAAAAAGAACAAGCGAGTATAAGCGAAATGTTCATCAAAACAGTTTAAAACAACCTTTTAAACTACCAAATGCCCTTTAAAAATTATCCCCTAAAAGGCATTCAACCAAGACCCTCTCCCACTATTCATCAACCGGAGTTTGGCCCTACCCTTGATTAAATAATGTTTAAGGTAAGTAAAAATTTATCTTTGATAGTTTCGTTGAGTCAAACCAAACATTAACATGTGAATTTCATAAATTTACCCTATTATCCCCGGAAATACGATCAACACCCTGGTTTGGCAGAACCTATCAATCGTGTTCTAAGGCTTCATAGGTGTTGTCTGGAAAACATATGACTCAATATTACTTATATGGGGATCAATTGTCGGTTATTAAGGGTGAACTCATAACAAAATAACCACATTGATAAGTCGATATTTATGCGTATTTTTACCCCTTTAATAATATTATATTTTCAGTGTCGTCTTTGAATTATTTGAGCTAAACGTTATAACTTTAGTAACTTTTGATATATTATCGGCCTTAAATTATTTTCCGTACTAAATTGGTTATTTAATATATATTTTAATTATTTGATATATATACATGGAAAATATTACTAAAATCGTATTTATGCTTGCAGGTTTGTCTTAAGACGACGATATCCCACACATACGAGGTCAGAATAAGGCGATATAGGATCCGTTAGAAAGCTAAGTCCAAGACCGATAACTTTATAAAATAAAATTGACCCAAATCCAAAGTCTTATGGGTCAAAATCAGACTAATAGAATTCAACTTGAGAATTGGACTAAATTGACAAAAGGAAAGTTCATAAGAGAATAAGAAGGAAATAAAAATAACAAAAAAAATATATAAAAAGAGGAGGAATAGGGAGAGCACACCAGCAGCATACGGAGAAAAAAAAAAGAAAAAAAAGGGAAGAATTGAAGGAGGAAGCATCGAACAGACAACCCGGACGAAGAACGGCGTTTCCGACCCGATTTTCTACCCGATTTTTATGAGATTTCTTATTCTTTCACTTTTATTTATTGTTTTAATGTTTAGTATGGAGTAATTTTTCAATAGGAGTGTGTAATTAACTATTGATATTGTGGTCTATGAGATTGGATTTTTATGTTTAACGATTAATTATTGTTATTGGGTATTTACTCGAAATTCATTATTAACTTGTGATTTATGATTATTAATTTAGATTGATCACCTAGATTGTTCACTTAGATCTATTGTTAATAGATAATAATTTTGATTAGGTTGCAGCTTACTGGTCTAATCTTTATTGTTAGAATTTGAGTAATAATTCCGTCTTATAGAGTTGCAGCTTTCTGGTTCTGTAAGACTTAATTGATTGGTGTTCTTAAAGCGATTAAATTTATTGATTTGATTCGTGCTTACATGGTTGAGTCGATTTAATTTAGTTACGATTAAACTTGCGTGGTTAACGGAGTTTAACGAGTAAGAAAGATAAAACTGTTAATTTACTTGCTTAGAAGGGATTAAATAGTTAACCAATCTATCCAATAACTAATTAAGTGAATCAATGATTTGACCCAATATCTATAGAAAATTACATGTCTCCTATTAATTCGTTATTATAACTTTTAACTTGAATTAAACATCATTGTTATTTATTTGTTTTTTTTCTTTTAGTTTAGTCTAGTTTACTTTCGTAATAGTTTAATCTAGATTAGAAATTATTCACCTCACCAAAACCCTCCTTTTATAATTATATAACTATACCTACTATTATAAATTATAAATAATATAATAATTACATCGATCTAGGATAGTACATTAGTCCCTGTGGGTTCGACCCTTACTTACCCTTCTACTTGTTAGTTAGAGTTTGTAAGCGAAAATATAAATTTAATTTTGAGTGCGAAAACGACACGCATCAAATTTTGGCGCCGTTGCCGGGGACTAATTGTTTATTATCTTAGATTTTAGTTAGTGAGTTAATTATTTATTATTATTATTTTTAGTTTTATTATTTTTACTTTATTTTGGTTATTTTTATCCCTTCACTAGTTTCCCCCCTTGTTTTTAGCAGATACACTTCGAGTTATATAAGATGACTGGGGCATCCGAGAAAAGTTTAAGGGAGCAGTTACTCTCCTCTGGTGAAACACCGACGAGTATAATTTTTCCTTTTTTGGAAAAATGGTTTAAGCTTAATCCAGGTTTTATCCAAATACTCCCTAAATTTTACGGTAATTCTAATGAAGATGCTCAAAGACATATTCAGGAATTTTATCTTGCTTGTGCTACTTTATCTTTGGATGACGTTGATGATGATATTATTAGATTTCGAGGATTCCCATTCACATTACATGATTTAGCTAGAGATTGGTTGTTTTATCTTCTGTCTGGATCTATTACTTCTTGGGATTGCATGCGAAAAAAATTTCTTGAGAAATATCAACCTCCTAATATAAGTAGGTCAATAAGAAGACAAATAATGAGTATTCAGCAAGATGAAAATGAACCTCTGCATGATTATTGGGATAGATTTAATAGATTGTGTATTTCTTGCCCCCAACACCAACTTAGTGAGAATGTATTGATTGAGAGTTTTTACGATGGCTTGCTAGATGATCAGAAGCGACTAATAGATACTGCTAGTGGTGGGTTTTTAGTAGATAAAACTCCTATAGAAGCAAGAAAAGTGATTTCAAACATGGCTATTAGTAGTCAACAATATGTAATAAAGAACGATCACGAAGAGAAAATACGAAATCAATTAAGAGAGCAAGCACAAGAGATTAAAGAATTCAAAAATGCAATTGGTGCTGTTAGTGCTCAAAATCATTCTTTAGAAAATATTGTTAGACAATTAGCCATCCAAATAGGAGAAGTACATTCACAGATGTTTAGTCGCCATGAGCAATTAGAGAATCAAATGCAACAAGTGTGTACTAATCTCGGTAATATTCACAACAAATTAGAACAAATTGAGAATACAAAACACTCCTCTTACATTATTGATGAATCTAAGGCTATAATCTTAAGGAGTGGAAAAGAGCTTAAGAATAAAGTTGAAATTGAAAAAGAAATCGAGGTTAGTAGAGGCGAAAAGAATCAAAGGGATGTTGTTAGTGATAATGAAGATGAATCTTTTAATAGTGAAAAAGATGTTCCAGGTGAGGAAGGTACGCAAGAAAAAGAAATTACTAAATCTGTACCTGATGTTACTAATCTTCAGACATCTGTTCCATTCCCGTCAAGATTTGCTCAATCAAAGAAACAAGAGCTGGATAATGAAATTCTAGAGACATTTCGGAAGGTAGAAATTAATATACCTCTCTTAGATGCTATTAAACAAATGCCTAAATATGCTAAATTTCCGAAAGAACTGTGCACTAATAAGAGGAAAATCAAGAGCGGTGAAAAAGTGTTAATTGGAGAGAATGTGTCTGCTATTCTTCAAAAGAAGATACCTCCGAAGTGTAAGGATCCGGGGATGTTTAGCATACCTTGTAAAATTGGAAACTGTAAATTAGATAAATGTATGCTTGATTTAGGAGCTTCAATCAGTGTTATGCCGAAGTCTGTCTATGAATCATTAAAATTAGGACCCCTTGCTAAGACTGACATAGTAATCCAGTTAGCCGATAGATCACATGCTTATCCTATTGGAGTTTTAGAGGATGTCTTAGTTCAGGTCAATATGTTAGTTTTTCCCGTTGATTTTTATGTTATTGATATGGGTAACTCTTTTGATGCTAAAGATGTACCATTATTACTAGGGAGACCCTTTCTCAAAACTGCTAGGACAAAGATTGATGTGTTTAAAGGAACTCTTTCATTTGAGTTTGATGGAGAGACGATTGAACTTAACATCTATGATACTATGAAACACCCAAATGATGTTGATGTCGTTAGTTGTATAGATAGCCATGATATAGTGGACTTAGTTACTCGAGAGACTTTTAATAAAGTATATGAGTTTGATTTCAATGATAAAGATAATTTTGATCATACTCATAACAATATTTCTATCAATAAGTTGAAAAGTGTTGCTAGTATTGACTTACCCGCAAATACACCTAAATTAATACCTTCTGTTCAATGTGCCCCTGATTTTGAACTAAAACCCTTGCCTAGTAATCTGAAATATTGTTTTCTTGGTGAAAATGATACCTTGCCGGTAATTATTTCTAATTTACTTACTGGGTCACAAGAAGAAAAACTTATTAATGTGCTTACTAAATACAAAGAGGCTATAGGGTGGACCATTGCGGATATTAAAGGTATCAGTCCCACTTTGTGTATGCATAATATTTTTCTAGAGAATAATTCTAAACCTGTCAGAGAAACCCAACGTAGGCTTAACCCTGCAATGATGGAAGTTGTAAAGAAGGAAATTCTTAAGTGGCGTGACGCAGGTGTTATATATCCTATATCTGATTCAAAATGGGTTAGTCCAATTCATGTAGTTCCTAAAAAGACGGGAATGACAGTTGTAGAAAACAGTAAAGGTGAATTAGTACCTAGTAGAGTGTCGAATGGTTGGAGGGTGTGTATTGATTATCGGAAACTTAACCAAGCCACCAGAAAAGACCACTTTCCTTTACCATTCATTGACCAAATGTTAGAAAAGCTTGCGGGGCGATCATACTTTTGCTTTCTTGATGGTTAATCGGGTTATATTCAAGTTCCTATTGCTCCCGAGCATCAAGAAAAGACAACTTTTACTTGCCCTTTTGGTACTTTTGCATTTAGAAGAATGCCCTTTGGACTTTGTAATGCTCCTGGCAGGTTTCAACGTTGTATGATGAGTATATTTTCTGATTTGCTTGATAATTCTATGGAGGTCTTTATGGACGACTTTACAGTGTTTGGTGATGATTTCGATAGGTGTCTCCATAATTTATCTCTAGCTTTAAAAAGATGCGTTGAAATTAACCTTGTGCTGAATTATTAAAAATGTCATTTCATGGTGGAAAAAAGAGTAGTCTTAGGACATGTTAGTTCCAAAGGTCTAGAGGTTGACAAAGCAAAAGTTGATATTATTAGTTCATTACCTTACCCTACTTGTGTGCGTGAAATAAGATCTTTTCTGGGGCATGCTGGATTTTATAGGCGATTTATACAAAATTTCTCTTCTATCGCATCGCCTTTATGTGTTTTACTTGCTAAAGATGCATCATTTGTTTTTAATGAAAATTGTAAAATTGCATTTGACACATTGAAAGACAAACTAACTTCAGCGCCTATAATAAGACCGCCTAATTGGTCTTTGCCTTTTGAGATAATGTGTGACGCTAGTGATAAGGCTGTAGGTGTTGTCTTAGGTCAAAAGGTTGGAAAAGAGCCGTATGTGATTTATTATGCTTCAAAGTCTCTTGATCCTGCTCAATGCAATTACACTGTTACTGAAAAGAAGATGTATGCCGTCATTTTCGCTCTTGAGAAATTCAGGTCTTACTTACTAGGTACCCATGTGATTATATATTCTGACCATTCTGCCTTGAAATATTTGCTGAAAAAGAAAGAATCTAAAGCTAGATTACTCCGTTGGGTTTTACTATTGCAAGAACTTGATTTAGAGATAAGAGATAAAAAAGGAGCTGAAAACCTTGTTGCCGATCATCTTAGTAGAATTGTTCATGATAAGGAACTGATCGAATCTTCATCTGATTTATTTCCTGATGAACAATTGCATGAACTAAATACTATATTACATTGGTATGCCAACATTGTTAATTATTTAGTGTCGAAAGAATTTCCTAAGAATTTAAGTAGGCATCAGAAAGATAAGATTAAACATGATTCACGATACTATATTTGGGATGACCCGTACTTATTTAAAATTTGTGCTCACAACATTGTAAGAAGATGCGTATCAGATCATGAAATTAAGTCTATTCTTGAATTTTTTTCATTCTTTCGAGTGTGGTGGTCATTTTGGTCCAAAGAGAACAGCTCACAAGGTTTTAGAATGTGGTTTATTTTGGCCTTCTTTGCATAAAGATGCTTATTTATTTGTTAAATCTTGTGATAGATGTCAGAGAACAGGCAATATTTCTAAAAGAGATCAGATGCCACTTAAAACTATTTTTGTGAATAATATATTTGATATTTGGGGCATAGATTTCATGGGACCATTCCCATCTTCCTTTGGTAATCATTACATTTTCTTAGCCGTTAATTATGTTTCTAAATGGGTTGAGGCTAGAGGGACTAGGACAAATGATTATAAAGTTGTGGTGGAATTTGTTAAAGATCATATATTTAATAGATTCGGTGTTCCTAGATCTATTATTAGTGACCGAGGTACTCATTTTTGTAATCGTATTATTGAGGCTTTATTTAAGAAGTACCATGTTACTCACAAGGTTTCTACGGCCTACCACCCACAAACTAATGGCCAAGTTGAAGTTTCAAATCGTGAAATCAAATCCATCTTGGAGAAAGTTGTGAACCCAAATAGGAAGGATTGGAGTGCTCGATTAGGTGATGCATTATGGGCTTATAGAACCGCATATAAAACACCTATTGGAATGTCACCTTATCGTTTTGTTTATGGAAAAGCTTGTCACCTTCCTGTGGAACTCGAACACAAAGCTTTTTGGGCTATTCAAAAGTGTAATCTCGATTATAAGAAATCAGGTGCTAATAGAAAATTAGAGATTCAAGAATTGGAGGAAATTAGGAATGATGCCTATGAGAATTCGATGATTTATAAGGAGAAACAAAAGAATATCATGATAAGTTGTTATCGAGAAAAAGTTTTAGCATTGGTAACAAGGTATTATTGTATAACTCTAGATTAAGACTATTTCCGGGTAAACTAAGATCGAGATGGATTGGCCCTTTTGAGGTTATGAGAGTATATGAGCATGGTGCAGTTGAGATAAGGAATTGTGAATCGGGTAACATTATTAAGGTGAATGGGCATAGAATTAAACCTTATTATGAAGGCTTTACGGCTAATTGGGTTGATATTATAAACTTGGAAGATCCTATTTATGAGAATTAATTAAGATGTAGTAGTACGTCGAGCCACGACGTAAAATAAGGCGCTTCTTGGGAGGCAACCCAAGCTTGTTTTTTTTGTTTTGTTTTAATTTGTAGGTTATTTTGTTAGTTAACTTAGGGCGTTTTATTTTTATTTCTTCCTATTTCACTTGTTTTGTTCTAGTGCTTGAATTCTGCAGATTAGAATAACGAGCTACTTTGCGGAAGATGTGATGAGCTGAGAATGCATAGATTTTTTTTCAAATAATTGTGGCGGAGCTGCTAATATCTCTACTTCACTAACTCCGCTAAGTACCTTTATCCCTCTATTTATGTTTATGAGTACAAATTTTCTGTTCTTTGATGTTTTGACATTAAGGACAATGTCATATTTAAGTGTGGGGGAGGTAATTGAAAACTGGAGGAATTTGAAATTATTGTTGATATCATGCTGGAAGTATTATTGGCAGGTGGCCATTTATGTTGAATGTGTTTTGCAGATTACTTTAAATTTTTTTTTTGGAAGATGTTGATATTTAGGGGAAATGCTGTCAAAATTTTGGTAGAAATTTGAGCTTTAAAGTTTTAACCTTTGTTTTTTATTTGATTACCTAGACTTGGGGAGTTGACGACGAACTTTAAAAATATGTTTTGTCACAAGGACTAATTTTTTTTAAAAATTTCTCTAATAATAGTAGTAGCGTAATTTAAAAGGTTATATATTTTAAAGTTGTGTATACATTGGTTTTTCCTCTCAATTAGACTTGGATTAATTAATTTGATAATAGATGGTATTTTAAGTCTCTTTTAAATTTGAGTTATAAATAAATTATAAAGAATACCACTTGTTTTAGCTACCTTAACTATTTTTTTTTCGTTGACTCTAGAGGTACGAGCGGTAAGCCGGTCTTGTTTCAATTAATTTACTTTCGTAGGTGACTCCTAATTAGGGTTATGAGGAAGATTAGATGCCTCAAAAGTGAGTGACTCGGTCTTGTGACTCGAGTTAGTAAATCCGAGGGGAACCTAGTCCTAACGGGACTGAGAGAATGCCTAATGCCTTGTCTGGAAAGGCGGGAGTCATTGGTTGAAAGCTCGCTACATGGGTCACTCGATCTTGGAAAAAAAATTGAAAAAAAAAAAGAAAAATTGAAAAAGAAAAAAAATGAAGAAAAAAAAGAATAAGATAAAATAATAAGAGCGGAAAAAGTGAGATGAGGTGTCTAGTTTGCCTTATGTGCTCGAGAGAACGATCCTCTACTGAACTGGTAATAGGAATGTACCGAAGGTAGATCCCCTTCCCCTAAGACCTTAAACTGCTGAAACCCGTCTTCTTGAGTCAATTCTTACGCAATTTTACAAAGGTAGCTAGATAAGTGGGAAGGATGATGAAGTTATTTATAATTTTGATTTAAGAGCGGTTTAAAATATTATATATTGTTAAATTAGTTAATTGAATAGTTTATAGTGGAGGAGAAACTTTTGTGTATATTGCTTACTAATCTAACTTTAAAAGGTTTTGATAAGTTTTACTCATTACTATTTTTCTCAAATATTTATAGTTTGTCGTCGATTGTACCTAGTTTGGTTAGTTTAAAATGTCTTTTAAGGTTAACGTTTTTGTTCTTTGTTTTAGCTTTTGAGTTCTCATTGTCGAGGACGACAATGGACTAAGTGTGGGGGAATTTGATAAGTCGATATTTATGCGTATTTTTACCCCTTTAATAATATATTTTCCGTCTCGTCTTTGTATTATTTGAGTTAAACGTTATAACTTTACTAACTTTTGATATATTATCGGCCTTAAATTATTTTCCGTACTAAATTGGGTATTTAATATATATTTTAATTATTTGATATATATATACATGGAAAATATTACTAAAATCGTATTTATGCTTGCAGGTTCGTCTTAAGACGACGATATCCCACACATACGAGGTCAGAATAGGACGATATAGGATCCGTTGGAAAGCTAAGTCCAAGACCGATAACTTTATAAAATAAAATTGACCCAAATCCAAAGTCTTATGGGTCAAAATCAGACTAATAGAATTCAACTTGAGAATTGGACTAAATTGACAAAAGGAAAGTTCATAAGAGAATAAGAAGGAAATAAAAATAACAAAAAAAATATATAAAAAGAGGAGGAATAGGGAGAGCACACCAGCAGCATACGGAGAAAAAAAAAAAAAAAAAAAAAAAAAAAAAAAAAAAACGGGAAGAATTGAAGGAGGAAGCATCAAACAGACAACCCGGACGAAGAACGGCGTTTCCGACCCGATTTTCTACCCAATTTTTATGAGATTTCTTATTCTTTCACTTTTATTTATTGTTTTAATGTTTAGTATGGAGTAATTTTTCAATAGGAGTGTGTAATTAACTATTGATATTGTGGTCTATGAGATTGGATTTTTATGTTTAACGATTAACTATTGTTATTGGGTATTTACTCGAAATTCATTATTAACTTGTGATTTATGATTATTAATTTAGATTGATCACCTAGATTGTTCTCTTAGATCTATTGTTAATAGATAATAATTTTGATTAGGTTGCAGCTTACTGGTCTAATCTTTATTGTTAGAATTTTGAGTTATAATTCCGTCTTATAGAGTTGCAGCTTTCTGGTTCTGTAAGACCTAATTGATTGGTGTTCTTAAAGCGATTAAATTTATTGACTTGATTCGTGCTTACATGGTTGAGTCGATTTAATTTAGTTAGGATTAAACTTACGTGGTTAAAGGAGTTTAACGAGTAAGAAAGATAAAACTGTTAATTTACTTGCTTACAAGGGATTAAATAGTTAACCAATCTATCCAATAACTAATTAAGTGAATCAATGATTTGACCCAATATCTATGGAAAATTACATGTCTCCTATTAATTCGTTATTATAACTTTTAACTTGAATTAAACATCGTTGTTATTTATTTGTTTTTTTCTTTTAGTTTAGTCTAGTTTACTTTCGTAATAGTTTAATCTAGATTAGAAATTATTCACCTCACAAAAACCCCCCTTTATAATAATATAACTATACCTACTATTATAAATTATAAATAATATAATAATTGCCACGATCTAGGATAGTACATTAGTCCCTGTGGGTTCGACCCTTACTTACCCTTCTACTTGTTAGTTAGAGTTTGTAAGCGAAAATATAAATTTAATTTTGAGTGCGAAAACGACACGCATCACACATTCACAAAATAAAGGAAGCATAAAACCAACTTAAATACAAGCATAAAAATAAATGATCTAGCATGGCCCCTAAACTAACTAGGTCCAAAAGCTTCATCCGGATCTCCATCCTTCATGAAACCTCCCTTGGAATCATTTAGATCTCCATCCTCCATCTTCTTGGGACTTCTTCTTCAAATTACATTAATTTTATTAATTACAAATTAACTAGTAAAAGTAAAATAAAGCAACAAATTATTACATTACAATATGATGCACCCGCAATCGTATGAACTAAAATAATTATACATTGCACGCGTAACAAGACGGAAAAATGAATAATTAAAATTATTACAACGAATAACGATACGCAGATCGTAAACCATCCTAGTTTGGGCCATACTAGTCACAAGTCAATCTCATAACAATTATGATGACATTCACATGCCGCAATTACATTACGTAAAATAAATAATGAATCTCATTCATAATCTAATTAACGATTAATTAGAATAAAACTTGAAATTAGTAACACAACCTAACTCTTAAGTCGTAAATCAATCGCAGAACCAACTTTAGTAACACGACTTAACTCTTAAGTCGTAAACAAAACCGACGAATTTATTACGACTCAATCTATAATATTTTATCATGGGAGTAATCCAATTACGAAAAATTTGCATTATTTAATAATTTAAAAGGGGATTAAATTTCCTTCAAAACGGATCCAATCCATACTAGACCAAAGGATAACAAATCATATTAGTCATCACAATGGGCCGTACTTGGAAATATTGAATGCAAATTAGGCCAACATCAGGGACTTGGCCGCATCAAGACTACAAGATGGGCCAATCCCAGCTAAGCAATCCCTCTACCAGAGGTCCAAATAGAACCATCTAACCGCATCGCATGTGCTAGTGAAGAGTCTGACATCCAATTCATAGGTCGAACCTATGACCTATCTCTTTGTCAATGTCAACACCGCTGTCGAACATCGGCCAATCCCGTCAACACAGACCAGTCACCAGCCGCCGACAAGACATTAACGACCAGCCACCATGGCCAGATCTAGTCGGCCACGTCAAAACCCACGCGTGACACAAAACGATCGTCGATCGGCAGATGGCCCAGCCATCCTTTTGACGACCACCATCCGACGAGTCACCACTCGCTCCTGTGTCCCTATTGCGCCGCCACAGACTGGTTAGCACCCAGCCTTCCGCCAACACCCGGTTGGTGTCAGCCGTCTCTTTCTTCTTTTTCAGTTTTGTTCCCCCTCGGAAAAATAAACGAAATCGATTTGGGGAAAAATCAAAGAGATTTCATCCTCAAGCAACAGAGTAAAAACAATTTTCCGACTTTGTTACCCAATTAAGCAAAATCTCCTTTTTAGTATAATTCGTTTTAATGAAATCACCAAATTTCTACTCGTATTAATTATCATATAATCATAGAGTCCATAAATAAAAATTTGATCTTTGATCATAAAATTCCATTTTTTATCGATCCTCAAATAAATTTTTCAATCAACCAATATCTCCATAATAGTTATGCATATTATCCCATGATAAACTCGAGAATATAATTGAATCACAATAAAAGCACACAAACAATATTATCTGATCATTTAAATATTATGCTAGAGACTCTGATACCACCGAAGAATTACACCGGTGCGAAAGCAGAATTTCAGGAAACAATTTCCTAGCACCAATCCAAGAATACAAGCACAATAAATATATAAATCAGGACGAAAGTAGGTTGAGAAATACATACCCTTGTAGCGTAAATTCCTCGATATATACGACGGAGAGATACCAGAGCCCCACGGGTTGCTCTTCTACTCGGTCCACCAACCCAGTCGGAATCCCACGTCTGCTAAGACGGAAGAGATAGAACAATTCTCTCTCTTAATTTTAGGGTGCTTGAGGCAATAAACAAAACTGACTTGATTAGTGTAGACACCCACATTTTGACCGCCAGGTGTCTATAACAGTTTCCAAAAAACACCTGATGATGATCGGACGCAAACGTGTTTCTACGCGCTCGGATATGGACTCAAAACCATTGATTGCTGGCTTAGGCATTTACGGAGTACAAATCTCACAAAACTGACCTCAAATTCAGGCTCAGTGGGTCGTTTTCCAATCAAATAAGAGTAATTTGGGTCAAAACCGACAACGAAAATAAAACCGACTTTTAGCGACCGGGTCAAAACCCGGTCAAAGCCATTTCCGAGTAGCTCACCCACGGTCCACCTTCAGACGGGCCATCAGACCAAGTCCGTCAAGGCACAAAACCCTAGACACCAAAGTGCATAGCAATGCCTATATAAACACCCCCTTTGCAACACAAAACCCTATCTCGATTACTCCGTGCAAGCCGCATCTAACAAGTCCCGTCCGAGAACAAGAACATGTAGCTTGAGGGTGCAATATTCCTGTTCTTCTTTTTTCCTTTTTCTTCTCTTCATCCGTCCGTCCCGAGTCACGTTTTCTTATTTTTATTTATTTATTTTATCGCATTCTAATATTATTAATAATTACTAGTACGAAAACATTAAAATACTTGTGAATTTGTGTTGAGTGCGAATGATGTCGGGATAAGGAAACCCGAATATACAAGGGTATTGCACCCAACGTTGCCGGTCGCTTATCCCGACACCCCTAGCACTTGATTATTGAAATAAGTCAACTTAAACAATAGTTTTTTTACTTTTGTTTATATCTTCATTCATCGCATATTCCGTCAATTTCAGATACTATTTTCGAATCAAACACCTTTTTTTTAAAATTTTTTTAATTTTTTTTTTATTATTAGGGTCGAAACCCGTTGACGCGGATCCGACATCACATAAATCCCTAGGGATTTATTACGATGTCGGGAAGCAGAGGAAATCAAGTCGGGTCCGTTTAATTTAATGCAATCGCAAAGTGTCAATTTGTTAGATTCGATGCCAATTCAATAAATGGATGTCGAATCTAAACGATTTAGTCAAATAAATTAACTAATGCGATTTTCGTTGATGCTAAAATAGTTGTTATTTAATTCGTTAGAATTAATTACGACACTATAAACGCGGAGAAAATCCATATCGTTCTAGTTAATTCAAACGACTTATATTATTTTCTTCAAGTTATCACTCTAACATTACATATCGATTTCATAATCGAATATGGGATATAACGAGTAGCACGAAGCCGGGACCGAAGTCAGTCCGCCACGCGAGTCGCACGGACCATGTGCGAGTCGCGTGGTGGCGCGAGTCGCGCTCTTCTCGCGCGGGTCGCGTGGATCCCTAAAAATCGTGACATAAAATTAGTTATTCCGTCTTAATTTAATTTAGCAATCTTCTTTTTCAAACAACTTTTTTAGACGCACTCTAAAAATTCGATATCGGTTCCATAATCGAACATCGAATATTACGAGTATCACAAACTTAAGTCGGGTATAAGTCACGTCATATTTATACGCGATTTAATAAAACTATCGATTTTTCTAAAAAAAACAATTTCGAAAACAGTCCGGGACGCGAGTCGCGCGCATCTCGGGCGAGTCGCACCCTTCCCGGGCGAGTCACGCCGTCCCCTGAAAACGCGACACAAAATTCATTTTTTTAAGTTTTTCGAGCATCGTTTCTTTAATGAAACAGCAAGTTTTCTCGGCATATTTTATTTTTTCTTGACCCTGGTCAACACGTGTCAAGTCCATCACGTGACCTACTTTTTTTCAAAACCCTACATCATGTTTACTTTTCTATATCATCCTGTACTTTTGCAAACCGTTATTATCGTTATACCGTTACTAACCGTTTGTTCTTTTGTCGATTTATCTTTTCGTTGTTTATTTTATTGTACTAAAATGAACCCGCATGCTAAATTTAACTTCGACGTTAGAATTATTTGCATTTAAATCGACATAGAAACTCATTCATTGTTTTTCGCATGTCTAGGGAGAATAATGTTTGCATATCATTTTCACCGAACTACTAACACACGTATTAGAAAGTCATTCGATATCTTAGTAGAGGCTTCCCAACACGCACCCTCACCCCTTACTCAGAACCTCGGTTTTCGGATGCCCGAAACCGTTGGCGCACGAGAGTCATTCAGTACACGGTATCCGATAATGTCGGTATCGGTATCAAATGCAAAGGGACGAGCCCAATAAACTCTAACATCGTAAATGAGCCGTATTTTGTATACGGCCCACTAAGACATAGAGTGGGTGCGAACGGGCCCGAACTCCCACAAAGTTCGGTGGCGACTCCACTTCGATTTAAATTTCAATTCGATCCATTCTCATATGGAGATTCATTCGCCTAAACCCGCGCGTGGCCGCGTCGGGGTGGACCTATGTCATGTCCACAATTTGGCGACTCCGCTGGGGATTAACTGATGCGTGACTTACCGTCGGCATCCTCAGGGTGAGACTCGAATAGAAATCGTTTGACTAGTACAATACGCGTTTTAGTTTTACGGTTCATGCATAACCCTATATTTTCCCGGGCCGGTACTCGCGACCGACGTCCTACTATACCGTGATGTACTCCAATATGGATATGTCAAAGGTGACCAT
The DNA here is from genome assembly GCA_958450325.1 of Agrostemma githago. Lineage (NCBI taxonomy): Eukaryota > Viridiplantae > Streptophyta > Magnoliopsida > Caryophyllales > Caryophyllaceae > Agrostemma > Agrostemma githago. The sequence continues at coordinate 6,394,616 of OY288242.1, forward strand.
AGTCGATTCGAGTGGGTTTCTCGGCGTGTTCTAAGCTCAACTCGACTTAGAAAGTCCGTCCCGATCAACGTCTAGACTCTGTGCACTGGTATAGACCCTTTTTAGACCGACCGAGACTTAGTGTAAAGCATACATGGCGTCGTTATTATGCTTGCCCGACTACGTGCTGCTTGGGTTCTATGTCGTTTTTAAAAACCATCATCTTTTCAAAAAAATACATCTTTTTTTTAAGATACACAATTTCAAAACCCGGGAAGCATACCGAATTAGGACTTATGATTTTACTCAAAATAGCCTATTTCCAGCCGGTATTCTACCCATTTCAAAACTCGAAAATATTTTCAAAATTGAGGCCCGATTCATTTTCCAAAAAATCGGGCCCCTCCATCGTTTTTTGGATTTTTCTACAAATCCTTTTCAAAACCTTCCTCTTCTTAGGACTTCCCGTATTTAGCATGTGTCGGGTCGTGTCATAAGTCGTCGAGGTCTTTAGCGTCGAGACTATGTCGATCTTACATCACGAGTTTCTTCCCTATCCCAGTCCGCCTTATTAGACTAAGGCAAGGCCCACCTACGTAGGACATACTCCTACAAAGGAGGGCCCATCTACACATTCGAGTCCAAAGTCTGGGGATGTCTCACGTGGACCTTTCTTCGAACAGGACCCGGCCCACATTGTCGGATCCTAAGGGAGGCCCACCTTTCACAAGTCACCCGTCTAGGTGTCTTTTCCGAGTCATTCCCCTTTTTAGTTTTGCTCAGGATATACTTTCTATTCCAGGATTTGGGCTTGTTTCTGATTACGCGGTGTTCTTACAGACAGGCCACCCGAAATCAGACAACAGAAAATGCAGTCGACTTTGGATCAACTGATCGCCGCACTGGCCAAGATCGAGACTCAATTGACTGCCATCCAGACTGACCAAGCAACCTTGGCCACTTGTGTGAGTGTCGTGGAGAAGGTGGCCCCTGTTGAAGGATCTGAGCCCATTGGGCCCATAGCTGAACTAATCAGTGTTGTTCATAAGCTCGAAGAACAGGTCCACCTGTCAACAAGCCACTCAATCGATACTGAAAATGCTCGTTCTTACTCGCCTTTGAATGACGAGCTGCCTGCCAACCTCAACCTCACGGGAATACCGATGTTTGAGGGTACCGAAGACCCGGTCCACCACATCCGGGCTTTCAAGGAGTTCATGGCGGTCAAAGGGGTAAAGTCCACCATGTTTAAGCACCTATTCGCTTCCTTCCTTGAAAAGCACCTCAAAGCCTGGTACTACAGGCTCGATTCCTAGAAATACAAGACTTGGAATGATGTGGCGACTGAGTTTGCTCAGAATTACGCTGATAATATCGAGATCCAGACTACAATGTGTACTCTGGAAGAGATGGCCCAAGAGCCCAAAGAAGGGTTCACCAAATATCTCCAAAGATGGCGGGCTGAGAGTGTGAAGTTGGTTGATAAGCCCAACGAGAAAGTGCTAGTGGAGGCCTTTGTCAAGAACCTCCTCCCATCTTACCGAGTCCATCTCCGGTATGCTATCATCCCCAGTTATGCCGCCCTTACTGAAATGGGCACAAGGATCGAGGATGACTTAAGGTTAGAGAGCCTGACTAAGGCATCTACCAAGGGATATCAAGGGGCCAGCTCATCTGTGAGCAAGCCAACACCTGCAGCTGCAACTCGCAACATCTTCGATGAGGTTAATCTGCTTGACACCTCATCCAAAAAGAATACTCCAACTCGGGTATTCACAGATATAGGGACTACCTATACCTACGCCTTACAGAGGCTATCTTCAAAGGGTCTGATTCAACCAATAGGCCCAACTCCCGAAGTTCCAGTGGAGAAAAGGTCCAAGGCCTACAACGTTCAGGCCTATTGCCAATATCATCGAGGTAATGGGCATGACACGGAAAAATGCTAAAAATTGAAGCATCTGATCCAAGATCTGATTGAAAGCGGGAAAATACCGTTGCCTGGAGATAAGCCGAGTAACAAAGAAAATCCGTTCAGTGCCCATGCTATATTCACGGGAGAGGTAAGTGACTGCTCTCACCTCATCTCCCCCTTTATCCCACAATTTAACGGGATATGGTTCGATGATGAGGACGATGTATACCTAGCCAAAGGGGAATCTGTCCCCATCACCAGTGAAGAGGTCCGAAAAGCTAAGTCCAAGGCCCTAGCCACTAACCACCTCGCCACAGCTGGGCGCTCTACTCCAACAACTGTCGGTGGACCTACCGGGATGGAATCCCCTCTTGAGGAACCAAGCAACAACACGGCTCTGGTCCAGCAATTGAAGAGGGTTCGAGCTGACCTAACCATATGGCAACTTCTGGTTAGCTCGCAAGAACATCGGGAAGCACTGACTAAGGCTCTCGATAAGATCAAGGTCGACTCACAGGCTACCCCCGCTGAAATGGTAGCCACTATTATGCCCTATCTCAAGGGCAAATCCAAAGAAGAAGGCCCGCTCATCACCTTCTCGGAGTCCGATCTTCCACCGTTCGGGCCCAATCATAACTTGCATTGGCTCTATACATCACGGTCATTTGCCGAGGGAAGTACCTCCCAATGACCCTTATCGACGATGGGTCCGCTGTAAATGTCCTTCCCCTAAGGACTGTTAAGGCTCTCGACATTACCGAGGCCGACTACCTCCCGACGGCGCAAACTATCCAGGCTTTTGACGGAAGCCCAAAATCAGTGGTCGGGGCCGTTAAAATAATAATCATAACGGGCCCGATCGAGAAGGAACTGGAGTTCAAGGTGATTGATGTCACCTCGTCCTTCAACTTGCTGCTCGGAAGGCCTTGGATCCACGCGGTCAAGGCCGTGTCCTCTACCCTGCATATGAAGGTCAAGACGCCACTTCAAGACGGTGTCATCACACTAGAGGCCACCCCCATCACCGTGGCAAGCTGCAACGCTACGGGCCGGGCCAACCCACGAGGATTTGATTTCGTGGGCATGATCGAGGGGGAATATCTCCTCAGGCCTTACTTCACCACTAGCATCGATACGATGCTACAAAACTTGGGCTACTTCCCAGGGGCTCCCTCGAGACCATACCTTCCATCTGGGAAGATTATCGAGGTCCTAAACGATGGTGAATCACAGTTCGGATTGGGGTATGCTATAACCCCGGAAAATGTGGTCCGGGCCGGTATTCAAAAGGCCACCAACATCCTCAAGGGTACCTATTTGGGCCTTTATAGCCCGAGACTAACCGATTACATCGTCACGCCAGTCTTCGGAGCTATCCAAGTGGGCATTTACCAACCCACCGTCACATATCTCGAGACCAAAACGGCTCAGGAATGCAATTTCATCCCTGATGATATATTCACCCATGTCCAGGCCGAGTCCAAGGAAGGTGAAAACAACTCTGAGCCTCTGCTGGGGCTCCTATTTGGAGAAGACAAGGTCGTCCCTGCTCCAAAGGATGATTTGGTCAACCTGATCCTTCGTAGCAGTCGGTTTGACCCAACTAAGCTGATCTCTGAAGTCGATACGAACACCGGGAAAAGGGCCTGGAGAAAGACCATCAAGTGGACCGACAGCCAAGGACGGATCTATAAGCTGACCACCGGCGAGGGAGACATGCCGGATACCTAGTCCGAGTCTGAGTCTGAGTCTGAGTCGGAGTCTGAGTCCAAGTCTAGAAGGTCTGGTGCTAGAGTCGAGTCTGTAATCCCCCTTCCCTTAGCCACTTCCACTGAGGTCTCGGGGCATGTCCCAAGACCTCTCCCTATCCCGCCACTGACCAACGAACAGATGGCCGCTCTATTGGAGCTTTTCTCAAAATTTACTATTAATAATAATAACGAAAACCATTCCACTTACGACTTGTCTTATTTCCAAAATTCTTTCAATTTCAAAGATTTTATATGCAATGACATTGAGAAACCCGACGAACAAGTACCTCTACCCCCACATCTGCTCGAGAAGCTCGAACAAAGGGAATCCCGAGATCCGGTAATTGAAGAAACCGAGTCCATTAACGTGGGAACCACCTTAGAGCCCCAGATGCTTAAGTTGGGCTTATCTTTGGATCCTGAGGAGAAGAAACAATTCACGGACCTCCTCCAGGAATTCAAGGACGTCTTCGCATGGTTCTACAAGGACATGCCGGGGATAGATCGGGAAATAGCTGAACACCATATACCCATCAAAGATGGGTGCAAACCGGTAAAACAGAAACTCCGAAGAATGAGGCCCGAATGGTCTCTCAAAGTCAAAGAAGAAGTCGACAAGCAATTCAAAGCGGGCTTTATACAAGTGTCTGAATATCCAGACTGGGTCGCGAACATCGTGCCGGTACCCAAGAAGGACGGCAAGGTGCGGGTATGTGTAGTTTTCCGGGACCTTAATAAGGCCAGTCCAAAAGATGATTTCCCATTGCCACACATCGATATACTGGTGGATAACACGGCCGATCATGCCTTTCTATCATTCATGGACGGGTATGCCGGATACAATCAGATCAAAATGGCAGAAGAAGACATGAGTAAGACCACCTTCATTACACCATGGGGTACTTACTGTTACACCGTTATGCCATTTGGGCTCATCAATGCCGGGGCCACTTATCAATGAACCGCCACTACTTTACTACACGATATGATGCATAAAGAAGTGAAGGTTTATGGACGACATGATCGTCAAGTCCAAAGACCGAAGTGGACACATTGCGGCCCTAAGAAAATTCTTTACCCGACTACGCAAATACAACATGAGGCTAAACCCTCAAAAATGCACTTTTGGGGTAACATCAGGCAAATTACTGGGCCATATCGTTAGCCAACGCGGCATCGAGGTCGACCCAGCTAAAATCAAGGCCATTACCGAGATGCAGCCACCCAAAACCGAAAAAGAAATAAGGGGGTTTCTCGGGAAAGTCCAATACATCAGCCGATTCATTTCAAAACTAACTATGGTATGTGAGCCCATTTTAAAAAAACTGAAGGTCGGAGAACGGGTACTATGGGACGACAAATGTCAAACGGCTTTCGATAAAATCAAGGAGATCATGTATGCACCGCCGGTATTAATGCCACCTTAACCCGGTTTGCCTTTGTCGTTATATCATACAACGACCGAGACAGCCAAGGGGGCTATGCTGGCCCAGACAGTCGATTCAGAAGAGCGGGCTATTTACTACATCAGTAAAAAGTTCCTAGAATACGAATGCAAGTATACAATGCTCGAGAAAACGTGCCTAACTTTGGTTTGGGCCACTAAAAAGCTCCGACATTACATGCTCAGTCACGAGGTACATGTATTATCCAAAATGGATCCTATCAAGTACCTGTTCGAGAAGCCCATCCTCAATGACAGGATGTCCAGATGGACTTTAATGTTAGCTGAGTTCGACCTCAAGTTTGTACCATTAAAAGCCATCAAAGGCCGGGTAGTAGCCGAGGTCCTCGCCGATAGCCTGATATCTGAAGAAGGGCATACCGACACTTGGGCTTTTCCAGATGAAGACATATTCCATACAGACACCGAAACATGGGATTTGTATTTTGATGGGGCGTCCAACTTTCGAGGATTCGGAGTCGGCATTTTATTAATATCACCAAAAGGGGAGCATACACTATTATCCATTCAATTGGACTTTGATGTGACTAACAACGCCGTCGAGTATGAAGCATGCATTCACGGGTTACAAGCCGCCGCCGATTTAGGAGTAACAAACCTCCGGGTCCACGGTGACTCATCCTTAGTCATCAATCAAGCTCTCCAAAAATGGAAAACTCGGAACGCCAATCTCGTGGCTTACCATGCGCGAGTAAGGGTTCTCGAGAAACAATTCCAGAAGGTAGAATATATCTATCTACCCCGAGAGGAAAATCAATTTGCAGATGCACTTTCCAAATTAGCATCCCTGCTAAACATACCGAAGCATTTAACTAGCATGCCGATCTGCGTCGAAAGACGGTCCGAACCGGCCTACATCCACGTTATCCAAGACATCGAGATAACCAACCCAAAACCTTGGTATCAGGCTGTCCTAACTTACTTGACATCGGGAGAGTATCCCCCGGGAACTGAAAACCTGGCCAAGAAAACCCTGCGAAGATTGGCAACCCAATTTGTTCGTACGGACGACGGGCAGTTATACAAGAAGACCGCGCAGAGGGGGCTCTCCTCCTGTGTATCGATAAAATACAGGCCGAGAAGGTTATATCCGAGGTACACGATAGTGAAAATGGCCCGCATATGAACGCCCATATGTTAGCACGAAAAATCATGAGACTCGGGTATTTTTGGAACACTATGGAAACTGACTGCCAATTATATGTCAAACACTGCCATAATTGTCAGATTTTTGCTAATGTACAACATATGCCATCTTCCCTATTATACACCATGACATCACCATGGCCATTTTCGACGTGGGGTATTGACATAATTGGAAAGGTGCACCCTTCCGGGACAGGAGGTCATTGCTTCATTTTGGTGGCCATCGACTATTTCACCAAATGGGTCGAAGCCGAGTCATATCGCATCCTGAACGCCAAACATGTGGCCAAATTTATCCAGAATAAGATCATATGCCGATACGGGATCCCGCACGAATTCATCAGTGATCACGGGACCTATTTCCAAGTTGAAACTGCTGCATTGCTAGCAAAATATAAGATCCAAAGGCATACATATTCGCCTTACCGTCCCCAAAAAAATGGAGCGGTAGAGGCGGCCAATAAAACAATTGTCACCATACTTAAAAAGATGGCTGAGAATTACCGGGATTGACCCGATAAAATGCCTTTTGCCCTTTGGGGGTATCGGACTTCAATTCGCACCGCGACCGGAGCAACTCCATATTATTTGACATATGGAATGGAGGCGGTCCAACCGGTCGAGCTAGAAGTGCCGTCCCTCAGGATCCTACTTGAGAGCCAAGTGCCGGAAGCAGATTGGGTACAAGCCCGATACGATTCCCTAGTTCTCTTAGACGAACGGCGGTCCCGGGCCCTCAACAATATTCAAATATATCAAAAAAGGAACCAACGGGCCTTCAAAAAAAGAGTTAGGCCCAGAAACATCAAAGAAGGGGATCTAGTTCTAAAGTCCGTACGGGCCCTACTACCGGTTGACCCAAGAGGAAAGTTCAAACCTAACTGGGCTGGGCCAAACTTAGTGAAGAAGATCCTATCAGGAGGAGCGGTGATGCTGACAGACTTGGACGGGAACAAATTCGTCAACCCAACCAACTTGGACCAGTTGAAGCGCTACTACCCATAAACCTTATCTCAATGTCATTTGCAAAAGTCTATAAAAATTCGTCTTTTTATAAACTTTCAAAAATTATAGACAAGTCAATAAGTTAGGATTACTCATCCTACTGTCGCACATCTTGCGCTAATAGTCTTGATGTATTTCGAAAAATTGCAAAAATCTAATTTTGAACTACGTTTGGTTTGATTCCGCTAATTGTGGATACGTAGGCAACCCCTCAAAAGGGTAAAACCACTACAATAAACGAAAGACGGGAACGGTATTCACTGATATTTCTTTTGTTAAAAAAAACGATTAACTCGGGATTTCAAAAAAAAACGCCAAAAACGGCAATTACACAAAAAAGCACACCACAAAAAATAGTAATAATACTTAAATAATAAAATAAAGGAGACTAATGCTCGTGCATTTTGCCCTTTCCTTTGTCCTTCGGGTCGCGTGGAGCCCGATCTCGCCGGGGCAGGGGGGAGCGTTCCCGAATCACAAGGGGAACCTCCTTAGCTCGAACCCGTTTCTTCGGCAACGGGTCTTCTGCCATTGTCACCGATCCAAGTCGAGCCCGTATGTGCTCGGGTAGTCTGTTTCGTGGATGAACTGTGGGCCAAGTCGGTCCTACACTGCCAGTCTTGGGCCAAGTATCCTTTCCAAGTCAGTCTGGGGGCTCACAATCCCCCGTGCACCTCTAGCACTGGACCCTTCGCCTTGAGTCCTAGTCTTCTTCTTTTGACAAGACATAAGACGGACCAGAGTAACCGGAGTGTCGCTCTCATCAAAGACGCCCCTGTTGTTTTTAACATGCTCCCTTCGCAGCAGGTCGAAAGCTTCGTCAACCATCAAAGCAGCTCGGGCCTTCGCAGAATCAGCCTTGGTCCACTTCACATAAGAATCTGAAACCCAGATTGAATGAAGAGATTTGAGAATGGGCCAAGTATGCCGGGTATACCATCTTTGCATCCAGGTATCGCACATTACATCCGTCAGTTGGGTAGATTCACTCACAACTGCTTCAACTTCTGGGATTCTTTGGGTCCAACCATACTGCCTTAGTATGCGATCCGGGTAGAGATGAACTGTCTGCCTAAAAGACAAGATTACGTGATAGCGAGCTTTGTCCCTCAGGTCCAAGCCTGTCCAAACATAAATGGGCCACCATGGCACTACTCATCGGATCAACGGACCACTATGGAATGATAACACCTCGTCCCAATACTTCTGAGTAATCTGGCGAGAAAAATCAACGGCCCGTCTCCTCGTCATCACCTGATTGTGACGGTATTTGCTCGAGTCCAGAGGAGGATCTATGAATGATAACCTCTCAAACAGCCAAATCTGAAAAATGATCGGATCAAAAAATAAAATAAAATAAAATAAATCGAAAAAAAAACGGACGGAAAGTCGAGAAAAATCAGGAAATCCTAAATACCTGCAATAGACGGGTGCTTCTGGTCAGACGAACCAATGAATCCCTCTTACGGTTGTCTAAGTCCTGGATAATCTCACTCGTAATCAGCCAAGCCGGGCTGTGCTCCGTCTCCATCAAATCAACCACGGTCAAAAGGCGAGCGTTACCCATGCATGACAACAAGTCCATATGGCCATTAGAAGCATAAACGTGAAACATACAAAAAGAAAAGGCCCTACGGCTGTGAATCGGTCTCACCCGGACATCATGCGGGTTCATTAACTTCTCGGCCAAGTCAATCAAGGAAATATGGCCATCCTCCATCATGCGAGATACCTCATTATGGGAGAGCCCCAAAATTTCTCGAAGCTTCCTTCTCGGGTCATAAACCGAAAACGGGACGGAAGGCCGGAGTATCGGGTTCCATCCTCCCACAGCAGCAATCTCCTCGGGTAAGAGACAAACTTCTCCTCGGGGAAAGGCAAAGACATGATATGTATCGTCCCAATAGGACAAACAAGCATCGAGAAAGTAGCGATCAACTTGCATCTAACGGAATGGATACAACTGAGTAATACCCGTCCGATTAAGAGCAACCCTATCCGTGTCCCTAAAGCATCCGGACCATTCTTGCAGCATCACGGTCAATAAATCAATTCCCATGGTTAAAATTCTTGAAAGGAATGAAGAAACTTTCTTTTTGAGAAGGAATGAATTGTGAGGAGGTTGTGAAGAGAATCAAAGACAAGGGAGGGGTATTTATAGCATTAATTCCACCACCCTCTTTCCATATCTTCCTTACACAAAAGTTTCCTAATTCTAACAAGATCAACATACAGGCCTCGTCTCGAGATTCCCTAATCTTAGCCCGAGAATTAATCATCTCGAGTTTTCCTAATTCCAAAAAATTTTCAACATTTCAAAATTCACAAATTCAAATTTTTATTCCCCAGCGCGAGTCACATTTTCACCTACGTGTTGCATGCAAAATTATGTAACTGCTACAGGTACCACTCAAGGCTTCAGAGGCAAGCCCGCACAACTCACATATCTCCCCAACGGAAAGCCCAAGGCGGCATTTTACACGGGATGGGCCCATATATAGGCGCACCCAGGGAGTTCCACAATTCCCCACGGAGTTATCATCTTCAGCTCAGGTATGATTTCTAACTTGTGGCTGGCGAGCCCTTCACGCAAGTCCAATGGACTATAAGCGACCCGACCGGAAGTCTGCCAGGTCTTAATCCTCGATTGGTCTGTAGCTACACTGACTTTCGCCTTTTCCAAGCCTCAGTCAGAGTGGGGGCTCTGTAAACACCCACATTTTGACCGCCAGGTGTCTATAGCAGTTTCCAAAAAACACTCGATGTTGATCGGACGCAAACATGTTTCTACGCGCTTGGATATGGACTCAAAACCATTGATTGCTGGCTTAGGCATTTACAGAGTACAAATCTCACAAAACTGACCTCAAATTCAGGCTCAGTGGGTCGTTTCTAATCAAATAAGACTAATTTGGGTCAAAATCGACACCGGAAATAAAACCGACTTTTAGCGACCGGGTCAAAACCCGGTCAAAGCCATTTCCGAGTAGCTCACCCACGGTCCACCTTCGGACGGGCCATCAGACCAAGTTCGTCAAGGAACAAAACCCTAGACACCAAAGTGCATAGCAATGCCTATATAAACACCCCCTTTCCAACACAATTAAACACTTTTTTCACAACCCTAATCTATCATCCTTTACACATCAAGTTCAACCCTAAGCAAACCCTAATCAATCCTAATCCTATACACTCAAACCGTAACCCTAGCAATTAGGAGACAAACCCTAATCACCATAACTTAACTTACATCTCGATTACTCCCGTGCAAGCCGCATCTAACGAGTCCCGTCCGAGAACAAGAACATGTAGGTTGAGGGTGCAATATTCCCGTTCTTCTTTTTTCCTTTTTCTTCTCTTTTTCCGTCCGTCCCCAGTCACGTTTTCTTTTTTTTTTCTTTTTTTTTATCGCATTCTAATATTATTAATAATTACTAGTACGAAAACAGTAAAATACTTGTGAATTTGTGTCGAGTGCGAATGATGTCGGGATAAGGAAACCCGAATATACAAGGGTATTGCACCCAGCGTTGCCGGTCGCTTATCCCGACACCCCTAGCACTTGATTATTGAAGCAAGTCAACTTAAACAATAGTTTTTTTTACTTTTGTTTATATCTTCATTCATCGCATATTCCGTCAATTTCAAATACTATTTTCGAATCAAATACCTTTTTTTTATTATTATTATTAGGGTCGAAATCCGTTGACGCGGATCCGACATCACATAAATCCCTAGGGATTTATTACGATGTCGGGAAGCAGAGGGAATCAAGTCGGGTCCGTTTAATTTAAAGCAATCGCAAAGTGTCAATTTGTTAGATTCGATGTCAATTCAATAATTGGATGTCGAATCTAAACGATTTAGTCAAATAAATTAACTAATGCGATTTTCGTTGATGCTAAAATAGTTGTTATTTAATTCGTTAGAATTAATTACGACACTATAAACGCGGAGAAAATCCATATCGTTCTAGTTAATTCAAACGACTAATATTATTTTCTTCAAGTTAGCGCTCTAACATTACATATCGATTTCCTAATCGAATATGGGATATAACGAGTAGCATGAAACCGGGACCGAAGTCAGTCCGCCACGCGAGTCGCACGGACCATGTGCGAGTCGCGTGGTGGCGCGAGTCGCGCTCTTCTCGCGCGGGTCGCTTGGATCCCTAAAAATCGTGACATAAAATTAATTATTCCGTCTTAATTTAATTTAGCAATCTTTTTTTCAAATATATTTTTTAGACGCACTCTAAAAATTCGATATCGGTTCCATAATCGAACATCGAATATTACGAGTATCACAAACTTAAGTCGGGTATAAGTCACGTCATATTGTAGACACCCGCATTTTGACTGCCAGGTGTCTATGGCAGTTTCCAAAAACACCCGATGATGATCGGACGCTAAGATGCTTCTACGCGCTCGGATACGGGCTCAAATCCATTAATCGCTGGCTAACACACTTACAGAGTACAAATCTCACAAAATTAACCTCAAATCCAGGCCCAGCGGGCCGTTTCCAATCAAACAAGGCTAATTTGGGCCGAAACCGACACCGGAATTAAAACCGACTCGTCACGATTGGGTCAATCCCGGTCAAAGTCGTTTCCGAGACATACCAAACAACCCCTCAAACATCAAAAGCCCAATTCAAACTCAAACTCATCAAATATCCATGGTCACGGTCCAAAGCGAGTGACCCGCGCGACCCAGCTGGGCCACTCGATCGAGTGCCTCACCCACTCGATCGAGTGGGCCCTTATTCAAGCCCGACGGCTGGCGTAACGGGCCACTCGACCGAGTTAGCCACCTACTCGGTCGAGTAACCCTAAACCGAAGCCCTAGCTTTTCCTATATAAGGAACCCCCATGCACACATCTTCAACAACTTTTTCACAACCTTACAACCCTAATCACAACTTTTACACACATCTTCACACCCTAAGCAAACATCCTAGCAAACCCTAAACTAGTTTTAGGAATCACACCCCAAGCCACCATAACTTAACCTCCATAAACCTCGAAGACTCTAGTGTTAAAGCCATGGTTGCGAGCTCTAATCCGAGACAAGAACATGTAGGTTGAGGGTGTCAAAACCCCGTCTCTTCTCTTCTCTTCCTCCTTCTCGCGTCATGTCATCTTCATATGGGTCATTTTTTTTATTTTAATTTATCGCTATTATCGCATCATTAATATCGATAGTATAATACTAGTATCAAAACATTAAAATACCTATCAATTTGTGTTGAGTATGAGTGATATCGGAATGAGGAAACACGAACATACAAGTGTACTGCACACAGCGTTGACGGTCGCTCGTTCTGATATCCCGATTACTTGATTATTGCGATAGGTTAACTTCAACAATAATTTTTCATATCGTCTGTATCATTATTGTCATTCGCATATTCATATCGATTTCTCAAAAAGCAAACATCGTATTTCAATAAGGGTCGAAACCCGTTGACACGGATCCGACATCACAATCCTTAGGGATTTATTTCGATGTCGGAGAATTCGAGGGAATCAAGTCCTTTAATTTAAGCAAAGCGTCGATCTATTAAATTCGATACCAATTCCTTAATTGGATGTCGAATCTAACGATCTAGTCACATAAGTTAACTAATGCGATTTTCCGTTGATGCAAAAATAATTGTCAATACAATTCAATAGAATTACGACATTATTTAACGCGGAGGAAATTTACCATATCGCGGTATTTAATTTAGGTCGACTTAAATTAATCTTCCATTATTCTCACTCTAATATTCCATATCGATTCAAATAATCGAGTGTGGGATACGACGAGTATTCAAGTCCCGAATTGAGTATAAATTCCACTATATTTATGCCCAATTCGTCAAGTCATCAAAAATCAAAAAGCAATTTCAAAATCAATATTCAACTTGTAAACGAATTACCATTCGAACAGGGGGGCACTCGACCGAGTGCCTAGCCCACTCAGTCGAGTGGCACCTCAAAACCGAATCAGAATGTCTGTCACGACACCCACTCAATCGAGTCTCACAGTGACTCGGTCGAGTGGCCATGTACTCGATCGAGTTGGTCCATAACTCGGCCGAGTGCGGTCTGTACCACGAAACAGAAACCTATTTTCGGGGTTTACTCGATCGAGTCTATCGACTACTCGATCGAGTGACCTCGTAACGACCAAAACATGAGTCGTACGTCCTTCTTTTCAAAACTCGATAGTATTTTACGACTTAGGTCAACGCGTGCATAATTAATCACGTGTATACTATCTTTTCAAACCATGCATCATCTTGTACACCATTCAATTCAATTCATTATTTGCACAAACCGTTATTATTCGCTATATCATTGCATCGTTACTAACGCATTTGCTTGTTTCCCTTGTCAATTTAATTCTTGTTCGTTTATTGTACTAAATGAACCCGCATGCTAAATTCCACTTTGACGTAGAATTAATTGCATTAAATTGACTTAGAAACCCTTTTCAAATTCAATTCACATGTTTAGGGAAAATACTCTTTGCATATCATTTTCCCGTTTAACTAGCGCGCGTATTGTAAGTCATTTGAATTCTTAGTAGAGGCCGCTAATGTGCGGGCGGGGTTGGGTGTCCTTTGTGGGCTTCCCAACACGTACCCTCACCCCTTACTCAGAACCTCGGTTTCCGGATGCCCGAAACCGTTGGCGCACGAGAGTTATTCAATACACAATATCCGATAACGTCGGTATTGGTATCAAATGCAAAGGGACGAGCCCAATAAACTCTGACATCGAAAATGGGCCGTATTTGGTATACGGACCACTACGACATAGAGTGGGCTCGAATGGTTCCGAATAACCACAAAATTCGGTGGCGACTCCACATAGACCTAAATTTCAATTCGATCCATTCTCATATGGAGATTCATTCGCCTACCCAAACCCGCGCGTGGCCGCGTCGGGGTGGACCTATGTCATGTCCACAATTTGGCGACTCCGCTGGGGATTAACTGATGCGTGACTTACCATCGGCATCCTCAGGGTGAGACTCGAATAGAAATCGTTTGAAAAATACTATACGCGTGTTAGTTCTACGGTTCATGCATAACCCATATTTTCCCGGGCCGGTACTGGTGACCGACGTCCCACTATACCATTGATGTACTCCAACATGGATATGTCAAAAGGTGTCCATAGTCGATTCGAGTGGGTTTCGCGGCATGTTCTAAGCTCAATTCGACTTAGAGAGTCCGTCCCGATCAACGTCTAGACTATGTACACTGGTATAGACCCTTTCAGACCGACCGAGACTTAGTGTAGAGCATACATGGCGTCGTTATAATGCTTGTGTGACTACGTGCTACTTGGTTTCCGAGTCATTTTCAAAAATATCAACTTTTCAAAAATTACATCCTCATTTTCAAGATATTCAATTTTCAAAACCCGGGACATACCGAATTTAGGACTTATGATTTTACTCAAAATAGCCTATTTTCTAGCCGGTATGCTGCCCAAATCAAAACTCGAACTTTCTAAACCCGTGGCCCAATAACTTTTCGTCCTTTTTTTTTCGGAAATTTGGGCCATTCACCGAGTCCACTCGATCCTTTTTCAAAAATCATCAATTTTCAAAACCTTCCACTTCTGGAACTTCCCGTATTTAGCAGTGTCGGGTCGAGTCTTAAGTTGTCGAGGTCTTCTAGCGTCGAAACTCCGTCGATCTTACATCACGAGTTTCTTCCCTATCCCAGTCCGCCTTATTAGACTAAGGCAGGGCCCACCTAAGTAGGACATACTCTTACGAAGGAGGGCCCGTCAACACAATCGAGTCAAAAGTCTGGGGATGTCTCGCGTGAACCTTCCTTCGAACAGGACTAGGCCTACTTGCCGAATCCTAAGGAAGGCCCACACTTCACAAGTCACCCGTCTAGGTGTCTTCCTCGAGTCATTTCCCTTTTAGTCTCGTTCGAGATGTACTTTCTATTCCGGGATTTCTGGGCTAGTTTCTGATTACGCGGTGTTCTTACAGACAGGCCAGCCACAACCCGACATCAACGCAAGATGGAGGAATTGAAAAATGCCCTAACCAAGATCGAGACTCAACTGACCTCCATCCTCGCTAACCAAGCAACTTTGGACTCCCGCCTGAGCACTGTAGAGAAGACGGTCCCAGTTGAAGGAGCTGATTCCACTGGGCCCATGGCCTAATTGGTCAGTGTTGTTCGCAGGCTCGAGGAGCAAGTTCACTTATCAACAAGCAACTCAATCCACTCCGAAAATGCTCGCATTTATTCACCTTTGAATGATGAGCTACCAGCCAACCTCAACTTAACGGGAATTCCTATGTTTGAGGGTACCGAAGATCCGGTCCATCATATCCGGGCTTTCAAGGACTTCATGGCAGTCAAAGGAGTAAAGTCCACCATGTTCAAGCACCTATTCCCTTCCTCTTTGGAAAAGCATCCCAGGGCCTGGTTCTACAGGCTCGACCTCAAGAAATACAAGACTTGGGATGATGTGGCGACCGAATTTGCTCGGAACTACGCCGATAACACTGAAATCCAGACTACAATGCGTACTCTGGAAGTAATGGCCCAAGAGCCCAAAGAAGGGTTCACAAAATATCTGCAAAGGTGGAGGGCTGAAAGTGTGAAGCTGGTCGACAAGCCCGGCAAGAAGGCCCTAGTGGAAGCCTTCATCAAAAATCTACTCCCATCCTACCGGGTCCATCTCCGGTATGCTATCATCCCAAACTTTGCTGTCCTTACTGAAATGGGCACGAGAATCGAGGATGACTTGAGACTAGAGAGCCTGACTAAGGCCTCTACCAAAGGCTATCAAGGGGCAAGTTCATCCACAATCAAGCCCACACCCGCAGCTGCAGCTCGCAGCATCTTCGACGAGGTAAACCTGCTCGACACCTCATCTAAAAAGAATACACCGAATCGGGTATTCAGAGATATAGGGACTACCTATACTTATGCCTTACAGAGGCTATCCTCAAAGGGCCTAATCCAGCCGATAGGCCCCACTGCAGAACCTCCAGTGAAAAAGAGGCCCAAAACTTACAATGCCCAGGCCTATTGTCAGTATCACCGGGGTAACGGGCATGATACTGAAAAATGTTGGAGGTTAAAACACCTGATCCAGGACCTTATCGAGAGCGGGAAAATCCCGTTGCCCGGAGACAAGCCGAGCAACAAAGAAAACCCATTCAGCGCTCATGCTATCTTCACCGGTGAGGTGATTGACTGTTCTCACCTCATCTCTCCCTATATCCCACAAGTCAACGGGATATGGTTCGACGACGAGGATGATGTGTACTTAACCAAAGGGGAAGCTGTCCCCATCACCCTCGAAGAGGTCCGACAGGCTAAGTCCAAGGCCTTAGCCACCAATCATCTCGCCGCAGCTGGGTGTTCCATTCCTATATCCGTCACTGAACCCACCAGGACGGAGGCTACCCTCGAAGAACCAGGCCCAGACACGGCTCTGGTCCAACAAATGAAGAGGGTCCGAGCCGATCTAACCATATGGCAACTATTGGTTAGCTCGCAAGCTCATCGGGAAGCACTGACTAAGGCTCTCGATGAAATCAAGGTTGATTCAGAGGCTACCCCTGCTGAAATGGTAGCCACCATCATGCCCTACCTTAAGGGCAAATCCAAAGAAGAAGGCCCACTCATAACCTTCTCTGAAGCTGATCTGCCACCATTTGAGCCCAATCACAATCTGGCCCTATACATCACGGTCATCTGCAAAGGTAAATATCTCCCGATGACCCTTATCGATGATGGATCAGCCGTGAATGTTCTTCCTCTAAGGACCGCAAAAGCACTCGGCATCACCGATACCAATTACCTTCCAACGGCGCAGACTATCCAGGCTTTCGACGGAAGCCCAAAACCTGTCGCCGGGGCCGTGAAATTGAAGATCATAACGGGCCCAATCGAAAAGGAATTGGAATTTCAGGTGATAGATGTCACCTCATCATTCAATCTCTTGCTGGGAAGGCCTTGGATCCACGCAGTCAAGGCCGTGTCATCTAC
This sequence comes from Agrostemma githago, assembly GCA_958450325.1. NCBI lineage: Eukaryota > Viridiplantae > Streptophyta > Magnoliopsida > Caryophyllales > Caryophyllaceae > Agrostemma > Agrostemma githago. Next base: position 6,411,903 of record OY288242.1, read on the forward strand.
CCTCCATCGAAAAGTCAAGATGCCCCTCAAAGACGGTATCATCACGCTGGAGGCGACCCCAATTACCGTAGCAAGCTGCAACGCTACGGGCCGGGCCGACCCGCGAGGATTTGATTTCGTGGGCATGATCGAAGAAGATTATCTCTTTAGGCCCTACTTCACAACTAGCATCGACACGATGCTACAAAATCTGGGTTACCTACCCGGAATAACCTCAAGGCCATATCTTCCGGCTGGAAAGATTATCGAGGTCCTAAATGATGGCGAGTCACATTTCGGATTGGGGTATGCTATAACTCCGGAAAATGTGGTTCGGGCTGGTATTCACAAGGCCATCGACATTATCAAGGGTACTTACATAAGCCCTTATAGCCTGAAGCTAACGGATTACTTCGTTACTCCAGTCTTCGGAGCCGTCCAAGTGGGCCTCTACCAACCCACCATCATATATCCCGAGACCAAAAAGGCTCGGGAATGCAATTTCATCCCGGATGATATATTCACCATCGTCCAGGCCGAATCAAAGGAAGGTGAAAACAACTCCGAGCCCGTGCTGGGGCTCTTATTCGGAGAAGACAAAGCCGTCCCCGCTCCAAAGAACGACTTGGTCAACCTGATCCTTCGCAGCGATCGGTTCGACCCAACCAAGCTAATCACCGAGGTCGGTGCCAACACCGAGACGAGGGCTTGGAGGAAGACCATAAAGTGGACCGACGGTCAAGGACGGGTCTACAAGCTGACCACTGGCGAGGGAGACATGTCGGATACCGAGTCTGAGTCAGAGTCAGAGTCGGAGTCTGAGTCCGAGTCTAGAGGGTCTGGTGCTAAAGTCGAGTCTGTAACCCCTCTTCCCTTATCCACTGCGGTCTCGGGGCCTGTCCCAAGACCTCTCCCTATACCGCCACTGACCAATGATCAGATGGCAGCTCTATTCGAGCTATTTTCAAAATTTACCATCAATAATAATAACGAACACCGTTCTGCTTACGACTTGTCTTATTTCCAAAATCTTCTCAATTTCAAAAATTTTATGTGCAATGACATTGAGAAACCCGACGAACAGGTATCCCTACCTCAACATCTGGTCGAGCAGCTCGAGCAAAGGGAATCCCGAGACCCGATAATCGAAGAAGCCGAGTCCATCAACGTGGGAACCACTTTAGAGCCCCAGATGCTTAAGTTGGGTCTATCTTTAGATTCAGAGGAGAGAAAACAATTCACCGACCTCCTCCAGGAATTTAAAGATGTCTTTGCATGGTCCTACAAGGACATGCCGGGTATAGACCGGGAGATAGCCGAACACCGAATACCCATCAAAGATGGGTGCAAGCCGGTAAAGCAGAAACTCAGAAGAATGAAGCCCGAGTGGTCTCTTAAAGTCAAGGAAGAGGTCGATAAACAATTTAAAGCAGGCTTTATACAAGTGTCTGAATATCCAGACTGGGTTGCAAACATCGTGCCGGTACCCAAGAAGGACGGCAAGGTGCGGGTTTGCGTGGACTTCCGGGATCTTAACAAGGCAAGCCCAAAAGACGATTTTCCGTTGCCACACATCGACATACTGGTGGATAACACGGCCGATCATGCCCTTCTATCGTTCATGGACAGGTATGCCGGGTACAATCAGATTAAAATGGCAGAAGAGGACATGGGTAAGACCACCTTCATTACACCTTGGGGTACTTACTGTTACACCGTCATGCCATTTGGGCTTATCAACGCCGGGGCCACTTATCAACGGACCGCCACTACTTTGCTCCACGACATGATGCATAAGGAAGTGGAGGTCTATGTGGATGATATGATCGTCAAATCCAAGGACTGAAGCGGGCACATTTCAGCCCTAAGAAAGTTCTTCACCCGGCTACGTAAATACAACATGAGACTGAACCCGCAAAAATGCAGTTTTGGGGTAACGTCGGGCAAATTACTGGGCCATATCGTTAGCCAACGCGGCATCGAGGTCGACCCAGCTGAAATCAAAGCCATCACCGAGATGCAACCACCCAAGACCGAAAAGGAAATAAGGGGGTTTCTCGGAAAAGTCCAATACATCAGCCGGTTCATTTCGAAACTAACCATGGTATGCGAACCCATCTTCAAAAAGCTAAAAATCGGAGAACGGGTGCTATGGGACGGCAAATGTCAAGCGGCTTTCGACAAAATCAAGGAGATGCTGTCTGCTCCGCCGGTACTAATGCCACCTCAACACGGTCTGCCTTTGTCGTTATACCTAACGACGACGGAGACGGGCATGGGGGCTATGATGGCCCAGACAGTCGATTCAGAAGAACGGGCTATTTACTACATCAGTAAAAAGTTCCTCGAATATGAGTGAAAGTATACAATGCTGGAAAAGACGTGCCTAGCATTGGTCTGGGCCACTAAAAAGCTCCGACATTACATGCTCAGTCACGAGGTACATGTGTTATCCAAAATGGATCCTATCAAGTACTTATTTGAGAAGCCCATCCTCAACGGTAGGATGTCAAGATGGACTTTAATGTTATCCGAGTTCGACCTCAAATTTGTACCATTAAAAGCCATCAAAGGCCGGGTAGTTGCCGAGTTCCTCGCTGACGGCCCAATATCCGAAGAAGGCCACACCGATACATGGGCCTTTCCTGATGAAGACATATTCCATACCGATACGGAAGTGTGGGATTTATATTTCGATGGGGCATCCAACTTCCGAGGATTTGAGGTCGGAATCCTGTTAATTTCACCCCGAGGGGAACACACTCCCTTATCCATCAAGTTGGACTTCGACGTGACCAACAACGCAGCCGAATATGAAGCATGCATTCACGGGTTGCAAGTCGCCGCTGATTTAGGGGTAACAAACCTCCGGGTCCACGATGATTCATCATTAGTCATCAATCAAGCACTCCAAAAATGGAAAACTAGGAACGCCAATCTCGTGGCTTACCAAGCACGGGTAAGGGTTCTAGAGAAACAATTTCAAAAGGTAGAATACATTTATCTGCCCCGGGAAGAGAATCAGTTCGCAGATACACTTTCCAAATTAGCATCTTTACTGAACATCCCGGATCACCTGACCAGCATGCCAATCTGTGTCGAAAGACGGTCTGAGCCAGCCTACATCCACGCCATTCAGGATATCGAGATAACTGACCCGGAGCCTTGGTATCAAGCTGTCCTAACCTACCTGACAACGGGAGAGTACCCCCCTGAAGCTGAAAATCGGACCAAAAAGGCCCTACGAAGATTAGCAACCCAATTTGTTCGAACTGATGACGGGCAATTGTACAAAAAGACGACACAGGGGGCTCTACTCCTATGCATCGACAAAATACAGGCCGAAAAGGTCATGGCCGAGGTCCATGATGGTGAAAACGGCCCGCATATGAACGCCCATATGCTAGCCCGAAAAATCATGAGGCTCGGGTACTATTGGAACACCATGGAGACAGACTGTCAGTTGTATGTCAAACACTGCCATAACTGTCAGATCTTCGCCAATGTACAGCATATGCCATCTTCCCTATTATATACCATGACATCACCATGGCCATTTTCGACATGGGGTATTGACATAATTGGAAAGGTGCATCCTTCCGGGACGGGAGGTCATTGCTTCATCTTGGTGGCCATCGACTACTTCACCAAATGGGTCAAGCCGAGTCATACCGTGTCTTGAACGCCAAGCACGTGGCCAAATTTATCCAAAATAAAATAATATGCCGGTATGGGATCCCGCACGAGTTCATCAGCGATCACGGGACCCACTTTCAAGCTGAAACTGCCGCATTGCTGACAAAATACAAAATTCAAAATTCAAAGGCATACATCTTCGCCTTACCGACCTCAAACAAATGGAGCGGTAGAAGCGGCCAATAAAACAATTGTCACCATACTTAAAAAGATGGCTGAAAATTACCGGGACTGGCCCGACAAAATACCTTTTGCCCTATGGGGATATCGAACCTCAATCCGCACCGCGACCGGGGCAACCCCGTACTACTTGACATACGGAATGGAAGCGGTCTAACCAGTCGAGCTAGAGGTGCCATCCCTTAGGATCCTACTTGAAAGCCAAGTACCTGAGGCAGATTGGGTCCAAGCCCGATACGATTCCCTAGTCCTTTTAGACGAACGGCGATCCCGGGCTCTCAACAACATTCAAATATATCAAAAAAGGATCCAACGGGCTTTCAACAAACGGGTTAGGCCCAGGAACATCAAGGAAGGGGATCTGGTCCTAAAATCGGTTTGTGCCTTACTACCGGTTGACCCAAGGGGTAAATTCAAACCCAACTGGGCGGGGCCATACTTAGTCAAGAAGGTCCTGTCAGGAGGAGCGGTGATGCTGACAGACTTGGACGGGAACGAATTTGTCAACCCAACCAACTTGGACCAGCTGAAGCGCTACTACCCATAAACCCCCATCTCAATGTCATTTGCAAAAATTTATAAAAAATTGTCCTTTTTATAAATTTTCAAATTTTAGACAAGTCAATAAGCTAGAATTAACTATTTTACTGTCACACATCTTGAATTAATAATCCTGGTGTATTTCGAAAATTGCAAAAAAAAATAAATCAATCAAATCAATTTTGAACTACGTTTGGTTTGATTCCGCTATTTTTGGATACGTAGGCAACCCCTCAGAAGGGTACAACCACTGCAATAGACAAAAAGACGGGAACGGTCGTTCAATAATATGTCTTTTATTAATATCTCGATAAACTCGGGATTACAAAAAAAAAACGCCAAAACGGCATACACAAAAAAATCACACCACAAAAATAATAATACTGTTCAAATAATAAAATAAGGAGACTAGTATCCGGGCATCTTCCCCTTCTCCTTGTCCTTCGGGTCGCGTGGAGCCTGAGGTCTTCGGGGTGGTGGCGAGCGTTCCCGAATCACGAGTGGAACCTCCTTAGCCCGGGCCCGTTTCTTTGACGACGGGTCTTCAATCACGGTCTTCGGCCCGAGTCGGGCCCGCACATGCTCAGGCAGTCTGTCCCGAGGGCCAAGTCGGTCCTGCACGGGTAGTCTTGGGCCCAGTCTCCTTTCCAAGTCCATCTGGGGGCTCACTTTCCCCCAAGCACCTTTAGCACTAGACCCTTCAGCTCGAGTCTTAGTCTTCTTCTTGTGACCGGACATTAGACGAACCAGGGTAGCTGGAGTGTCTCCTTCATCAAAGAACCCCCTGTTGTCTTTGGCTTGCTCCCTTCTCAGCAGATCGAAGGCTTCATCGACTTTCAAAGCAGCTCGGGCTTTAGCATCTCCTGCTTTGGTCCACTTCGTATAAGAATCTGAAACCCAGATTGAATGGCGAGACTTGACAACGGGCCAAGTATGCCGTGTGTACCACCTTTGCATCCAGGTATCACACATTACATCAGTCAGTTGGGTAGGGTCACTCACAACTGCTTCAACTTCAGGGATTCGCTGGGTCCATCCATACTTCCTTAGTATGCGATCTGGATAGAGATGAACCGTCTGCCTGAAAGAAAGGATCACCTGATAGCGGGCTCAGTCCCTTGGGTCCAAGCCACTCCAAAGGTAGATGGACCACCATGGAACTACCCATCGAATTAACGGGCCGCCATGAAAAGACAAAACCTCGTCCCAGTACTTCTGCGTAATCTGACGAGAAAAGTCAATGGCCCGCCTCCTCGTCATCACCTGGTTATGACGGTAGTTGCCCGCATCAAGTGGAGGATCTATCACTGATAGTCTCTCATACAGCCAAATCTGCAAAAAGAAACAAAAGCATGAGATTCCAGGGCAAAATAGGCGTTCACCTAAAGGCCACTCGATCGAGTGCTTGGGACACTCGATCGAGTGGTACCCCTGAACGCAAACAGGAGACCCTTTACGAGGGCACTCGATCGAGTGCCAGGGTGACTCGATCGAGTGGCACCTCCGAAGACAGATCAGGAGAGTTCCATCGAGGGTACTCGACCGAGTGCCTGGGTGACTCGATCGAGTACCCCCTGCAGTAAAAAAAAATTCGCAAAAAAAAAAAAACAAAAAATCAAAGAAATTGAATTAAGAAGTCAAGTGACATACTTGCAACAAACTGGTGCTCCCGGTAAGACGAATGGATGAGTCCCTTTTGCGATCGTCCAATCCTTGGATAATCTCGCCCGTGATCAACCAAGCCGGCCTGTGCTCAATCTCCATCAGATCCACTACGGTCAGAAGACGGGTGCTTCCCATGCAAGATAACAGGTCCATATGACCCTCGAAAGCATATACATGAAGCATGCAAAAAGAGAAGGCCCTGCGGCTGAAAGCCGGTCTAACCCGAACATCGAATGAATTCATAAATTTCTCAGCCAAGTCGATCAGAGAAATTTTATCACCATCCATCATACGGGATACCTCGTTGTGAGAAAGCCCTAGAAATTCTCTCAACTTCCTCCTCGGGTCATAGATCGAATACGGGACGGTGGGACGGAGTATCGGATTCCATCCTCCTATAGCTGCAATCTCCTCAGGTAAAGGGCAGACTTCGCCCCGAGGGAAAGCAAAGACATGATATATGTCATCTCAATAGGCCAAGCAAGCATCCAGAAAATAGCGGTCAACCACCATCTGACGGAACGGGTACAATTGGGTTATCCCCGTCTGATTCAAAGCCACCCTATCTGCATCTCCGAAGCGACGGGACCACTCCTGCAACATCACACTCAACCTATCGATCCCCATGGCTAAAACTTCTTAAAGAAGATGAAGGGACTTTCTCAAGAGAATTAGAGAGACTTTCTCTTAAGAAAGGGTTGTTTTGTGACTTGTGAAGAAAATCAAGAGCAAGGAGGGGCTATATATAACATTAGCCTTGCAAACTATTTAGGAAAATTTCCTAATCTCAATAGGAATCGAACCATAATCCTAGTCTCAATACTAGCATGGAAATCTCCATCCCGAACCTTCCTAATCTTTGTTAGGAGTCAAAATCTCAACGTTTCCAAAACTCAAAAAATCTCAAATTTTCAAAATTTCAAAAACTCAAATTTTGCAAAAAAATCATTTCTCCCCAGCACGAGTCATTTTACTGCCTACGTGTTGCATGCATTTTATGTGACTCATACAGGTACGACTCAAATAGGGAAGTGCAACCCACGATAATTCCCGAGCGGAAGCCAACGACGACATTACAAGGGATGAGTCTACATACAGGCGCACCCAGGACTTACGAGACAAGTCCAATTCTCCACGGAGTTATCGGCTCTGGTATGACTTCTAGCTTGCGGCTGGCAAGCCCTTCACGCAAGTCTAATGGACTATAAACGACCCGGCCGGAAGTCCGCCAGGTTGCAATCCTCGCTTGGCCTGGTGGATACTCTGACTTTCGCCCTGTCCAAGCCTCAGTCAGAGTGGGGGCTCTGTAGACACCCGCATTTTGACTGCCAGGTGTCTATGGCAGTTTCCAAAAACACCCGATGATGATCGGACGCTAACACGCTTCTACGCGCTCGGATACGGGCTCAAATCCATTAATCGCTGGCTAACACACTTACAGAGTACAAATCTCACAAAATCAACCTCAAATCCAGGCCCAGCGGGCCGTTTCCAATCAAACAAGGCTAATTTGGGCCGAAACCGACACCGGAATTAAAACCGACTCGTCACGATTGGGTCAATCCCGGTCAAAGTCGTTTCCGAGACATACCAAACAACCCCTCAAACATCAAAAGCCCAATTCAAACTCAAACTCATCAAATATCCATGGTCACGGTCCAAAGCGAGTGACCCGCGCGACCCAGCTGGGCCACTCGATCGAGTGCCTCACCCACTCGATCGAGTGGGCCCTTATTCAAGCCCGACGGCTGGCGTAACGGGCCACTCGATCGAGTTAGCCACCTACTCGGTCGAGTAACCCTAAACCGAAGCCCTAGCTTTTCCTATATAAGGAACCCCCATGCACACATCTTCAACAACTTTTTCACAACCTTATAACCCTAATCACAACTTTTACACACATCTTCACACCCTAAGCAAACATCCTAGCAAACCCTAAACTAGTTTTAGGAATCACACCCCATGCCACCATAACTTAACCTCCATAAACCTCGAAGACTCTAGTGATAAAGCCACGGTTGCGAGCTCTAATCCGAGACAAGAACATGTAGGTTGAGGGTGTCAAAACCCCGTCTCTTCTCTTCTCTTCCTCCTACTCGCGTCATGTCATCTTCATATGGGTCATTTTTTTATTTTATTTTATCGCTATTATCGCATCATTAATATCGATAGTATAATACTAGTTTCAAAACATTAAAATACCTATCAATTTGTGTCGAGTATGAGTGATATCGGAATGAGGAAACACGAACATACAAGTGTACTGCACACAGCGTTGACGGTCGCTCGTTCTGATATCCCGATTACTTGATTATTGCGATAGGTTAACTTCAACAATAATTTTTCATATCGTCTGTATCATTATTGTCATTCGCATATTCATATCGATTTCTCAAAAAGCAAAGATCGTATTTCAATAAGGGTCGAAACCCGTTGACACGGATCCGACATCACAATCCTTAGGGATTTATTTCGATGTCGGAGAATTCGAGGGAATCAAGTCCTTTAATTTAAGCAAAGCGTCGATCTATTAAATTCGATACCAATTCCTTAATTGGATGTCGAATCTAACGATCTAGTCACATAAGTTAACTAATGCGATTTTCCGTTGATGCAAAAATAATTGTCAATACAATTCAATAGAATTACGACATTATTTAACGCGGAGGAAATTTACCATATCGCGGTATTTAATTTAGGTCGACTTAAATTAATCTTCCATTATTCTCACTCTAATATTCCATATCGATTCAAATAAACGAGTGTGGGATACGACGAGTATTCAAGTCCCGAATTGAGTATAAATTCCGCTATATTTATGCCCAATTCGTCAAGTCATCAAAAATCAAAAAGCAATTTCAAAATCAATATTCAACTTGCAAACGAATTACCATTCGTACAGGGGGGCACTCGACCGAGTGCCTAGCCCACTCGGTCGAGTGGCACCTCAAAACCGAATCAGAATGTCTGTCACGACACCCACTCAATCGAGTCTCACAGTGACTCGGTCGAGTGGCCATGTACTCGACCGAGTTGGTCCATAACTCGGCCGAGTGCGATCTGTACCACGAAACAGAAACCTATTTTCGGGGTTTACTCGATCGAGTCTATCGACTACTCGATCGAGTGACCTCGTAACGACCAAAACATGAGTCGTACATCCTTCTTTTCAAAACTCGATAGTATTTTACGACTTAGGTCAACGCGTGCATAATTAATCACGTGTATACTATCTTTTAAAACATGCATCATCTTGTACACCATTCAATTCAATTCATTATTTGCACAAACCGTTATTATTCGCTATATCATTGCATCGTTACTAACGCATTTGCTTGTTTCCCTTGTCAATTTAATTCTTGTTCGTTTATTGTACTAAATGAACCCGCATGCTAAATTCCACTTTGACGTAGAATTAATTGCATTAAATTGACTTAGAAACCCTTTTCAAATTCAATTCACAAGTTTAGGGAAAATACTCTTTGCATATCATTTTCCCATTTAACTACCGCGCGTATTGTAAGTTATTCGAATTCTTAGTAGAGGCCGCTAATGTGCGGGCGGGGTTGGGTGTCCTTTGTGGGCTTCCCAACACGTACCCTCACCCCTTACTCAGAACCTCGGTTTCTGGATGCCCGAAACCGTTGGCGCACGAGAGTCATTCAATACACAATATCCGATAACGTCGGTATTAGTATCAAATGCAAAGGGACGAGCCCAATAAACTCTGACATCGGAAATGGGCCGTATTTGGTATACGGACCACTACGACATAGAGTGGGCTCGAATGGTTCCGAATAACCACAAAATTCGGTGGCGACTCCACATAGACCTAAATTTCAATTCGATCCATTCTCATATGGAGATTCATTCGCCTACCCAAACCCGCGCGTGGCCGCGTTGGGGTGGACCTATGTCATGTCCACACATATTTATACGCAATTTAATAAAACTATCGATTTTTCAAAAAAAAACAATTTCGAAAACAGCCCGGGACGCGAGTCGCGCGCATCTCGGGTGAGTCACCTTCTCAGGCGAGTCGCGCCGTCCCCTGAAAACGCGACACAAAATTCATTTTTTAAAGTTTTTCGAGCATCGATTCTTTAACGAAACAGCAATTTTTCTCGACATATTTTATTTTTTCTTGACCCTGGTCAACACGTGTCCACAATGGGCCTGTTTAATTTCCTGACTAAGTCTGATTGTGTGACCTTATAGGATTATATATCCATAGTCATCAGCCCAATCGAATTGGACCAATTATCATAATTATTCTCTGGCAAGCAACTATGAATTACTAGAATACATAACGATTATTTCTATAATAATATCCTATATTATATTTAGTAATTGCCGGAAATGTCTTAGGGCATATTCCTTCACTTTACTGTTGCCAATATATTCAATTACGAGCCGCAAAAGGTACGAAGCATAATACGACATAATGAAGTAGTGTTTGTCGTTCATTAGTTGCGGATTATGTATGCATTATCCTAAGATTATGCTGATTTTTGTGATTATGAATCTATATCTGCAGGTGGACACTAACACAACATCACCAACTTTAAGGAAGAGGACTCTTACGATTTTACAAGAAACAGATGATGACAGGACCTCCTCGGATGATAATACAGATGTGACCATAGCTACAGTTAGTACCAAGAAGACAAAGTCATCAAAATTTAAAATCCAACAAGATTAGTACCACTCAAGATACAGTGTTATCTATGGAGTTTCAGATATCGAGAAAATCCTTCATATAGTCTACTTTTCAAGTTATATACTTTTGTCATATTCTTTAGCTGCTTATGTTACTTCTATTATTGTGTTTATGTTTTTTTAGTTCCCATCACCTATCTTTATTTATTAACGAGATATATATGGATGACTTTATTTCTTACAATTATTACTTTGCCAACTTACATTATCTACTGACTAATTCAATTTATTTCAAATTAATAAATTCATTCATACACCAAAAATCAAATGTTCAATTCTCTATAGTACACTATACAATGCTACTAAAATTAATCAATTTAATCAAATTAAAAATAAAATTAATTCCCTCCCTCTTTCCTCCCTTGCTCTCCACTTCAATGTCTCCAATGCAATCCATTATGATCATTGAATAATGTTTTTCATATAATTACGTATGAAGACAATTGTCATTAATGGTTGTTAGTCTATTAATATGACTAATGGAGTCCCGTGATATAATTGTTTATTAGTTGATATGAATTTAATGGTAATTCTATATGACGATTAGTCTATTAATGAAGTCTAATAAACACGATATGACGATCAGGCTATGGAGTTCCATTAGTTGCGATCATAAATTGAATTACGTTTATCAGATTACTCAATTAATTGCTCCCTCCATTAGTTGAGACTGTTGAAATTGATATGTCGAATAAATGGAATTATCAATTAATTTAATACGTGATAATAATTATCACGGGAATTTTAAGTGTCCTATATATATCGTTGTTAATGGTGTCATTATCGTTGTGGAAAATATTGGTTTTTTATATATATAAATAATTATAATATAAATTAATTAGATAATTACGAGCGATTATATTAATAATAATAATAATAATAATAATAATAGTGAAATAATAGTTATGTAAAGGACTCAATGAGTCGTGTTTACCAAAACATTGGTATTATATTTTTATAATAAAATATTACCGTAATACGGAGCTATAAAATAAACATTGTTTACCATAATAAATATAAATAAACACAACTTCCCATTCATAGATAATAAACATTGTTTCGTAATAATGTTGACCATATTTATGTTTACCATAATGAAAAATAAACATAATAAACATTGTTTACCATATTTTTATATGTTTACGATACATTGCTTATAAGTTTATAATATTACCTTTTTTACGGCTATATAGTAACAAGTAATAATAATAAGGTGTTGCTCTTCGCAGTACGTATTTTACTCGACGCAGTACCGTTTTTCCGATTTTGTCCCTCTCATTTGCCCTCCCTCAAATTCATCCTTTTGTTTTTCCTCTCTTTTCTTTTATCTTTTCCTCTCTTTACATTATTTTTTATTTTACGCAGTACATTTTTTTTACTTTTACGCAATACATTTTTTTGCAGTACATTTATTTTAAAATTTCATGAAGTAAATTTACTTTAATCTTTGAATAAAGTATTTATTTTTAATTTATCAATATAGTACGTTTCTTTTATCACGGAATACACATATTTTTTTCAATTTTGATGCAGTATATATCCAGTTCATAACTGTACTGCATTATTCGATTGCATACTTCCAATTTAATACCCAATATTAAAGTATTAAATCCAAGAATTGAGTTTCTAAACCAAAAATTTTGAAAGTATAGTGTTTGCTAGAAAAATTCATTTGTATTAAGCCACAACTTTAAATTTATGTTTAAAGTCACGCGAGACATCCAAACCAAAATAAAAAAAAACTCCGTAAAAAAGAGGAACACGTCGTACGTAAGGTAATTAATGGTTGAAAATCAATAATTGAAACCAAAAACCCTAATTTCAATAATTAGGGATAAACAAAAATCGTAATCAATGATATGTAACAATAAACAAAAAAAATCGATTATTCTGAACTTTGAAACAAAAAACCCTAATTTCAATAACTAATGATTGATACCTATTGTTCAATCAAAATCTTTCAATAATTAATGATAAACAAAAAACAATAATCATAATTAGTGATATATAACAATAAACAAAAAAATTAATTATTTTGAACTTTGAAATAAAAAACCGCAATTTTAATAATTAATGATAATTAATGATTGATACCTATTTTTTAATCAAAATTGTATCCATGATCTATTAAATTTGATAAATTTAATGAATGTATAGTTAGATTTGGAGGTATTCAATAATAATTGAAATAAATAAATGGTTTTTAGGGTTAGGGTAGAAAGGGTGGGAGAAGAATGAAATTAGGTTTGTTTGTTTTTTTTATAAAGTCATGCAATGGAAAAATATGGGTAAAAAGTACCGCGTCGAGTAAAATGTGTACTACGAAGAGTAACTCCGTAATAATAAACATTGGTATTACCATAATAAAATATTTTTATAATAAAATCTAATACAGAGTGTTACTATAATATTATGATTTCATTCTCTTATTTTTAACAATAAGGAAAATTTTATTTCACACATCCTACAATTACATATTGATTGGTATCCTTATTACTAAAAAAAGGAATATTGATTATTTCCTAATCCTCCTACAATTATATTTTCCTATTAATGGGAGTATTCTCTTCATCGATCTTTATATAAATAGGGGCATCCACATAGTTGATTAGTGCAAACAATAACTCAATTACTCCATTAGTAGTAATGACTTCTGATAAGAGCAACAAGAAGAGACCCAGAACACAAGCCCGTGCAACCATACAAGCGCGTAGTGTCGATTATCAGCAATCGCTCACTGAATGTGCGAGTAGTGCGCTTCCAGGTCTGAGTAATCGGTACATTACACAATCAGTCTATGTTTTCCTCTCTATTGACTAACTATTTTGAATTTCGTTGTGCTCTATTCTAGTCCTGTCATCCCATCGACTACCGGAATCGGTGTGTCATAGAGCGACTAAAAAAAGAAGGTTGCAACCTCAGTTGCCTGATGACACAGTCATGGATATCCCACAACGTTCAACGACGGAGGCTAATGTTGCTACAATTATGTTACCAAGTAAGTATTTCAGTATATTTTAGTTCATCAGTTGTGCACGTTTCCTGTTTCTGCTCAGTTATTAAAGTGAGTTGTTAATGATTCCTTTTGACTGACTGAGTCTCTGCCCAAGCGAGTCTACAATACGTGACTCATCGTGCGGAAGAAACAACAAATGTCGAGGATCAGCGGTTACAAATAGGGTCCGGCAAAAGAAGGTCTCAAGAACACACGTCGTTAACAGGAGACCAGGTTGCACAACCACCACTTTTTCTGGTGATTATTATACTCTTATTATAAAATAATAATATTATTGTTGAGATATTGTTGATCGTTTACTAACTATTACGGAGTACATGATTTGGACGATGATTGTTTATAACCCCCCACTTTTACTCTCTCAATATAACCTTAGTAAAAATTATATGCTATTATACGATTTATAGGAGATTATATTGATTTAGTAAAATTGGTCTCCAAATCATAAATGTATAAGGTTATATTGAGATAGTAAAAATATAGTCGATATAGGAGATGATTTGGAAATATACATGAGACTATATTTTACAACCGACAGAACTTAACAAATTCTTGACAATTCCGGATTAGTCATATTATTTATTTATTTTGATAAATAATAAGAAAAATAATAAAAGTAATAACTAATTAAAATATTAAAAGTAAAAAATAATTGAAATTAATAGTAATAGAAATAAATAATAAATAATAATAATAAAGGATACTAATAATTAGTATACATAATAATTAATCATTAATGGTAATTATTATTATTAATGATTAATATTATTAACATTAAGTAATAGATAGCATTAATAATCTCAAAGTAGCAGAAAACGAGGGGAAAGCACAGTACCAGCCAAGTAGATTAGATGAGAGAGAATTAGGAAGTAGCAGTAGTGGACCGGAATAGAACGCAGCAGCTCTTCTTCCTCATTTTCTTCTTAATCTTCTTTTAATTTAGTTTTAGTTAGTCTTTTGATTAAGTTTTATGATTTAATCTTTTCTTCTTCTTCGTTCAATTTCCTTAAATTCATCTACTTTGGTAAAATTCTCATCTTTTCTCTCATTTATTGTTTATCCATATAATTATTACGGAGTAATTAGTGTAAAGCTCATTTCTTTTTCGTTAATTGTGTTTGGTAATATGATTCTAAGTTTGTGTTTCATCTTTATGTTAAGTAATTAGTATGTGTTAGGTTAGATTAGTTTAAATTATTTTATTAGTCAAAGTTTTTGGACATCAAAAAAAATAATTAATTAATATTAATGTTAATTATTAATAGTAATAATTAATAATAATAATAATAATATTATTATTATTATTATTATATTATTATTATTATTATTAACAAAAAAAACAATTAATATTAATATTATTAATTAATAATAATAATAAAAAATAAATAATAATTAGTAACTAATCATAATAATAAGTAGTATTTATCAACCTCTTCTTCTATGAGATGGCCACTAGAATTAAATATTGCTTTCAAAGTTTTGTTTGTGCCTAAGATGAATTCTCCCCAAATTTTTGTCCACTTACAGGCTTGCATCTTTTTCGCCAGTATAAATTGAATAGTAAGAAGACATGGATCGTTGGATAGACTGAAGAAGGGAAAGTAATTAAGCAGATGAATGTTGCACCATCTACCAATGTAACTTCCCGTATGTGCGCTTTTATTGCGTTTATCTGTCACTTAAGTTTAAATCCTTTAGTCATTTGCTGAAGATTGTGAGCTTAGACCCATGAATTTTGGTTGTACAATTCTTTTGTCAGAAAACTATGGTACCAGTGCACTCTCCCTAATTAAAATCGCTCTTTATCACTCTCTCAAAATCAACCATTCAAAATAATAATAATAATAATAATAATAATAATAATAATAATATAAATATTAAGTATTAATAATAATAATAATATTATTATTATTAATTATTAATTATAAATGTGTCTGAACTAAACTAAACTAAATTGAATGTGTTTGAACTTAACTGAACTGATTGTGTCTAAACTAAACTGAAATGAATGTGTTTGAACTGAATATAACTAAACTGAAAGTGTCTAAACTGAACTGAAACAGTCTGAATACAAGTCCAAAAGAGCAGAACATAAATCCTACTTTTTTTTTATCATATCACTAACACATCATGAGCAACCTCTCTAGAAGAACAGAAGTTAAAGTAATTAAGGCTAGAACATATACTCCTCTGGGGTCGAGGTGGACGGGGAACCAGTTCCTTTTTGGTCGGGATATGACACTTATTCAAACTCAAATAAAGACATGTATTCAGCAGTTTAAGTGTCATTTGTGCACATAAGTGATAAGAATCATTTATGCTAAAGCTTTTAACTCTCGTACAAACTTTTGAGTGATTATTTGTCGCCTTTAACAGGAGCAAAGTTGTCTGATGTGTTCAAATATCGTGCTTTAAGTAATGTGGATTATACATGTACACGATGTGGAGCGATTATGTGGTACGAGGAAAGATAAAGAGGACGAGCACCAGGACGCGTACGAATTTAAACTTGTGATGCAGCGACGGGAAAATCATATTGACCGTACTATTTGAACCACCAGAGATGTTGAAGACATTGTTGGATATGTCACAGCGAGGGAAGGAGGGTCAATTTTGGCATTTAATTCGTATGTACAACTCCTGTTTTAAGTTCACTTGATGGCGTCCAACATTGATACATCAGTTAACAAGCAATCGGGCCGCTACACTTTTAGAATAAGCGGTCAGGTTGTTCACCGGGCTGGGTCGCTTCTTCCTACTTCAGATAAGGCATCGTCGTTTCTGCAGCTGTATGTCTATGACAGCTCCTCTGAAATAGATTTGAGGGCGAAAACAGTTCGGCAACAAGAGGGTAACCCTGAACTAGACGTCGAGATTCTTTCCGGGTTAAAATAGATGCTTGACGTAAATCCCTTAGCACACACGTTCCGTACAGCACAAGAAAAGATTAAGCATGATGCGAGCATCGATTTATCAATAAAATTAATTGGGACGAGAGAGAATAAGCCCAAGGTATATAACAAACGGACGTCATCTGAAATAGCTGCATTAATAATAGGTGCTACAGACGACAATGGTCGTGGAAGAGATATAGTCATATAGCACAAAAGTGACGGCCTGCAGAGGATAAGTGAGTTGCATCCGTCGTACATGGCTCTACAATATCCCATACTTTTCTCTTACGGGGAAGATAGTTACTACACTGATATACCTTACCATTACGGTGAAGGAACATCTAATAATAGAAAGAGGGGTGTGTAACTATGAGAGAATAGTATGCTTATCGCTTGCAACAAAGGAAGTCCGACGACTACGCACTACTACGAGGTAGTAAGCTTCTACAACAGTTTATAGTTGATTGCTATTGCGCAGTAGAGTCTGAGGGATTGGTATACATCAAAAGGAATCGGTCGTCTATAAGGTGTGAAATGCTGAATAACATTTGCGATGTTGTTGATAAAGGGGATTATAGAGGCGTAGAGGTTGGAAAGCGGATATTCCTCCCATCGTCTTTCACGAGTGGACCGAGGTATATGCAAGCTAACTACCAAGACTCCATGGCGGTATGTAGGTTCCATGGCAACCCCCACCTTTTTATTACCTTCACGGCTAATCCAAAGTGGCCTGATGTGGAACAAATGCTCCGGCACACAGGAGATCAGAAACCAGAGGACAGACCAGACATCATGACGAGAGTATTCAAGCTGAAGCTTGAACAGTTAATGGATTGCTTAAAAAAAGAGAAATATTTTGGCGAAGTTGTCGCGGGTATGTCACATAGCTAAGTCTTATTACGGCTTCTGTGTACTTCTTCCCTATTTTTGTCATCTGTCACTTAATTATTATGTTTGATTCCTTTTTGCAGACGTACATACGATAGAATTCCAGAAACGAGGTCTCCCACATGCCCACATTCTCCTATGGATAAACCCAGCGGACGCTCGACTGTCTCCAGATTATATAGACAGCATAATCCACGCAGAGATCCTTCGTAGTGTGGCAGAAGGGGAGCTCCATAATGTTGTCTCTCAGTTCATGGTTCACGGACCTTGTGGAGACGCAAACCCCAGGTGCCCTTGCATGGTAAACAACGTCTGTATTAAAGAGTATCCGAAGAACTTCAACAACCATACGACAATTGATCATAATGGTTATCCTGTATATAGACGACGTGAGAATAACAAGTACTAGGCTAATTGGATACACGTTCTTTTTGGATCAATTAACACCTTTTTGAGGTCACGTATGATCATTTTGTTTTTGCAATTAATTTCGTTATCTGCAAGCACATTCGAAAAGAGGAGCATCTGATGGACAACAGATATATAGTTTCGTATAACCCCGGCTTGCTCTTAATGTTCAACGCCCATATAAACGTTGAATGGTGTAATACAGCTCGAGCTATAAAGTATCTCTTCAAATACATTTTGAAAGGTCCGGACAAAGCAATTTTACATTGAAAAACGAACAAGACAACGAGGTAAGTGCCTACCTAGATTGCCGTTATCTCTCGGCGTGTGAATCCTCTTGGAGATTATATGGTTTCGACATCCACCAGCGAAACCCCTCAGTTACACGTTTGCCCATAAATTTGCCGGGAGAGCAGTTCGTTGTGTTAAGTGACACATCCAATTTACAACGTGTTGTAGGCAGGGCGAACAACTGTGATACAATGTTAACGGGATGGTTGGCGATGAATGCAAGAGATCCAGAAGCGAGGTCACTAACGTATGCACAGTTTCCAAGACGATATGTCTGGGACGTTGGGTGCGTGGGTTAAGCGATCGTGGGCAGGAGTATAGACAGAGTGGCATTCGTGCACCCAACGGCCGGAGAGAGGTATTACCTCCGCCTTCTGCTAAACACGGTCAAAGGTCCGACTTCGTTCGAGGACATCAGAACAGTAGATGGTCACCTTTATCCTTCGTATAAGGAAGCCTGTTTAGCACTCGGTCTCCTTAGTAATCACAAGGAGTGGAATGAGGCTCTGACGGAGGCACGTTTGTGGGTGATGTCGTCTCAACTAAGGGATATATTCGTTACGATCGTCTTATTCTGTGAGGTAACTGACATCAAGTGTCTATGGAAAGATTCTTATAGCATGCTTTCTGAAGATATTGAGAGGAAAAAAAATAAAGGAGTTCAATCATCCAACGCTTATACTTCACGAGGAGGCAAAGAGGTCGTACACACTGGTCGAGATTGATAAAGTTCTAATGAGATATGGCAAGACGTTGCAGGACGTCAAGGAGATGCCACTGCCAAGACTAGAGTTTGTCAAGGAGTTGGATAACAGACTCATACGAGATGAAAGGGTGTATGATCCAGCACAGCTACATCAAGATTGGTTGTTGAAGATCAGGCAACTGAACACGGAACAACGGACGGTGTATGCCGAGGTAATGAATGCAGTTACGAATAGTAAAGGAGGGATCATGTTTCTATATGGTCACAGTGGTACAGGGAAAACATTCCTATAAAACACTCTCTCGGCAAAGTTGCGTGCGGATAGTAAAATAGTGCTGAACGTAGCGTCTTCAGGTATCATTTACACCTCTGCTTTTCTGCGATTGTGTTGTGGCTTACGGTGATATTTGGTTTCGGATCATGTTAACGATTAAAGATCGCAGTTCTGTAGTTGATTTTTCCTTAGTAGATTAATATTTGAACGCGTCAATTGGTGTTAATGTCGCAGGTATAGCGGCGCTGCATTTACCAGGAGGACGAACTGCACACAGTAGATTCGGTATATCGATTAACTTATATGAGAACTCAACGTGTAACATTTCGCAACAAAGCCAACTCGCTGAGCTCATCCGACAAACTTCAGTGATAATTTGGGATGAGGCCCCAACGGATGACATATTTGCTTTTGAGGCGTTGGATAGGACGCTGAGAGATATAATGGGGTTTAAAGAAACCACGGCAGCGTCAAGGCCGTTTGAGGGGAAAGTTGTGTTGCTCGGGGGCAATTTCCATCAAGTACTTCCTATCATTGCTAGAGGTTCCCGACAAGACGTCGTCCAGGCGTCAATAAGCAGGTCGTATATATGGAACGATTGCAAAGTCTTCAAAGTGAAGAAGAGCATGAGAGTTGTTGAAGAACGTGGGGAGAGGCAACGGAAAAATAAGTTGTTCAACGAATGGCTACTAGCGTTGGGTGGCGGCACTCTGGAGGCGAAAGCAGAGGAAGGCGAGACATAAGCAACGTGGGTTCAGATACCTGAGTAGTACATACATCGGGTGCCTGGGGGAATTAAATCTCGTTAGGGTGGTGGCGGAAATGTATCCTAACTTTCACGAAAGATACCGTGATGACACCTACCTCCGAGAAAGGGCGATACTTACGCCTCTGAATGAGACAACAGACTTGATAAACAATTTCATGTCTGCTCTCCTTCCCGGGGAGCAAATGTTGTACAGGAGTTGTGACGAGATATGTTCTTCATCAACAGAGTGTAAAGAACAGCTTGCTTTATACCCGACTGAGTATTTGAACAGCCTGGCCGTACAGGGTTTGCTACATCACGAACTGAGACTCAAAGTAGGTATGCCTGTTATGTTATTGAGGAACATTAACCCGTCTCGAGGATTATGTAATGGAACACGACTTATTATAACAAAGCTTGGAAAGTTTGTTGTGGAAGGCAAGATAATAACGGGATCAAGGGTCGGCGACAAGGTCTTAATTCCCAGGATAATCATGACATCAAAGGATCCAAAGATCCCCTTTGTTCTCAAGCGACGACAGTACCATTTACGGACATGCTACGCAATGACGATAATTAAAAGCCAAGGCCAGTCACTTAAACATGTTGGAGTTTATCTCCCACAACCGGTTTTTAGCCATGGCCAACTTTACGTGGCTGCTTCGAGAACGACATCGCCGGAGGGGTTAAGGTTCTACATCGATGACAGCGAGAAACAATTTAAGGGACACACGAGAAACATCGTTTACAAAGAGGTGTTCACGAATTTACCTAACGATAGTCCTTCCTCATAGTTTTGTACTGCATTATTATATTATCTGCACTAGCGTAGCCTCTACTACGATTAATCTACTATCGGATGGAGTTGTATTCCTTGATACTTTAACCAATATTATTCATTATTATAACTCGGGCAACGGTCGGGACAAATTCATTATTAACATACCTACAAGTCATTATCGTTGGTACTAAAAAGCGGCCCGTGCATCGCACGGGCTTTCCAACTAGTAATAGATATATGAGTTGTAAGTTTATATAAACACTTTATTCTACTCGTTCCAATCATTATTATAGGTCAACATGAAAATATCTCATTTATTTGATTGATGTTTGTAAGATATGCTATTCTATATATGCAATTCTGAGGATGAGTATCACTAGTAGAATTTAAGCGAATGGCATCAGTACAATGGCATCGATTCTTGTTAATACCGATGTCAAAGTTAAATTAAAGTGTTATTGGCATCGGTTGTGACTTCAGAACTGATGCTATTCTTTTCTGGCATCAGGTGTTTATATAAAGCCGATGCCATTTTTTGTCATTGGCATCGGTTGTTACAATAGAATCGATGCCAATATGTTTTTAATATATACATAAAAATCCCTGGCATCAGTTGTTCTTTGGAACCGATGCCATTTTTTTAGCATCAGTTATTCTTTCGAGTCGATGCTCATTTTGTGTGATATATTGGTGTCAGTTCTTAAATTGAAACCGATGCTATTTCAATTTTTTTGCATCGATGGTAAATCAAAACGATGCCAATTTTGTGTAATGGTGGCAGTAGTTGTTAATTTAAACCGATGCTAACTTTTCTTCATTTAATTGGTTGTTAAATTAGAACTGAAGCCAATTTTTATTTATTGTATTGCCAAAGTTTTTTTAATTAGAACTGAACCCAATTTATATATTATCTAATAATATTTAATGTATTATACTATCTTTTAATGTGTTAAAAAAATTATAACTGATCTGAATACATAAGTGGATTTATTTTGATTCGTATCTGTTGGTTACTTGGTTTTGTAATTATAAAACAAACATTTAATTGAATAGTCAGGTAAAAATTAAAAAAAAATAAGGAGAATGATTAGCTGTGTAAAAAAAATATGTTCATTACAATATTACATAAATGAGGTTCCTCAATTATCTTGATTATCTTTGGAATTTTAAATTAATTAATCAAATCAAAATGTAAAACTTAAAATGTGAAAAGCTAGTAAGTTGCCAATAGATATTGTAATCAATAAATATAAAATTCTAAACTTACCGTGCATTAATGCACGAGATCTATACTAGTGTCTATTATAGAGTAGGATACTTAACGAACACTTTCAATTTTAACTATGTACCACTTCAGGTATCTCTCCTAGTACCCTATTCCAACTAAAATAATATGTGACACATAATGGGACAGAAGATCCATACTTGGTGCGGTGATGTTAGTTGGAGTCAGTACAAATATTTTGTCCCATTATGTGACATTGAATGGGATAGAAGATCTGTACTGGGTGTGGCGATAATGTTAGTTGGAATCAGTACAAATCTTCTATTCCATTAAAGCTATGTGTCACATCTACCGTATACAGTTGTCACTTGGGGTCAGCTAGCTCCGTTATACATGGGTCATGTTAAGACGGGTTAGGTTATCTCAGCTTCGGGTTTTAACGGGTCATCATACTTAGACAGCTCGAGTTGCGTTCGAGCCAAGTCACATACAAGTGTTTTACTCAGGTTAATAACAATCGTAATATGTCAGTTCAAGTTCAGATCGATTATCTAATAGGTCGCGGTTATATCGGGTCAATTAACCCTATCGGGTCAATCCGGTGCAGTTTTAGGTCTTTTATGGGTCAGTTGAGTGGAATTTTGAAAATAATCAGGTCAACTCTATACTCTATCATCTATATGGAACAACTAATTAACTGAAATGTACTTTAAATAATATATTACCCGTATTTTGGAAATAATCATAGTTTATATATTGAATAATCCGTATAAGATAAGTAATACTACCTTTGTCCCATTAAGATTGTCACATCTCATTAAAATCCTCCTCACATATAATAGAGAAATAGAAGAATCTTTTAGGGACTAAGGGAGTAGTATGAATGGTATCATGCATATTTAAATGTTTCGATATCTTGAGAGAACGCCTTACATTATTAGTAACACTACTCAACGATGACTCCACAATATGTAAAATACGTTTTTGTACGATAATTAAATATACTCTTTCAACTATTACTCCGTATTTGCATAAAAGATTAAGCTGTTAAAATGACAAATTACTATTGAATATAATATTATAAATGAGAAGTCTTATTTTCAAGAAAATTAAGGCAAATAATTGCATTAAGTAAAACAAAAATTTTCCTATGAGACGGTCTCACAATAGTTTTATTGTAAGACACATCTCATATAAATGACGGTCATATTTTACTTCGTAGTAGACTAGTAGATAGTGTATTCTATTATACTCCATCTGTTCCATTTGGTTGTTTGCGTTTGTTTTTTGGGCACTATTCATATGTGAGTAAAATCGTCAATGTAACTTGTAATATATAAGATATAATATAATCATTTGGAATCTTGTTTAAATTGTCTGATCGAGTACGTTATAAATATAATTTTGTTATAATTTTTTGAAATACATAACTAAAGATATAGACAAAAGAAAACGTGCATTGGTAGGTGTGAAAAATAAACGCAAACAATCAAACGAAATGGAGGAAGTATGTGATAATGCAATATTTTCCGTAAGAACGTTTTACAACCGACTAAGCAAATAATAAAATTAAAAAGGCAAAATAGCAGAACCAAAACAAAACTCCAAAGTCCAAAAGTACAGAGCGCACGTTCTCTCTCCCTCCGTTTCTTTCATCAACAATTTTCAACATAAATTAACTATCATCTCCCATCCCTTTTCTTCTTAAACTCCTTATTATTGCTTCTATTTTAGTTATGGTGTTTAGGGAATCGTAATCCGGCCTCCGGTTTCGGGTAGGACTACATATTGCAATGGATTGTCCAATTTCTTACCCTTATTGAAAGTACGGTAATTTCAATATTCTATTTTTTTTTTTGCTTTTTATAAAATTTTGCAGCTTAAGTTTTGTAAAAGATTGCATTGTTAATCCATGATTTGTCTAATATGTGAAACCCATTTTTAGTTTGCTAGTTTAGATGCTACTGTTTCAGTAATTTCACCCTAATTGATAGAACTTCATATTATTAGGTCACTCTCATTACTCGGCATATGTCATTTGTTTATCTATTTCTATTCGACCACTATGGGGGGATTTTAGTTAGCAAAACAAGGATTAATATTTAGGATAGGAGTAAGAGTTTTGGTTTTGCATTTTTTGTGATTGAAGTTTTAGTTTATTGAATGATTGTTAGGATGTTAATTACTTTGGTGTTTTGATTTCGTATTGACTTGTCTTGTGTAGTTGAATCATGATACAACAACAAAATTATCCCAAATTTCGTAAATCCTTTTCTTTTTTAAACGTCGGGCTTTTGGAGCGTGATTGTGGATTGAGTCGGGCTCTCAGGTATTTTTTAGAACCGGTGATTGTTCTTTATTTGTTTGCCAAGCAGAATACCCAAGTTAAGCTCCAAGGTGATCCCTTTTCCTGTGTTAATTCCGGGTTTGATATCATTTTTTGTGCTGATCTTATCACTTGTGAACTGTAAGACTTCTCGGAATATAATTATTGTGAAACCCTCTCACTCTTAGTCGGTTGTGTTGTTAGTCTCGTATTATTATTGCAGTTGATCGAGTTTTATTGATTGCATTTTAGTATCGGTATCTATGTATTATTGAAGATTCATTCTTTGGTTACTGATTGATGTTTTTTATGTTTTTCGGTTTTCGCTGTTAATTACTTAATTTTGGACTATGCATTGTCGTTCAGCGAGTTTTGTGAATTTCTGTTTGGTTTGAAGTCTGGTTAGTGAGAATGCATAGTTAGTTATTGATTGATACTCGACAGTAGTCGATATACTGCATTCTATTTGTCTTGTTGGATGTCGAGGGACTCATTTTCTATGTGCATTTTCACAAAATGCACATAGAAAATGAGTCCCTCGACATCCAACCAGACAAATAGAATGCAGTATATCGACTACTATCGAGTATCAATCAATAACTTGAAAATTACGGAAGGACAAATTATAGGAGTATGTGAAAATGCATTGTAGGAGTATATGACAGGTCTGACACAGAAGTAAGAGACAAACTACGGAAGAACACAATTTCGCCATTTGTTGAATAAAGGGTTTCATCTGGTAAATAAAAATGATAAATTGAATTTCATAAGATAAGTAGACTAGAGTTGGGTTGGTATTGAGATAAGTGGGTTTGTACGGAGATACGTTTTTCCCATGACTCGCGTAATTCTTTCTTTCAGGATACTAGCATAGTAGCATGCATATTCAATATCGAACTTCCGTTTCCAATTTCATTTGGCAACTAGGCTCATTTGAATCACTGTCTTAATTGATGATCCATATATTCTTCTCCTGTTCATTCCGGGTAATTTGCACTTCTTTTGTCTCGATTCATTTTGTTTACGGTTTCGTAATTGTTTGTTTATGATTTTTAGGTGGTTTAATTGAAGCTAAACAAAATCTAAAAAACCTTCTTAAATGGAGGAAGTTTGGAAACGGGAATTGGGGGGGGGGGGAGAGAAATAGAGAGAGAGGGGATTGAAATCAAGAAGAAATGGCGTGTATGCATGATCACAGGTGCGAGGATCATGAATTGTCTCCTTACAAACACATTGACATCCCCAAGGTTGATGTTTTCTTCTTTCCTCATTTATGATTTCTGATTTGGTTTCACGTTGCCTCATGATTTCTGGGTTTTGTTTATTCAATTCTTCTGTGAGTGTTTTCAGTTTCTGGGTTTAATTTCATGGTATCCTATAGGCCAGTGGCTATAGCCCATAGAGCCTTGCCCTAAATCCGTCTCTGATTGAATTCAAGAAGACATCTTTTTATACTGTAGGATGGTTCACTTTTGTTCATATTTTAATGATGCTAAATGGGTGTAGAATCAATCTACTGCAGAATCGGAAGCGTATCCTCAAAAATATCTATATCTTAATCTCTTCATATCTGAGTTATGGAGTTAATCAAGGCAAGTATTGGAGCGGTTTAACAAAAGGTGGTCTTTACCCCAAATTGGAAGATGCAACTATTCTTTCAAGCTTCTTGCTTAACCAGCTTCAGAGAAAATTAACATTAACCATAAATGAAGCCGTCTTGGATCAAAATATGGGATTGACCTTATTATTAGATGATGATATTTGGGGTTCACCCGAAGAAATACTTCTGCTACTGAGATGCTCTTGTCTTGTGGTGTGGTTGCATCCACATGATCAAACCCTCAAACGAAAATCTCAGGATGTTGTTGCCTTACTTCGCAGATTGTATTCTCATCTGCTTTCCCCTCACACCAATATATCAACTACCCATGTCGTAAAACGGATGCTTGAGGTACTTTTTCAAGAGTCATCTGTCTCTCATTGATTTATTCTATGATTTTCTACCATGTCTACTTAGTATGGGTCTTTTATTCAAATATGTTGTCTATGAGAGAATCATCACATCATTTTACTCAGACAAACTGGAACTGGAATCATGTTAAGTAAATTTCAGGCCCTTGGCTTAAAACATGTCCTAGCGTCGTTCTGACCTGCAATTTTCTGGGATATATCAACTCAGGGTAACACTTTAACATAGATGGGACCTAGTATGTACCTTATGTCAAATTTGTGCTCATAGGTTGATAAGTTGACTGTTAAACCTCCTCGGATATTCTATTATGCATCTCCTAACTTGGTTGTTTAGAAACTAAATGTCAGGTCGAGGTGAGTTTGTGTTGCTTTAGCTTTATACTAAAAAAATGTCACTTCGGTTTGTCTTAAGCTTAAGACAACAATATTTCACGTTACTTGGTGACATTTTGTCGGGTATGTTTGGCTATTTTATTTCATTTGAGTACAACAATCATAACCGTAGACTATTTTCAAAAATGCAATCTTAAACTAGCATACAAGTAGGAGACTTCAATTTAATACTCCGTATTATTTTCAATAGGTTATACTATACTTTTTTGATGAAAAATAGGTTAGATACTTATATAGTCCGTATGTACTAACTTCAATTTTTTTATTTTATAGGAATCAACTTTGTTTGCTTATTCGGATCTTGGAGCATCTTATGTATGTGAGAAGATAGTGAACCGTCTTTGAATTTGATGATTGGAGAAGAAATTTTACATAGTGAATAATATAGTGAAAAATTTTGATGTACGTAGTTGTGAATCGAGAGATGTTATTCTGGTGGATATTTGTATTGGATATGGTTATATCTAGTTCTCTTGTTAATAAATGGATTTTTTTTTTGGTGAAGGGTAAGTATGTATTAAAAAATGATGATCAATGTACAAATGAATGGCTACATCAAATTATGTAGCCATCTCGCGTCTCTAGCCCGCAAAGGGTGTTTAATCATAGTCATAATTCTATTCCGTACATCCAATTTAATCATCTTAACAATATGATGAGGTCACTGCACTGATCCTTCGATTCTACACAAGTTCCGTTGCCTCCAAACGTGATAAATCATTGCGTTAAATAATGCACGGATGATGTTGCATTGCAACTTCGATCCTCGCACCTTGCACGCCCAAAGTAAAGCACCAGAACTTGGAATCTGCTTGTTCGTCCACACGCGTAAGCTGTCAACAACCTTGGCACTCCACTCACAATCAAAGAATAGGTGCTCCAAACTTTCTTCATGGGCTTCACATAAATACCATGGGCTTCATGGGCTTCACAACGGTCAGATTCAGCAATACCAAATCTAACCAGATTAATCCTAGTGTTTAAAGCCCGCCTAAACACAAGCCATGAAATAAAGCTATGTTTAGGGATGCTCCAACCACTCCAGACGAGACGGGCCCAAGGCACTTTCGGATTGAGAGCCCGAATACCCTCATAACCCTCTGAGATCATATAACAGGAACGCGATCCATGCCAAAGATCATTCACAAACATATGCTTAATTTTGTCCTTAGCCTGACAGATCTTTCGCCAAGCCCAGGTGACACCCGTGTTGGGCTGATAATCGCGCCAATCATGCCCCTTCAAGTAGACGAAATTCACCCACCGAACCCATAATCGATCCGGTTGATCAAAAACCCAGGATGCTAACTTTGCCACAGCAGCGTGATTCCAAATAGTCAGATCTCTAAGCCCTAGCCCCCCTTCCATTTTAGGGCAGCAGATCTTCTCCCAACTCACCAGGGCCCTATTATTTCCTTCTACCCCGCCATTCCATAAGAAATTGCGACATAAGGAAATAATTCTGGACATAACATAAGTCGGAATAATAAAAACCATCGCCCAATAGTTATGAAGTTTAGACAGTACAGACTGAACCAAGGTCAGTCTACCCGCATAGGACAACTTACGCGCCCCAATACTCGAGATTCTCGAGATGATTCGGGCTATCAAACATTCACAATCAACTTTTCCAAGACGGGTACACTGGATCGGAAGACCCAAATAGCGAAAGGGCAACGTACCTTCGACACAGCCAGAAAATTGTAGAATAGCAGCTTTCTTACCTTCATCGACTCCATCGAAATAAGCATTAGATTTACCTATGCTTATATTCAATACCGAGGCCCTGCTAAACGTAGCAAAAGCCCTCCACAAGAATTCCATCGAATCCGTATCCCCTTTGCAAAAGAGGAGAAGATCATCAGCGAACATTAGATGAGTAAGCTTCATCGGGCCACATTTCGGGTGATACTTAAACTTCTTGTCAATCTTACCATGTGCCAGAATACGCGAGAAATATTCCATACAAATAGTAAAAAGCAACGGCGACATAGGATCACCTTGTCTTAAACCTCTCTTCCCACGAAAGAACCCGAACGAGTCACCATTAACGCAGAGTGAAAACGAGACTGAAGTAACACACTCCATGATCAATAGGCGGAAATGATCCGGGAAGTCCAAGGCTCTTAACATTTGATCGACAAAACTCCATTCCACACTATCATAGGCCTTGTGTAAATCAACCTTGAATAAGCATCTAGGAGACACCCGCCCTCTCCTATACATCTTAACTAGGTCCTGACAAATCAAAACGTTCTCAACAATACTCCGCCCCTCAATAAATCCGCCCTGCGTCGGCGAAATCCGCCCTCAATAAATGGATTTTGCTGTATGTGTTTTTCAAATTGTAGACGTGGTGTTACCACATTTGTTGTAGCTTTATGTGAAAATACCTATTAGCATCTAAAATGTGCAATGCATGAAAGAGAAAAAATTAACAAACAAATGTATGGGTTACGAAAGTATAATCATTGTCAAAATGGCATCAAGAAATGGCACCAGTTGTAAAATCGATGTCGATCTCGGAACATTTGCATCGGTTACTATGATACAATCGATACCAATTTAGTAAGTGGGCATCGGTTGCAATTGATGCCATTTTTCAAAATTGGCATCGGTTGTAATCGATGCCAATCCAGAAATATTGGCATCAGTTAATAATCGATGCCATTTCTTTTTGTCATTAGCATCGCCTTGATTGGTGTCGCTTGAAAATCGATGCCAATGATCACTTACAACCGATGTCATTCACTTAAATTCTACTAGTGTATACGTGTAGTCAAAATAAGACAGTAAAATAACACTTTGGTTAATTTAAACTAAATTTCTATTTTTTTACCAAACGGGATACATAGTTAGGTTAATGCGATAAAATAGTATAGTACATATATATATATATTAGTTAATCAACATTGGAATCAACGAAAAGCATAATTAATTAGCCAAATCAAACAACTTAAAACAATATGCATGTCTTCAACAACGACACTGCACAGAGAAAATCTCCGTGGTAGGAGCTATATTATCAATTTACAATAAAAATGTAATTAATGAAGCCTTCAAACAATGTTTAACTAATAACCGTATTTATTTGATCATACCTCGTATCAAATTTTCATTTAAAGATATAAATACATACTTTCGATATATTAACTAACTAATTAGAAACATGTCCAAATGTCTTGCAAAGTTCCCACACTTTTTCATTTTTAAGCCATGCTTCGCTTGTCTCTTTCTCACCAAGACGCTTGTCGACTATAGACACTTGTGTTAGAAGCTTGTGACAGTCCTCTCCGGCCTTTAATAGAGCGTTGCAAGTTTCTTTCGATACTTGTTTTCCATTGTTAAAGATATATTCGGATATTACACCGCCAAAAGTTGCATCTAGCTTCCTTTCACATTTTTGAAAGTCGTCCGTCTTCGAGGTGCTAGGTGCGGCAACAGAGTCCTTTGCGAAACATTGATCAGAGATAACAAGAACTGAAACAAGTAGTAGAGCAATTTTGATTGTTCTAGGATACATATCAAAAACTTAGTTAAAATTATTTCAAATTTCTGATATATATCTGAAGTACTTTTCAAACACAGGGAACAAAAGAAAATACAAACGTAAAGTGACTTGTGATGAGAACAATTGTTCATATCATACACTTTTATATTTCAATCTATACATTTAACGTATTTGTATCTCAAAATTAACCTACACCATTATTAATACATATTTAAAGCTAATTTACATCATTCATTGATAAAAGTGAATTTTTCTACAATAAGTTTTCCAAATTATATGTATGAGCGTATTTAATTTTGTAATCAAATAACCGACATTAACATCGATGTCAAAAGACAATCCTCATTAATTAGTTTATATTTACTAATTCAAAATTTTTTTGGATCTAATAACATAATTATTTTGTTCATTTGAGGTTATGCATATTTTTAAATTTACGTACATTGTCTTTTATTCGTTAATTAGTATAAAGTTTTAAATTTCTACGGTTACTAGATTATTTTTAAATTTGGAAGACACTTGTTTTTACTAAACCAATAATAACTCATGTGAAAGTTAGAGAAAAACCTAAACTTATAGAAGATATATAAATTTGTAACATACTCAATTTTTTTTTTTAATTATGACATATACTCTATGTTTCTTCTTTTTTCTTTTAGTTGCGAATTATTATTTTTGAAGTCACATATTTTACATTTTCAAATTAATCATTTGATAAAATAATAAATAATATTGCTATCACTTGAATTACTTTGTTCGTGGATTTATATCATATAAAATCTTCAAAAAAGTAGTCATTACGAAGTTTATTGTTAGTCACATCTGATGGCGTGAGCGAAATTCTCTTACTATAAGGAATATAAATATCTATTTTCGCAAGATTTTTTAAACATATTCGCATTATTGTCAACATCAAAAAGTATAGTGAGTGGTCGTATAATGATAAAATTAAATAAAATCTTAACTATGTATATGGATGTATGTACGTACTTGTTATTGTTGACAATATTATGTAGTTTTTCGCTTTTTACATAAACAATTTATTTTTTTTAAATTTTTTAACTCCTTTTAGGATTGATACTATTTATATTAATCTTTATGGAAAGAAAATAACTTGATGCTTTTAAGATTTTACAACTTCAGTCATAATCATTTTGAGGTAATGACTATTCTTAAGTAATATTTTCAACATAAAATGCGACTAATTATCGTTAACAGAAATTTAAGAAATACTAAATCACTTGATACATACTATGTTTACATATATTTTAAATAATAGATATATGAGTTGTAAGTTTTTGTAAACACTTTATTCAACTCGTTCCAATCATTATTATAGTCAACATGAAAATATGTCATTTATTAGATTGATGTTTGTAAGATATGCTATTCTATATATGCAATTATGAGGATGTGTATACGTGTAGTCAAAATAAAACAGTGTAAAATAACACTTTGGTTAATTTAAACGAAATTTTGATTTTTTTTTTTTACCAAACGGGATACATAGTTAGGTTAATGCGATAAAGTAGTATAGTACACATATATATATATATATATTAGTTAATCAACATTGGAATCAATGAAAAGCATAATTAATTAGCCAAATCAAACAACGTAAAACAATATGCATGTCTTCAACAACGACACTGCACTGAGAAAAACTCCGTGGTAGGAGCTATATTATCAGTTTACCATAAAGATGTAATTAATGAAGCCTTCAAACAATGTTTAACTAATAACCGTATTTATTTGTCATACCCCGTATCAAATTTTCATTCAAAGATATAAATACATACTTTCGATATATTAACGAACTAATTAGAAACTTGTCCAAATGTTTTGCAAAGTTCCCACACTTTTTCATTTTTAAGCCATGCTTCGTTTGTCTCTTTCTCACCAAGACGCTTGTCGACTATAGACACTTGTGTTAGAAGCTTGTGACAGTCCTCTCCGGCCTTTAATAGAGCGTTGCAAGTTTCTTTCGATACTTGTTTTCCATTGTTAAAGATATATTCGAATATTACACCGCCAAAAGTTGCACCTAGTTTCCTTTCACATTTTTGAAAGTCATCCGCCTTCGAGGTGCTAGGTGCGGCAACAGAGTCATTTGCGAAACATTGTTCAGAGATAACAAGGACTGAAACAAGTAGTAGAGCAATTTTGATTGTTCTAGGATACATATCCAAAACTTAGTTAAAATTATTTCAAATTTATGATATTATATCTGAAGTACTTTTAAAACACAGGGAACAAAAGAAAATACAAAAGTAAAGTGACTTGTGATGAGAACAATTGTTCATATCATACACTTTTATATTTCAATCTATACATTTAACGTATTTGTATCTCAACATTAACATACATTATTAATACATATTTAAAGCTAATTTACATCATTCATTGATAAACGTGAATTTTTCTACAATAAGTTTTCCAAATTATATGTATGAGAGTATTTAATTTTGTAATCAAATAACCGACATTAACATCGATGTCAAAAGACAATCCTCATAAATTAATTTATATTTACTAATTCAAAAAATTTTGGATCTAATAACATAATTATTTTGTTCATTTGAGGTTATGCATATTTTTAAATTTACGTACATTGTCTTTTATTCGTTAATTAGTATAGAGTTTTAAATTTCTACGGTTACTAGATTATTTTTAAATTTGGAAGACACTTGTTTTTACTAAACCAATAATAACTCATGTGAAAGTTAGAGAAAAACCTAAACTTATAGAAGATATATAAATTTGTAACATACTCAATTTTAATTTTTTAATTATTACATATACTGTATGTTTCTTCTTTTTTCGTTTAGTTCCGAATTATTATTTTTGAAGTCACATATTCAACATTTTCAAGTTAATCATTTGATAAAATAATAAATAATATTGCTATCACTTGAATTACTTTGTTCGTAGATTTATATCGTATAAAATCTACAAAAAAATGGTCCTTACGAAGTTTATTGTTAGACACATCCGATGGCGTGAGCAAAATTCTCTTACTTTAAGGAATATAAATATCTATTTTCGCAAGATTTTTTAAACATATTCGCTTTATTGTCAACGTCAGAAAGTATAGTGAGTGGTCGTATAATGATAAAATTAAAGAAAATCTTAACTATGTATATGGATGTATGTAGGTACTTGTTATTGTTGACAATATTATGTAGTTTTTCGCTTTTTACATAAACATTTTTTTTTTTAACTCCTTTTTGGATTGATGTTATTTATATTAATCTTTATAGAAAGAAAATAACTTGATGCTTTTAAGATTTTACAACTTCAGCCATAATCATTTTTAGGTAATGACTATTCTTAAGTAATATTTTCAACATAAATTGCGACTAATTATCGTTAACAGAAATTTAAGAAATACTAAATCACTTGATACATACTATGTATACATATATTTTAAATAATAGATATATGAGTTGTAAGTTTATATAAACACTTTATTCAACTCGTTCCAATTATTATTATAGGTCAACATGAAAATATCTCATCTATTTGATTGATGTTTGTAAGATATGCTATTCTATATATGCAATTCTGAGGATGAGTATACGTGTAGTCAAAATAAGACAGTAAAATAACACTTTGGTTAATTTAAACTAAATTTCTATTTTTTTTACCAAACGGGATACATAGTTAGGATAATCCGATAAAATAGTATAGTACATATATATATATTAGTTAATCAACATTAGAATCAACGAAAAGCATAATTAATTAGCCAAATCAAACAATATAAAACAATATGCATGTCTTCAACAACGACACTGTACTGAGAAAAACTCCGTGGTAGGTGCTATATTATCAATTTACCATAAAGATGTAATTAATGAAGCTTTCAAACAATGTTTAACTAATAACCGTATTTATTTGATCATACCTCTTATCAAATTTTCACTTAAAGATATAAATACATACTTTCGATATATTAACGAACTAATTAGAAACTTGTCCAAATGTTTTGCAAAGTTCCCATACTTTTTCATTTTTAAGCCATGCTTCGTTTGTCTCTTTCTTACCAAGACGCTTGTCGACTATAGACACTTGTGTTAGAAGCTTGTGACAGTCCTCTCCGGCCTTTAATAGAGCGTTGCAAGTTTCTTTCGATACTCGTTTTCCATTGTTAAAGATATATTCGGATATTACACCGCCAAAAGTTGCACCTAGCTTCCTTTCACATTTTTGAAAGTCGTCCGCCTTCGAGGTGCTAGGTGCGGCAACAGAGTCATTTGCGAAACATTGTTCAGAGATAACAAGGACTGAAAAAGTAGTAGAGCAATTTTGATTGTTTTAGGATACATATCAAAAATTTAGTTAAAATTATTTCAAATTTCTGATATATATCTGAAGTACTTTTCAAACACAGGGAACAAAAGAAAATACAAACGTAAAGTGACTTGTGATGAGAACAATTGTTCATATCATACACTTTTATATTTCAATCTATACATTTAACGTATTTGTATCTCAACATTAACATACATTATTAATACATATTTAAAGCTAATTTACATCATTCATTGATAAACGTGAATTTTTCTACAATAAGTTTTCCAAATTATATGTATGAGAGTATTTAATTTTGTAATCAAATAACCGACATTAACATCGATGTCAAAAGACAATCCTCATAAATTAGTTTATATTTACTAATTCAAAATTTTTTTGGATCTAATAACATAATTATTTTGTTCATTTGAGGTTATGCATATTTTTAATTTTACGTACATTGTCTTTTATTCGTTAATTAGTATAGAGTTTTAAATTTCTACGGTTACTAGATTATTTTTAAATTTGGAAGACACTTGTTTTTACTAAACCAATAATAACTCATGTGAAAGTTAGAGAAAAACCTAAACTTATAGAAGATATATAAATTTGTAACATACTCAATTTTAATTTTTTAATTATTACATATACTGTATGTTTCTTCTTTTTTCTTTTAGTTGCGAATTATTATTTTTGAAGTCACATATTCAACATTTTCAAGTTAATCATTTGATAAAATAATAAATAATATTGCTATCACTTGAATTACTTTGTTCGTAGATTTATATCGTATAAAATCTACAAAAAAGTGGTCATTACGAAGTTTATTGTTAGACACATCCGATGGCGTGAGCAAAATTCTCTTACTTTAAGGAATATAAATATCTATTTTCGCAAGATTTTATAAACATATTCGCTTTATTGTCAACGTCAGAAAGTATAGTGAGTGGTCGTATAATGATAAAATTAAAGAAAATCTTAACTATGTATATGGATGTATGTACGTACTTGTTATTGTTGACAATATTATGTATTTTTTCGCTTTTTACGTAAACAATATTTTTTTTTTTAACTCCTTTTTGGATTGATACTATTTATATTAATCTTTATGGAAAGAAAATAACTTGATTCTTTTAAGATTTTACAACTTCAGTCATAATCATTTTGAGGTAATGACTATTCTTAAGTAATATTTTCAACATAAATTGCGACTAATTATCGTTAACAGAAATTTAAGAAATACTAAATCACTTGATACATACTTGTAGACACCCACATTTTGACCGCCAGGTGTCTATAGTAGTTCTCGCCAAACACCCGATGATGATTGGACGTAAACGTGCTTTGACGGACTCGGATATGGGCTTGTAATCATGGACATTTGGTTTAGACTTATCAAGGAGTACAAATCTTACAAAACCAACCTCAAGTCCAGGCCCAGTGGGTCGTTTCGAGTCAAATAACACTAATTTGGGTCGAATCCGACACCAGGGGTAAAACCGTCTTTTAGCGACCGAGTCAAAACCCGGTCAGAGATTTTCCCGAGACACGTGAGTCAGCCGTGACACTTCACACGGCTGATTCATACTCAAACACTACAAAATTTCAGCTTCATTAAACATTAAACAATTCTGTTAAAGATAGAATTCGACCTCAAGTAGGAATTCTATCCAGAAACCAGAACAGACACAAACCGAGCTCAAACACTCGGTTTAGGCGTCCCAATTCAGCCAAAACACTCCCCCATCAGCCGAGATACTTGGCTTCTCCACCAAGAAACGAGACTTTGATTTTCTCTCGAACTCTCGTATTTCCTATCCAAACCGGTATTTCTTGTCACACAAGCAAGACTACCTCGATTCCTATAAATAGGACCTCCCATCCAACACTTTTGACACATCAGAGAACAACC
Source organism: Agrostemma githago (assembly GCA_958450325.1). Classification (NCBI taxonomy): domain Eukaryota; kingdom Viridiplantae; phylum Streptophyta; class Magnoliopsida; order Caryophyllales; family Caryophyllaceae; genus Agrostemma; species Agrostemma githago. Next base: position 6,448,322 of record OY288242.1, read on the forward strand.
TCGACAACACAATTAACACCGAAAAAAACAGCCTCATAACACGGTTTACACATCCTACATCCTCGATATCTAGCAAATCCCGACACCTTTCCGAAGCCTCGAAGCCCCGAGAAGCCGGCCAAACCCGATGTCCAACCACCCGTCCAAACCGACACCTTAAACTCATCCTCATCATCTCGACGCTCCCAAGTCTAAGCCACTTTCCAACGAGCCTTATCCCGAGAAAACAAAGCATGTAGGTTGAGGGTGTAAATCAAACATGATATCGATTTTTTTACTTCTCGTTCAAAACAAACTTTGTCAAAACCTTTTCTAAAATCCTTCCGACTATTCGATATCGATTTCATAATCGAATATCGAATACGACGAATATCGAAAATATGAATCGGGTATAAATTAATCCATATTTGTACGCGATTTATAAAATTTAACGATTTTCGACAAAAAATAATAAAAACGGGCAGACCCGCACGCGAGTCGCGCCACGCCTAGGCGACTCGCGCACGGGCCTGAGACCCGGACCTTTTTTAGTCTTTTCGTTCGTTTTATTTTATTATTCTACAAAACGATTTCTAAAGTTTATATCTTTTTCAAAACTATTTCGAGTATTAGATATTGATTTCATAGTCAATTATCGAATATAACGAATATCGAAAATATTAGATCGAGTACAAATTATGCAATATTTGTACGCGATTTAGTCGAATCTTCGAAAAATCGTCTTCAAAAATCAGACCGACACGCGACTCGCCAGAGTCCCAGGCGAGCCGCGCGGTCGGCTGCCACGACGCGCCTTTCTCGTTTTTCTGTTATTTTTCGAACTTCGTTTTTTATACAAAACAACGTTTTAGCAATATTTTTCAGATTTCGATTAATATTTATTTTCTCGATCTCGTATATTTATTTGCTATACTATTATTCAATCGTTACTAACTCGTTTTCTCGTGTTTGTAGCAATTTATTTATTTCTTTGTTTTATTAGACTAAAACAAATTCACATGCTAAAATAATTTTGACGTTATTAGTTTAATATGCATTAAACGACTTAGCAACCCACTTATTTATTTTTCTCACATGTCTAGGGGAAATAATCTTTGCATATCATTTAACCGTCGGACTAACGCGTGTACATAAAAATCGAACGATATCTTAGTAAAGGCCGCTAAGTGCGGGCGGGGTTGGGTGTTCTCAATGAACTTCTCAACACGTACCCTCACCCCTTACTCAGAACCATGGTTTCCGGATGTCCGAATCCATTGGCAACGAGAGTCATTCAATACACGGTATCCGATAATGTCGGTATCGGTATCGTAATGCAAAGGGACGAACCCGATAAGGTCTGACATCGGAAATGGGCAATGTTTTAAATATGGCCCACTACGACAAAGAGTGGGTTCGAATGGTTTCGAATAACCACAAAATTCGGTGGCGACTCCTACTTGGATTTAAAATTCAATTCGACCCATCTCATATGGAGATTCATTCGCCTCCCCAAACCCGCGCGTGGCCGCGTCGGGGTGGACCTATGTCATGTCCACAATTTGGCGACTCCGCTGGGGATTAACTGATGTGTTACTTACCATCGGCATCCTTAGGGTGAGACTCGAAAAGAAATCGTTCGATTAGTAATGTACGCGTTTTAGTTCAATGGTTCATGCATAACCCAATTCTTTCCCGGGCCGGTTACTTGTGACCGACGTCCCACTATCCCACTATAGACCCTATTCGACCGACCGAGACTTAGACTAAGAGCATACATGGCGTCATTATACTGTTTCCGTGACTACATGCTACTTGATCTCCTTTGGTCTTTTACAAAAACCGTCATTTTCAAAAACCCGCATCTTTTCAAATCCATTCTTTTTTCAAAACCCGGAAAGCTGCCGAATTTAGGACTTATGATTTTGACTCAAAATAGCCTATTTTTAGCCGGTATGCTGTCCAAACCTTTTCAAAAAGCCCGAAATCTCGGCCCGATACCCTTTTTCCGGTTTTCAATGAAATCGGACCATCCTACCCGACTTTGTTCGGTTTTCAAATCCAAACCTCTTTTCAAAACCCTTTTCTTCTTAGGACTTCCCGTATTTAGCAGTGTCGGGTCTTGTCATAGGTCGTAAGAGTCTATAGCGTCGAAACTCCGTCGATCCTACATCACGGATTTCCACCCCTTCCCAAGTCCGCCTTATTTGTCAAGGCACGGCCCACCTGCGTAGGACAGACTCCTACAAAGGGAAGCCCGTTTACACACTCGAGTCCAAAGTCTGGGGAATTCTCACGTAGACCTTCCTTCGAACGGGACTAGGCCCACTTTGCCGAATCCTAAGGAAGGGCCACCATCCACGGGTCATCCGTCTAGAAGTCAGTTTCCGGTCTTTTTTCTAGTCTAGTCTTTTCCTTGCTCGGGATGTACTCTTTGATTCTAAGATCTGGGTCAGTTACTGATTACGCGGTGCCCTTACAGACAGACCACCTTACACTTGAGCCATGACGCAACAAGCCGTCGATGATTTGAAGGCCTCATTGACCAAGCTGGAAAACATGATCACGTCGATGAGAGGGGACCAGATCTCGATCCTCACCCGGGTAAGTGCCATAGAGCAGGGAACTCCTAGTGGCAGTGTCGATACTACTAGGCCTTTAGCTAAATTGACCAGCGCAGTCCACAAACTGCAGGAACAGGTCCATCTGTCAACCCAAAACTCCATCCATACGGAGTATGCCCGGACCTACACCCCACTGACCGATGAACTACCCGCCAATCTCAATCTGACGGGTCTGCCAATGTTCGAGGGTACTGAAGACCCGGTCCACCACATCCGGGCTTTCAAGGAGTTCATGGCCCTTAAGGGGGTTAAGTCCAACATGTTCAAGCACCTGTTCGCTTCTTCTCTCAAGAAGCACCCAAGAGCCTGGTACTACCGGCTCGATTCCAAGAAATACAAAACTTTGGATGACGTGGCAACGGAATTCGCTCGGAACTACGCCGACAACACGGAAATCCAGACCACTATGCGCACCCTGGAAGTAATGGCCCAGGAACCTATGGAAGGATTTACGAAATATCTCCAACGCTGGAGGGCTGAAAGTGTCAAACTGGTCGATAAGCCCAGTGAAAAAGTGCTGGTTGAAGCCTTCGCCAAGAACCTCCTTCCAGCTTACCGGGTCCATCTCCGGTACACCATCATACCTAGCTTCGCGGTCCTAACTGAAATGGGAATGAGAATCGAAGATGATTTAAGGTTGGAAAGCCTCACTAAGGCCTCCACCAAGGGATACCAAGGGGCCAGCTCATCAACGAGCAAGGCCACAACTATTGCTGCCACTCGTAGCATTTTCGACGAGGTAAACGCACTTGCTACCTCGTCCCAGAAGAATACCACCCCCCGGGTATTCACCGACATAGGCACCACCTATGAGAATGCCCTGCAGAGGCTATCATCAAAAGGCCTGATCACCCCGATAGGCTCAACACCTGATCTCTTGGTCGAGCGACGCTCCAAGGCCTACAACCTCTAGGCCTACTGTCACTACCATCGTGGTAAGGGACACGATACTGAGAAATGTTGGAAGCTAAAACACCTTATCCAAGATCTCATCGAGAGCGGGAAGATCCCTTTGCCCAGGGGTAAACCACAACAACAAGGATAACCCATTGGCTACTCACGCCATCTTCTCCGGGGAAATAATGGATTGCTCACACCTCATTTCTCCATTTGTCCCGGAAATAAACGGGTTCTGGTGTGACGACAAAGACGACGTCAATCTTACCAAAGGGGAAGCTGTCCCCATCACACCCGAGGAGATTCAGAAGGTTAAGTCCAAGGTCTTAGCCACTAGTCAAGCCCTCATCATCGCCGAGCCACTTAGGGTCGAGCCCGCCCCAGAAGAGCCAACTGCTGAAAAGGCTCTTGTAAAACAGCTAAACAGGACACGAGTTGACCTCTCTATATGGCAACTCCTAGTTAGCTCCCAGGAACATCGAGAGGCACTCACTAAGGCCCTCGATCAAGTCAAAATCGACTCTACGGCTACTCCAGCTGAAATGGTAGCCACGGTTCTCCCCTACCTAAAAGGGAGATCCATAGAGGAAGGCCCACTAATCACCTTCTCCAATGCTGATCTACCACCATTTGGGCCAGCCCATAACATGGCCCTCTACATCACGGTCATCTGCCGTGGAAAGTATCTACCCATGACCCTAATTGACGACGGGTCAGCAGTCAACGTCCTCCCCTTGAGGACCGCCAAAGCCCTCGACATCATCGAGGCAGACTACATTCCCACAGCTAAGACCATTCAGGCTTTTGACGGAAGCCCAAAGTCAGTAGCCGGAGCCACAAAACTCACTATCATAACAGGCCCGATAGAGAAGGAGCTAGAGTTTCAAGTGATTGACGTGACTTCTTCCTTCAACCTTCTTTTCGGAAGACCTTGGATCCACGCAACCAGGGCTGTATCCTCCACCCTGCATCGAAAAATCAAGCTACCTTTGCATGACACCGTCATCACTCTGGAAGCCACACCTATGACTGTAGCTAACTGCAACACCTCGGATCGTACTGATCTCTGGGGATTCGATTTCGTAGGGGCCATCGAAGAAGATCATCTCTTCCGTCCTTACTTCACGGTCCGCTGATGGGAGGGATTTGTCGTGGATCCCACCACCAAATAAAAACCAACTAACCTAACTAGGGTAGCTAGGGTAAGTCGGGTCGAATCCACGGGGACGGTAGAGGCGTATAGACCAAGGTCACCTAAAAACGAGACTAAGTCAACGAGCTAAACTAAACAAGAATGATTAGAAGGGGAGAAGGCTAAGACTACGGCTAAGGAGACGGAGAAAACAAACTAGGAAAACGGGCTAGGATTAGGTCGGGATCAAAGGGGTAACGGAATGGTCAAGGAAGAGCTAGAGTGAAGGAGGTAGTCGGGTAATCTAAGTGTGGTCCGGGCTCTCGAAACTTAGACTCACCTAGAGGTTCCACCTAAAACACATTTTGGCGACACACATGACAAACGGGGTTACTAGCGTGTTATTGTGGCCTAGATCGCATCCGGGCTCTTGCAACTTAGACCGACCTAGGGGTCGTCCTCACCGGGCTCTCGCGACTTAGTGAGGGAACCGAACCCACAAGCAAACTATTACCCACAAGAGAAAAGCAAGAAAAACAAGCATAAACACATACTAGTCATTCAAGCATTTCAACAAACATGTGATATGCATCAAACCAAGAGGAAACCCAAATCTTCCACCAACATCTCCAACAAACCCTTAATCATCCAATTAACACCCTAATCATCTTACTAACCCTAGCAAGAGTACTACTCTAACATTATCAAACTAAAACTAACACTAACAAGAAGAAACAACACAAACAACATAACATCCAAAATGAAACTACCAAGTATGATGAACAAAACAATAAACAAGAACTAAAGATTCAAACTTGATTAAAGAAAAAAGATTAAGAGAAAGGAAAATAGATTATACCATACTAGAAGATGAAAAGAAGAAGGAAACTTGCATAAATGGAAGAACCCAAAACAAACATCCAAGGTTGTCAAGCTTGAATGGAGATCTTGAAGAATTCCAAATTACAAGCACTAATCTATAATTAACGATAATCTAAAGACTAATCTACACTAATCTAATCTAATCTAACCTAAAGTAGTCTAGGGTTTAGTGGGAAGTGAAGAACATAAGCTTTACAAAACAAGGGAAGAGTATATATAGGGTTACAAGTGGAAAGGAGAAGAGAAAACAAAGCGCGGCAGCCAGGTGTCCCATCCCGGCCGGGAGGAGGTGGTCCCGGTCGGGAAGGTGTCGGTTCCGGCCGGGAGGAGGTGGTCCCGGTCGGGACGGACCCAAAACAGGAGCCTCCTCTTTTGTGCACCTCATCCCGGACGGGTTGAGGTCATACCCGTCGGGGATGAGTCTTGTAGGCCTCCAATATGATCCTTTTGGTCCCTCCTTGCTTCACATGGACTTCTCATCGATTCTCGGGACTCGGAATCGGGTCTCGGAGGCTCGGGATTGGGTCCCAAGGTCTCGGGGTCGAATCCAAGGCATCGAGTGATCGTTCCTTCACTTCGTTGGCTCCGAAAAGTGTATGTATTGAGTCGGAATTGCTCCAACTCTTCATGAATGGTCTCGGGAACCTGAAACGAACTAGAGGAAGCATAAGTAGCCCATAAATCGCTCCCAAGGAGCGATTCCACAAGGAAAATGGGACCAAAACACTACGAAATAGGCACTACAAACTACACTTATCATCCGCCTTGACCGAATGCTGCAGAATCTGGGCTTTCTACCAGGGGTTACATCAAGGCCCGATCTCCCTGCAGGAAAAATCCTCGAAGTTCTGGACAATGGGAGGACTCAAACAGGCCTGGGCTACACCCTAACCCCGGAAAACATGGGTTAGACCGGAGCCGGCAAGGTCATCTTTGTCACTCCAGTATTCGAGACCGTCCAAACTGGCCTATATCGGCCCACAACCACGCACCCTGGGACCCACTTGGCACAGGACTGCAACTACATACCGGATGACATCTTCGCTCTTATCCAGTCCGACGATGCTAAGAATGCTGAGCCCGCGCTAGGGCTACTTTTTGGAGAGGAACTCGCGGCCCCAACACCGAAAGAAGAGATGGTCAGTCTCATTCTCCGTAGCCGCACCTTTGATCCGTCTAAGCTAATCTCAGAGGTCGGATCCGAGACCTGAAGCAGAGCCTGGAGGAAGACTGTCAAGTGGACTGACAGTCAAGGAAGGACTTACAAGCTGATCACAGGGGAAGGAGAAATGCCAGAATCTGAGTCTGAGTCTGAGTCGGAGTCCGAGTCAGACTCTAAGATTGAGTCTAGTGAGTCTGGTGCTAGGGTCAGTCCTATAACTCCCCCTCTCCCTTTAGCTATTCCTGGTGCCTCTGGGTCTGTCCCAGGCACCCTACCTATCCCGCCACTGACTAGTGATCAGATGGCAGCTCTTTTCGAGCTCTTTTCCTAATTCATGATCAATAATAACAACCGTTCTGCTTAAAACTTGTCTCATTTTCAAAACTTTCTCAATTTCAAAAATTTTATGTGCAATGACATTGAGAAACCCGACGAACAGGTATCCTTACCTCCACTTCTAATCGAGCAACTAGAGGAAAGGGAATCCCGCAATCCGGTAATCGAAGAAATCGAATCCATCAACGTGGGAACAACCTTAGAACCTCAGATGCTTAAGATAGGATTATCCTTAGATCCCGAGGAGAAACAACAATTCATAGTTCTCCTTCAAGAATTCAAAGACGTCTTCGCGTGGTCCTACAAGGACATGCCGGGGATTGATCGCGAAATAGCCGAACATCATATACCGATCAAGGAAGGGTTCAAGCCGGTTAAACAAAAACTCCGACGCATGAGGCCCGAATGGTCCCTCAAAGTCAAGGAGGAAGTCGACAAACAATTCAAAGCTGGGTTCATACGAGTCTCCGAGTATCCAGATTGGGTTGCAAACATTGTACCGGTCCCTAAAAAGGATGGTAAGGTTCGTGTCTGTGTAGACTTTCGGGATCTTAACAAGGCGAGCCCGAAAGACGATTTCCCATTACCACACATCGATATACTGGTGGATAACACAGCTGATCATGCCCTTCTATCATTTATGGACGGGTATGCGGGGTATAACCAGATAAAAATGGCAGAAGAAGATATGGATAAGACCACCTTCATCACACCTTGGGGTACTTATTGCTATACTGTTATGCCATTTGGTCTCATCAATGCCGGGGCTACATATCAACGAACCGCCACAACTTTATTACATGACATGATGCATAAAGAAGTGGAAGTCTACGTGGACGACATGATCGTCAAGTCCAAAGACAGGGATGGTCACATCACCGCCCTGAGAAAGTTCTTCACCCGATTACGCAAATACAACATGAGGCTAAACCCTCAGAAATGCAGTTTCGGGGTAACATCTGGCAAATTACTGGGTCATATCGTTAGCCAACGAGGTATCGAAGTCGATCCAGCCAAAATCAAGGCCATCACCGAGATGCAACCCCCTAAAACCGAAAAGGAGATAAGAGGGTTTCTCGGAAAAGTCCAATACATTAGCAGGTTCATTTCAAAGCTAACCATGGTGTGTGAACCGATCTTCAAAAAGCTGAAAATAGGAGAACGGTTACTATGAGACGACAAATGTCAAGCAGCCTTTGATAGAATCAAAGAAATTTTGTCTTCACCACCGGTCCTGATGCCACCTCAGCACGGTTTGCCTTTGTCGCTATACCTAACCACGACAGAGACAGCCATGGGGGCTATGCTAGCTCAAACGGTCAACTCCGAAGAATGGGCTATATACTACATCAGCAAGAAGTTTTTAGAGTACGAGTGTAAATACACCATGCTTGAAAAGACATGTTTAGCTCTGGTCTGGGCCACTAAGAAGCCCCGACATTACATGCTCAGTTACGAGGTACAAGTACTATCCAGAATGGATCCAATCAAATACCTCTTCGAAAAGCCCATTCTCAACGGCAGGATATCGAGATGGACCTTGATGTTGGCAGAATTCGATTTAAAGTTCGTACCATTGAAAGCCATCAAAGGACGAATAGTAGCCAAATTTCTCGCTGACAATCCCATAACCGAAGAAGGACACACCGACACTTGGTCCTTCCCAGATGAAGATATTTTCCACACTGACACCGAAGCGTGGGACTTATACATTGACGGGGCATCCAATTTCCGAGGATTTGGAGTCGGGATTCTCCTAATCTCGCCAAGAGGGGAACATACTCCCGTATCCATCAAATTAGACTTCGACGTCACCAACAATGCCGCTGAGTATGAAGCATGTATCCACGAGCTACAAGCCGCCGCCGACTTAGGGATCACAAACCTCCGAGTACACGGTGATTCATCTCTGGTCATTAATCAAGCACTCCAAAAATGGAAAACTCGAAATGCTAATCTCGTGGCCTACCAGGCACGAGTAAGGGATATCGAGAAACAGTTCCAGAAGGTAGAATATATATACCTACCTCGGGAAGAAAATCAATTCGCAGATGCACTCTCAAAACTGGCATCTTTGCTAAATATTCCCGATCATATGACCAGTATGCCGATCTGTGTCGAAAGAAGATCCGAGCTAGCATATATCCACGACATCGAAGAAATCGAGATACCTAATCCCGAGCCATGGTATCAAGCTGTGTTGACCTACCTAACAACCGGGGAATATCCACCCGGAGCTGACAACCGAGCCAAAAAGGCCTTGCGAAGACTGGCAACCCAGTTCATCCGCACCGACGATGGGCAACTCTACAAAAAGACAGCACAAGGGGCTCTCCTTCGATGGGTCGATAAAACCAACGGCGAAAAAGTTATGGCTGAGGTACATGATGGCGAATGCGGCCCACACATGAATGCCCAGATGTTAGTCCGGAAAATCATGAGGCTCGGATACTACTGGAATAGCATGGAAACCGATTGTCAACTATATGTTAGACATTGCCATAATTGTCAAACTTTTGCCAATGTACAACATATGCCACCATCCCTGCTATACACCATGACATCACCCTGGCCATTTTCAACGTGGGGAATCGATATAATTGGAAAGATAAACTCCTCGGGAACCGGAGGACACTGCTTCATTTTGGTAGCAATCGACTATTTCACCAAATGGGTAGAAGCTGAGTCCTATCGTATTCTCAACGCCAGTCATGTTGCCAAGTTCATTCAAAATAAGATAATATGCCGGTATGGGATCCCTCACGAGTTCATCAGTGACCACAGGACCCATTTTCAAGCCGAAACAGCAGCCTTGCTGACCAAGTACAAAATTCAAAGGCATACATCTTCGCCCTATCGACCCCAAACCAATGGAGCGGTAGAAGCGGCTAATAAAACAATTGTCACCATACTAAAAAAAGATGGCTGATAATTACCGGGATTGGCCCGACCAAATACCATTTGCACTTTGGGGATATTGGACCTCGATTCATACTGCGACCGGGACAACACCGTATTACCTTACATACGGGATGGAAGCGGTCCAACCTGTTGAGTTAGAA